>CM040753.1:8164883-8764883 GCA_022829145.1 Albula goreensis | reverse complement strand
ATGGCCTTTATTTAGATAATATGTTAACATAGAAAATAAGGGTAAGTGCATCTCCTCAATTTGTTTCAACTAAAGTATGACAAAGGAGAACCAAAAAGAGACGGTGATGTAAGTGAAACAGGTCTCGAGGTAAAACATTTATATAGGATAAATGAATTACACAAAAATATTTTCTCAAAATTGATTGCAGCCAGTATTTTCTCAATGTGTCAATGATAACTGATACTGTAATATCGCTTAATGTAATTCAGTTTGAACACAAAGGATAACATTGAAGTGCACTCGTGAGCTGAGTGTCAGACAGTCTTTGTACAAGGATACAGCTAGCTAATGTTTGATGCCAGATTGTACATATAATAGTGGATGAAACTGGTTAAAAATAATTTGAAAACTGATAAAAAATGAATATGCTCGCCATGCTCTCTTTCACATGTGGCAAATCATGGCTGATTCTGTGCAAAGTCTGTGCTTGCATCTGTGGTTTTGGCTCAGTTCTGGACCAGCGTCGGCTGGGTTTGGCTCAAGGCCGGCCAGGTTCCAGGCCTTTGCTGACTCATGTTTCCATCTGGCAGAAAAATTCAGGCCACTTCTGTACAGCCATTCCATGTAGCATCTGGCCTGCTCCACAGCTGTGGATGTAGGCCAGATCTGAATCGGATAGCCAACTTCTTGTGGCCCAGATATGGCTTACATCCACCACCGAGATGCCATTTGGAATGGTGGGACAGAAGGGGTCCAGATTTGGTTGCCATCCACAGTCCAGATGTGAGCTATAACAAGGCCTTGTTCACTGGCTAAGATTCGGCTTTGTTGTCGTTCACCTGTGGATTGGGTGGTGCAGCCAAATCCAGGTCGCCTCTACGCTGTCATTTGGGCTGCATCACAAAAACACATGTGGGCCTGATCTGGAAGTTGCCTATCTGTATGGCTCATTGTTATCAGTTTGTACCATTTTTCCCTGAAAAATTGCTATTTTTTTTAAAGGACAATTTGGGTAAAACAGAAAACATCTTTTTCATGCATCAAAAAACCAATTACCAAAATACAGCCGTGATTTCATGCTAATTGTAAAGGGTACCCTCTCATGGTGAATTTCAAGATGCAACACATAACACAATGTACTGGAGGCCAAGGCCTGAACTTCTCTAAATAATTTCATTGTATCAAAGTTCCATAAACAATGAAACCTGGACATGACGATAATGAGCTGTCTGGACCCCTGAAAAATGACCCGGGCTAGAAAAAACAGGCTAGAATTGAAGAACAGATGTGTCTTACGGTCGGCCGTTATTTCGTAGGGGGAGTTGAGGCGGGCATCCCCACAGGGCGATGTGCTGATGTACATATGGAACAGGATGTCGTCTTTCAGTCGAAAGCCCACTTCCTTCTCTCGGACGAAGATCGACTGCTCCCAGTCCTCTCTTCTTTTGCTTCAGAGAGACAATGAGCAAAATGAGAAATTTTAGAATAGAAGAGTAAGGAAAGGGAGGCTGAGGTGAGTTTGAGAAGGCCGCTGAGCAGTGCACGAACTGTGTCCACTCCAGTTGGGAGTTCCTGCATGCTGTTTCTTGTGGAGATTCTCCGCTGCTCTTGTTGTGAAGAACAAAACGCCGTAATAAACGGTAGTGCTCCCCTGACTCCAGTTCTTTATTTATTTGTCATAGCAGCTTCTCCACATTACTCTGCCTGAGCAAGCAGAGGATAAATCACTTCTGAGGGGGAAATAATAGCACTTTAACCTACACGCTCTTTGTACAGCCAACAGGGGAGGAAATGAACTCCATTCTCACCCTTCACCAGAATACATGGCTTTTGTGCTGCTGCTGGTCGATAATAACAAGTAACAAGGTAACAATGAACACTGAGGGCCCAATCCAATCCAACTGCCAAGCCGTTTGCTCTTACATTCAATAATCAAACTTGAAAAAAATTTTTTTTTTTGGTGAATACTTTTTCCTTTTTCTTCCATGTGTCAGTCACATTATTTTCTAAGCATTAATATCAAAATACAGTATTTCCATTAAAGTGTAAACGCACATGGCCTGGCTTAACAGATTCACATCTGGTGTGTAAGCAGTCCATTTACAGTTTTATTTGGAACATGCCTATCTGCACATTTCACATGCTATTTCATGTCATTATTCTCACAATAAATCACTGCCCATAGCTACATACAATACTGCTTTCACAAATTTACAGAAGCGCCTGTATTTTATTTAGTTTGGACTGCCAAATTAGATACACATAACTCCTTAAGGAATAGTAGGTATGTTTTTTATATTAAGCCTGGCCCGTGTATGCTCGTGAAATGGCATGCTAGGACAGGTGAGATGTCCTGCTGATTTCACAGCGTCGTACCTGTCAATGATTTATTTTCATATTTCATGACCCAACAATGTGAACTATATTTCACTGGAAAATTTATTCTCAATCACACATGAAAAAAAAAACAATTATATTATTCAATATGGTATGGTATTATTGGCATTTTGCATAATCTTTTCTTGTGAATTCTCTTCCTATTAGATCATCAGCTGAGCCACAAGACCTGATTTTATGCAGAGCTGCATGGGACTGTGCTTTGTTGGATGACGAAGGTCAATTTTGTATATGCAAATATGGCATTAAAGGAGATAGTTGTTATTTCGACTGATCTGCCACATCAGTCGGTCCATTTACCAGCGCTGATGGCTGGGTAAAAGCTGCAGTTTGTGACGGTGGCTAACACCACAACTGGCAGGTAAGATTGTTTCCTTGTGGCAACAAGTGGATGAATAAAAAGGCACGTGCAGCAAAATGCCATGTTTAAATATAGAGAAATCAACATGAATCTGAAAAAGGGATCTTTCTGAAAAGATTTAAAAAAACATACATTAAGGTAAAATTCATCTCAGACTCAATCATTTATCTTTAGCTGGGGATAGGCTTTTCTGTAATTATGGTTTATGGGACTTAATTATTGGAGTGTATTTGGTTTATGAACCTGTACTGTTACCATGGTGCTAATTAGAGAGATAATTATTGTGCATAACATTCAGAGGGAAAAGACAACAAAAACATGTAAGACACACTTAGAATGTCATTTAACTTGATATAATTTACTTTTTATTATAGTGCTTTTAATGGACACTTCAGACAAATTAATTTTGACTTTAATAAGCTATATAGTTGTATAATCTATATATGGAAAAATCCCTTTCAGTCTGAAAAACTATTCTTTACAATGTTCATTTTTATAAGGTAATTTGTGACATAGCCACTGTTGTTGATAATAAGCAAGGATGTAATTAAGCAAGGACGTATTACCTTAAAAACAGCTCCAGCTGAGAGTAAAGGAAGCGGACTAGCGCTCTCCGAGCAACTATTTCTGCATGACAGTCATTGACCACCAGTCCTTGGTCACTGATATATTCTCCGTTGATGCATTTTGTGCCAGTTGATATAGCTACCACTTGTGCAAGTCTGAGGTCCAAACCTAATAAATGAGAGAGAGAGAGAAAAGACAGAGGGGGCGGGGGTTAGTATGAAATTCCTACAGGTAAGTTACATTTATTACTAATAATGAGGGAGATATAGGGGAAGACATATTTATTGATTTCAAAAATACTTGAAAACAGTAAATTAAATTATTGCATGTCATGTATTTAACAGTATTTAAAAAATAAACCCAAGTCTCAGCATTAAAAAGGCAAGAGTATGTTATTAAATTAATAATTATTAATAAACACAACAATGAATTATAACAGGAGTAATAAAATAATCTATTGCTATGAAACACAGTATCATGTTTTGTAGAGTTCACGACTGCTTTACAGTACATAAAAGTGTAGTTATGTTTTTGCAATACTATGACTGGATTTAGCCCTTTTCTTTGGTACACAACAGTGTTAGCACCTGAAACTCAAAGACAAACCACTGACTGACTGCTTGGCTTACACCTAGTTGTAATGGTTAAGTAAAAACAAAGTGAATGATAAATGAACAGGTTTAAACCATCACTATTGTATTTGTGACTTATTCATGATGTAAAAATAGCATTAACCCAGATTATTATAATATTGCACATTGATAATTGGAGAAAGGCACATGTCCTAGCAATATTGTGAAAGAATATTCATTTAAACATTGGTTGCTAATAAATGAGGCTAATAATTTGTTAGCCAGCAATTCTTGCAATCTCTTCCTTTCTATCTTGTCCTTTTCCTGGCTATTAGCTTTCAGCTTCTCTGAAGTATACATATCCCTTTTACCATTTCAATACAGGAGGTCCTCAGGTTACGACGGTCTCGAGTTACGTTGTTTCGTGGTTACGACGCACTCCCATAAATTACTTAAAAACCTTTTTCTACCTAAGTGGTTTGGTTCATAAATAAGACCACAGAAATAAAGACAAGAAATTGTCTCTCTTTTTTTAAAAATTAATGTTTCATTTAATTACTGTATGTCATATTTCCTTCATGTGTTGTGTGTACAGTGTGAGTGACTTAAGGTGTTAATTTAGGTATAATTTAGGTATAAATTCCACCTTACGTCGAAAATCGGCTTACGACAAGTCGTAGGAACGGAACTCATTCATAAGTGAGGTCGAGGACCCCTGTACATAGTTTGTATGTTTTCAGTTTTGAGAGCAAAAGACAAATAGCATATTTCTTCATTTATTAGCCCCTGCTATTTAAGGAACTCCTGTTCCTGTTTTTTGATTTTTGGTAGCCTACACAAAAATAATGCAACAATTATTTAGGCAATTATTTAAGTCAATACAGAATTGAAATTGTTTTAAAATTTTACTTTTACATCACTTTCAGTAATCTGGAATGTCCGGTATTAAAAACCATCCTTGATCCTGAGGTTTTGTACATACTTATGTGAAAGTACCCTTGCAGATGCAAAAAAAAAAAAAAAAAAAAAAACTCAGTAGCATTTTAATTTCCCTATTTTGACAGTCTGTGATCCCTGTCAACCAAGGCAACACATGACTCATGACTGAAAAGATCTTAGAAATGTGTTCATAAAGGAAGAAAATATTGTATTTGGTAACAGAGTGATAGCTTAATTTCTGACAGTAAATGGAGACTATACTGTAGGCCACAAATATTTGGAACTCTAAGCCCAGTCGGCTGCACTCACTTGACCTTTAGTGAGTGCTAGTAAAACTCAATATGTGAATTATGACCTCCACATGCACCACCCAGGATCTCTACCTCTATTGTTTGCAGGTTAAGCACAGCACAATGTAAACATTGTATGAATTTGACATCAAAAGTCAGATTTTTTGATGAAAAAAGTCAGATTTTTAGATATAATTCTTGTATGTCCAGCAAAAAAAACTACAAGCGAGCATAAACCCCCACACCTGCCAGTGTCTAAGCTATTTCTTTGATTGTAATTGAAAAACAGGGCGAAAGCTTGGCCAGGATTCCTGACAGGACGGAGCATGAGAGTGTGACGGCTCGGCTCAGCATGCTTAGCCCTACTCTCTGTTCAGACCCACAAAATCTCTCAATCTTTTTCAAAATTCAGGGTTCAGTGGTTTGGCCAGACCTGGAGGCAAAGTGTAGCGTATGAACTTTTATCTCCAATGGTCCAGATGGCATTGCACACAAGGGTGCATCACCTTCACAGAGACAGAGTGAAAGAGAAAAAAAGAGAGAAAAATAAGGAAAAGAGGGAGTGAGACAGAGACTTTTATGTCCCTTTTATTTTGATGTTGAGTGATCAGTTTTTTTGCATTTCAGCTTTATATTAACCATTAAATGGTTTAACAAAAATGAAGAAAAACTTTCATAAATGACTTAGGCTGGTGACATATGTGTGATAAATGTGAGAAAGAGCATTACATTCTTCAGTAATCTTAAATCCAAGTACCAAATCAAGCCCTAAGGAGTGAACACTTCCAGTCAGCTGGTACTGAAGCTTACTCATTTTTGAACCCAAACTAACTACACCTTTCTCAGAACAGCACAAATAACTAGTCAGCTGAATTTCTACCTGAAAGCTGAAAAGAGACAATACCTTTGCAAAGTATCTGTTCTCCATCAGAAACACAAATCAGAGACACATACTGAGCGAGTGCAGGGTTGGTGACCGCATCCTTGAGTTTATACAAGGCAGATACAAAAAAGAACAGTTACCATAAGGAAAAACTGAAATTTCATTCACTATAAGACAGGACAGGCTTTCATTCTTTCCTGGTTAAATAATTTAGAAAATAAGACAAGCATATTTTCATATATATCTTCACAGAGAATCTATATTCCGCTGGCACTGGATGAAAACCCCACCAAATGCAGCTTTATATATAAAAATATATACCTGCAACATGGTATGACAAACAAACTTACAGAACTCATCAGTGAAAAAAATGAGGCCATTATGTTTGCATTCCCGCTGTCATTATGCCATTCTTGAGGCTGTACATCAGGGAGAGTTAGGGGACCACGTGCATGTGATTTGAATTTACTCCTTGATACAAGGTGAATTATGACCGTTCTGGCTGGAGCTAGAAAAACTAGGGTGGGAACAAATCTTGGGAGTGACAGTCAGAGAGTCTATGGCAAAACAAATCCAGCATGAGTGATGCTCTCACACACGTCGGCATAAGAACCCTGCTAATACAATCAATCTGAGAGGGGCTACGGCTGTAGCACTTCAGAATGATCCCCAGAATCCATGCCAGAACCCAGGAGATTTATGCAAGGCACTCTCAAAACAGTACACGCGCCTGTGTCTCCTTCTCCTCCAGCCAGCACCAGGTCCTGCCCAGCAAGTCCTGGCAGCACTCTTTGGGCCTAATTCATATTCAACATTACCTCAAAGCATCAGTTTGTTCTGGGTTATAATATGAGTTGAAAGGAGCATGACCACACACTATTTCACTTTCTTCCCCTCTCTGCTGTTCCACTTAGCAATTGTTTAGATCAATTTTTGCAGTCAAAAAGCATGCAATAATTTTCCCCATACTTCATCTCTGCATGAAATTGCAGCGGAGGTCCCCTTGGTCTCTTGCACACTGAAAGGGAAGTGCAGCTAACAGGCCTATTTCTTTTAAAATGAGAATAATTGTAAGCCTCACAAAGAAAAAGTTGGATGGCTATTACCCAAGTAAATGTGGGCTACAATCATGAAAACACAACACCTGATTTCTGAACACTATCAAAGGAAGAGCAGAGTCAATGGTATAATCACTAGGCAACGTGGCTCTCTCATCCTACAAAATTCACTTTAAATCACCCACTGTGTGTGCCAACTAGCAACATATATGCATATTGCACAATCATCAAAGGCCAATCCATTGAAACCGCAAAGGTTTTTGATATCAAAAAGTTATCAAAAAAATTCAGATCAGAATCTAAAAGTTACAGTCAAATTCCTAGATTGTTTTTCTTTCGTATACATGACAGTAAACGAATCACAGAGATATAACGCTTACTTTACATTTGCTATGAGAAGTTGTGGACAACTTGCCACTTCTCTAAAATGAAATCCCAGCTTGCAGTCTGTCGCTGCCTTGGTTCAGTGCTGTGTCTGTGTCACTCACACAGTCCTCTCTTAGGAGGCCCTGGGCCAGGAGAGCAGGGGAGGAAGCGGCTGGAAGATGGCTGCTCGACAACCACGCTACATTAAACTGAACGCTGGTAATTTATGGTGTTTACAGTAGGAAGAGCAGTTCTACTGGGGGAAGCCCTTTCTCCTGAAGTGAGGTTAATAAGTACCATTAAACGGGCATTTTCCAAATGAGTTTTGTTTTAAAAACGCAGTTCATCAATTACTTTATGAGGCAATCATTTCATAAGGAACCATTACAGACAGGCTTTCATTCTCCCTTCAGACAGAGAAATTACTGGAAAATCAGCTTACCAATACTTTCATCTGCTATACACCCGCAAAATTAATGAAAGCAGAACTCAACAACTTTTCAGGCTTAAGCGTTCTGTCTACTAAGTTTTTTAAATATATTTCAGGACAGACAGAAATATGTTTTGGTAATAAGCAATTATTTTTTAGAACTGTAAATTAGCATTAAAATGATTTTAGCCATGAATAAAATGAACTTGTCAAGGTCAGTGTTGATGAACTCATTTACATTCCATTAAGCTAAAGGACCCTCATAAAATGATCCTTTATATGTTGTTCTTTCATTGCGAAAGGTTGTAAAATAAAACGAGGTCAAAATGTTGCACATTATCATAAGGGAGCAACTCTGGAAATAAATCTTTAAAATCATGAGCCAAAATGGTACCAAAAAATAGCACTACCCTTCTACATTCCGAGCAGCATATTTTCACTTTAATCTGTCACAAATAACATCATTTCAAGCCCCCCCAGTGTTAAAAAGATTGATGCCACCACCCCAGCCTGTCTTCAAATATCCAAAGCTTCCAAATATTAATCAGTATGCAACAGTAAATATCAAAAGTTAAGTGAAGTAAATAATAAGAAAAGTTAAAATGAAACGAGAATACTTGACAGCTGACCACAACAAACAGAGCGATTATTCTCCTTTTCAGTCATGTCCTCAGTTCTTTCTCTCCCTCTGAAACATTCGACTTTAATCCCACTTTATTTCACCCTCACCATGAGAGCAGCAGACTCACTCTGAATATAATCATTTGAGCTCTTCCTATATAAAGAAGTGCATGATTTTTTTTTCCATTCTGCTTGGTTTGTTATGCATTGCCTCAACATCACTTTGTACATTTTACGTATTGAACAACCCTCTATCTCCCAGGATCAGTGCCTGGATAGATTTAAATTCGATTATTTATACTTTTTGGCATATGTGCAACGGTCTGTCTTTCTCCATGCATAGATGAAATACACAAATAAGTATCCAGAGCTGGATACTCTCACCCAGGCTAAAACCCCTGCACAGGCTTTGATTAAGGGAGTCGTATGATTCAAAGTTTTGCCCATATTGATATTCTGGTGGTGCATGCAGAAGTCTGTAACATCCAATACATCTTCAGAAATGGGAATGGAGCCCCCAGTGTTTCTGTCAAGTTTGTGTCTGCTAGCTCACCACAAATACTCGCGTAGCCCGTGTCTGGATCTTTGAAGATAACGCTCTTATTAATAAACAAACAGACCAATTATTGGAGTCAGGAGGAAGAGTGGAATTGGATTAGGTCAAGGCGAGCACAATTTTTATTGAAGTCAAAATTGATGAGCTGCAGTCCTCAAAGAAGAACTGAGATAGTGATCCAGAACTGACCCCATGACTGCCTCGTGGGGCCAAAAGATAAAGCTCTTGACATAAATAAAAGACAGAAAATTCAAGAATGGCCATTTTTAAGCCAATCACCTGCTAGAAAAAAAAAACACCCCAAAAAAAGACACAGACATTCAGACAAATCTATAAGCGCAAAAAACAGCAAAATAATCAATTGATAAATCCCACGACCTTCAGAAATATTTAAGAATTAGAATACCATTTGAATGGCATTTATTCAACATCATGCTTGAGCAATTTACAGTCCCATATGAACAGTTAAACACACATTGTGATATTTTGTTGACTGACATGGATATAGCAATGCCTTCCCTTTTCATACAGAATCATTGTAAATATTTAATGTCAATCCTGGAACTATTCTAATGCTGTACTCTGCAGGTGAACAAGGATGCACTAGTTCTTGGTATATTGGACTTGTTCAATAATTCACTGTGATATGAAAGTCAATAAAATTTGCCATACCTCTGGTCATTACGATTCCTGCCAAGACTTTGTGACGTGCATGCAAGGGAGAGCAGCTGTCTAGCAGCTCCTGGTGTTTCTCTGTCACCAAGCGGAATATTGAATCAGCAAAGTCCTGCAAGACACAATCAGTTCTTTATTTCTTTTATTACACATGGATATACATAGTTTATTCCTACAGTATCTCTTGTTTCAGCATGTGTATATCTTACTGATGTAAAACTCCTTAGCAGGGATTGTGGAAACTCCATAAACTTTAAAGCTATGTGATATAATCATTATAAAAGGCATTGTTTCCTCATTTGGTCTTGTTAGTCTCGATAAAGAGAACGAAATGCATATTGTTATTGCATTTGAAAGCTAAAGACACAGTTGGCCTAATATATGAACAGAAAGTCATGTAACTGCACTAAATACGTCAATAACAAAATAAGATGACAACATATTGTCACAAAATGTGTGTGTGTGTGTGTGTGAATGTGTGTGTGTGTGTGTGTGTGTGAGTGTGAATGTGAGTGTGTGAGTGTTATGTGTGTGTGTGTGTGTGTGTGTGTGTGTGTGTGTGTGTGTGTGTGTGTGTGTGTGTGTGTGTGTGTGTGTGTGTGTGTGTGTGTGTGAGAGATAGTCTTAGCCTTGCCTTAATTAGAGCTGTGGCAGACAGATTAAGGAAACCTAGCTGTACAGATACATTCATTCTTCATTATAAAGGAATATATTGATTCTTGTTCATGCTTTGTCCACATTAGATGACTGCAGCTTCATTAATTTAGACTAAACACATAATATAAAATAAATGTACTGAAGGAAGAGGGAAACTGGTGAAAGAGAAGCTTTGTTAGTTGACCTTAGAGCTGAACATGCCTTTGATGGAACCACCTGTGCCGTTCCTTTTTCACATTGGCGGTATTTTCCCATTCACAAACAGCCTATGCTTTCATTTTCGCTACAGAGGCCCTCTAAATTGAACTCACACTGTTTAGCAGATGTTCGCAACCTGTGAGCACTGCTTTCACACAATCTTGACCCCACGCATGTTGTTTTGTGTCATAATTATCGGCTTAACCTCGGCCGTTGCCAACTGCCGAGTATTAAACAGCCAAAACAAGCTTTGCTGTGAGGCAGACGGTGGTGCAAACCCCAGCATTTGACAGCAGTGACTTAAAGGATGTAAACAGGCATCTCAATGGCCAGTTAAAAAAAAGATCAGAGAGCGTACTGCAGCACAGTCTCTGGGGATTGGCTGTAGTGGTGAGCATGTGCACAGCTCAGGGCAGCGGTTAAAGTGTGAATGCGGGTCTACAGGCAGCGGTCACCCCCCATGGGAGCTCCGCTCTCTCTCAGCGCTGCGGCCAACACGGTGCATCTGGGCAAAAGCAAAACAAAGAAACTACTGGCCTAAAAAGTTGAAACAAAGCACACCCTGACTGCTGTATTATAGAAGATGTAATGTGTTGCTGTGTAAGTATGATACATGAAATCATACAAAACACAGGTCAAAACTAAATCAAAACTAAACATATAATGACATTTTTCTCTTCAAGGGCATCTGCAATTCAATTAAAATGGAATTCAGACACACACACTACTCCATTGTGTAATGTAAAAAACATGTTCCGAAGCTTGTCTCTAGTAAAATGTAACATACTAAAACAGAATTGTGTTGTCATATGAAGTCTTTTAACAAAAATCATGATTAACATTAGTGAGAAAAAATGAGCATAACACATTTAAAGAACTTCATATTAAACTGTGAAAATGGAAATACTGAAGCCCTACTGAAAAGTCTGGTGATATCCACTATTTCAATATATTACATTTATAAATGAACTTATCACACTTAACACATGCATATATTCTGAAGCTTTGGAACTTCTACACACCCATCAGTAAACAATCAGCATATGCCTGAGTAATACCTCATTAATATAAAATAAAAAAAAAATACAGATTTTAGTACTTTTTTATATGGAGGTGTTCTACAATAACACAAATAAATGATCTAATTTTGACTGCTATATAAATGCTATTGACCATTTTAAATCAGTTGTATTCTTTTCAACTCTCCAAAGCAATGATTGACAACACAAAGTAAACAAAGCTCTTACTTTTCATTACAAATAATGCACTAGGTCATTTCCACTCTACGATCTAACATCAATTTTACCTGGGAACTTATGCAATCAAATCCTGCTCAAGAAACACTAGATCATCAAAGGCATTGTTCACTATTTTTACTAAATGAAAATTACACACAGTATTTTCGGTATGCATGTAGTTTTCTCAATTACATCAATACATTCTCCATATTTCCTTTTTCCACCATTTGGTTTCTCTCACTCTTTGCTTGCTTGATTCTTGTTAATTTAAGTTGTAGGCATACTTGTTTATCATGAAGGGCTATCAATAGTCACATGTTAACTCACATTACTCATAAAACCTAATTCCATGAGTCTGTGAAATGGACTTCTTTGTTCTTGCACTCTTTATATATTTTGGTGGTTTCCTCTGTTATAGTGTAATTGTGCTAGTTAAAAGACTCATGAGCTGAAATACACTGTAGATGAACAACCATAAAGGATATGCAAATGGCGGCACATTCTGCATGGCTCATTTGCTACGACAGACACATGCATACAGGTTGTGAACATAAATAGCAAAGGTTGAGCACAAAAAAAATGTCTATGTCAATTAATATGATAAAACTACTTCAAACTATTATAATAAGTAATTAAACATCAAAAGCTTATCACAAAAAAATCTAACCGGCATACAAAGAGACCAAAATCACTCTGAAGCATTTATGCAAGATTGCAAAGCATTACTTGCAGTGTGAAATATGGCAAATAGACTTGGACTACTATGAGAACTCTGCTGATTAAGTATGCCACACCATCTCAGTGTAAATGTTTATAAATGCCCCTCAGCACTGTGCTCTATGCCACCGTTTTAAATGTCTCATTGATGACATTAAAAGGATTAAGGGGGTGCCAAACACTGCTGTCCTTCAGAGCGAAGGTGCTGAAAGGTCTGGCAGGAGGCCCAGACCCAATGCTTTCTCCTCTCTCACCCACTCAGACCTGAAGGGCTGCTCAAACTCCCGCTCTCTAATCTGGCCGAGTCAAACCTCTGGCCCGTGTCAACCCCTCCGTATTCCTGAATCCTCCGGGTCTCACCCATGACCTGCAAGGGCCTGATGTTGCAAAGGGAGGGCTATGGAAAATGTACAAGTAATCAGTGGATATCTCTTAGAGGTTACCATGGGGGAGAAGGGGCTTCAAGAACCCACAAAATGGCCAGAGCTATCATGTGCCACTGAAAACTAACTGGTTTAAACCACAGTAAAAATGTTTGTGACAGGACGCTAATATTTTCATTTTCAGACTGTGTTCTGCACTGTTATCCCTGTCAGTGAACTTTCACTTACTTTTCCTGATGCAGTTTTCCTTGTTTGGCACATGCAATCATGATATTTGATAGCTCCATCAGACACATTTAATTTAAATAAAAGAAACATTTTGCCTTTAAATGATGCACCTGCAAACCTATTTGACCTGTTCTGTATCTCTTTATCTCTTCATTCAATCTCTCATGTTGCAATAAAACATACATACATAACACAAACACAAACACAAACACACATGCACATGCACGTGCATGCACACTCACATGCACTTGTACACACACACACACACACACACACACACACACACACACACACACACACACACACACACACACACACACACACACACTGCCACTGAAGCAGTAATCAGACACCAGGAGCTCCACCAGATGCTAACCAATCCCTGTGAGTAATATACAGGCATTGTTTTTGTGTTAGCGTAAAATGAACCCAACACAGCTCATCAGTACAAATAAGATGTCTAATACCTGGGGCAAGATGTATCAACTGTGTTCAATAATCACAGGTACTGTTTAATTACATCAAACACATCCACACATTCTGTCTCTTTCATGCATTTCTACAACCAGCATCACAGCAAAACTAAAAAATGCAGGTGTCTGTGATACCATTTGGATAAAAAAAAACTCCTTTAATATGGCCCAGTGCAATGGCAGTCTACATTGGACCCCTGCCACATATCCTGTGCTTATCTTTGTGGATGCCACAATGTCAGTGCCAGCTCTGCTAGCCTCTCTGAGAAACCAGCACTGTGCCAGGAAGGAAATGTCAGCAGGGAAATCTTCTCAGCTGATCCTTCACCCGAAAATATTTTCCTCTGGGGACCATGGTGACATGGAGGCTGAACTGCTGATTCTTTCCAGTGAAGAGCAGATACTGGACACTGAACAGCAGCTACGCTATGAGTCTGAGGAGGCGCTATAGCGTTCATCTAACACCTCTCTGTGTGCGTGCACGTGTGTGCTCACGTGTGTGTGTGTGTGTGTGTGTGTGTGTGTGTGTGTGTGTGTGTTTGTGCTTTCACTTAAACCTGTCAACACAATAATTTCATGGCATTAATAATTAATGATATTGTTTTTATTGGTGTTTGAGTCCAGCCCCAAAGTATTAGCCTGATCAAAACACAAGGTGGTGCTATAGAGATCCATATTACAGAAGAAAAATATTACAAATCACTGTTCCTTTTCATTCATTTCGAACTTGCTTTGGCGATTACAAACCCCCATTAGGAACATATGCAAGTGCCTTGTGGACTGCCATCTTCTCTTAGCATATCTGGGGTAGAATGTACTTATGTAGGCCAAGGTTCATAACACTTTTATACAGAACCAAGTAACAAAACATGACCACATGGCTAGTGGATAAACTTGCATTTGGGCATGGCTTTTCACATAATTGCCTACAATACTATAAACATTTTTAAAAAATGTCACTGTTACAGACATTCATACTCTCACCAGGATATCACTGGATAAGAGCAGAGACTTCATCAGCCACCTGGTAGTGCTGAAGAGCTCAGATATACAGTTTTACAAAAATCACCTCAAGTTAGACAACTCCCAAACTCACTGTCTCAGTTCAGCTAGCTATCAAGAACAAACACATGTCATCTGGGGTTAGCCATGAAGAATTAGCCAGACGTTCTTCACTATTTCTTGTTGGATAACTCATATATCTTGAGATGTGGAAAAGAACAATTCTTTATACGATTATTTTTTGTTGTTGCTTGGCCACCTTAGTTATCCTGCAAAACTGAGATCCAATCTTCTTTTAATAAAGCCTGAATAGTATTATTATTTTTTTAAATTGTTGTTTTTTTTTAAATGGTGGTTCCAGCCTACCATGATGTGGGATGCCAGTGTAAAAAATTGCTAAATGAAATTATGGCCGTGGACAAGCCTCGCTAGCAATTAACTACATTCATTGTGTGGAAGTGTTGATGTCCATTTCCTGCTGTATGTCCACGATGCCGCAGCACGCCGCAATATCAACTTCAAGAATGCAATCATACGTCCACACGTGTGCTTGCAATTCTTTCAGCCCCCCTGCTACCTTATCAGGCCCCACCAGAGCTGTGATGACTGCATAAAATGGGCTACGTCTTATATTTCTTCATAGAGGCATTCATTCTCCCAAGTTTTAATAGTGTTTCTGCCACTATATCATCTTTATTTCTCCTGTGAAATCGATGGCTTTTTGAAAGTCGATATCTATTCAATGCGCAAGTCTTGCCTTTGGGGGGGTGGGAGGGGGAGGGGGTCTTTTAAAAATCTCAAAAGCTCCAGCTGCCCACTGTGAAGCAAATTTCCCATTACCACCATTGGAAATTCTTCTTGATTTTAAAGAGGGATCACTTGGACAGATATGTTGATATTTTTTTTTGTTTGATTTCTTTCTAAATCCTCTATTTGGTTTTCTTTCTCTTTTAAAGGTTGGCCATGAAAAAGTGTTCTGACAGCTTCTGTAGAAGATGAACTGTGTGCAGATTTTAAAGTGCGATACAATGTTGCCTCAAACCATGTCCAACCTTTCTGGAGCAATGTCCAGATGGCTGTGCAGTCTGCTCAACAGACTTTACCCACTGATGCTTTTAGTGTGATCAGCAGGGTGTTTTCAGTCAGATAAGGCGGCCCGCGCACCATAAAAAAGCATTTCCTATTAGCCACATGGAAGATACAGAGGGAAAAAACAATGAGTGGCCAGGTCACAGAGGAATCTGCCTGCTTGCTTCCCTTCTCCTCCCGTGTGACATGGGGAAAGAGGAGAGGGGCCCAGACTAGCGCCTCATTCCACATACCATTTCTGGACAGACTTTATTCCTGCAAATCATTTATCTGCAAAAATAATCAGTCCTCAACGGTGAAGCCAAATGAAAATTGTTATGACATGACCTGCTATAAGGTAGCCTACAGGGCTAAGCAAGGACTTAAAACCTTTACATTGTATCTACTTTGCTTAAAAAGTTACTAATCTGAGACCTGTGAATTACTCACAGTAGGCAAAATGGACAATTCAGCTGGCTTCACTGAAACTCTCAACAGATATTAGAGGTCACCAACATTTCTTAAATGGAACATCCAGTCTAATCTAGTTTTATCTTAATTGCCTTTATGCCAGCCAAAAAAATGCAAGTGATGAATTTCAGTTCAGACATTACAAGTAAGATCTGTGAGAAATATCTGCGCATGCCACATATAATAGCATTCATTTTTTTCATCATGAAGGAATAAATGAAGTCATTCAATATTGTTGACTCAAGGCCCAGCCATTTTTGACCTGCTAATTGAGCTACCAGCAATGAAAAATACTATACAATGGTATGTAGTATAAAAAGGAATTTGACATCTTCAGCTGATGAATTTTTAATTCAGGAAGCGAGAACTCTCTGACAATAACTAATGGATACATAGTTTTAGATAGATTCAGAAGGAACCAAACAGAAACACATTTTACAACTATTACAGCTCAGAACAAAGAAACTGCTGACTCATTCTCTAGTTAGTGAGATTGCTCATTTTCAAAATTCAGCAAACTCATTATTATATGCTATACTTTGGATGGTATTTACATTAACATAATGATAACAATTACACAAGCTAACCATTATGAATAGATGAAACTACATTTTGGTCCAACTACTGTGCAAATTAATCTGCATGAATATTCCAAATGAATTAAGAGAGCTGTTAATTAAGTCAGAAAGTAAAATTAAGTCAGATATGTATTCTTGCAGAATAACGAGACATTTATTTTGCCCATGACTCCAGAATAAATTAGGGGAACTTCATGAAAATGTAAACTTTAATATTCTGATCCTTATTTGGATTTCTGAAGGCAGCTAAGCATGGTACAAAGGAAGGAACTGCTTTCACAGTGGACAAATCGTCATTTAGCTTCTACAGTAAGGTCATGCTCCAATGTCAGCCAAGAAAAAAGTGATTCAGGTTTTATTGAAATGTTATGTAGCAGAAGCAGAGAGTGCATCTTCCCACACCGTTCTGGAACCAAGATTTCCCCTCTGCTTGGTCCATAAACAGTGGTTAGGATCTAGAAATATTGGAAATTAATTAAACAATAATACTTATTTTTAGCCGTAGTCATGGAACCAGGCTGACCCCTTCAGGTTCATAAGATTTTTAATAATTTGTGGGCATAATCCTTGTAAAATAAGTCCACATAGTGACTCTGGCACTGGTCCATTCACAGAAACATGTCTGATTGCTTGGCGAGCTCAATAATTATGCTTCCTGTTGGTGCTAAAACAGGAGGAAGGCAAAAACGGGAGTAAAGAGCATGCTACATCATTCAGAGGTTCATGTAATTAATATGGTATGTAGTTTTCAGACTGTGGCCAATGTTCAGAAACCTGTCTCTCTCTGGGCCCATGTCTGCATAGCTAACCCCTTTCACATCAATTTCCCCCCCTTACAAAGCAATTTTCAGCCTCCAAGAAGGCAGATCGAGCCTCCCGGCCACCTTTTACCCCAGAGACAGATGTGGCCTAAATGGCAGCTAATCAGTAACATGGTGCCATTGACATTGCTATAGGCAAAGCAACCTTATTGCTAACCCACTTGTGTGGTGGTGTACATTGGTGAATTAAAGTCTATGGATTAATCCCACTGTGTTGGAAGAGTGTTGTTTATCAGGCCTTATACCATCTGAAACTTCCTCTTGTACATCATAGAATGTAATGGAACAAGTGATGGCTAGAATAATTAATATCTTCAGCACAAAAGATAAAATGAAACTCTACACCATTTTAACCCAGAGGGGGAAACGTAAAAACAGATTAAGAGCTATCTGGGGAGCCATTTTAATATTATTTTTCAATAAAATGTGAACATGACTGCTAACCTGAAATGAAATTTTCCCTGCAGTATATTTTTAGAGATGTTTAGCTACAAGCAATAGCAAAATGCATTATTATGAGTAATTTTTTTCAATTATATACATTGTCTTTCTTGTATAGTATAGGATACACATAGGTTAAACACTTTATTACATACTACCTTTGGAGCTAAAATCATACAAAGCTGGGGAGTATTTAAATGCAACCAAATTGTAGCCAACGTATTACAAAAAAGAACCCTAATTTGACATTGAATGACCCACTGCTCACTTTCCAGCCAATACAGCCTGCAATCTGCCTCTATCCAAATTTGTGCTTGTTCAGGTGGGAGGACAAAAAGCCAAATGGCTGTGAAAACAGCAAAGCTTATCATTGCAAACAGACTAACGGCTGTTATATTTGAATAAATAAGGATGTGTCTGAAGTCAAACAAATAAACAGGTAGACGGAAATGGATGTCTCGATAAGCCCTATCTCTGGCAGGAGCAAGGTGCGTGACCTGGGAATGGCACCCAACTGGGAACGACACCTCTGTTTTGGGGTGAAGCAGAGTAACGCAATGGAAAATTTAAAGCTGCGTCTTACATCTCTATTCAAAAAAGGGCCCCCCATAAAGTTCAGGACAGCTGGCAATGATTTCATTATATATGGAAGAAAGACACAATGCACAATGAGAAGGTGTGTGTATTTGTCACAGATTCAAAACCCAGGGCGCAGATGGTTTTCCACTCATTTACGTCCACACTCCGATCTGCATCAATCCCATATAATTAACCTTGCCACCTAAATAAAAAGAGATATTATTGAAATGGCTCGATAATGTCACAGATCCTGTAAAACACACATCAGTGCGTTTATGCATAATGTATTAAAAGGCAGAAGTGTGGCACCTTCAAAGTGATAACATGACCCTGGCTAAGCAGGGGGAAGAGAAAAAAAAAGAAAAAGAAAGTAACACGGAAGGATGTGAAATGAGAGAGCTCACGTTGAGTTTTAACAAGCGGCACTTTGGTTCACTTAAAGGATGGCTGACACTCCACTCTCGGAGGGGGCCGCTCGGAAACCGCTCATTAATCTGCTCATGAATCAGGAGGGCCCTTGCCCCTAAACAGATTGGCTGGGAAAAAAAGGCCAGATCGTTAATGATCAGCCCGGTCTGGGATAAGTCCACGCGCTGTCACTTTGCGTCTTCAGTTTGGCCACTTCTGCATGCATTATAAGGATGATGTGCTGTACTAAGACATCTGTGGTGGGGGTGTGGAGGGTGGGGGTTTGAAATCGGAGGTATGGCACCTTATTGTTCAACTTCCCATGTTACAGGGACAAATTTTCATTCTAATAAGACCATGGTGTTACACAAGCAATACATGGCAGTCAAAAATTGGGTTTAAAAAAAGAAGCAGGTATAAGTTTTGATTTGTGAATTAGACTTGGTGCATCTCTTAGTGCCATCCAGCAATATGTCTTCATCTTACAAACAATAATGTGTTGCCATAGAGAGACTCACCGACATTCAAAACAAAGCATTTGACAGTTTTTAAATGTAAATAACAAACATTATATACATATATAACAAACATTACATACATATACCTTGTGATTGTAAAAAAAAAAGATATTTAGAAAATATGTAAGTGGCTACATATCTAAATGAAACTGATTTTTGCTCTATGGATTTGGATCAGGAATAAAAGCAATAGGAAACATTGCAGTTCTGTAAAGAAACAGCTTGCTTTTACCCATAAAGGTGGCTCCATGATGATATGGGGAGTTTGTGCAATGTGGGGACCAGGCACTTTCATGTAATTTAAGGAGAAATGTGCAGAACCCACACTATGAAGACAAGAACATCATCTGATAGGTCTGTTCCGTTGACTGTGACCCAGAGCGTGGAGCTCAGTCAGCTCTGTGGTTCTTGAAGATATCAAATTATAATGTTCTCAAACGACCCTGGCAATCGCCAGACTTCAAAACCATCCGGGCGCTTTGAACCCATCTGTAATGTCCCTGCCAAGCGTCAAACCTCAAACGCGTCTCAGATTAGGGAAATATGGCAGACGGAACAGATGCAAATTCCTCTGACTATATGTAGAGTAGAGATTGAGGGTAACAAAAGCAAGGCTATATAAATATATAAACCTACACACTGATTACATTTCCAGTGACAGACGTATTTTTTTCCTTAATCTCAGATTTATTTTGCTGTAAATGGGAGATGTAAAGCTTCCATTGAGAAGGAGAAGCAGAATGTGCGAGAGGGCCTGCTCGAGGAGCATAACAACTCAGTCATTCCGCAGCACGGTGAACATGGTGGAGCGAGCACAGAGCATACATGTTTGGCAGAGCCTCCACTCCTAAAGCCTTCCAGCAAACCATATATCATAAACTATTGATATGGTTCCACTACGCTGCCACATCTGACATTTGATTCATAGCTTAAGGTGGGCTTTTTTTAATTCTAAACAGTCAACAAGGGATCAAGGGAAAATGTCATGTGTGCAGTGTTTGGAAAGCAAGAGTGGCATGCCTGAAATTGGTAAAGAGCCAAAACAGGTAATTGTATAGTTTTGTTTGAGCACTTCTCACAGCACCCGCACTTGTTTTGGCTTTGGTTGCACTCAGTGCTCATCCACATTGTAAAGAAAAGTATTTTTTACCAGGTACAGTGTCTCACTTTCTCCACAAAATTCTCTACACTCTCAACATCGCCTGGAATAAAACCTTTGACATATTGAATTCAGTGTTTATTTAGTATTGCCACTGGCCATGGCAAATTAAGAATTTTGAATTTGTTTTCAACCCACAGAAAATTTTTTTGGAAAAAAATTTAAGAGACATAAAATTTAAGAGATTTTTCACAGGATAGCTTTGCACTACTGAAAAAGTACATTTCATTATATAACTGTATTAACTTCTGTTGTGCATTTGCAAACCACGGCTGTTCAAAATAACTAAAATACTGAATGAAAAAAATATTTAACTCCATCTTAGCCTTAGTGGTCCTTGGAGTCATTAGATATTTAGGATTCTTGAGAAAATTCTGTGATACACAAAGACTTAATTGCTAAAAAAGTGATATCAATTCAAAACTATTGCATGCAAAAACAAAATCAACTACACTGCTGCCATTTAAAATGGCACCTTAAATCGGATGACTTGTGTCAAGATATTGAATGAAGCTCAATACCAGCGTAATTTTGATTACAAACTAAACTCAGTGTTACAAGCATTTATGCAAGCACACTTTTCCTTAACCTTGGCAGTCACTTAACTCAGAAAGACAGTGGCATGTTTGCATCAGTCACATGAGCCTGCATTGAGCATAAATGCTTAGCTTTGACTCAGGTGCATGCACATGCACATTCTGCACACTCTCACACATTCAGCCACATTTTTTTAATTAACAAGCACAACTTTTATTTAATTGTCAGCCAGAGTTGAGGGTAAATGTTGATTGAGTCTAGGCCAAAATGAAGAATGAATCTTGATTGAACTCTGTGTGTGTCCAACTCATTGAGTATGCACATAATAAACTAAGCTAAAATAACTTCCAGTCAGATAGTGTGTGTCACATACAATTAATGCAAAACAACTTAAGCCTCCAATATCTCAAGCCTGAGTACACATTTCCCAGGTATTTTCTTCCTCCAGACCAACCTTCAAAAATAGCAACCCTAACGAACTAGTCTGGCCCTTGCTCTCTTGGTTTTTACCCACAATCCATCACTTCTCTAGACAGCAGTGTCAGAACAAGTTTGATGCATAAACACACTATCTGTCAATGAGAGGCATGGCTGCAAGCAGCTCATAAGTGCATACAGAGAAACAACTTTCGATGAATTAGACACTAAAACACAAGAATATGAGTTAACAGCTGCTACACACTTATTTATGATTCTATCATTAGTGGATATTATATAGTGGGGGGTGTGGAGACAAATACCAAGACAAAAAGGAAACAGCACATCCATGTCATCTGTGCAGCAACCTATGAAAATTATACGGCAGCCCTCTGACAGTCGGGCTGAACGCTGTGTAATTACCAAGTGACATGTCAGGAGCTCCATACAGAGGATCCCTCCCCCCTCTGTCCAAGCGGATGCGAACGCACGTCAGACTGTTATTAAGACACTGTGGATCACTCAAGTGCCTGGTGAACAGATCATTAAAAGAAGAACAACTCGAAATTATGAGTGCATTTGTTTGGGAGGTTTCCCAGCCAGTTGTACGTGGTGCTGTGCGACCGAACGCCTGTCCATCCCATCTGGGGGTCACATGGCCTTTGTTTTTGGAAAGGCCAGGGTCTTATCACCGATGACAGCTTAGCCTTCGCTGAAAACCTGCTGTTAGCTGTAAAATTACCCTGTCTGGGCTGTGTTTGAGTCCTGTGAACATACACACTCACATTGCCGCACTTTCATTACAGACATTAACACTCACTGCCACAGTGAGTAACAGTGGTAGGAAATAATATACAGAAAAAGTACAAGGGTGGTGGCCAGTCACTTCCACTATCAAAGCAATATGAGCTGCAGTGACTGGCCACCACCCTTGTACTTAGTGATTTTCTTCATATTATTTCCTATTACTGTTACTCACTGCATATATCTGTAATTTGTTGGAATACCATGTGTGAGATATTACATTTGTTTGTCGTATCACACTTCATGTTCTCAGTGCTCATGACGTTTTTGCCTTTAGGCTTATCAGATGTTGTGGTACTACCCTCTTGGCCCAAATCAAAGTCATCTTGTGCTCATTTATATTTATTGCACTGCCATAATCCTTATTTGAAAGAGGAAACAAGCAAATGAAGTGAATATAGAGTAACCTGAACACAATCCCTTTTCCCTCCTAAGGGGGCTTTTGCTTGTTCGGGACATACAGGCCACACTGGTTTGGCAATGCAGCATGGAGCACCTGTCAGTACCTCTTACATGCCTCTGAAAAACTGTATTCATGAGACACTGTAACACCTCATTCAAGGTTACCAGGTTTTTAATTCTTAAAGAATGAGGCAGAACAGTAATAAGCATTAAGTGTGCATGCACACGTAAGTAGCTGTGTGTGGGTGGGATTGAGGGGGAGAGCGAGCAATAGAAACTGTTACAAATCACCTTAACATTTTTGCAGGGTTGTTAGAAGCCCCGAGTCTTGGTAATTAGGTTTAGTGAAAAAAAAAAAAAAAGTTTTCTTCCTTTCCTTATTACCATGAAAGTTAAATGAAAATTGAAAAAAAAAATTAAAATGATGACACACAAACAGCTAATGGAGCTTGATAGCTTTTGACTTTTAACTGTCTCTTAATCATCTTGAAAACTGGATGACAGACATGGTAATTCCACAAGAGGGGGCTAGTAGTCGATAAAGATCACTCTGCCTCATGTTATTAGAAACATTTCTTTATGCACTACAGGATTTATTTCATATGGGCATTGAGACTTCATTCGTATGCACTAACACTGCACATAAATGAATGTGAGCAGCCTCTAAGAACACGTCGGCTAAAACAGTAAGGAGGAAATGGATTTTCAATGTACCTGAGATTAACTAGGCACTGAGAGATTCCAGAGTGTCATCATTACTCGTAGCGATCAGGTGTACTTAACAGAGGAGAGAGCCCACTAGACCAGAAAGACAGCCCACTCACACTAAGTACCACTTTGCCTACTCCTGCTGATCAAACGTACGATAAACAACAGGGAAAGGTCATTCCAAGTTCTGAAAGAAGGGCTGCAGGAGTTTTTCCTCACTCAGTTCTGACCGCCCGTGCCCAGCTGACTTGACAAAACCAGTCACACTTCTTTCTGAGAAAATGTCAGCCAGGAAATGAGTTTAAGATTTAAGATAGACAAAAATATTACAGAGATGTAATGATACAGATACAATGGACTGCTCTGGACATCTGTTTAACAGCACTAGAAATCTCTTCCTGCAGATGCTTGTACTGTATAAGAGAAAATTTCTGCAAAAACCATGTTCCTCTAGCTGTTTCATGCAAAACTTTTTTCCTTCATTTTATGATTGTTGAACATTCATGCAGAATATGGTACGTCAGTTTGACTGAATCATGCACAAAATGTAAAGTATTAACCAAGGACATGAGGAATATTTCACTGCCACACAGTACTGTCATTAATTACATAAACTACAATGGAATAACATTCCAAAATATAACACCTGTAAAATGATTTATAGTTTACTAACATACATTAGCAAACATTCATATGTCACTACACCTAGTACAATGCACAGCATTACCTAAGTTTACTCTAAGGTCGTCCGGAAAATGAATTGACTGGTCTTTACAGGAAGCCTGGTATTATAAATTCAGAGAGTTACTTGCCCTGCAAGCAATCTAACGCCTAATTAATCCTCAAGGTGTTTTCTAAGTCTGAACTCCCCTCTCCCCCTAAAGTACATACATTCTCATTTCCAGGCGGCTTTCCATATGTCTCTGCCAAATCCCACATTCACCCTCCCAGCAAAAGCATACAAACATCCATACTCACATGCTTGCATTTTGTTTAGAGTTAATGGCATATAGCAATATGTTACACTAGAACTACCACATAAATACATATACACATCATTACTTACATGTATTCAATTTGTATGGTTTATTATATATTGTTCTATATATATGAAAAAAAAAAACATCTTTGGCAAAACTGCCATTCTACATTTGCTCTCTAATCTGTATATTGGCTTTTACACTCTGAATTCAAGTTCAAATCTGAGTTGAGAACACGGCAGTAATTTAGAAAAATAAAAACGGACACCTGGATTTTTCCCATTGGGGAAGGTTTCATTTCCATTTGAGGAGAATCAATCTGTCAGCTCTGGACATAGCCCAAGCTCCCCCCGGTTACCTGAGGACACCCTTGGAGCCAGGAGGAGGCAAGAGGCGGGGGTGCTCTGGAGCCGGGGAGGAGCGGTCACTTCACTGGGGACAGGTGTGTCCTGCTGCTCGGCCATGCATGTGGGTGGGCGGGGCCTCGCTGTCAGGGGAACGGGTGATGATGAGGACTCGCCTCTCCCTCATGTAAGGTCATTAAAAGGGCAGAGAGGGAGTTCCTCTGTAGCCTGACAAGTGCAGATAACCCCCACCCCCATTCCTCCACTCCCCCCAACCCCACCACCCACAGAGACGAACGGGAGCCGTAGCGATGATTTATCAGAACCTATTTGGTACCTGAGCGTCTATGAAATTGCAATGAACTTGATTACGTTTTAAATGAAGTGTGAGCCTTTTTTTCCTCTTCTCCTTTTTATTAATGCGCGGTCAGCCTGGAAGAGCCAGCCACGGCGAGCAAGAGGGAAGGTAGGAACGGAACAGTAGCTCTGCATTACCGACTCATAAACCAGGGCTCCCCTTTGGAAATGGGCAACCAGGGTGCCTCGGAATGGATTGGCCGGCGTTCCAAAAAGGTGATTTCAGCCAAACTTATTTCAGCCAATTTCCCCTGGCTCAGAGACGTTTCCCCTGCATTAAATGGGAGCCGATGTACTGGAGTACACTTTACAGCCTTACAGGTCACATTATGCAAAAGAGGGAGACAGCTCATAATGGATATAACCTTTTCGTGTACAAAGTGTTTCTCGTTAAATGTAAAAACATTATTGTGTGATCATCCACAGCATAAAACTCTTCATTCTGAGCTCAAAAAAGGAGCGTATTTAGAATAAAGCAGTAGTCTATCACCTATTACTGGAGGGGTAATGACCCAGTAAAATTCCCTCCTTTGGCTTTTAAACATTCACAGGCATTGCATTTTAAGAATATATTTATTTGTCTATTTAAAGAACTGAAGGTTAAATTATCAAAATACTGTTTCGGCCTTTGCACCCATTGGCCTATGCTACTCACAACAAGCAGGTCTGTGCAACTCCATCACCTCTGAATGAAAGGCACTTAGACAGATCCCAGCAAACATGTTTCCTTCGGTGTTTAAACCTCCTCCATCATTCACTGCTAATGATGGAATATGAAACCATGACCACATTCTCTCGTAGGTGAAGGTGTTAATGCCTCCCACACTGGAGTTTTCACACCTTCTCATTCAGAATTTCTATGGCTTTAAACCTGCACTGTCACTAATTCGATGTGGCAATATTAATTAATGATCTTTTCTTCACGGCTGGTGAAAGGCTGTTTATATTTAGACCGATTAGGAGTCAGAGATTAAGACGGAAAACAATCTGCAAGCTGGTCTCTGGAAGATGAGGTCACCTTGATGTGTCTGAAATTAGTTTTAATTCACACATGTAGAGAGAGAAAAGGCTTGCTGTGAGTTCAGCATCATGTTTTAAATGATTAACTCTGAAATATACATAAAAAGGGTAGATAAAACCCAGAGCAGCAGGGACAAATGGTATCTAAAATGAATATATTATAGAAGATTTAATTTTATAATGCACTGGAATAGAGTTAGCTGACAGGTTAGCTCACTTGTTTAAATGAAGATAAGTGTTAATTTGTGTTCAGTGTTTTAATAATAAACAATGTGACATACACTAAAAATAAAATATCAAAATGCTGAATGTAAAATAACAGCTGATGTAATAGAAGATAAAGGTTTTTTTTTTTATTATTTTGTCTGAAAAAAATAATATAATGAAAGAAAAAAATTTTAACGAACATTATGAAAGTGATGCTCTGCATACAGTCAATTTTTCACATTTTACTCAACAAACAAAATACGATGTTACTACTTACGGCAGTGATGGAAATTTTGACTGGAGGAAGAATTGTCTTTGGACAACATGGCTGACGTTTTATTTTTGCCATGTCACTACACCCTAATTTTGTCTCTGTCATCTTTATGCATTTCTTTACTCGATTCAAGGTCAGACAGGAAGCACACCCTTTAGCGACATGGTCGACAGCTTGTATTGCACGCCAGTGAGGTCCCTGGTCTGTCCTTCAGCGGAGCAGATCCTCTCCATCTTATGAAAGGCTTGTGTTGACTTGGCAGCGTTTCAGGTCTTTGTCACACGGAGGAGAGATTAAGTGCCCAATCAACCTCTGGACACAGGGTAATCATTTCACTCTGTAATGTGCCCTGAGTCTTGATGCCAAATTACATTTTGCTCTGCAAGTTCCACATTGAGAAATCTGCAAGTGCTTGCAAACCAAGTGAAACCTATTTCCTCCACCATCATTGGTGAGATAATGGCTAATTAATACCAGCAAGATTGGCCCAATTCTGCACAAATAATACACCCCTGATTTCCCTGCAAAAACTCTAAAGTTTAGATAATATCTCAGGTAAAAAACACTGCATGATGGAATGGCTAACAGGAATATAGCGGTCATGTTTTTATTTGTTAGGTCATTCTTTCTGTCTGAGGTAGGCATTAGACTATAACATAATGATATGTGATAATAAAAAGACCTGACCATTCAACCTACTGTCATTTACCTACAGAGTAACCAGTCCTGTGGACCTGAACACACCAAGGGTCTCTCTCTCTACTAAATGACCTGCCAAGCTGTTCCGAGCATTCATAACTACCTCTGTTAATATATTTGTGATATTAGTACAGAATGTACATTTAACTAATTTCCATCTATGCCCCCTTGTTATTCTGACAGAACAACCTGAAAATATTTCATAGTTCACCTTGTTAAGCCTTTTTTATGAGATTAAAAACCTCAATAACCCCCATCTCCCT
Source organism: Albula goreensis (assembly GCA_022829145.1). Taxonomy (NCBI): domain Eukaryota; kingdom Metazoa; phylum Chordata; class Actinopteri; order Albuliformes; family Albulidae; genus Albula; species Albula goreensis. The sequence continues at coordinate 8,737,235 of CM040753.1, read as the reverse complement.
TTGCTAAGCCTCAGTAGTTTAATTGTGTCCTGAGTCTGTCCTGATGACTTTTAAATATCATTCCAGGAACCAATTTAGTTGCCCTTCTTTGTATTTTTTTTTAAATAGGCTCTATATTTTACTTATAATGTAATGCTCAAAACCACACAGTACTCTAACTGTGGCCATATCTGTGCAAGTACCAAAAGTACTTTGAAATGTCAATGTAATGACAAATTACAAAGTATCCATGAATATCCCAATGATAAGCAATTGCCTGCAACATTTCAATTTTTAAATTTCATTTCAAATTTAAAAGTATTGTATTTTAGTTTAGGGATTTGCTGCATACACTAACCCAAAGTTTTTATGAGGAGTTCATGTAACTACACTTATAAAGCGTTTGATGGTAAGGTATGGATTTATGGAGCCATCCTTCTAGAACAAAATGGGTCATCTATGGCTAGGCTAATGTTAACATATATCATATAGCTTTCAGAGGTTAACAAACAAACAACAAAAATTAACAAACAAATAAGGTAATATGATGTCTCAGTCTTAAGAGCTGGGCCTCTCTGTGTGCTTTCCCTGTGTTGTACGTTAACTGCCTAATGGCTTCACAACAACGTGGGCTGCAGGATGCACATGCGTTCTTTAACACGGCTACACACCGCGAGTCAGTGCAGCTTGTGTGTGACTCATTACTCAGGTGTGTGGAGATGAATGTATGCGTGCACTGCAGCATGCAGTTTGGATGGGGACTCAATTTTTCATTTGCGAGAGGAAAAGTGTTGCCTGTAAGTTATTGTTCCTATTTGCCTGGGGCAACGCAATACTAGCATGGTGAGGGAGTTTCGCCCGGAAAGGGATTCTCTCTGTGCCAGAATTCCTCATTGGTGGCTGGCTTTCGATTCATTCTTCAGCGAAGGTGACCCTTTGCTTTCCGGCTCCTCCCTCTCCTCTCCCCAAATCTCCACAGACCGAATCCGGGGGAGAGGCGGGTTTTAACCCTTTTCCTGCCTAATGACTCTACTCACTTTCACCTTGATCTCTCCTTTTCACACTCCTTTGCTTCTTTGACACAATGCAGTTAGATAAAAAGGGGTTTACTTACTGAAAGATCATTGAGAGAAATTTTACATGCCATGGCTCTGCCCTTATCTATGACCTCACGTCACGATTCTCTCTAACAAATAGATGCAAGCACAGAGCAGTATGTTGGAGTGGTGCAAGGGCTAATAATGATGATAAAACTCTGTATTTTCATTGCTTTATTTAGCTCTTGCCCCGGGTGGGTGGAACAGGGGCAGGATGGGTGATCTGGAGGTGTGGACTGACTACAATGTAGTTATATTTTAACTGTTGTGTATTGCTGGTCTGAAAAACTCCCATCTCTAAATTGGCCTTAGTGCAAATGCAGTCTTTCTCTACCAACAAAAGAGCGGGGTAGATAATGAGGAAACTAAATGTTTTGGAAGTGTGTTGTGGAAGCATCCATACACTAATATGACTGCAATTGCTTGTTCTAAAATCATTTTTAATGTTTTACTAGCAAAATAAATATAATATGGTAACCCTGACTGGACTGAACGGCCTCATCATTGTGTGTTCCTATGTTCATAATAAATTAAATAAAAGTAAATAAAACAGGGTGAAATATACCGTTGTGATAATTATTACAGGTGATTAGAGATGATAACGTGAGGTAATGGTACCTCTGTATGTGTGTTAAAACTGTTAAATGCCAAAACTGAATTGGATATGTCTCTTTTTGATCTGTATTAGTGCAGCATTAGCGCACCTACAAAATAAAGGGTCCTTTCAACTTTCTAAGAATTCAAAAGCGGAATCGCTCAAAATGTCAATTGGGGAGGGTCTTCCTTTATAGATCTTTAAATACTGATTTAAGCTATAATTCAACTGCACATCCTCCGCCATTAGCGCACCGTCTTCATTAGCCACCACAGTAATGTCCCTTTTTTCCTCTAAATTTCATCATGGTTTTGAAACATGGCGTCCATCTGCGTACGACTGATTCATCAGCCCTGCTGCATCTGAGCGGATCTCTGCGGAATATGGAGAAGCACGTTGTCAAACAGTGATATACCTTCCAGCTTTCACCTACTCCACTGCACTGTGACAGATTCATGTGGCTCCTTTGTGCTAAGTTTGGGCAGAGGGATATGTAGGCTACATTGTCTCCTTTCAAGCTGGTATTTCTCTGGCTGGTTATGTCTCTAGTGTCATAAGCATTAATTAAAGCCCACATGAGAGGGGTACCACAGTACTTCTTGAACTCATTTTTTTAAAACTCACATAATGCAGGATTTTATAAATATGCATTTGTGTAAGTAATATCATTAACTATTTATGATATGTTGCACAGCAACTGTCACTGCATATGGAAAGAGTAAAAGTTTTGTCATTCGAGGCATGAATGCAGCACTGGGTTTATCTGGCTCAAACCTCATATGGGAAAAGCCCATATAAAAATGCAGACCTCCAGGGCTGCCGTATTCTCCTGCACCTGGTCACAGAACTCCCCAAGGCACACGCGGTTACAGCATACGGGCCCCCAAGGGGCTTCAGACTGGCAGCGCCCAGATCCAGATCTCTGATCTCAGATCAGTGATCCGCGGGCCATGGGGCCGCACGCTGAGAAAAGACCCACGCCAGATGATCCGGTGTGGATCCCAGGGAATTCTGTGTTTGATGTGTGTCCTTCACCACTTCAAGCCGGCTCTCCCCCGACTAACAGACATCGCGTCTGACTTTCAAGAATTTCCACAAGCGACCAATTTCTGGAACTAAACGGGTGAGGCAAATCCTCTCAAAATCCCTTTAAACACCATAGCGAGAGAAGAAAGGAAAAGTTTCTCCAAGGCAGACATGAGCAGGTTGTTTGGGTGATGTTGTTCGAGAGGAAGGACAACATTTGCCTGGCTTTTCCCCGCAAGCCAGGAGGGGAATATTAATACGACATACTCCGTTTAGCAACAGACACACAACACGCACACACTGAGGAGGAATTCAGCAGGGCCGCCCAGCCCAGGGACCAGCTCTTTAGATTTATACGGCTCTAAAAACTTCCACTCTTTGAATACAAAAAAAAAAACAATCAATGGCATGTAAACAAACTAATGGATTAGCAGCTAGGTTTTAGGGGGTTACCACAGTGTTGAAATCGCCATGACTTACGAAAGAAGTTATTCACTGGAAGGAAAAATAATCATGGCAGTATTCATTTTGACATAGGCAAATTTTTAGAAAAAATGCAAACAGGTCATCTCTTTCTAAGATAGTTTCATGATGAAACCATTTTGAATACCTTTGAACAGCCAAAGAGCGAGGACATTGCTTTTGGGAAACATTTGGAAAGTTTTGAAATCTAGTTTCTCTACTCTGATTGCTATTTGCATATTTTACTAATTTAACACTGGAATTGGTTTGTGGACTGTTTGTCTATTTGCTCTTTGCTTTTCCATCTCCTTTGGGCAACAGATTGAATGAATGTTTATAGACACCGAGGTGCTGCACATGAAAAAGCAAGGGATTGTGTAAAAAAAAAAAAAAATCCATTCCCAATTACGGCTCTCTAAACACACGGAATACCTCATTTCAAAGTAACAGTGTTTTCTCTCCTGTTACAGACACAAGGGCAATAATTTGCTTCATTTACATGTTTTCCATCTGAATAGATCACTGAGCAGATTCTGTTTACCGTAGCCTTTGCTTTTCCAATGAACACAGAGTATTTGCATGTTTCAGAAAGATACGCCATCCTCTCTGTCCAAAGTAAATGTTAAGTCAGCCTGCTCGTACGCCCTCCCTCCTCCCATCGCTCCTCCCTCTTCATTAAACACTGGCTCATCATTCCACAAACCCCAGTTCGCCTGCTGATTTGGTTTATTATGGGCTACCATAAGGAACAGAGAGCCTGCCAATGACAAGCTGGCAAAGCTCACCTGGGGTAAATGAGGGCATTTACTCCTGCCGGGCGTGTGACTGGCTCTCCCTTCAGGTGCCAGCCTGATGTTAAAGAGCGCCTGTAGTGCGAATTGTGCCGCCTGGGTCTTTGCCAGCTTCTTGCTGTGTCCAGAGCCTTCGAATATTCTGCCATCGACCCTCACTGCCATTACGAAGCTCTTGACGCGCTTGCCCTCCGCGCTCTCGGAGAGGCAAACGTACCTCAGCCCCGGCCGCAGCTCATTTAGCAGCACCACCGCGCTCTTCTCGCCCTCACCGGGGGGAGCCGTCCTGTGCCGGTTCTGTTTGGCCTGGGCCATTAGGTCCAACGTGTGGCGGAGTAATCTCCCATGCCGGAAGGCACTGGAGAGCAGTTCGTTTTCGGCGGACCTGTAGCAGGGAAAGCTGTCTCCTCGCGCCGACGGCTCGAACCCCTTGAAGAGCGTGTCCGGGAAGTCAGCCTGGTCGGAGGTGAAGTCGGCTGCAGGGTTGCTGAGGTTGCCCATTGCGAAGTGGGCCTGGGAGGCGTTGGGGAACTGAACGAAGGATTTGAGGGCCAGTTCGGCCGCCCTCATCTTGGCCTTCTTTTTTGTGGGTCCAGTGCCCTCAAAAGTGAGCCCATTCACCTCCACAGCAATGGAAAAGACGGGTGCATGTACAGGCCCAGTCTGTGAGACCACTCGGTACTGCAGGCCTGGTTTCAGCTCGTTCAGCTGGACCAAGGCGTTCTTTGGTGTGTCAGACCAGGACAGCTTCTTGTAGATCAGCCGTAGTTTACACAAGTGTCCGTTATTGCCTTCCTCCAAAGGCCGTTTCCTTTTCAGACCTGAAGTCCCGACCCTGGGCGTGTCAGAGAAATAGACAGACTGCCGATCCACAGGCACCATGGCACAGTCTTCTAGATTACCAACATTCCTGTTCTCCTTCACCTCTGCACTGCTTGTACCTGATGGCCAAAAAGAAAAGCAGTCACATCTATAAATCAGTAACATTTATGAATATCAAAAATAAACATAATAACTTCAAAGCTTTAAATGAAGAAAAAATATAACAAAAAAAGAGGATTCACACCAAGATATTGGGTGAAACCAATTATATATCAGTCAAATTATATGATAGTGAATGCTACAGCTCCCGGAGCTGGAAACCCTGTCTTATTTAAGAGTTTAAAATCCAGGTACAAATCTGCTAAAACAGGGTATTATTGGCCAAATTATTTTGTAATCTGTGATGGAATTGGCTTTGACAGTGTGGTTAAAGTGGGCGTTATTTGTTCCTTGTTTCCAATGAAAACCCCAATCCCCTCATAAGAAAGGCATAGCAGTGGGCGTTCAGGAGTCTTTGAGGATAAAGCAGCCTTATTACACTTTGATGTCTTCAATGAACTAGGACAGTTGGTGATGAGCTACATAACACACAGCCATACATGCAAAGACTACAACACATTTCTGAGGTGTCTTTACTTCTAAGTAATTGGTGAAGGGAAAAAAAGAGAGAGAGACTCACTGGTTTGACTTGTTGGGGTGGAGATCACAGAACTGGTCTGTGATGAGTCTCAGGTGGGGATTCGTGTCTACATGGCTATTGCACCCTTGAGTAAAGCACTTAGACTGTTCAATTTGAGCTAATGCAAGGTAAAGAAATGAATGTATGATTACATCTTCCCTCACTGGTAAGAGGAGAATATGTGCCTTTTTATTTCTACAACATTAGGAGGTATGTACAAAACATTCATACATGTATGTGTGTGTATGTACCAATATAAAGCATATAAACGCATATGCATATAAACATGTATATGTCTACTTGTTCATACATGTGTCTACTTGTTCATACGTGGATGAAAATCTAAGCATCTGGAAATGTTTAGACACAAATTATTTCAGAAGATGTGTTAAAAATATGGTAATTATTGATACGTTGAATAATTTTGGGGAGAAAGTGACACCTGTGTCCCTCCCTTTGGTTTTGAAAAATGCCCCCTGCAGCCCTCCAATGGATCATTTATCTTACTAGGTAGGCTGCAAAAAGCTTCACTGAACATTTTACATTACCAAATGTAATGTTTGGAATAAAACACTGTGGGTAGTTTTTACCCTAATTGTTAGCTTTGACGAAAGAGCATCTGGAATTTTTATATTAACTGAAATAAGCACCAGAGGGATCCAGCTCCAAATCCAGCGTATCTGGTAGCTAAAATTATGTCACAATGTGGCTTCAAAGCTACAAAATCAGGAAAGAGGGACAGTTGAGTATTGCCAAAACAGTTCCAGCTTGGGCTGGAACTGTAGAATAGTAAGAATGCCAATTTAATGGCATGCTCTTTAAAAGTGCCTCAAAACAATATTTTAGTTTTCAAGATTTTAAAATATATGCTTGTAAGTGAAAGGTCTTGCTTAAACTACTGCCAGTTTTGTCAAAATGATTACCACTGAATTCACATTTGCTGCTTGTCATGTCTTACCAGTTGTGTTTCTTCAATGAAATGGCATTGTGGTGTTTTTGCCAGTTGTTCTCTTTTACAGTGCATAGTAGCCATGGGTTTTTTTGCTTTGAAAACTGAAGAGAGACAGTGAGAGGGAATCGCACTGTAGTCCCCACCTTCATCCTAACAGCCAATTATTGTGTTTGGAGAAGCAGAAGAAGACCTGCCTGGCATGTCAATTGCTTTGTTTTGAATAATCACAGTAATCGTTGATGTCTCACTCATTTGTTTACATTAATCTTTAATTTCTTTGGAGCTGTAAGATGCTGACATACACTCTGCTGTGTCAGACACAGACAATGGCAAGTATTATGTTTGAGTAATGGCATCCCTCAGTTTCACCAGCGTTATTATAAAGTGCTGCGGTCACTGACAGAAAAGCAGATTGTGACAGAGAGAACTTCATTTCACCTGTGACACGGCACAGAGAAAATGCCCCTGATGCAATGAAGATGCTTACAGAACCGAACAAACAATTGAATTCAGGATAAATAAATTATGGAACATGACTGTGTCTCCTGGAGAGTGGCAAGAGGAAAAAACATCGGTCATAAAGTGTAAATAAAGTAGAATCATACGTTTATGTATTGATATATGTGGTAAATGCATTAGCATTGCTGGTAACGGTAATTTATGAATAGTTTTATGGTTTCCTATGACAAATTTATAATTCTAATATTCAACAAGAGGTACCCTCTCATGCGACCTAAAATTTTAATTAAATGTACTTCTCATATAGTCTGCGTAGTCTTTGATAAATGAGAGTACGCACAGCATACTTTTAGCTGCTTTATTCTGAAAAAGTAAAAATAAATTGTATTATTATTATTAGGTCAAGAACTCTAATTTCCATACCAGCCAGTGTACGACATATCAAAATGTGATCCAAGCTTCATTTGCACCATGTATGGCAATGCTCCTTTTCATGAATTGACATCTAAGGGACTGCGTAGTGAAGACAAACAATATTGCACTTTGAATGTTGTTAATACATAATTTATATACAGTTAATGATATATTAATGAATCGATATAATTATCACAGTCGTAAAGATAGGCAATGATTTGCTAAAACAGAGATCACCAAGCCGCTATTTTGTCAAACCCTGACTGTTGATAACGATTTTGAAGCTACTGCTAAAATTTGATTGCCGCCGCAAAATAAATGCTGATTTAAGTAGTAAAGTATTGTTTAAATAACTTACTTAAAGTGTCTTCATCTTCTGCACTTGCCATCCCAGGGTTCATGTATTTGAAGGGAGAAATGTACGCAGAGAGCATGGTGACTTTCTCTGAAAATAAAAAAAAAAGGAAACACCATGAGCATGATGGGAAAACAACAGAGAAGCTCCATTACTGGTTTGATCCAGTTCTGGTATGGGTACACACGTCAACATTGCCGGCTACTTTCTATTCCAAGCGTGGAGCATGTAAAATGGGCTAGAATTGCTTTGGAGCATTTTTTAACTGTGCTGTAGCTTTTTTCCACAGCGCTTTCACCTGCACCTGTGTTCTTGTTGTTTACAGTGCAGGTTCCTATTAAGAACATTGTTCGGTCTGGTGCTTCCCGCACAGACAGAGGGAAATTGACAGGCTGAACAGGCACCCCTTAATTAGATCCTTCACATCTGAACATTTCTTAATGATCAATAGTTTTAATGGTCTCACAGCAGCAAGAGAGAGGGGGTTTGGAGGGGGAAAAAAGTCCATGCTTTCTGGATAAGGATGTGAAACTTTCGCCACAGGAGGTTTGCACAGCCAGTGACGTGCACTGCTGTCAGCAAAGACGGCTCATCCAGCACCACAGGTGTGGCCACAGCTTGTATTTTTGAATGGTATATCAGAATCGCTAGAGCCCCACTACAATAACTGAGTGAAATGCAACTGAAAAGCTGTAATCAACAAGCACCAAAATTAGAGCAATATAGGATGTAATCACTTTCTGATTTGCTGTGTGCACTGGGTTTCAGTGCTCAGCTCAGTTATTCCCATTTGAAGAATCAAAATTTAAAAGGCAACCTTTTACCCGTGACAATGACTGAACTCAGCACTGGAAAGCAGTGATGTTATATTGTGTCAGGTAGGTATGAAAGCTGGCCTTAAAATCATATTTCTTGGTAAAAAAAAGTCCATTTGAAATGTCTTCCCTTTCTGACCTACATAGACCCTCAAGACATATGACTCAGAATGACACATGTAGCTGCCCACTAAAATCACAAAAATACACAAATTAGAATAATACATTTGCATATTGGCCTAATTAAAAGCTTAACAAACCAATGTCCAGTACTGTGCGTTAAAATTACCTTGCAGAGAGACAGCTTGACAAAAAAACTACACCCATGTATTTTGTAATGCTATAAGGCCTTTCTTGGCTAAATGAATTTAAACCAGTTAAACTAACCAGTAAGCTACTCTTTAGAACTATGTTTTTGTACAGAATACCTCAATTTAAAATCTAAAATATTAAAGGCACATCAGAAGCTACAAATCAAAAAATGGAACAAAAGAAATCCATAAATAGCTAAAATATACAGAGAGCATTACATTTATAAAAACATGGTAACAGTGTTTATTTTCACTTTCTATACATGTTAGAAGCTTCCAAATTATTTAATGCATTTTTCATCATCGTTCTCCTGCCTTTGCTCATTACTGCCCACTCAGCTTGCTTCTGCCGAAATCTACTGGGGTCTAATGGGCCTGGCAAACACCTCAAAACAAATATGTCATCAGCTTGTTCACAGAAGGGCCGACTGCAACGCACGGCCTATGGCTGCTTCCCCCGTTCCCAGGATTCCCAGCACACTGGTGACGGATTTGCTGTGGAACTAAAAGAGATGACTTCTTGCTTCCAGTTCAGCCAGTTTAAGCACATACTTGTAACAGGAATGTCACAGACAGGAGTATGGCACTGCACTTTGAGAGGGGAGTGGGGTTGTAGGTACAGAAATGGACAAAACAGAAAGAGACATTGAGTCACCTCTCTGATGATCTTTAAAGTCACTGTTACACCTCAAGAAATATGCCCCTCTCAGGGAAGCGTGGATTTTTTTGACAGCCTGTTTGGTGGGGAATGAGATAAGGAAGCAAAATCCAATTATTTCTCCTTCCAAGCAAGTAGCGACGATCTCCCCCAGCCCCACCAAGATCACCTGGGTTCCTAGGTCCCAGGGATTAAAACTGAAGATGACAGGAAACACTGCACTTGCACTTCCTGTGCACTATTTCCTGATTCAGGTGTGGTGATTCAGATCCAGATTCAGTGTGGTGCTTTGAATGGCTAAGATTTAACAGTGTCATCCTTCAATATATGGTGGGCTAATGTGAGCTTCATTCAGCAACAATTCCATAAATAATATACATACCCAAAATCATACTGACAAGTATAACTCATTCTATAAAAATATTTTGGTGTGAGAATACACATCGTAATGAAATTAAACATTTTACTATATGAAGAGACAGGCTGCCTTTCAGATCCAGTTTAAGTGTTATGCCAATTTAGCCAATTAGTCAGAGCTGCCAGATTCATCATCAACTACATATCATATGGAGGCTTTCTAGAAATGTGCAAGGAATATCTAAAAATATTAAACTAATTTAGAAATGAAACTACATTGACATCATATGATTGAAATAAAGTGTACGAGAGCTTCAAAACTATAATATAAATCTATAGTTCTATGATGTCATACAATGTTCTGCAAATGTGGTCATTTCACTGTAAATTATCTGGTGAGAAGGACAAACTGTTGGGTTCAAAAGCACAACAGTTTATGCCTGGCACATAATTATTTTTCACCTATGAAAGGTTTCCACGTGGTTCTCAAATGTTGACATACCGTGACATTTTAACTTAATCTGTACAGAGTCACAGTGCCACGTCGTTATTAAATAAAATCCTATTCCATATTTTCTTGTAATAGAATTGAGTCAGATTGTTCAAGATTATGTCAACACTGATACAGAGCATGTTCGTGGTTAGAAACCGTACATCACATTCAGATTTTTTTTTGGTGGAGTTCTCTAAAAGAAGCCCAAACTAATTTATTGCAATTGAAATTTTAATGGAAATGGATTTTGGCCCCAGGGATTGTGCATGAGAATAGATTACAGAGTTTCTCCCCCAACACGACATTATAAGAAAGACTTATCTGCAATAATACAGCACTTACTAAAATCCTCGAAGACACTGCACACCCAAATACATTCAATCTCTTTTTCCCCCTCCTTTTCTTAATATACCGGCACGAACATTGCATCATCTGAGCTACGGGCACTTTGACTCTAGGTATACAATATCCCCAGAAGAAAGGCTATTGAGTCCAACAATGCAAGCCAATAGTTTAACTTCACTGCACCAAACCTCCTGTCTGGCTTGGTGGAAGAGGGGACAAACTCATTTATTTTCTTCAACAAAAAGAAAATAGAAAATCCAGGTTAGGTTGCAAGACTTGGCAGACAGCCACGTTCCCACGAGAGTGCCGGTACAAATTATAAGTGAGAGGATAAGCTCCCTCTTCCTCTATCACTACTGAGTGAAGTAATGAGCCCCATCAGGTTTCCCCATGGCTCAACATAACAAATGGGTCAAATGAATGACTGGAGACACTATTCAAACATGCAGGGAATCCTTGACTTGCCGTCTCTTGTAGATCGTAGACTAAGCGCTGGTGAACTGGCAAATGAGAAAGGGCATCTCTCTCCTTCCCTCAAAATCTGATTATCATCACAGCACTACCCAATGGTAAGCGGTCCAGTACAAACACATTAAACTGAGGCCTGCTTATGTTCGCTGTTAGATGCACGAACAAAACAGAAACTCATGAAGGCTTGTTTAGGCTTATCCTCAACAAACAGTAAAGGGAAGGTGATGGAAGTTTCATGCTCATGTTAAGCTCTTTTCGGAAACCTTTAGCTATTTCTGTCTTTTGATTGGTAAACTGGGGGTGGGATTCATGACTTACGGGTGAGAGAAGGACCAGACGTGCTGATATTTAGCAACTGATTAGTGGCACAGAAGACGAAAGAGAAGGACCATCTGCTTTACATGTGTTATCTTGATCTTTGCCAAGGGCTGTGGTTTAGGAGGCACATAACAGGATATGGGCAGGATCCCTAATCCCCACCCCCTACAATCCTCCCCTACAATTCGGTTAATTCCATCATTGAGGATCCCAATAACCAATGGTAAACCCCTTCTCATGATTACATTAATGTAATGCAATCCGCTTTATGCCCATTTACATTAGATATCTCAGAAATGTTCCAAAAAATCCGGAATGTCGCATTGTGGTGCTCTTACAGATCTCTATGAGGTCAGTGAGGTCTTCTTGACAGAGGTCAACACAATATCTCCTATGTCCATCATTAAGCTGAACAATTTCAAACCAGGTTTCATACTTGAATCTGATCCCAAATACTACCTAAACATAACAAATCCTGTCCAGTCTAGTCCAGTCCATTGAACTAATTAATGGACTATTGGACAGTGGAGTACTGGAGTGTTATGACATACTCAGATAAAAATGACACCAAATTCTCTGGCGTGGTAAATAAAATACTTCCTAGCAGAGCTGAGTGAATTGAAAGCAATATAAAACAATAATAGGCTGATTTCAGAGTGTTCATATACAATAAGTGGTTATTCAATATTCTTTATTGTCGGTTTAAACAGAGTAAGTGGGAAATACATAAGAGAGACTCAATTATGGAATGTGAAAAAAGGATTCTGTCAGGGAGGTTTTTTATTATTGAGAAGCTGCTATACTCTTTGTTAGAAAAAAAAGGCTTTCTGAAAAGAGTGCCACGAAAGCATGTCTGCTGTATGGCACTGTGAATCAGTGCCCGAACAAGGGCAGGAAACATTAACCAGCAGTATCCAGTAAAATAAAAGCCATAATGTGGAATTTGACTTTACTTCAAGCGCTTAAAGAAAAGCAAAAATACGATATAAGGGCTACAAGATAAAGCTTTTTGCAGTAAAAGTCGAGCCCAATATAATGTAGAGTGTCAAAGTAGAAAAATAAATTTTGCATTTCTTTTTTTTATTTGACGCCAATGTAGGCTGCTCTCTGATGACTTTGTCATTCTCTTTCACTGCTTTTAAGGTCTTGAATAAAACTTTCCAGAGAAGGGTGCTGAACTCTCATTGTTTCCCCCCTGCATCGACTGCTTTCCTACTGACTGCTAGAATAATCCTGTGCAGCCACACATACTAAACTGATTCTTTCTGTTTCTGCAGTATGTGTATAAAGAGTCCATCGATCACAATTTTTCAGCAATAAATGACAGATTTAATGCATGGCAGGCAATGTTTTCTACTGAATATCTACATGATGATTTGATTTGCGACACAGAGATATATAAAATTCTCCCCAGAATAGATTTGCAGGTGAAGGGGCATTATTTGTTACTGGCACTAGAAGGTATTTCAGGTGTAATTACCTTATTTTCAATGTACAGGACATAAAAGTGAAATATTATCTTGTGTGAGGTTTACAGATGATCTTATCAGGTATGGAAAGTATGTAACAGTATTTAACTGTGTGTGTAAATCAGACAAAAGAGAGGTCCACTCACACTCAAAACTTACAAAATGTGAAAACATACAGAGAGCAAGTCCAATACCATAACAGGTGTTCCAGCAAGATCGACCGATGCAATTTTTCACTCTTCCTCCATTTTCCAGGTATCCAGCTGCTTTTAAGAAATATAACCGTGATGCCATTTCAGAGACAAGTTAAAGAATCTGGGCATGACGGAAATGAAGGTTGCCTCTATCTAAAGCGTGGCGTTGACTACGTCAGAGTAGATGTGTGGTTGGCAGGATAAGAATAGTATGGTCTGTGAGACAGGTTTGCACTCGATACTCCTACACAGCAGACACGCGCTTTGTTCCCGCTGCCTCCCCAATCCTGCTCAGCCCCACTCTGACCTCTCTCCTCCGCCATGTGTCAGGGCACACGGACAAGACCGGACTGACCACTGTCACGCTGCTCACACCATCTAATCTGCGGGTGTGGGGAAGCGTTGGATGGCTGCCAGAGAGGGAGGGAAGATTAACTTCCCTACGCAACACTTACACTTCCCTTCCTGCCATGCAGGTGAGTGGCGGGGAAAACACGCCAAGGATGTGTGTGTGTGTGTGTGTGTGTGTGTGTGTGTGTGTGTGTGTGTGTGTGTGTGTGTTGGGGGGAGTTATTGAATGGAAAAAGCTGAGGGAGGGGCTGAAAAGGCCGCTGGCTAGCCATGCACTCTTTTTGATACAGTGATTCGGAATCCAAGTGAAAGCACAGCCATATGTCAATCATCAACAATGTGGAAACAAAATAAAAAATACATATATAATTATTTCATTTGCAAATAGCTTTAAATGTTGCATATCCTGCTACATTTTATGGATATATGAAACATATGAAATTATAAATTTTACGCTTGGACATTGGCATAAACTGAACAGACTCCTACATTGAATAATAATAATAATAATACTAATAATACTAATAATAATAATAATAATAATAATAAAGGAAATGGCTTTTTTATCCAGCTGATGTGCACATTTCTATCCTCCATCACCACTGGGTGCTGAAGGCACTTTTTCAAACCTCGCTCAGCCATGCTGGCGTTTCCAGCTCTCCCTGATTCAGAAAGTCCCACAAATGGAACCTATTTTCCTTTTTGCATTTTTACGGTTCCCGTCATTACATATATAATCAGGGAGCGTGTTTACACTACTTTGGTGAGCAGGGATTATTGCACCGATGGTCACAGGAAGCACAGATGGGACGTGGACAGTTTTTCATTGCCTGTTCCATACGATGGAGCCCGACACATCTGGTATGCAGCGAGAAGCATCTTTGCACTAATTTGTTTGTCACTATATATTGAAAGGACTATCTGTCATTCTGTCATGCTTTGGTTGCCTGGTGATGTTTGAAGACATGGCTAGTCATAAGTTTCAGACGCTGGCCGCTTGGGAGCCACTTAAAGCAGCAGCCTGACTGCAGAGAGGAAGGAGGGGGGGAAGAGAAATGAGAGAGGATCTCAGCACTGCTTAGAAGCTCCACTATTCTTTCAACGTGGTTGGAGGAACACAAGCTTCATAATTATTTTTTATTTCTTTTGCGGAAGACAAGAATGAGCACTCGGCTAACATCAGATGCTGAGCAGGGCCATAGTTTAATTAACTTGATTTCATAATCACTGTTATAAAAAAAAGAAAGCTTTTGTGAAAAAAGGAAAATAAGATTTTTTTTTTTACCCTTCATGCTGTACAGGGATCTACTACGAATGTCTAAGAAATGTATCACCACATATTTATGTTGACACAACACGTCAAAAACAAGGAATGAGGAGTGCAACTGGATATGAAAGTGTGTAACTGAGGGTCATGATAAGGTGCTTAAATTCCTACTCCTTCTCCGGTCTGGCCTGATCCAATTTCATTTAGAAAAATCCCAAAGCAAAATTGCAATAAATACAAACTGACAGCTCATAATATCCCTCTTCCGATTCCACACTCCGCACTAAGTATGATTCAGCGGCAATTAAAGAACTGTTTGATGTTGACACATTCAGACTTCCAAATTATGTGGACTAGGCCATTTACAATAGTATGCGGATACACGTGTCTATTTACGATGCACACCAATATAAGAGAAAGAGAAAAAAAAAACAGATGTGAAATATAGGGTAAGCTGAGTGGGATATCAGAGAAGTTCTAAGTACAGCTATTTTTGCACAGAAACATATTTTCAACAGTACAACATTCACTGGAAAGAACATGCTCTACTTAAATTATGAGGTTGGCAGTCATGGGACTTGTTTTTTTTGTTCCAGAAAAGCATTAGGGCAACTCAGCTAGGAAGAGGTTTTGTTTAGGATCACATCTTTTCGTCAAAGCTCCATCATTCAGAAGCTGAAATCTCAAAACACTTGGCAATCCCAAAACACATATTTTGAAATTCTGAAAACCTTGTTACCTTGTAAATATCTCCATCCCAAACAGAATTATTAGTCTGAGATGCTTTCAATGCTTTATCTGGCACCGTGGGGAGATGGGAGCTCATAATGCATGGTTTTACGAAGGCACACAGCAAGCATCACCCAAATCACAGAGGCCCCCCTGCTCCGGCCCACATAGCCATGTCAGCGGGATGGGGTCGCTGTGTGCATGAAAACTTTCAAAAACTTCTTAAAATAATTTAAAAAAGTCACCCTACAGGATTGGAACAGGAAGAGAATGAGATCGCGGCACAGATACACCCTGGCCTTACTCACGCTCTCACATCCAGGAGCTCGGCTCACGAAGCTGGGTTTGACACAGCTTGGGATCAGTGGCTGAAACTGCCCACCCGGCCCATGCACAACCAAGCAGAAATACCAGTTATACATTCGGACAGATTCTTCCCCCAGTTTCCTTGGTATCCAGTTTCTTTTGAATAATACAACTGTTATGCCATTACTGAGACAAGTTAAAAGGATTTTGGTGTAATTTTTCCCCAAGAATGAGCCTGACAATATACATGGCTGACAAGTGACACCAAACTTGTCCATGTTCTATATTTTTAGAGAGCATATTCCACAAAATCTACGCAAACAGCTATCCAAAGGCGCTATTCATTTCTAATATTATCCGTCAAACAGAGTGCCTCTGGACCATACCTGTGGGTGTACTAATAATATGTATATAAATAAATAAAACTGCTGTACTGCATCAACAAAAAAGTAATAACGGAAGGCTGGACACCATCTCTGGTAGACAGACCAGGTGTCAAATTTCCAAGTTAACTCTCTCATTTTCTTGTATACTCTACATGAATTAATGATGCAGAAAATTACATAGCTCTCACATGAAATCATCTGTTTTTGGAAAAAAAATTAAGGGTTATATATTAGGAAATACAGCATTAGACACAGTTTTGTTTTGATTTTTTTTGTACTAACTTCAGTTCTCTGAAACATCAAGAGATGTTTTCAGAAGGTTGCAGTCACATTTTGCATTAATCAAGTGTTGCCATGAGCTCACTGACATAATATCAGCTTATGTTCTTAAGCAAGTTCACTGGATGCACATCCAGACACAGTCAGCTCTCTGATTTGACAATGTTTCCCTGACTTCAGGACCAATCACATCTCAGGCTCTGTCTGCACTGTACAGGCTCAAAGGTACAAAACAAACATCATATCTGTTACGGCAGATACGTAATTAAGTGCTCTACTTAATTGCTCCATATAAGCTGGTTTTGCATCTGGATGTGAGCTTCTACATAAACAGTACACTGAAACATATTGTTTTTAAACGCAGGGTGTTATTTCCTTTACCTACTCAACCCTATGATATGCAGATTGTCTGCATTTATAACAGGTCTGAATATTACTATTAATAGAGAACAATTGCTTTGGGGGAAATATCCTTCCTTGTCTATACAAATGAGATTTTAAATTGAAATTGGTACAAAATATACCTTATCTGGTTCTTGTCTGCTGGGCATTCGTTCTATGCCCCTAAACTGTGTTGCAGACGTGTCAAGCATGGTTAGATAAAGACAAGAGATAAAAGGCCTTTAAATAAGCTGGCTGTGGAGTTAACAAGGAGATATTAACATCCACTTAAGGCTTGCACAAAGGCAAACATCCCAAGAGGTGCGTATCTTAACAGCTACTTCTCCTTCTTCTCTCCACCTCAAGAGCAGGGGCTGCGTTTGACGGCCGAGGGGAGAGGGCCTCTCCTCTCATGAATCTGTGCCAGCCCTGCTATCCCTGAGGCGGCCCGAGTTATGGAGGGCCCTGTTTCCCCCGGGAGGAGAGATCATAAGGAAGCCACTCTGCGGAACAGCGCCCGCACACACGTATGCAACATCCGTCCATGCACAATCCCCTAAATATTCACAATATATGCTTATATAGACACTCTGCAGATGGAAGGAATCTTTATTCACTTACATTTTACTACCATCAGCAGCTTTCGTGAAATTATGTTTTTTTTTTTTCTTCTATGTATTGCATATTCACGCCTGCCCTCAGTTGCAGCCTCAAGACAGCTATACAGTACAGCAGATCAGCTAGCCAGCCTGGTCTACCCTTTTATTCATGTGAGCTTGGATTCATTCATTTAACAGCTCAGTGTGGCTTCTAAAGTTTAATGGGAAAACTGAAAATGAAAACAGCATCAAGTATAATAAACTATTTAAAGCTTTAGGCAGGGGCATTTTGTCGAGAATAATTGCTGCATATAAACTTTTATCATACAGTATTTGCATGCAGTAGTATTTACTGTCAGGTATTCAAATAAATGGATAAAAACATATACAGATGTAACAAAATTAATTGTTATTATATAACCACTTTATTTCCAAATATGTTAAAAAAAAAAGGAGAGCTATCAGGACTGACCAACAGCACAACCTTGACTAGTTTGCTCAACTCAGTCCCAGCTGACAACTGAACTGATCTCAAGACCACCTCAGCTAGTAATTATCAACCTTCTGATGGACAGGCTGAAATCCAAGTCACAGACAGCATATCAGTGTTTCTGTGGTCGAGCTAACTTCATGCGTTTGATATGTGTAACGACACAGTATGTTCACCTGCATATGACAACTATCTAATGGCTATAGGCCTCTGATCCACAGGGAGTGCGGAAGCAGAAAAGGCATGATCGGTGATTAGTCCTTCACCCTCGGAGGGGCTAGTGTGGTTACAGAGCGCTAAGCCTCTCCACATGAATTTCACTGGGTGATATGAGCCACCCTGTCACATCGCCCTGCACTGACCTCTGTCACAACTGCCTTTTTTATTTTTTCTTATTTTTCTAGTGTGACAGTGCTTTAAGTGGTTCTACTTGGGTCAACAATGACCCACCTCGGGAGGAAGATTGACCCGGATCAACTGAGGGCCAGTGACCCTGTCAAAAACTCTCAGGTAGACTTGTAGCATGTGGAGTTAAAGACGTGGTTCTGGAGCTGCGTGGCAGCATAAAGAACAACATGCCGAAGAATTAAACATTTCAACATCAAGCTGACATTCTCAGTGCAGTACGATCTCAGTTTGATACGTGCTTTGTAAACTATGCTTAAGCCTTGGAGGTTGATGAAGTTGGATCCTGAGTCAATACGACATGAAAAAACCACACAGAAATACATATTTAATGGTGTGCTTACTTGATGCATCATCTTGTATTTAGCATTATATAAAATGTAATATGGAATGTGGAAGCATGCCTTACACTGTAAATAGTGACATTATTTGACAGAGAGTGAAAACAATGTTAATGTATCATAATGAAACACATATATTTATGAAAAGAAACTCATAAAAGTGTAAGATGTCCTGTAACTCTGCAATGCCTCTGTTATTTTCTACATTCAAGGCACAGATGTTGTAACATGCCAGACAACTGCCATTCACATTCCAATAAAGGGTGCTATATAATGTACACTCATCATAATGCCAGGGTGTTTCTTTAGATAACCAAGAGGAATGCCTGAGGTGAAATACATGGGACACCTCTATCTGAGTACGCTGCAATTAAATGACTGGATTTATGTGGTGAAAATTTACAAGAAACATTGGGAGAATACATCCGGTGTGCCCTTCCCTGTGTGACAATAAAGCAAAGCAGTCATCTAACATGCCCTGACAGCATGGAATTGTACAGTCCCTTTGCTGCGCAAACAGATAATGAGAATTTCATACGAGTGTGACACATCCACAGATCTTTAAAGTTAATCTAATGAGTTTGCCATTTCTCCTTCACTTCAACCTGAAACACTTGCGTAGATTCAGTATTCACTTTCAATTCTTACACAACATTGTGGGTGTGACTTCCACCGAAATCATTCTGAAAGACATCGTAAGAATTAGAAATACAACTATGGTACAACAAACTTAGATTCAGCTGTCAAAAGTAAAGATACATATTAAAAGACAAAAGCAGAAGGATAGCTTTCACCAAACAGTAATTTACACTGTTTAGCAATAACCTTCAGTTTTATGACTTTTATATACTTTTATAATTTAATACATAAAA
Source organism: Albula goreensis (assembly GCA_022829145.1). NCBI lineage: Eukaryota > Metazoa > Chordata > Actinopteri > Albuliformes > Albulidae > Albula > Albula goreensis. The sequence goes on along the minus strand of CM040753.1, from coordinate 8,717,767 downwards.
TCTGTCCAATAATGCCATTGTCTTTATGAAATTAAAGAGGTGTATATATTACATAATAATGGGCACGTAAATTGGTAATAGGAAGAAGACCATGCAAACTGGTAAAACAAATTGACTTTATTTTAAGTATATGCTGCAAAATAATAATTTTAATGTGAAAATCATTTAAGGAAGCAAACAAAGTTCTATCTGAATTGCATTCTAATCTGCCTGGATACAGAGGGTGGTTTCCATTACCGTCTTTTCCTCATAATTTTTCGTTAGATATAGAAAATGAATGGCAAACATTAAAGCTTCATTTCAATGACCTGCCTCTTAATCTGAGCTAAGGAAAGCAGAAATGACTAATTTGACACGGGTAACTTTTCTTTATGCCTTGTAATTAGAAAACCTCATTAAGTTCATTAAGTCATCCATTGTGTAAAGGGATTTGTTTTACATACACCACCAATGATGATGGTGTACTACATTATTCCTCCACACTCTCATCTATTAGACCACAGTGTGAGTGCACAAAAACAGTTCAGTTTTTGTAAGGTTGGTTCACTTGAAATGATAGAGAATGAATTTGGATCACAAATGTAAGATGACCACAGATGGTGAGTTAAATCTAGCACAGGATGCCTGTGCTTTTCCACAACTAATATGCCCACCCTCCCCCCACTCCAATATCCTGACACACAATTCACAGCCTAACAAGACCTTACTCCCAGACTAATTTCCCATCATTCATCTGGGGTTGCTGGTGGGAGGGAATACCGTTCGTGGCCTCGGAACGGCATTTTAACAGATGACTACACCACATGGAGGAGGGCTCTTAGTTTTGGCCCCTGAACCTCGATGATTCCAATTTTGGTGTCACTGAAAGCAGTGATTTATCATGGGCTGTATTACTTAGTGGGCCAACCGGCAGGGATATTCATCTCCTCTCCAGCCACAGGTCAGACACAGAGATAGTGTGAATCCGCCACTACAGCAGAACCTGGCAACACTCCCGCCTCAGCCAAAATATGACCCCTTCCAGGCCTGGACTCAGTTCTGGTACTGAAACAATAGAGCAATGCAGGGAAGAGTCCACTGCCTTTAATTTTGAATCAGATAACCCATTTATGCCTTTTCTGCATAGTAAATTGACTATAGAGTATAGAATAGCATAGATAGCAGAACTAGTTCAATGTGGTTCCAAGAGACTTCAATTTTCTCAGGTTCCATGTGTGTTCCAATTAAATGCAAAGAGCCAAATCAATCCTGAGCAAATGCAATTATTTTATTGAGTTTGAGTTTACTGAAACCTGGAGCCCACCATACTTATACTGTAAGTTAAGTCCTGTGAGTGTATGTTACTGCTCACATGAAACAGCTATCCAACAAATAGAGTATTAGATAAACTGTTTAAATGTACATTGCACATGGTGGTGGGCAAATGAAAGACTAATTCATTTTCACCATATTTTGATAATCTTACTGTGTAACTCTTGATGACACAAGGGGGCATTTTCTTAAATTCAGCATTAAGAATAAAAACGTACTCAGATCAGCCTGAAATGGACACACAGGTGAAATGAGGAGAAATTACATTCACTCTACAACTGTGTGTCACAATTAGTTGTCAGCCAAGGCTAAAGGTTTTCTCTGTATGTAATGCAAGGCTATTATGGGTAATTACAAGAGAATGAATTCACCATAAAATCCATATGCTTTCCCCTGATAAGCAATCCTGAATCACCCTTGTTTCTTTTTTAACCTTGCTCCAAGCATGCGCCTCATCTAAAATGTGCATGGCTTTATTCTGATTGTGTTAAACTCAATTAAAGATAAATAAATGAATAAATTAGCAGGGAGGGCTCGGGCGGACGATTGTCCCGGGCATCAGCCCCCTCTTGCCTCCGTCCCCTGCAGGCCTGCATCTCGATGATGGGACTCAGGCAGGTCACAGAGGTGAAGGAGCTCGGGTTCGAGGTCACGCGGCACGTGGCCTTCCCATTTGCCAGCTCAGCACAGCCCACTGGGGTGAGGAGACCGTGCCGCTAGCGCCATCCCTTTGTGGGACCCGCGGGAACTCGCTAAACAATTTCACGCTCCCCGTGGGGCCGGAGATGGTGCTGTCTGCTGGGGGGAGGGGGCTGAAACTGGGCCCTGACGCATTTGTCTCACCTGACTGAGCTGAAAGCCCATGGGGTCCAGAGACACATCTAACCTCCACCGTGTCATAGCGCCAGATTGACAAAGTTACAATCTGTATTGAATGCGCCAGGGCGATTACCCAATCAATATTCATCCTTTACCTTCAACTTTACAATATATGAAAGCTGTTTTTTTCTCCTCTTCACAAACATTTTGGTGAGTGGAGCTTTGTTACTGTTGAACTTTTCAGACAGCACTAGCACACTTACAGAAGCCTCCTTCTGATTGTGAGTCAAAGGCTAAACATTGATTGAACAGTGCATACTCTATATTAACCACACAATGGCCTAAAGTGATTGGGGATTTGTCCTGGACCCTAAAATAGATAAATTCAAATGTTTCTTTTTTCAGAGCAAATAAAATTACCTTCTATTTCACGTTTGGTGATCTCCTGAGTTCAACAAATTGTAACTGTTGAAAAAAAAAAATACAACTGAATATATTTTTGAGGACAAATTTGGGTTCAGTCTAGGTATTGCTCTCCTCAGCAGGTGGTTGTTTGGTATCAAAATTACCTGTGAAGAATTGCTAATTATACAGTCGTGAATTATGCAACCTTATATACTGTGTTTGTTGCCAATAGTCTTACATGTGGACAATGCAAGATTCTCAATACAGATGACATTGCCTAAAACACTGCTTATGTCAAGCAGCTATGCTGACAGGAAATGTGTACAGGATTCCTACTTCAAAGTGTCATTCTGAGTTTGTGTGCAGTCAAAAGAGATGTCAGTACCATGAAACTACAGTAGTACATGTCGGGCAACATTACACATTTTGTTTTTGTGCCTACTTCTGACTGCACAAAACATCAAATCCGCAACATTTTAGCTATAAGGTTTAAACCCAACTTGAATAAATGAGAATATTCCTCTCAGTGCCTGATTATTTAAAATAATGGAAAAGTAATTAAGAAAACTATAAGCGCTGTTTGAGACAGAAATCATATCAGCATGTTTCAAGATTGATGCAGCCTGGAGCCTTTGGCTCAGTGTGCGCTCTGATTGATATGAGGAAAGCATGAAGCGGAATATCCTGTTGTGTCTTCGTTACCAACGCCACTCTGCTCCTCATTAACCTTTAAAGAAGATAAGTGTGATTTAAGTCTATATCTGAACAGAGGATACAGGATGAAGTACCTCCTCTAAATGTTTTTTTTTCCATCCCTCATTCATTCAACCAGATTATGAGAATTCAACTCAAATTTAAATTGCACCTGTAAATCTACACAGATCTGCCACCTGATCCACCGTAATTACAGTAAATGCATTCAGAGGCATATTGTTCCTGGCACTTGCGTCAAGGTTAAGAGTTGCACCTCATGTGTAATGAGATTCACAACTATTCATTGAGTAATTGTTAACAACATGTTAGCGCTTTATCCGTCATTGTAAGTTGTTTTTTTTTTTCCCTCCCTTTCCCCTCGCAACGATGGCAAACAGATGCTTGTTAGTGAGGACACTCAGGTAGAAGGCTGCTAATTTACTGTGCAGTGACTGCTACCCGTTGCCTATGCCAGATGTGCGTCAGCCACTGAGAGAGAGAGAGAGAGAGAGAGAGAGAGAGAGAGAGAGAGAGAGAGAGATCGAGAGAGAGAGAGAGAGAGAGAGAGAGAGAGAGAGAGAGAGAGAGAGAGAGAGAGGGTTGCGGTTTACAGCACCGCTACGTGAACCTCACTTATCGGTGGTAACATTCGCAAACATCAAGAGCCAAGTAAATATTTACTGAAACTATGTCAAGATAATTGGCAGAAGGCGATTATTTATCTATTCAGGTTGCCATTTTAATAGCGAGATCAGATGAATAGACTCTGAAGAGCAGGGATACAACACACACACACTCACAACATGCACATGGACACACACAAAAATGCAGACACACACACACACACATACACACAAGAACATATAGAAAATCACAAATGCCATGGAAAATTTGACTTGCAAAAGTTTCAACATGTCAGTTTTGTTTTGTACATTGCCAAGACAATGTCATGCCAACAAAGGCATGTGTGTATACATGCTTTCACCTGATTTAATCATATCACTTTTTACAGATGTAGACAAATGTGTGTTTATGACCTCAACTGACCCTATTTTACTGATACATTCCACTATAGATTAGATAATAGAGACATGGTCACTGTGTGTATCTTGGGCCTACTGTCTGTCTCACCAAGACATGGAGGTGGTTGAAGAAAAGTAGAAAAAGAAGTAGAAAATGAAATGCCATCATTCAAGCTATGGACTGCCCTGTCATACCTGATACTAATATTTGTATAAACAGGGATGAAAGTATATTAAAATATCATACATTTTTCTGGGCTGTGTTGTTAAATTTGAAATTTAGAGCACAGTAGAAAGGACCCCTGAGTACTTGCTTTCAAGTCCATTTTTCATCCTTTTAAACCTGTCACAGGACATGTCATGATTATGATTCTAATTTCTAATTACACTAATTTCCATACCACAAATGAAAAAGATGCATGGTAATTTAATTCAAATAAAAATGGTTGCAGCCAACTGACTTTGTTCATTCATGCAGAATAGATCAACAACAACATGCAAGTGAATACAGCTGGGTGTACAACTGACAGAAAAAAACCGAAGCTGCTATCAAAAATTAAATGGTAACTGTTTGCTCTAACTCTTCAGTTTTTCACATTGGTTCTGAAGAACCAAATATTCCATTGTTTCCTTGACAACTAAAGGGCAACATCACAATTACAAGACTCAAGCTGCAGAGCTCTCCTTTTAAGTATACGCATTAATAGGCAGATATACATATACTATCTGAAAGCATATCAACAGCTACGGTTAATGTCTAAGCACTTCTGTCCTGAGGAGCAGCCATGCCACCATGTCAGTAAGCAAATAAATGTGCAGAAGAAGTGTTCTGCTCTCCAGCTAATCACCTCCAGTGTAAGTGGCTCACTCACACCACTCCCTCGCCCCTCTTTGGTTGATGTGTGGAAAGAGCTCACTTCTTTTAGAATTAGGCTACCTATGGAATTTCAGCATCTGCAGTGAAGGTATGTTTCGCTTCACCAGCTGGGGATGTTCGAGGCGAATCTGCATGATCCATCTGTGTTCTGAGTCTTCAAACAACAACCAGCCAGTATCCCAATGAGAAAAGGCACAAGTGTGACGAAATCGTGTTTAGCTGATTGTGATTGTGATGATGATGATGATGACGATGACGATGATGATGACTGTAGTGCTTTATGGATGAAACTTTTATTTGTCTTTTTCAGTCAGAAATTAAATTACGGGGTTTTTGTTCTTTGAATTTGCGTTCCCAATATATTGCAGTATCAGCTAGTTCATTTTGCGTGAATAATTACAATAATGAACATGTCCACGATATACTTTTATAGGAAACTGCTCTTCCAGAAAGTAAAATCTACAAAAAGATATATACCACTTGAAAAAATCTTTATCATCCTCTCATCCTTCTACATATATGTACTCTTACTAGTTTAATGGTATTTATATGCCACTATGAGAAGAATTCAGCGTTACAGGTTCATTTTGATACCAAATATCATCATACCTCAATTACATTGGCAAACAGTATGCGACACAGTGAATACAAGTACACACTGTTTCTTTGTAGCAATACAAAGGGTCCCCATAGAGAAAGAATGATTGCAATAATGGGAACATTCTTACATTGATCTATGCAGTGGTCTCAAAGATAATTATATTACCAGGACTACAGCATAGTTCCAGTTAATTCACAGCCTCTGACTTACAGAACAAAACAAAACACTGAATAAACCTGCTTTTTCCTCATTTTCAGCTTCCCTTGCTGTGAATGTTAATACACTTTGAATGCCCATTCATTTCTAAATCTGAAAACCTTGTTATCATAATCCAGTTATCATGCAGTATAATGTATTTCCAACACAAAACAAAATAGTGAGGAAAGGCTGCCATAGTTATAAAATTAATTGCATTTCTTTATTTTACATAAGACAGATTTTTTTATTGTCTTCTGCATACAAAGTTCCATTTTCAACACCAACAGAGGGAATATATTCATCAAATGAATTTATTGCTGGTACTAACACAGGCATGGTTTTAGAACCACAATATGACTTAGCTGTTTCTGGTTCCTCTCTTAATTACACTGCTGTCATTCCGGTGGAGTGAGAGTCCTCCGTCAGACACAGACTGTGCTCTATGACCTCTCCTCTGAAAAGGTCACATGGCCCTCCGAGTTAAACAGATATGGAGCCCACTCTGCGTGTGTCCTTTCGTCTGCAGAGTCAACATGGAGGGAGCTCTGTGGAAACCCTGGTTGGTGGAATAACTGGGAATCAATCTTCCTGACTCCCCTCATCTGCATGTCTGCACGGCAGAGTGGCATGGTAGCGCTCTGAGAGTCGCGTTTGTCTTTCGCATGAAATATTTTAGCACAGCTTTTTGGATCTGGCACATAGTCCCCGATTTGGCAGCCAGTGTGCATTCACGGGGCATAATCGCTAAGCTGCAGTAAATACTTGCACATACAGAGGACCCATGCTCTCTCTCTCTCCTCTCTCTCGCTGTCTCTCTCTCTCTCTCTCTCTCTCTCTCTCTCTCTCTCTCTCGGCAGCTGGCAGAGAACACACAAGACCGTCCAATATGTTTTGGAGCTGAGAATGTTTGTGTTTAGATAGCGGCTTGAATCAGCTATTTTTCACCTCTCTTTTAAAACTGATTTACCATATGGCTAAACCTTTGCAGATAAAAACTGTGTTTACTTTTCTGGTCCAGACAGATAAGATCCTCGTTCATTACTGGACCTGTGTTAGTTTAAGCCCTTAGAAACAGACCCTCAGCGCAGTCATTTTTTTGCTGAAAATATGTTCAGTGGGACAATAACAACAAAAAAGATCACAGCTCAAAATCTTGGATCATGAGGTTTGAACAGAGAACGGGGATTAAAAATTTAGCCTTTACAGAATGCTTGAAATGACATAATATAAAAATGCTTCATTGAACATAATGGGAATCTGACTGGGAAAGCCATTAAAATAGGTTTCAGTGACACAATATGAATGACGCTTGTAAAAGTGACACCAATCAAAATTTTATTTAAAAAAACGTATGTACTGCATGGGGTAGAGAAAACACAAAACAGACGCAGATAATGCGTTTGAATATGTTGGCCACTATTCAAGTCTCTCGGTTGTCCATCTGGACCAATGTTCTCGGACACACTGCCTGGCACTACGGTGACTGGGATATCCCCCTTTACCCTTGAAATGAATAATAAAACAGAATTATTGACAATTCAAAATTAATTACTCTTTCAATGTGACAAATTGGATTTTCTTAAGAAATGTAACATCAAACCATAGGAGGCCTTTATTAGTGAAAATATACATTTTCCCAAAGCAAAAAAAAAAAAATCAATTGTGCTAATGCTTTTGAAAATAATTCTGTAAAACCCCTTTTGAAAATGGAATTTATATGCGCACCTTGAAATTGTCACCTTCCACACTGCAGGGCAGGGAAAGTTAATGCTTTGCATGGTTCCCTTGGCAATTTTATCTCACATGCACAGAAAATGGTCTCTTTGTTTAAGGACATGAAAACCTTTGAAAACATTATGAAAATCCTATAAATAAAAGCAGTCAAAAGAAAGCTAAAGTGGCACTTAAGGTAACTGGCAGGAATGGCTATGGTGCAGGGAAATTTCTGTGAAATGGGTCCTTTCTTCAGACTACACTGCAGACGAGATCAAATGAAGGTTATACTGTCCTCTTACTTGGCCTATATTCTGATGGGAAAGCTAATTGTATAATTTGTTTTAGAATTAACAACTCATAGCAGGTCTTTGCCAGTCTGAATCCAAGACAAATTTTTCCCTGCTTCCTTTTTTTCTCAATGGAATTCACTAAGGTATTGAACACAGAGGATCCAGAACTATCATGACAGCCTTGCCTGCCTGAGACTGGAGTACTTTGAAGCTTGAGCTACTCCATTAAACACCTGTAAATGGCAGAATTATGTGTGTGTTTGTGTGTGTGTGTGTGGTGTATGTGAGTGTGTGTGTATGTATTTATATGTGTGAGTGTGTGTGTGTATATATGTGTGTGTGAGTGTGAGTGTGTGTGTGTGTTTAATTAGCTGTAAATTGGAGATGACCTACTCACAAGTTGTTTGAGAAAGCCGAACAATGCAGCCAATTATACAGGAGAATGGCCAAATAAATGATACACATAAAAAGAGCTTTATATTGATTCCCCAGGCACTGTCAAATTGCTTGAAACAATTAATCCTTATTAAGACACGCTGTTCATATTAGTTGGTGTATTTTTTTTGTTAATGTGAGGACCTCAATTTGCTTTAATGACATCTCCAACGCTGAATGGAAACATTCCCATGATGCTCCGGGAGAGTGGAAATTTAATGTACCACTGCATTTAAAGGACTTTTCTGAGATCTCAGGTGGTCAGCAGCATCTCACTCAGTGTACTAATAAACAGGATGGGTCCACTGGTTGGGCCTTGTCCTCTGAAGAAGATTTCAAACACAATCCCTGTATCAGGTTCATATTGTGCCAGCTTCCACAAGAAGGCGGTGATATGGCGAAAGAGAGAATGAGGGATTACGTGTTCCAGAGGTGGCTTGATATGTCAATCTTTTTAGACCAAGCAATAACCTCCACTCCTGGCGATGTAATAACCTCAGTGAATTTCTAAACAAACAAAAGGCAAAATAAAAAGGCATGAAGGAGAAACAAGCGTCTATAACAAGGATTAAATCAATATTCTCTTCCACCTGCCAATCACAAATTATCTACCCTGTTGCTGATGGCAACCATCTTCTCTGGCAAAAAAAAAAAGTCCTTGGGTTGATGTCAAATTGAACCAGGAATCACTCTGTTAATCCATCCTTTATACTGACATACTGACAAAACATGCATGGTTAAGCTGCTGGAAATACCCCAAACTCCAAACATACATTTCCCAGTAATGCACCCAATTCTACACAGAGATGGCTTAAAACTGTGGGTCTACAGGTGCAATTTTTCACACCACAAGAACATTTTTATAATGTATTTCTAGACTATTGCTATGTAGTATTTTGTTCACTTTTTTCAATTAGGGTGGTTTGCTATAATGTGGTATCCTAAAACTATTCGTTCTGCAGATACACCCACATTAATCCTGCCCTGGTTTTTTAATCTTTTCTAGTAAAAAGCCTCATAAATCAGACACTCTTTACTGTCTCATACATTAGTTTACACTGACTCTTCAGGGCAAAAACCTGTTTTTATATTTTGTTTCATTTGGATTTGTCACGGTGTTTAAATTACTTACTGAATATAAAGAACAAAAACATAATGCATAATTGAGCATATATCTGAGTAATTTTCTGCAGCAATGTTGTAAAAATCCAAGACACTTCTTTTGTGTGTCTTGGAAACAGCCTGTAATAAAGTGTATGCTTATCGCCATTTTTCCGTCTGATGAGCATCTTTAGAGACATACCTTAAGGAAAACACTGATCTCTGAACTGCTGAAAAGGTGTTACATGCTAAAAAATAAAAGAAAAAACAACCATCAGCCAATCTTTCCCATTGTCTCTATTCTTTTGCCAACATTTAAATTGCATGATCTTCAATGTATAATATCTTAAAAAATACAGAATTCAATCATGCTAATGTCTGATATTGCTTAATAAAATGTAAGCGTTATGCACTCTCATCACAGATCATCAACTTATCCTACACATTTCTGCAAACAGTATTTCATCAAAAACAAAAAAAAAAACAATACAGAGGAAATTACAGGAGAGAAAGTAGCAGTTCCATCTGTTGTACCAACACTTGATTGCAACTCATAGCTGTGGCGCAATGAAAATGTTAATATTTCCCCTAATCACATGACTTGACCCGGGTAGCCAATGATCTGTATCCAGAGCGTTCGCATGTGATGTATTACAGCTCAGACACTCTGCTCCAGGCGCAAATTTTAATTAAGGTCTTTCCCAAAGTGCAACCTTCAGACTACATTACTGAAACGGTACAAAAATAATAGGAAAAAAGACTGTCACCACATTTTTATATTATTATTTAGAAAATAATGGTGCCTTGTTCAAACTTTCAGCCTTTGCCTGAGTGTGAATTTGACTGTAACCTCAGGTTACATTTTCAATTATGCTACACAAGGAAATAAATAGAAAATAAATATTACATTGAATAGCATCACTTTAAATTGAAATTTGATAACAGTACTGAAAGGAAACATTTGTGCGACATTTCATAACAACACATATGCGCATATATAGGTATAGACACACACACATACACACACACACACACACACACACACACACACTGAGGCAAAGCCTCATCCCACACACACACACACACACACACACAACAAACACCACTCTATATGCACTCGATTCATTATTCAATTAAGTGGAAAAAATGCCAAATGCTTCCTTGTGCTTAAAATAATGTTTGGGTCTCAGAACATACACAGCAGCTGTACACTAAACTGGCACTACGAATGGAGCTACTCTGAGGCAGGCCTGAGTACATTTTAAACTCCCAACATGACTACCATATTCCAAAGTGGTGTGAGTATACTAATGTACTTTTTGTTCTGGCAAATTTTACATTCCCATGGTTACCATATCATTGCTTTATTATCAACATACTATCATTCACCACCAGTTCCACTGGTTGCAATGGGATGTTTATTAATGGTGTATTAAAATGATATGTTAGTCGTGAAATATTGTCCAATCCAATGATATGGCAGGTGTCCCACCCCTCATGACACTGCATGCCAGGGAATACCCCCCACAGCACTGACAGTTTGGAACTAACCAATATAATAATTGCCAATGACTCTCCACAAACAGGAATGTCTGCAACCTTTGACTTCTTTTACACACACACACACACACACACACACACACACACACACACACACACACACACACACACACACACACACACACACACAATTCAGATACAAATTACTACAACCATACAGGTAAGTCCCAAACATGGATTATTTGTGTTTCTCTGTTGCTACCTTTTCCCCACCAATATTGAACTACTTTTCATTCAGCCCCACTGAGAGACTGACTCCCACAGTCTTAGGAAACAGTTCACATGTGACCACTCTGAAGGCATATAATGGCTAATCTTTCTTAACACACTGTAGGTGTGACACTAACCATTGCCCATGCTGTCAGAGGAACACCCATAAAAAAGAAATGAGCCAAAAGTTTCTAATTGGCACATGGTCTCCCGGTTGCCTCAGAAGTCTGCATCCCAGGGGCAAGTGTCTGCTACCCCGTGACACATGCCTTGGAATTTGCCCCAGCAAAATCCCGCTTCCCAACCGCTAATTCCAAAGGATTTATGTTAGTTACAGATGTTCAGTATACTCAAATAATCGTTTAAGTTGATCATTTTAGCAATGGCTGAAAGTCGAGTAGAAATTATTAAAAACAAAGGATGACAACTAATGCAAAATGAAAACAAAACACACTCGTAGCAGCCCAGTGTTGGAAACTTGGAAGCTTTTACAAGGATCCAAAAGTGTACAGGTTTTGAGTAATGATGGAACATTCCAGGGTGTTCTGTTCACCTACAGGTGCTGAGTTTTTACACCATCAGTCTGCATTGATCTGTCAAACACTCTCAGCAGGAAAGACCAACCCAGGTAATGACTGATACAACAAGAATAAGATAGCAAAAAAAAAAAAAAAAAATCCACATTTATTTCTCATGGAGAACTCCCCTCGTCTAAAATCTGTACTGCGGTTAGGCTCAGGAGAGATGAAGACAGCTCAGATAAGTCACTCCGTGCATGCACTGTCAATCCATTTCATTCCTGTTCCCCCAATCCGTCCCTGTAACTGCAAGCTGAGCGTCCAGACAGCAGAGGAACGTTTTTATACGACATTCTCCTCCTCTGGTAAAACAGCGCATGCAGAGGGGGGTCTGACCCCTGACAAGTGTTTCTGTTCCCCCCTTCCAGCTCAAACATCCCCACTCAATTACACACACACAGGGTACCCCCTGGAAGAGCTCGGGAGCAGCGTGGCAGCAGCAAAGCCACACCTTTACGTCAGACCTGCCATTTCACCATTATAATGCAGTGTCTTTGTCTCTATTGCCGGGGGAAAACTACCAAACTACCAAAATCGAGAGCTTTGGAATTTGTTTTTAAAAGTTAGAGGCAATGGCATTTTCAGATATATGTAGTACCTGAAGTCACACTGTTCTGTAAAAGAAAATATGAAAATACAATCACACATTTTACATTTGTGACAACTCACAAAAGGGAGGTGAAGGGGTGAGGGGACCTGATCTGTGACCAGAGGACCACAGGTTTAGGTCCCAGATGTAGCCGTATTGCTGTGCCCTTGACTGAGGTATTTAATCTGAACTTCTTAAGGAAACATCCAGCTGTATAATATGTAAAATGTAAGCTAATACGGTCAACTTCACCCAGGGTAATGCCATGCTCTGTGAAAATAAGCCATTTATCAGTACCTTTTGTTTTATGTACAGGATATAGATAGGTTGGAATATTGAACATGTGCTGATCAATGATACAGATTACATAAACCATGATAAGATGGCTGCGTACCAACTTTAAATGACAGAGTGATGTAGCCTTAGCTTAAGTGCTTGCTATCTGCATGTGTGATGGGGGACTAAACGGAAATGGGAAGAGATAAAATACAGCATCACTGACTAAGTTATTTGTACCAATGACCACATTTGTTGAGGAAAGAAAAACATTTTCAAACAAGTTTAAACAAGTCAATGATTGACAGCTGAATGTAGCAAGTGAATGGAACACGGCTCATAAACCTTCATTTCGACCATGACTAATCCACAGGACACTCAACTCTTTCATGTCCTGTAGGGTTGAGAAACAGAATACCCATTACCCACAGAATACTTAAGAGTTGCTGCCAGCATTAAAAACTTGAGGTTTCACTACAACGAGCCTAAAGGTAAAACAGAAAGTGTGGTCAGTGTCATTTTGCTATTTTGTTATTAAATTGCATCAAAAGTGCTGTTATTATTCAATATAATGCTGCTAGATCCATACAGTCTTGGGCAACCGGCTACCTAATCATCCCTAAAATTATAAGATTTAAAACCAATAGCAGGGCCTCTGGCTACAGGGCACAACACCATTGAATGGCCTGTCTCATTACATAGCGGAATCATAGACTATTTCAATACTTAAATCCAGATTACAATCTTGTTATATCCTTTTTTTAAACCTTTCTCCCTGTGGAGTGAACTATTTATATCCATAGCAACTACATACTTGCATACTCTTCAGCCGACAACCTGACATGTCAACTTGTGTGGACTGATGATTATGATAATTGCATAAATGTTCCCTAATAACCAAAAACATGCTATTGCACTTTTTTGTCTTCTGAGTTCCTTCCTCTGCTCTTTCCTGCTCCTTCTCAACAGGTCCCCTGCTGACAGATGCTGTTCAGATTCCACTTCCATTTCATCAGCTTTTTAACAGCAGACTGAAGCAAGGCAACCCATCCTCTCACCAGTGTGGGCCCTAATTCACTACAGAAGCTTTAGTTCTGTTTTCATTAGCCGATTTTCATGTTCATTTCAAATAACAGTATATCCTGTGAAACACACACACACACACACACACACACGTACTCACAAATGGAGTATGAAAGCATAAAGAGCATCATTACACCATCCAGGAACATCACGATAATTAATGAAAACGCACATCTTTAAAACTCACTACTTTCTGTTTTCTTGGAGCTGTAATTTATCACTGCTGAGTGCTGTTTGCCAATAAAGCTTGTGAGTATGAGTGAGAAAAAAAATCCACTACATTATTTACCTCTGCATGCTGGGGAAAGTACTCAAGGGGCCCATAATACAAGCGTCAGATTAAAAGCCTGTTAAACGGTAACTTACTGCTCAGCGGAGCATCAAAAACCTTAAGTGCTATATGCCAACATGTTCCCTGGAATTAGTCGCATTATCTGCAAAAATGCTTAAACCCACATCCAAGAGTATCTACAGATATCTAAACCACATTAGTTACAGTTCTTAATCACATACAGTTGAACTCAGGACTTATATGCTTAAAAGTTCTGTGTTTCAGTAAAAGAAAAAGAAACAGTCACTTGTTTATCAGCAGTTTGGTCCATAACTGACTTGCTTACCAGACAGGAGTTCTATGAATGCACATGTGAACATAGTGGTGCCAAAAAATTAGGATTCACTGTCAATAGATTCAAAATATATTTGATGGATTTTTTTGGGGGACTTCATCAATCAATTAATCTCTCAGATGTGAATTAAAATGCTATTTCTTTACAGTCTTTGTTATTAGCCTTTTGATGAACAATATGAAGTACCATATGGATGCCTACAATGATAAGTAGTTTGACAGTATTCAGACACTATCAGACATGATGGAACACAAGCACATGGTAGCTGCAGCACATGATAGCTAATGTTTCTGGCCAGATGACGTCCAGACAAATAGCCTTGCCTGCGCCACATGGCCGGCGCCGTGGAAACAGCGGCTTTGGCAGTAGACATGCCAGGAGATCATCCTCCGCAGCAGGATGTGGATTACATGTGCATTAACATGTGGCTTTGGCCTGATGTGGGTCAGCCCGCTCGTGCGGAGATCAGGAAACAATGCGTCCGACAGGCCAGCACGCCACAGGAAGTTCCTGAGTGGAGGCTGGCCAACTCACCAACAAGAGCCTCTACCTGAGGCACGGTGCATTATAATGCCTGTAAATAAAACTATTTTTTCCTTGCTGCCATCACACTTCTGTGAATGTGTTTGAGATGCTGCAGCAAAACAATACACAGCTACAGCACAGCGATAGCACATTATAAATAACGTACATGAAAGCCTTTCTGTTTCTCCACCACCAGCCACATGTTGCACTGGTGGTTTTCCTCTGAGAGGGCGTATTGTAGCAATCTTGTGACAGCCCAAAAGTTCCTAGTTCAGTGATCCATCAGCCTGAGATGACAATAATATGCGTGTTGAGTAATTAAGGTGAAGCCACAGTGGAAAAGCATAAATCATTCACTGGCATATGAAAAATACTTGCTGTTTTTCTACTTCATTATGTACTTATAAATATTGATGCAGATTTACAGTGCTGTCTGCAAAAAGGTCATGTACAGGAAATATCATATTATGTGACAGAAAAATGAGATGGGATCACTGTAAACAGTCTGGAATATTAGCTGAGAAAACTGCCTCTTACACCCACATGGTGAAAGATCATTATGTATTTATCGTTTAAATGAATTGAAACAATTATCTGTCATAATTACGAATGACCAATCAAACAATCATACAAGAGCAGTGGCAGCAGCAGCAGCATGGGCAGTGAGCTGAGCCATAATAACAAGTATAAATAGGAGATACGCCACGGGCTGATAAAATATGAATGGCAAACTGCACACTGGATTAGTACATGTCATGTCCTTGTCCTCGAGTCGTTTTCTCTCCTCCATGAAATTCACCATATTCTGTCAAACAGAGGTCACAGAAGTCGAAATAATGAAAATAATTTTAAATAATTTTATGATGCACAGATCTTTCCATACTTTTCACAGAGGCAGTGGGGTGTGTTTTTTATGGCCTGCAAGTTGCTGATATCATATGATTTTGATATTCCGGCTCTTAGAATACACCACCAGGATATCAGCGAATGGCAGATTTTTGTGCCATTTGCTTTGCACCTGACTGCTCTAGAGCACATTTGGGTGACCTATCACTAAATAACAAGCTTAACATGGTGTGGTGTGGCACTCAACAGAAGACAGACCTCTAAAAATTTGTTGAATTTTAAATTACAAAATGGCAATGAATGACATATCTTGATATATATGCAAATGTATGGGTGAATATAAAGATAAACATATTTGTTGACTGGAATATGAAGGAACAAGCAAGCTATTTGCAAACAGATAAGACACAGTTCTAAGTCTCGAGTGCTTAGAAATTTCTCTTCTGATATTTTCCATTTCTTCATCATGGATGGTATTTGATTCTGGGCTGACTTGGTCCCAGTCAAATGGGTCTTGGACAATAGGGAACACATTATTTCCCCAAAGAAAGCAGTGTGAACAGCAGACAAACAAAAAAAAAAAAGTGGCTGCTGATCCGACTGTTTAATTGCAAACACAGTTGTTTGTCATTTGCTGAACTTTAGCTTTATATAAACCCAACAGACTAATTAGAAATGATGGTTAAATGTAAATGTGTCATTATTTCAGAAGGAGACAGACACGTGCACGCCTTTCACTGGTAGCCTAATTAAATCTATTTTGTCTATGCACAGCAAATGAACCTTGATGAGCGATGTGATCTCATTAAATGACAGCACAATGAATCGATGCAGTGAGACAGAGCCAAGAGGCCCCCTTCCGAATGCGCCGTTTTACCGAAAACACCTGAACACACAACTTCGGAACAGCTGGGATCTGACAGACGCGTCAACCTGTGTGCACTCGACACTGCTCCCTCTCTGGTGCACTGTGCATAACCAACGCTAAAGCAGGAGAGGCCACCAGCAATGTATGGTCACATCTTCTGTTATTTTACAGTGGTAAACCAATGCTAGTACAGGCTGAATTTATAACAACAACAAATCATTTTGTTGTATATTAGTAAATAAGACATACAAAGCATATATGTGCATTGAGAAGTACATATATGCTTATATGCATATATTGCAGTACTGATGTTGCGTGCCGGTTTTTGGGACACCAGTGTTAGCTCTGGCTGCTGCTTAAGTGTTAGAGGTTGGAGGGTTGGGGTTTAATCACTGATTTGAAACTATAGGTGTTTGACAGTAAAAACAATGATGGATACTTGTGCTAAAGTATCTAGTCTTTCACTTTGGTTAAGTATACATATTATTTGCAAGCATTTCAAGTGTCACATACAATAACAGCTATTTGCAATTATGACATGAATAATGTTAATGAATACAGAGGTAGCTGAAGAACTATGTTGATGACACTGCTTGAGGTAATGGCACACGATTGTGATTCGGCATGCATGAAAACATTGTTGATTTCTCAATTTTCTAATATGCATAATCATAGCTTTAGAATACATTTTTTCAGTAAAGTGGAGACAGCCCATGTAAAGTGAGGGAAATTACTGGCAGGATGAATATTTGATTACAGCTTACAGGGGCATTTTCACAAAGTACTATTCAGTGCTTTCTGTCCTGTTTGCCAAATGCCTGTCACTTTATCAGTGCAAGAAATAATACGATATTGAATTTATATTCCACCGAAAGGTTTCCCGAACAGCCCACAGACGGTTACATAAAATATGATATTCCATTGCCCAAACGTTGCCGGCACCATGACCGAAAAAGACAAGACGGCACACAATCATTTTTAACTTTACAAGGTAGCGCAGACTGCCCCCTCCCCTCCCCTCCCCACCCCAGCCCCCAAGTCCGGCACATTTTCCGTAGCAAGGCTGTCTAATCAATCACCCCACCTGTTTACCGCTAGGCGCCCAGGCTCAACCCCCACAAAGTGAAGTCTTGTGTTTTTACAAATAACACCGGCTGTACCCTCGGGGCAATCCGCTTGCGCGCTGTGAGGGATCGCGCCCGCGGTGTTTGCTCACGGTACGGTCCGTGCGCAGGGGAGCGATGGATGGCTCTCACCTTCCTCCGCAGGGGGCCGTGCCCCCCCCTCCTGCAGGGGTCCCGTTAATGCATCTTTATCGTGTTTTACATTAGTACAGCAGTGTCATTGCATTGCAAGTCTGGTGAAGCATACTTCTGAGATGTTCACCCTGCTCCCAACCCCATGGGAATTTAAGTAGTACATTTTATTTAATGCCATCCTAGTATTAACTAACACTGAAAGAGCCCTCTGAGGATCCAAAGACTGCAAACACTTCAAAAGGATGTTTTTTCTCCCCCTCCATGATATTGAAAATGATATTCGCCGTGAGACAAAGGTTTAAGTACTGATCCGCTACTGTTTTCTTTACGATTAAAGCTGCAGTGGAGCAAAATGTCATTTAGTCAAACAGCGTTCCAGCCGGATTTGCAGGCGCTGTTTGTCTTCTTAAATCTACACGAGCATTGGCAAGTGAGCCCATGAATAAAACAACAAAGAATATTTCCACCTCTTGTTAACATTTGAAGACCAGTTGGAAATGGCGGGATTTTATTTGAGGAGACAGCTGTAGACCCCTGTCACAGGCACACGCGCTATTCCCCGTTCAAATCCTTTTAGCTTTACAGCGAGTGGCCACCGTTCAGATTCTTTTCGCATCATAAGCTCGAATGGACCTTTTACTGTTCATCAGAATGAAATTGTGCAAGCCAGATGTGTGTAGCAAAAACACAGCTGACATAAACAATTCTATGCAATTGCACCCAAACACACTATGTAAGGTTTTTATTTTATTTTTATTTTATTTTATTTATTTTTTGGGGGGGTACAATACAGGTGCATTTCTGGATTTCAAAGAAAGGAACATCTTCAGCAGTTTATCACTGACACCTTCAAGGTTCAAAGTGTAGAACAGATAACCGTGTCACCACACTGTGCACTGGCCTCATGTTATTTGGTCTGAATAAGCAGGAATAACTCTTGTTCATCTCTTCATTACTAGACTCTTGAAGACTACAACTGTCATTAACCCTGAGGTCAGATCTTAAAACATCTCAAGACCCTCTCATCCAACAGTCTAGTACCAGCACTTAGTACTAACAGTTCTTGCCACACCCATGACATGACAGCATAGACATTGATCAAATTCTCAGGGAATTTTTTGAACCGACCTCACCTATAGCCCTCTTCTGTCCACCTTAATCCAGTCTTCACTGAGTTGAATTGATTGGTTGAGAATGTTGGTTACATCCTGAATGTGGGGATGTTTGTCACTTTGCACTCCTCTGCTTTTGCCAGACTTACAGGAGAGAGGTATATGCATGGTTCACAAAACTGCATAAATCATTACCAAACATTATCTACTACTAGTGCAGCTACCAAATTCAGAATCTCCAAGGAAATGTAATGTACTTCAGAATGCAATAGGAATGTCCTAGGATTTTCTGTTCAATACACATGACAACATCTGAGGAGACAGAGGAACAGGGCCGTGTATCTGACCTTGCTTGTCCTGCTGACTTCATGACTGGACTGACTAAAATCACAGGCGCAAACAGGCTGGTGATGGGCACCATAGCACGAGCACACACGCAGCCACACACACACACACACACACATGCAACACACCACAGCCACGTCTGCCCGTCTCGCTCGCTCCGTTTCCCATCCACATCGACAGCAGTCGATGAGGGGTGAGGGGGGTGGTCACATGACCACGTGAGATGACACCTGGCATGTAGGCGGCTCCTTCCTGTCACTTCGCGGTAAGTTGGAGGCTATGCCGCCACGCGTTACACTCTCTGCCCTTCTCCTCGGAATTGTATTTTGTGCTTGAGTGAATTAGGTGATCATTCCTGATCTTACAAGCGGTGGTGGCTTCTGCAGTTGGCCGGGTGGAAATTGGAGGGAAGGGTTTATCAAACATGGGGCGTTAATCTTTCCAGATTGGCAGATTTCTCCCCAGGAAAATGGAAGGAGAAGAAGAAGAAGAAGAAAAAATCCATGCAAGAGCTGGTGGAGACTTATGAGAGGAAGTTTCAAAACATAAAAGTAAGAAGTGGCTATCTTTTTAACTCCTGACACGCTTCACAATGTACTCATGGGAAAATGCACTCCCATAATTTTGGCTTCTCCGATATTTAAAAAACTAATTCAAAATCTGAACGGATTGAATGAAATGATACTGAACATAGCACTGTAATAACATAAACTCTGGGACAATGGCAGTACTGCACATTTCATTTTCAGAAGTACATAGGGCTCAACATTATGAGTAATTTTTTCCTACCAGGCCTGTCACAATGGATTTTAATATTCACCCGTGGGCTGCAGAACCAAACCATTTTTAAGAGTGGCAGTGATTTGTTCACCTGCGGTGCTGCTGAAGCTAACGCAGGTGGCAATGTCACAAGAAAACGACTGGAGTACCTGCAACTTACTGTTTAAATCACGCAGAGGATATTCCATCAGTGCAGGACTGGAGTACCTGCAACTTACTGTTTAAATCACACTGAAGATATTCCATCAGTGCAGGACTGGAGTACCTGCAACTTACTGTTTAAATCACGCAGAGGATATTCCGTCAGTGCAGGACTGGAGTACCTGCAACTTACTGTTTAAATCACGCAGAGGATATTCCGTCAGTGCAGGACTGGAGTACCTGCAACTTATTGTTTAAATCACGCAGAGGATATTCCGTCAGAGCAGGACTGGAGTACCTGCAACTTACTGTTTAAATCACACTGAAGATATTCCGTCAGTGCAGGACTGGAGTACCTGCAACATATTGTTTAAATCACACTGAAGATATTCCGTCAGTGCAGGACTGGAGTACCTGCAACTTACTGTTTAAATCACACTGAAGATATTCCGTCAGTGCAGGACTGGAGCACCTGCAGCTTACTGTTTAAATCACACTGAAAATATTCCCTCAGTGAACTCCATACTTATTGAGCTTTTTTACAATCTAAGAAGAATCTGCCAAAAGTCATTGGGTGATCTATAGAATAATACCAACTAAAATAACAACAATATTGAAAACAACAACATATTATTTAATATTATTTAATATTATTATTAATATTAGTAGTAGTAGTTGTATTAGTCGTAACAGTACTAATAGTAGTTTGATTTCAGGAGGTTTATGCTGACACAAATACATCATGCTAGCTACTATAAATCGGCTTGCACAAAAATAAAAATTAAGGGAATAGTGTTTTTCCAGTGTGTCATGACAGTCCCTTTGCAGACACGATTTGTCAAACGTAAAAGCTCACAAACTGCTGCCCTAAAGCCTCATTCCCACGGCTCAGACCTGCATTTTAGAGCAGATGGGATTGAGCACGGCACATCACACCATGCCCCATTCATGTGTCACTCGGGCTGCGCCACGGGCTCTCGCATTGAGCAGCGCCATCAGCGTCGGACAATACACGCAAAAGCACATTACGCCGTGAGAATTGTCTGTACGCACAACGCGCCAAGATGATGCCACTCCCGCTCTTCCACAGATTAAATACATCTCACGCCGAGATTTATACTGGCACTTTATGGCTTTTGCAAATGACTGTCTCGGCAGCCCAAAGTAATTCCGCCCTGTCGTATTTGTCTTTTGAAATTGTAACAAATTATGGTGATTTATAACATAAAACTATTCTCCTCCATTTTTCCCCCCCTTTTTTTTTGTGCCCGACAAGATTGTCGCTGATGGCAAGATTCGGGGCCGTCCATTTATTGTGCGTGGCAGGTGACAGCGAGGCATGTTTCATCCCTTCTCACCACGTGACTCTCTTCCTCCTTTGAGGGGGGAGGCTGTCAGCATAAGTCAACCCGTCAGCAGGCCTTTGTTTGTGGGGGCGAGGCAGGGTGGGGGGCTTGGGGCAGACAAATCGGTGGGCCTCCACTTCCTACAAACCTGCTAATGAGGTATGACTTGCTGGCCTGGCTGCACACCTCCCCCACCCCCCACCCCCACCTCCTCTTTTTTTTGACCCCCCCTGATCTTGTCCAGTCAATAGAACTTAGGGACCTATCCGTCACCATTGAAGACAGTCTGGAGATCAGGCCTGAGCATAGACTACACAGGCAGAATAAAATATACACAGCACTGGCTCCCTGTGCCCCTGCCTTGTGTTCTATGGCACATCATTCAGACTGAATGGGGCGCTACTCAACATGTACGCTTTCACCTGTGCTGACCAGCCTCTGTTCCCCAAATTCACTGCTCTTTGGTAAAGCATGCTGTGGGTTCACCAAGGACACCTGCAGCTCATTCATACTGCTAGGCCTGGTCAGCTAAGGCTTGGTGCAGCACTAAAATACAAGCTCAACATTTTAATCATTAAAAAGGGTCTTCATTTACTCATACAGTAATACACAGGTCTAAAATGGGTCCATTAACTGTAGCAGATACTCTCCATTTTGGAGATACTGACCTGTGTTGCATACATTCCAGAATGTTAAGTGAATTGACACGATGGATTATTTTAATGCATGCTGAATGCTTTTATTTCCACTTAAGATTTTAAGATTTATAAATTTAGTAATTGCACTTGTATTGTAAAAAAAAACATATTCCCCACAGAGCTTCACAATTTAATCTTTGTTAAAATGTGCAAAGTACAATTGTAATTCAATAAACCTCATTAACACGAACTAAGAGGAAGGGTTGATGAGGACTGAGGGATTTTCAAACAGCGCACAGAATGTCCTATAAACGCCCTGCTGTACCCCTGAAAGGAATTATTAATGAATGGCAACCCCGGTGCAAATCCTTAGTGACAAGGCTTGAATTTATCAGGAAACATGCACAGAATGGACTGGGTTCAGCATAAACATTAAAGCTGATAATATATATATATATATATGTGTGTGTGTGTGTGTGTGTGTGTGTGTGTGTGTGTGTATTTAAGTGCAATATCTGTTTTGTATTTTATACATAAATTAAATGATTAAGATTAAATGATAAAGATACTTTTGCCAAGGGAAGAGAAAAACGGTACAGAAACAAACAACATCAAAAACAAGCTGCAATAATTGATTCATCGGTAAATAATGACATCATTTTTGAGTTGTGATTCGCTATTTCCTGGTTCAGGTAGGAGTAGTTAACGGTGTGTCATGTTGGATTTAGCAAAGAGCAAATCCAGCATCAGTTGTCACAACACATCTTGTTCAGTACTTGGGTAACCAAGACAACATGTCTGACCAATGATATCTCAGCATTCTGGTCAGTGAAACCTGTACAGTATAAAGTGTTGGAATTCCAGTGGTATTTCAGTAGGTATTCCAATGACGGAAAAGCCCACTCCTGTTGTCCATGCACTTAGTAGGTGCCCTTATACAGGAAAACTTACAGAGCTCACATTTGATATATGGTCCAATTAAAATAATGGACATTTTTGAAGGATATTTATTCGGGCGAAGTACACAGGTATGCAAGGTTATCAAAACCCTCCCGAGAATGAAACCCGCGGCCTTAAGGTTACAGGCACGTTATTGCAGAAAAGTGGCAAAGGTAGTATAAGCTACGCCCCCCTAGCCCCCTCCCACCGACCAAAAAAAGAATAAATTACAAAAGGAAATGTCTTGTGCGCCTGCTGCAATAAAAAATGAAGTGAAAATAAGGTCTGTTTTTTGCCCTCTGAGAATCGTATGGGTAAGTTGTGTAGCTTACACTCAAGATGTACTTTGAAGTAATGAATCCCGTGCAACAAATAAGAATTATTATTCAGCCAAACTTCATTTGGGAATATAATATAATACATATCTTAGAGACCAGGGTGTTAATATAAAATAATCCTGCTCTCAATAAGAAATGGAAAATAAGAGGGAGGAGAAAGACCAAAAAAATATATATATATATAAACATAAAAATGTTATTCACAAAGTATTGTTTATTGGCACTAAACTGCATAAAGTTACAGAATCTCCAGGTTTCAGGGCCCAGCAGTCAAGATTCTATTTGCATTTTGTGTGACTGAGAGAAAAAGACACATTAGTTACGTTTAGTGTTTCTGCCAGTTTAATTGACAGCTAATGAGGACTACAATAATATAATGGCACAGTGGTTTATGTAAATTACTTTTCGTTGCCTTAAGTTATCTGAATATGAAAGAATGTGACTTAAGATACATTGATTAAAAGAAGAATGTACTCATGCTAGCTCAAATAACCCTTGAGGATGCGTGGTGGTGTGGGCTTGCAAGGCAGAGGGGGTGGTTACATAAATTAATATTAATGAATATTGCAGTTTGTTTTCAGTCCATTAATTTGTAGCTCAACAACACATTCTGTTTTTTTTTAATTGCTCACAGTCCATACAGCTCAATGCTGAAACAGTGGAACACAAGCGAAAAGTTTGGAAAAAAATGGAGAGCAGAACACTCACTGGGAGTGAAGAAAGGCATTCATCCAAATCAAACAAGAAACAAGGTATGAAGGACCGGGCTGGCAAATGTATTGATTTAGTGTCACAGGCTCAACTGTCTTGAGACAAACGCTCTGTAAATCCCCAAAGGTGATCATTACTACTGAGCTAGAGTGTCACTTAACATCAGTGGACTCTGGCTAAAAGGAAAACAGGGGTTTACAATATCAACAACCCTCAGTGCTGTTCTCCCCTGGGACTGCAGATGTGTCAGCAATATGCACAGCCACAAAGGCACAGGAATCATGAACCGCACAACTGTACGGGGTGTATAAAACACCACAGCCTAACTGCGGTAGAGATATAAGCTTTTTTTTCCCGTTTGAACCGCACAAGGTACTAACACAAAAAAGGAGAGCGTCCAGCATGAAGACATACATTTCTACCATCGACCGCCCTTTAAACCTCAGCTTTCATGTTCACATTTAATTCAGTATGCACTACCAGTTGTAAGTGAACAGGTCAAATTATTAGTAATAGACTTATCAGCTTCACAAGCTGGTAGAATTGGCCTTCAGCTGCCTTGAGAGGACACAGCAGCTTTAGCACATAGCTTTGGGCCAGGTCAGAGCAAAGCAGCTGACCATGGATTTTTGAAGGACTCCTCTGATAACAGTATCAAACATACAAGAGGAAGGCACTGCCTTCAATTACATACTGCATGATAGTGAGAAATAGTGTAGCTGTACATCAAAAATGCTGGATGTGCATCATTACTACTGCAATGACAATTATTAAAAATTGGGTTGTATATTGTTGTTTTAGCTTTTCAGTTAGATCACTAAGATCACTACATATTACATTAACAAATGCATCTATATCTGTAACTTTAAGTCATAGCCAAGTAGAATTATGACAGTGGTGATTATTATTGTTGTTGTTATTGTTGTTTATATCATTATTAACTTGTGACAACGGTGTCACAAGACTGCTGAAAAAGGTTTTCTTAAAGAAAAAAAGAACAAAAAAAAACTTAACACTCATATCATTTACTGAAGCATAAAGCCATCTCTTTGTAAAGTAGGAATCCCTGCTGTTGCAGTAGGAAATATTGTCATTTAAATGATGCGTCACAGCGATGAAGACATTATGGCACTTAAATGGAGTCTGCATGCAGTCAAGCTGGCCACATTCACTAGGAAAAAATGCTCCATTGTACAGATGCCAACACCACATGAAAAGCAGAGACGTGATGCGAAAATGAGGTTGCTCACTGTACAAACTTTTATGTGTATTTTACCATCTTATTCAATGGAAAATATTCCACCCGTTCGCCAAGTGGAGCACTTTCCTTTGTCCATTTCCGCGGTCTCTCTCCTCTCTCCCCTCTCTGTCTCTTCCCCCTTTCTTTTTCTGTTTCCCTTCTCACTTGCTCTCTTCCTCTTGCTGTCTATACATCTCTTCAGTCCCCTCTCTCTCTCCCTCTCTCTCTCTGCAGTCAAAGACAAATTAAACAAGTCCTGATAATAGAAGAAACATAAGCCTCAGGCAATATGCTATTAGCCAGCCTGTTTATTTGTTAACTGACTGGATTAATTTGTTTCATTTGCTTGTGAGGCCACCTGCTCACTCAGTGAAGGGCATTTTCTTGCTCAGTGGTTAGTTCACTGATGTGTTCAGAGGGCGATGGTGATTTTTTGATGGTGAGATAAGGTCATCGCCAGGTTCCGTTTCCAGAGCATCTGCGACTGCTTCATTTCATCGGAAAGGGGCGAGGGGGGTTGGAGGGGTGGGAGGAGGGGGAGACTGGGGTGGACTGCCGCCTCCCCCCAGTCTGGCCACCTAACCAAGATAGGGAGAGTATCGCAGACAGACATCTGACCACAGTAAAAATAAATGGACACTCTCTGAAGGATTTCAAACATCGTAAAGCACCCAATTTCATTTGAGCAAAGAACTTGAGAAGGAAACAGGCTTGCTTTGTGCTCTCCAATTCTCTGCACTGTTCAGGGTCATTTTACGATCATTTTTTTGATTCCTAGAGGAAGAATGAAATCGCACAGCAGCTTTAAAAAGAATGTATCCTACAGGGTATAATTACAAAATAATTATGCAATGTGATGTTTTCCAGAATCACTTGTAATACATCTTGTAATACAGTAATTCTGTCATCCGTTTGTTAACAAAGGATTTTCATTTCTCACCAGATGAAAATAGTCAATTTGGTGGGATGCCATACACTGACTTGCATGGGTCCATGGACACCTCAAACACTTTCATATGCTGAGTCAGTTGCACTGAAATAAGCTGAATTTAATATTACTGAGAGTAAAATCTAATCCTGGCTCCTATCAATCCTACACTGTCTTAAAGTGTGGGTGTCAAGTACAGTTTATATGTATACTCAAAATGCCAAAACTGTGTTGATGAAGAATGAGGCAACTCACATCTTAAGTTCAATAATTTGCTTCAATCCAGACCCTAGTCTTTCATCTGGCTAGGTAAAATGCAGTTTAAATCAAAAGAATAACTGTGATTATGAATAAAGCTATAAATTAAACACTACAAAGTAGACAGAAAAACATCCCGATGAAGTTAAACTAAACCTGAGCTGTTAACATGTAGATGATTACAAAAGTATGAGCATGCTCTTAGAACAATCTGATGTATATGGAACCATAGATTTTGCTATAGATTTCCTTTGATTTTTATGTCGAGGGAGAAACATGACAGAACATATCACTAAAAGCATTGACTAAATGGACCTTTAACTGACAAAATGAAGTGGCTGTCTGCAGTTTTGCAATATTTTAAACAGTTAACCCATCTCTCTATGCAGCAGCCCCTAGGAGACAATCTGAAGCTTTTTCAGCTTCTGAGGTAAACAAAACCCTCTTGCAGAAAAGAAGGTATTTGCATTCTCATAGTTGATAAATAGAGTAAACATTATACATATTTTTTAAATGGACCCAAACAAGCCAAAGGTTCTTTTTAAATCCCTAAGGAACCTTCCACCTCAGAGTGCAGCATGAAGAGAAATCCCAAAGAATTCCTCTACCCCACAAAACACCTCCACTCTTCAGATGATACTCTGTCAAATCTTTAAGGGCCATGAGGCATGTATGGTGTCAGTAGGGATAAATGGTGCCGGGCGTAGAGGGCATATTGTACTAATGTGCATAAACATTATGTCCTTGTAAAACCTGTTCAGGTGACATAAATAATTCCCATTTTCCCCATGACTTGCCTTCTACCTTCTACTTTTTCTGTACGGTCTGTGTTTTTGACTAATACTATTAGTTCTTTGTGACAGTTTTACGACAAGCTATCCCACAATCCTCAGCACTCTTTCAGGTAGTTAAATGTCTGGGTTGTAAGTGGTAAAAAGAGCAAACGCATGTCCTATGCAGCCTCTACTCTCATGTACATACAAATACATCCATACACACCCTGCGTGATGTATCAACGGGACTCATAAAAAAATGCAAACCATAATCAACATAAATTATTATACATTTTCCTTAAAAAATGTTCTGCATAAAACAAGTTCAAAATCAGCAACAGAAAACAATGGTACATGTAAAAAAAATGCTACTGTACATGATGAGTGTGCTTTGCCTTCGAATGAAATGGCTTTTATATATAATTCATAAATTTTCCCCAATGAAAAACTGGCGGCGCAGTGCTGTCAGACACAAACCCAGGCTCGCTTGTTTCAATGCGTTCCACTGTTGAGCTCCACTGTAACTAAGCGAAGAAGTACCCCCGGGGCACTAACTGTATAACCTCTGAAGCAATAATAGATGGGAAAAAAACATATTTCCATTAGGTATTGATTCATTTCCAATTCCGCATTCATTTAGAGCTATCTTCACTCAGTGGCCTTTTTTGCTACACAGCTACGCCTGACATGGCACTGATAATTATGGTGCTACCACCCTCAAGCTGCTCCAGATTGAGCAACACTGCAAACATGTACACCTCTGCAGAAGAATGAGGAATAAGCAAAAACAAATGTTTTACCTTCACCAGAGTAGTTAAACAGTTCTGATAAAGAAAGTACCATTCAATATTGCTCTAACTGATGAGTAACACTTTTCTGAATACCAAGCTCATCTACATAATAGATGACTGACGGCTACTGTTCAAAACACTGGATGCGTTGGACTGATTGAGTTGGCCACCCAAAGCTTTCATAAGAAAACAATAACGGAGTCATTCAAATATGTGAATAATGGTGAGGAGCGTGGAAGCATGGGAGATGAGCAGAGATAACAGGCGTGACATGGCTGATGCGCAAGGGGAAATCTGCATAACTGGAAGGAATTCACTTAAAAGCATTCATGACTTTATCTTTGCATACCTTGATTTAATTAGACACAATACAGTGCATCGGCTTCTCAGTGCATGCCATGTCAATTATCGCTGTACCCTCTGAAAAAAGATGAAGAATGCAAGCCATGGCAATGACGAATGCAAGCCATGGCAATGACAACAAATGATGTTGTCCTTGTTTTCTTTGAACTCATTCATATCACTGTCATTCTAATGCGAGAAGATTTGTAGTAATTTGTAGTGAAATGATTCATTTTCATTTCACTACATTCCATGAAAAGAAGGTACTGGCATGAAGAACCAGTTGCAGCAATCACTGTATAACATTTCTTTAAGTCAGACAATATACACACAAATGAACATCAGTGGTCTATATTCTGCATTTAAAATTGCATTGCCAAGCCTGAGTGTTCTATGATAAAATCAGTACCTATTTCTGCTAAAAAATGTATTCTGCTAAAAAAATTGATTTACCATACACTGTTACATTATACATGAAAAGAATCTGGAAAAAAATGGTTGGACATTCTAAGAACAAGGTCGATGGCATCTTGTGAATCATGAGGGCTCAGTATATGTCCAACCAAAACAGTTCTGTATGCTGTATTTCATAATGGAATCTCCTTGGGCTACCTTTCCAGTGCCATTATCACAGTGAACAAACATAATTGTATTTTGCCAGAAATAATGAACACCAGACACATTTCAGAACACGTCAGCAATACAGTAATAAGTACCCTCTTTAGAGAAGAGATGTACTCTTGACTACCCAAAGGGAGACGGAAATTAGTTTATCTAAGCTTAAAATTGAAAACCCCACACGGACCAGCTTTCTGTGTTCACAGAATTCATCCAAATGCTTCCCGGATCGGTTCTGATTAGTTTTAACTGATTAGCCAGTCTTCACTGCCACAGGACTATGTTAGCTCAACAGAATCAGCACTCAAAGGTTTCAAGTTGCTTGGAGACACTGGACTGTATTTGCATAAAGCTGCCTATTGTTTGGCCTCTTCCTCAAAAGTTGGTACTGTACATCTATGTGATGCACAAAGCAAAGTAAGAATTAAAGCATCGATGATGACATCAGAATACATTTGATAATGCAGAAAAAAACAGAACTTTTATAGTTTAACAAAGAAAGAATGTAGGCCACATAGTGTACAAAGCTATCCTGTACTTGTACACAGGGGTGCAACCACACTTTCCTGAGCAGAAGTTTTTATGAAATTAAAGAAATAGCTCTAATTAGATGCATACATTATTTTTGCAGTACTTCTAGGTGTGTTTTGGTGATTAATGATTATTAATAAAATAACATTCCTTTTATATTTATTTTTGATCATACCAAGAAAATCATTAAAACACCAAGCCCCTCTTTATTCTCAGTTGTCATTAGACAAGTAACTTTTATTGTGCCTTTGATAATGAGCCACAGCAAAACATCAAAGTGCTTTAAAACATTTAGACACATAATCCCCTTTGAGCACGAGAGAAACTCAGACACAGCAAATGGAAGGATAAGCTGAGGATAGGCATTGTTTAAGCTGGGGAAACAAATGAACAACATCCACTTCATCTATCATCTTTTTTCCCCTTACTTTTTTACTTCAGGAAAAAAAAACACAAATAGCAAAGCAAATCAATTACATGAAATAGAATCATGTTCCCTGTCAAATATACGCTCTGTTCTTTCTTCTTTTTTCGAAATACATCATAAAATTCTAGGATTGAATCCTGAAGACCTTATACATTATTAAGACCTGGGGTGCTCCATCAATTTCCCAAAGTAGTTTCTTTTTTTTGTAAGGTGATAGCCGCAAAGGGAAAGTCTATAAATTGTTTGTTAGCACTGTTGTTGGTATGATCTGTGATTCGTAGGCTTATAAATGGCAAATGGCAATAAAAAAAAAAAAAAAAAAAAAATACACCAAACAGAATAATGGAACTCCAGCTTTATTTTAATGCTCCGTCAGGAAGATTTGCCCGCTTATTGCAGAAATTTAAGTGTATGGTAAAAAAGAGGCACTGATATGTTAAAGCTGAATGATATTTCAGGGTGAAAAAAGGAAAATTAAGATTTGTGCTCAAGTGCTCTGTGTTGTCAAGGAAACAAGACAGTTCCACAGCAATACCTTCATCTAAAATAAAGGATAAAAGAAGAATATGTATAGCTTCATCTCTGGATATCTGAACCACATAATCTACAGGGAGCTTAACTACTCTGCATGAGGTTAATTTTAGTAAAACATAGATAATGCATGTAGATGCCAACCTCTGCCTTTCTTATTACAATGAAAGAATTTCCAAGATGTGATAATGGATACAGTTGCTGCTACATGTGTGATAGAAAAAAAATGCTAATTTCCTTGCATTGATACATTTTGTGCTACGTCCCTCTGAGCTCACGAGCAGAGTACACTCAAGTTTGGCCATATTCACAAACTGTTAGCCACCAAGCTGACAGACTGACCGGACACCAGAAAGGGTTGATGTTAGCCGGTTTGATTGCCAATGGACATGGTTACCTCTAGGTTAGGTTCACAAGTGGGTTAGACACATTTGTGAACCTAACCTTACTGTCTTTTGGCAGACAGATATGAGCTTCTCTGATTAATTGGAGACAAGGAAAGTAGCACTGGATATCTGACAACCTGCTGTTGTGGACATCTTGCAGGCCATTCCACTGGCTGTATTTAAAACATACACGTCACTCAGTCTGTTCAAATGTGTAGCTACCTTACACAGAGGCATTACTTGCATTAGCTTTCACTATATAAAACTCCACAGTTGCTCTTCAAAAGACACATCATCATATGTATGCTAATCCTACCACTTTTAGAAGTGGTTCAGCACTACACTGGCACGATACCATTGCCACTGTAGCCAATCAATACTATTGAATGTGAATGTACTTGCAGATGTCATTCAAACAACTTGAAATGTGTTAGCTTGTTAAAAATGTGCGTACAATACCTCACTATTGTATGATGGCATATGATACATTTAAATAACCTCCATTTACCTTTCATCTTTTCAATACTGTTGTGATTGGCTACTATAGAAATGTCTGAACGACTGGGTGGGACCAACGTCAGTCATTAAAACATCCGTCACACTCTGTATGATGTGCACTCCTCACAGATTTAGGCTACATTTAGCTCTGTACTATATCTAGACAGGCCCAGGCCTAGGTACCCTCCTTAGCATCCATGTTGAACCCAGCACGATGGAGGATTGATGTTTTAATGGCTCGATTTTATAAAAGGTCAGCTTCAAACGTTAACTGTAAGGGCTTCTACTCTCCACACTCTTGACAGAGACTGTCCGAAGTGTATGTGATGTGTGCGCTGTTTTTCTGCAGCATCAACTGATTGATGATGAGGAGCTCATTCAGGGCCATCACACTGACCTCCTGGCTAAACCACCAACGTGTCCATAACTGGATTTTAAGTGTCTGAAACTGTTTCATCCTCTTAAGAAAAAAAAAAGTTCTTCAGGCAAACCATTATGTCTCCACCTAGGAAAAGTTATCTTTTTTTCTCCCTCTTTTAAAACAGGCTAAGTGTCCCAAAACGTAATGATCAGCCTGGTGCTTTGGCTGCCCTTTCATGTCAGAGGAAAACGCCCACTCAGCAGATCGAGTTTGAAGCTCAGATTAAAAAAAAAAAAAAATTAAAAAAAAAAAGTGTCTTGTCGCTACGATCTAAATCAAAGAGAGCAAATGATTAACTCATCTGGCAGGTTAGGTATTTCAGTGAGAAAGAGTAACTGGGAAGGAAGGTAAGCTAAGACATAATAAGACCAAGAGCAATTACGTGCCAACGCATTCTAATATGCCTCACTGGCTCAGGGATGGGTCACAGAGTTACATGAGGTCAGCGCAAAGAGCAAATTAAAAATAGGATCTCCACCACCCACCACCCCACCAACGAGTACAATCAATGTCCTGAATGTGACACAATACATTGCTCTACTAAAGGACACATGTTCAATATTGTAACTGTAGCTCTGCAGCTTGTCTGTTGAAAGCGACCATATTCTCATAATCATCCGAGTGTTGTTGAGAAGAACCCATGTTGAGCAGCAGATACAGGGCACTGTCAAGACCTGCGATTAAACACCCTGTACTGCAAGCCTCCCCCAGCACCAAATATTATATCTAATAACATGGCAGGGTGGGAAAAATGTTCTTTTCTTTTTGGTTTCATACATGAACACGGGCAATCTGCTTGGAGTAAGCTATCATTAAAAGCAACGCCGTGCATCAGAGGGAGGGAAGAATTCAGGAAATCTTAGACATCTCACGCCAATTACTTTGTTAATTACAATCCATTGTCAACCGTGCTAAAGTAGATCTGCTTTCTGATTATACACTGCATTTGTCTTTGGATCTGAGGCTTTAATCAGTAATTACTACCTGCAACTAGAGAGACAGCAGCAGCTTGCGCAGGGGAAGAACAGGATTCACTGTCACTCCATACCAGCTCCAGCCTGCTATGTTTGGTCTGCAGGTCTTTTTGTATGTGCTGTGTGAGCTGGAGGCTCCCTGGAAAATGGCTGGTACTGGGTTGTAAAAAGCGGTCTCTGAAAAGAGTTTTGTCTGCACACTCTAAAAGCACGAATTTGTCTTTGCAAGACTAAAACCGCTTTTAAAAGCCATGCAATTTTCCTGTGTATTGAAGGTTCAAGGAGACATTCTACCGTGCCAGCATGTCGTCACATTTTATTCCCTCTGCACAAGGGTAAGAATGTGTTTTTAGATAGGTGTGATAGTCTTTTTATATATAAATCTAAGTGACAAAGAAAGGAAAAAAGGGGCAAGGCCATTCTGCTTTAACTAATTAATTTAACGTAAGACAGCTAAAACATTGGGGTTTGCAAGTGAGTTGGTGTTTTACAAGTTCGTAAGGGTTATCATTTATCAGTGCACCACGGTAACATTTATCACAATGTGAGAGCAGATGACATGCCTGGAAACCTCCCCTGTGTCTTCACACAGAGAGGGCATTGTCCCCTCAGGCCCATCCCTTCTCCTGGCCTGTATATATAAACCGCTGGGATTACTCCCATGTTTGTGTCCTTAAGTGATGGCATTGTGGTTTCTACCACCCCCAGCTAAGCATGATGCACAAAGTTTGTAGGCCTAATAATGCCATTTTTGAATTTGCGATCACAACGTGACACAAGGCAGAGTCTTACCCATATGAATTGAATGAGATACCTTGAGGAGCTTTGATGTTAGGTCCTTATAGCAGGTGGATGCACAGTAGCATGACCCCCTTCCACCTGATTCCCCCCACTCTCTACTGATCTGGTGAGAACATGTTCCCAAAGCCATGGTAACAAACTGTTCTCCTTGTCATAGCAGTGTGGCTATCCACTGCATCCAGGAAGCAAATCTATCACTCTCCACAATGGTCTCCTCAAGGCCCTCAACCCTTGACCCCCTGACCCTAACCTCACACAGGTTCCTGCAGGGTGGACCAGTGCCTTGAGTCCAAGAGAAAAAGCAATGCATATCATTTGCAGGGTCTATCAAAGATGCGACGGGGTACATTCACCCTCTGAACGCGATGCTGGACTGGCAGGGGGTGGCTTTCACGGTGCTTTTGAGGTCAGAGTGAGCCACACAGTACATTACGGCGTAACGATGCAGATAAACTGACATCTCAATGTTTCTGACAGACGAGAATCGAGGGGAAAAAATAAAGCTGTGCTGTATGGCTAAGTTTAGAAACATTCTGGTTTAGTCCTCATTGTGGCTGAGGCCCTACTTGCTATGTATTTCCAAATTCTAAATGTTTTAGCTTGAAATTATTGAAATACTAATCATCAATTAGGAATAATAATAATAGTAATAATAATAATAATAAGAAGAAGAAGAAGCATAACAACCACCATCATCACAATAACAGATTATGATGATGATGATGATGATGACGATGATGGTGATGATGATGACGATGATGATTATTATTACTGCAAATTCACATTTACATGAAAATAATGGGTTTCTAATGGAAGCTGCAAACCAAAAAGAGACTGAATATATGTAAACAAACCATAATCCAGGAGCGTTTAAAGGCAAAAGCATGACAGCACTGTTTAATTCAAGCACCGCTGATGAAAGACTCTTGGATATGTGGAGATTAGGGAGCACATGCCTCTCTATTTATCAGCTGTGAAAAACGTGTCCCCATCCCATAAAAACGTTACAACCAACAAGATACTGTCACCACTGCTCATTTCGCGCAATACATTTCAGATTAATGCCTCAGATTAATCCCCGACAATCTCCCGGACTGGATGGAACAGGACGGTCGGCGGCGGCGGAGGCCTGCCATCGCAGTCTCAACAAGCGGCGGGTTCCTGCCGAAGGCTCATTCTTACTCGGGGGAGGAATATTCAAGGTGAATCAAGGACTGCCGCGAGAAACGGTGTCAATGCCGGAAATCAAACAGGAGCCC
This sequence comes from Albula goreensis, assembly GCA_022829145.1. Taxonomy (NCBI): domain Eukaryota; kingdom Metazoa; phylum Chordata; class Actinopteri; order Albuliformes; family Albulidae; genus Albula; species Albula goreensis. Next base: position 8,682,751 of record CM040753.1, on the reverse strand, counting down.
ACGGAAGAGCGAAAGCGTGGCGCCCACCTTGCACCGGGGTGGCAGACAGGTGTTGGCCGCGAACAGCGTCGGGAGCGCTGATCATCTCTGGGGGCTGGGGGCGGCAGGGGTGGGTTCATTGTAGCTTGAAGGGGCAGCTGTGGATGGAGGCCAGGAGGACGCTCCAGTAACCCCACCTGACAGCTGAGAGAAGGGGCGAACCAGTGGCTCTTTCGTGTAATTTGTTAGTGGGTCTGTGATGCAGGGTAGCATGACACAGGCTCCAAATGCGGAACACAGGGAGAGATCATTAAAAAAAAAAAAAAAAAAAAAGACAGGATGTCAGAGAGGCAAAGGATGGATCTGATGGATCGGAATGAAAACTGAAGGGGGAGGACAGGCAGACAGGCTGTTTCAACCACTTTTGTGCGAATACCACTGGGTGTTATATCCTATATATAACACACACACACACACACACACACACACACACACACACAGACCAGGTGCAAGCAGCCACATTGCTTCTTTTTAGACAGTCCACTTCCCATTCACCCACTTTGTGAATGCTCCCTGAACATAACCACAGTGCCACACCATAATTGAATGTGGATTGACTGAATCACAGGACGCTGATCATTATGAATAGGTTGCAACATAATCTTTTTCCCCTTTGCATTAGAAATTTCAGCATTTATTTTCTTCCAGCCTGATCTAGAGCTATGATTTTGGCTTTATCAGACACATCTACACCATGTAAGCATACTTCACAGGTACAAAATGGAGGTCCTCATTTACCTCCACCTTTTCAGATAATGCCATGACTTCCCAACGGCTTCCCAAAGATGCATTTCAACCTGTCACTGTGAATGCGTTCCCGGGGAAAACGCATCATGCTTATCAGAAATGTGGAGGGAAAATTACTCTGAATTGCATAGATGCTTTAAAATCACAGCTCTGCGCTGAAGTTTGATTCAGAATGTTGTAGCAGCTGTCTGGTTTAATTATATAAGACGATCACACCAGCACAAATTGCCTAATTCACAGTTCTGTTAAATTATGTACCTTTAATACTTGATTATGGAAGAATTAAAATATTATAAAACTTTACAAACAATTCAGTTAATGGAACATTGTGTAACAAATTGCATGGACTCAAATAAAGACACATGCACACGCATGCACACATACCCATGCAAACCCACACACACACACCCAGCCAAAATTTCTAAATTATCTAAATAGCGTTGAGGTAATTCAGTTCCTAATACTACAGACAACATCTGCCCAATACTTAATTCACTGAAAATGCTATATTTACGGGGGACATATAGCTTGCTCAGCACATTTAACACAAACCAGCTGAGGGTGTTTTAAATGCCCAGAGGCAGAGCATGTTATTTTCCCCAAGATCACCCTTTAATGATATATTAAACTCCCAACTTGTCCCAACTGAAACACATGTGTGAGGTTATGCTGAGTGGCATTTGGATTAAAAGCAGGCAATCCGGGCTGTAAGTCACTCATCTAAATAATTAGATCACATAATCAGAGCACTGTACCAACATGTTACGTGAGAAAATTATTAAACACTGTTTCTGAATCGACTTTAAGTAGGGCCATCCCAAAGGGAAGATTTTCTCCTTCAGAGCTTCAAATGTGACAAATGTGCTCAAATACAGCAGGAAAATGTGGGGTTGAATGAATTAATGCTGAAAAATGGTGTCACTAGATCTGGGGCCATGCTTTAAACTCCCCCGGTCAGTACAGCTCACTGTAATTAGAATGAACCACCCCACAAGGATGACAATATACTGCACCATCAATGACTTGATTTTAAATAATCAAAATGTTTGGCATTAGAATATGAAGTTATTAATTATGGTCAAAAACATTCTTTGCTGGCACTTATGGTCAGGGTCTTGCAGCTTCACTCAAAGTCAGGAATAAGGTCTGTCCAGATCACAGATGATTATTTTGCAATGGATTACTAGTGTGACCATACTTAACAACAAAATTACAAGAGTTACATAACTCAATGAGAAGTGGTTAACTAGTTAGGTACATAGCTCACTAGCTGGGCAAAAAGATTGCAGTGCCTGAAGTTGTAAGTTACATACCTAATGTTCTTACTTTCTGCGTTTAATGGTATTGTACACTGCAGGAAATGAAAATTGCCTTTCAGAAAGCTAAATCTACATTGGGTAGTAAATCTACAAATGTTAACCTGAGCCTCCAAAGACAACATTTTACTGATACATGAGATATAGCTCAGAAGTAAGGCATTGCATTTAGCTTTTGCATCACCCATCTTGTGAGCATACTACAGAAAATGAAAATTCCTTTGACCACCTGAACATGTTGATCCGAATGGTAGCCAAAAGGAACATGGTATCCCTCTCTAATTAGAGAAAGAAGGGTCTATCAACTACTATCAACTTTTTGTTATTACTACACCAGTTATTAGGCTTTGTTAATATCAATGATAAACAATGACAAAGTAGTTTGTATGTTATTTGTTGTCCATGCAAAACTATTAGAATATATCAAGCAGATATTCAGAAAGGTACTCTATCACATCATTGTTTACCAGTACTTTTACGATTTGTGCGTATCATTGCTCATTAGGTACAGTATGCTGAAAACTTTAGCCAGACATTAGTTACTTGTCTCCTCAGGGCCGCAGGCTTTCATTTCAGCTTGTTCATGCTGGCCATTATAAAACCAGAGTATACAGATATGAGCTTTCCATAATACTTCCACAGCACACTTCCCATTTCTCCAGAACACACAGTCATTAATCCTCCCCATATTTGTTCCCTTTAATCTCAATATGACTGCTATATTGTAATAACTCTTCAGCTTTGTCACAGTGTTTTTATCTAGTTTCGACAATCATTTTACCACTGTACAAACAGAATATGTTAAGGACATATTGCTATTAAAACAATACTACATACCTGCTGCTTTTAGACGACAAAGCTTAGTTAGACAAGAATTACAACATTTTATTGGTAAAAGAGAGAGCAAATACAACTTAAAATAAAAATGGAGAAACCTACATTTACAAAATGTCAATATGCCATCTACTTTGACGTCTGGAGGTTCCGAAAGCTACATGAATGCTACATGAATGGTTGACACGTAACCAATACTGAGTAGGGATTAAACCCAAGGCTCACAAGAACACATGGAACAACTCCTGACAAAAACATCATGTGTGAACTAAAGACCCATGCTTAACATGCATACACTGTATATACGCACCTACCAAACAAACTCTAAAGGTGCCACTTCCTGATGCGTATTCATAATCCCAATGAAGCCCCGTGACATGCCAAGTCAAGTTCAGAGGGATTAGACCCATCAGCTCCACTGCAAATAACAGGGCGAGTCCAGGAAACCCTATCCAATAAACAATCCTCGTTTCCAACTCACATCAGGCCAACGAATAAAGATTCATTACAACTCTAACTCAGCTATTAATTATAAGCATTTTAGGTTATGCTAGGTCAAACTCCAGACAGTGTTTTCCTATAGTGCCCCAAAGGCATGGTGACTATCCAGGCAGAGATAGTAACTGGCAAGGTCATGACGACGGCGCTCATCTAATTTACAGTTTGGACTAGAGACCTTCATCTTTGGGGTTCTTCATGTGGCTGTGCCACATGCTCATAGTAACTCTCCCCACCCTGCCCCCACCTCGCCTCCTGCAAGCTCAGCAGTGCCCCAGCCACTAGTGCTCTAGCGGCTTATGTGTTGTGTGGCTGGCTGTGAAATTGCATGTCAGTTTCCTTCATTCTAAATCACTATTGGCTTGGAAATTATGGGAGAGGAGAGGACCATGAGACACCAGAGTATAAGTAAGCAGTAATGTGGAAGCAGGACCCATAGTTAAATGAACACCATTAGAGTAAAATAGGTTTCAGATGAAAAAGATAATGTGCAATAGTGGACTGACTATTTATACTTTTTACATTACTCGGGCAAATAGTAAAGTATAGGATGTTTAAAATGCACTGTGTTATTGTAATGAAATATGTCACTTACACTCTGCTACAGCATATATCACACACTTAAAGACTGGTGCCGCCATATTCAGTTTCAATACAGCAAAAGTATAGGGGGTAGACAAAACAATGGAAACAAATAACAATGTATGGATATGTATTAAATAATGAGTTTGTCCATCCATTGGCCACAGAACAGTTTCATTCCTTCTTGGCATGCAATTACACAAGCTTTGAGCTTTCCTGTTGGGTACTTCTTTGAGAGGTGGGGGTGGAAATCAACTCTATTCTCCCAAATGCCTCATGAGGCTCAGTGAATTTTGGATGTTTAAATAGATATGATCACAGACAGAACTGATCCCCTAGATGACGTTATATTCCAGGGTCATAATTCTACAGTGTCAGGGTCATGATGTTGTTGTGCATATCTACTGACATTCATTAAAAGGGGTCTCCAAAAGCCAGATCATAAATACAAGCTCTGTGAAGCTTTTTGTTCAGAATGTGTCATAGAAATTTAAATTCAGTGTTGTGGTTGCTTTTGAGCGCACTGACTGTTCTCGTCTGATGCAGTTTTTCCTTGTTTGGCTCACGCCATCATGATTTGACACTGTTTATCTTGATATATTACTGTTTTCCTTTTGTGTTTCCATTATGTTGTTTACCTCCTGTGCTTGTTTTGTCAATAACACAAGTCCACCTCAAGGTCCCCCAGCCTAAATGAATCAGCCAATCACAGTGGACCTCACACCTACAGGACTCCCCTCCACCCTCATGGGAACACTGTCACCTTTTTCTTTCCTCTTGAGAATGGCCGTAAAGTATAAAGCACCATCACACAAGGCAAAGTGCGCATGATGTGACAATTGCCATTTGTTACGATCGTTAATTTACTCAAACTCCATTTACAGCCATCATCCTGAAACAAAGCGCACATACTAAGTGTATGCCTGAAGACAACACTGAATGCACCATGCTCTAATTAGAAAGCTTCTTAATGGACTTATTATTAGAACTGCCTGGGACATTTCAGACTCCCAGGGTTCTCCAAGTTTGCAAATGTAGTCTTAATATGCTACTGTAGGGGTGTATCTTTGGGATTACTCAATCCTTTGTTAAATTTTCTATACAGCTGGATTTAAGGGATTTAACATAGTAAATTAAACACAGCGGAAACTTTCCTCTTATTAGAAATATCGCTTGTTCTTTTTTTTTTTTTCCAAATGTACCGGCATGTTCCTTTTCCACAAAACAGATGCAATGTAAATAAAGTTACGATGTCAATTTCATGTTTAAAACATTTCTTCTTAGTTCCATTATTGTGTGGCAAATTAAATATACTAAAACAAATGTGAAAGCCATTAGGCCTAACCCAGTCCAAAAAGGAACAAAAAAAATATCAGGCAAAACAGCAATCATTTCAGATAGAGAACGGTTCAATCAGGAAAAAAAATCCCCCACCGAGCTCAGGAACTGATACTTTTTTTCATTTGCATAATGAAATGTGTTGTTATTTAACCGCTATCAGAGCCTATAGGTACAGAAAATGAAAATGCCATTTACTTTGTATGTCTCTAAATAGATTGTCAATTGCTTGCTACAGAGCCACATGATAATGGATTCCTCTTCACCTCTCATTTCTTAATATATTTGTTGACTAAAATGCTTGTATATTGCGGATGTAAATCATGTTTCCTTTCTGCATGCACTTCTCCCATAAAAAGCAGTATTAAACAGTGAGTTGTATTTTTTATTCATCTGTACTGAGAGTCATTTTGGAGAGACAGAAGCATGTTGGGGACAGAAAGCAGATGGACACATTATGGTGAATAAACAATCGGCACATAAATGGCGGCAGGCTGTGCTCGTCCCCATACTTCAGGAATGTGATGCCGCAGAGGCCTTCAGATTTTGTGCCGGGAAAGGAATCTGTTTTGCCAGTCATGCTTGACCCTGTTCCTTGGAAAGCATTTTTTCTGATTTGTTCAGGTCACCAGTGTGATGAAAATGAGCTTCTGCAGCGTTTCTTCACACATCCACATTTAATAGACTTTTTTCCACTGATAAAAGATCTCTAATGAGTTCATTTTAAGCTATTAAATTGGTTGTAATAGCTAGTAGTGCTGTTGATTGCACATAGTTATGTTGGTTAAATCGTTAAGCAGGGACACAGATCATTCATATGATCATTCATTCATTCATCATCATCAAAAAAAAAAAAAAAAAAAATTTTTTTTTAACTTTTGAACCAAAACAGAAGCTGTTGCTCAGTTAGCACCACTAATAGTAAAACGACTAGTCTGACATATTGCTGACATATTTAATCTGGATGAGTTATTTTTTTTATGAGAGAATTAAATAAATGATAGTCCTATGGGTCTCTACCAGTATGAAACTGAAAAACTAGCCTACCTTACATGCGTCGCTTTATGTGTAATCCTGTTGAGTGTATGAACACACCTTCAGAGGGGGTATCAGCTTACATGCCAACGGCTGGGATTCAATCACCATTTGTCTCCAATTTGACAAATTCAGCAATTATGAAAATGAACTTGCTAATCTGTTGTCATAGAAAAAATAACACTCTTATTCAATTGAAAATAAAAAAAGGACACATGTTGATTGAATCGCCCCCCCACACACACACACACACACACACACACACACATATATATATATATATATATATATATAGCATTTAATCTCATTCACTTTCCAAATTGCTCTGGTTTGTTTACAGCTGCCATTGTTGGAGGGAAAAAGCCCATAGTTATAGAGTATAGAGTAGTTACATGCTTAAATATGATGGAAATACCACAGAGTATACAGGGGGAAAAAAATCCCTCTCGGAAATGAGCCTCATATTTACTGAGACCTCTTACCATCAATCCAAACCAGACTCACATAAGTATCTTTGAAGTCATTCTGATTAGCTAATTTCACTATGCGTGACACAAAGGTCACATCTAATAGCATGTCCTTTTTTAGAAAGGCGCTGCATAGGTCAGCCACACATGAATGGATGTAGTCTTTACAAGGACTAACCAACACGGTTACTGCAGGGCACAAAGTTATTAAAATGTGACCTTTCCCCATTCCACATCTTGGCAAGGTGCTGTAATAACTTGTATTAAACTTTGTTAGGATAATAGAGTATTTTGCGGCGTTTTGAGGAAAAGGCCATCCTGCCATTTCACTAAAGTCCCTTCTACGGCTAAACGGCTTTCTTTTATGTCGTGTAAGCCATACCCAAAACACCCATTTAAAATTCACTGCTGTTACATATCAGAAACAATCAAGGAAAGGCCATCTTAACAATTTGCCTCCTTTTTAATACTAAGAAACCCTGCCTGACACCCAGCAACTGAATAAGATTTAGGGACCCAAAGTTATGTACGATTCTTAAAAAAAAAAACTTTCCAAGAGTCTGGAATTTAATTCAGAAATGTACAGGCATAAACTTGCCATGGGTTTCATGTGTTTAATTTAGTTTCATATATGCATATTCTGGAGTGAAATGAGCTCTCAGCAACTTACATATAGTGTTAGGCCATTCTGTTAAAATTTCAGTAATGCTTTTTGCAAAAATTATATGAAGAGTGAAAATCTATCACTTTCATGGAAATTTAAATGATAACATAGTTAGTAGCTTGATTCAATATTGGTACTCCAGTGAAAAAGGGAAATGTAGCAGACAGAATTGTGTCTTTTCACATTATTAAGACAGATATATTCCTTACACCTGTGTCTGTTTCAGACATCTTAATTAAATATTCTACTGATTGAAATAACTTAAGGAAGTCCTCCTCTGGTAGGTAAAAGGTAAAAAAAATAATGACTGGAGGTGATGGCAAATGCACACAAAATAGGAATAAATTCACAACAGCAGAAGCATAAAGCCATTGTTTTAGGTTCCATTCATCCTCCGAATGGAGCTGATCTGAACTGATCTGTACTATTCCAGTCTCTCTCAATTCTGAATCATTACCATTAAAAAGGATTTGTTCTCCTCACATTCAACCTCTTCTTTAAAATAGAAACCAGAAAAATTGGAGGTGGGGTGAGATGGGGGGGCGATGAACATCTTTGTGCATGGAACAATGATAATATTGATAAATTATGTGAATTTCAGGCCGACCGAGCACTGTATTTGCTGAACCACCATCGTCTTTTCAATGACAGCATGAGAAGAATGAAGAAGAGAACAAAAGAGAGAGAAAGCAGAGGGGAGGGGGGAGGGAAGGAGGGGGGAGAGAGAAGTGAACACATGCCATACAGCAGCTTAGTCAAGCCTGCCAATTTGTCACTAAGGATACAGTTACAACCAGCATGGAGATGCACGATTGTTGTCTTGGGACTCGTTCAACACAGCAAACGTCGTCATATCAGTTACAGAGATTATAAGGAGGCAACGCTGCTACTCAAAGATACTTGTATCCTGTGAGATTTCCTGAGAGAGAAGGCGCGTGCCAGCGCCAGCGTCAGCGCGAGAGTAAGCATATTCCACTACACCAACTCTCAGAGCACGCCTTGCTGGCTTGTCGAGGAAAGATACTCCTAATGCTTACATGGCGAAGGATCAAGAGGGGAGCTCATCACAGTGCTTTAAGATAACTGCGAAGAAAGCCAGTGCTCTATGGGTAATATTCCAGATTAATTGCATTCAGCAGACATTAGACAGACTTATCATCTGCTGCTCGCTGCTCCGCTACTTTATACGATGTTAATTATTGTTGTGTGGCTCCGAGGGATATTTTCTGAAAAACACATTTTCAGAATCCGTCTCCTGTCTCCGGAACATCTTCATAAGAGGAGATCTCTCTCTCTCTCTCTCTGTGAGCCGGATATGCACGAGAGACGCTTTTGGTGACGCTGTGTCTCAGATTTTTTTTTTTTTTTTTTTTTTGCTGTCAACATGATAGACTGTGACTCTGTCCTGTGTTTGACTAAAAGCTTTTTTTAAAGAAAGATCTGGGGGATCCGACAGAGAGTTTCTGACTGTGACTCAGCATGGATTCCGGCCAACGTCTGTCAGTCAGTCTTCCTCAAAAATGGAAGCAGAGTTATGTGGATTCATGGACCTCTTTCACTGAGTGATGAGGTTTAGAAAGGAGTGACAGGTCAAAGTATTCAGAGGCACTTCACATCTGAGAAGTCTCTTTTGATATCGGGGATGTCTGCTTGCCAAACACCAATGATGACAAATAGCAGAGTTTTCCTGAATGAAATCAATGAATGTCAAATAGAGTTCAAATTACACAGAAAAGTACATGTATTAGATGTAAAACCATAACACATTCATAGTTGCCCAACATCACAGGTTTCCAAAAAACATCAATTTCATATCTATTACTTAGGCATATCGTAAAAATATGACAGCGCGAAATGATTCTTTTTGATGGGAAAATGTTATACAAACAGGAATTTCCACCACTTTGGTTTCTGTTTAATGTTGAGGCTTGAGACTTGGAGAAATTTCAACAAAAAGTGAAAATAGTTCAAGTGAATCATTTCAGAAAATTGAGTGACTACAGAGGTGATCTGAGGATCTCTGTAACATTATAGGAAACAGAAGGCTGATATCAAACAGAACTTGATTTAAACTGACTGACTTTCAAACAGTTAAACTTGATTTGAACTTCAACTTTCAAATGAAATCTAATGTTTATTTTTTCACTCTCACAAACTCTGTTTTATGAGTTGTTCTTGGTTCTTGATGAACACACCAATCCTTGTGAAGAAAAAGCAGTAATACTTGTGTTTAATTGTCGAATTTGTTGACTGAACCGAGATCCACATTCGATGCTTCGTTTGGCCCTGCCTGGACTAACGCAGCAGCTCCATCCTATCCATCTAACCATCCCTCCAACACACCTGTGTGCTGACGCCACCTGCACCTTACATGGCCCCACCCAGCAGCTCCCTCTCTGGGAGAAGGTCCGCTGGTGACTGGGTCTCAGACACACACAGGGAGTGGCTGAACCCTGGAGTTATAAAAAGCTGTGAAACTACAGCACCACATGTGCAGGGAGCTGTCATTTCACTTCTATTCTCCAACTAAGGCGCCAGTGTGGCAGTTGGGTAATTATCACCACCAGGCCGAGCCCGGGGCCTGACTGGCCCCCATGTTGTAATCACATCTTAGCCTCCCACAACTTATGCAGCCCTTTCACAATCTGCTATGACTCTAATATCACTCAGAATACAGGGCGGCCAGAGTTCAGTTCACTTTATTAGATGAACTTGTCCACTGTATGTGAGCAATTACTTCCAGATTTGTATGTATTTATGAAAAGGCTTTATATTTATAGGGAAAATGATTCAGCTTTCTTTCAGCCACCCTTTTCCCTGTCTTTTTTCAACTCCTACGATGTTTTTAAATATAATGACAAATTATATTTATTTGTAGTTCTCCTTTAAGTAGGCACAGACTCTAGAACTGGGGCAAAATTTCCCTAGCCGTGATAGCAGGTAACCGAACGCGTGATCGGGAGTAAATCGGGGAGCACGGCTGTCTGCTGAGCCAGGAATAAAGACAGCAGCCGCTGCACAGACCGGGCCCTGGTGGTCTGGCAGGCCGGCAGCCCAGCAGCCCGGCGGCTCAGCGGCCCGGCTCAGGGGTGAGGATCCACCCTGTTGGGAACATGTGGCCGCAGTGGGGAGGCCTGACACTCGCCGGTGATGGGGACGGTGGGTGGGGGGGGAGGGGGCACGCTGAAGGTCAGCAGGGCCCTGCAGGGGAAACACCACAGCAGCAGTAGGGAGTGCAGAAAGGATCAGGCCCGTGACAGACTCACTGGAAGCGGGGGAGGGTTGGAAGGGAGGGGTGGATGCTTAATTGTGGCTGACAAAAGGAGGTGCGCCTGCTCCACCTTCTAGGGCTGGACAAGGGCGTTTAAATTCTCTCTTGCCACTGCTGCCAGGATGACAGGTTGAATATGATGAAAAAGGGAAATAAATCAATGCTACCCTTTTATATTTCCGTATGCGTTATTTTCCACTAACCTGTACCTGAGGTACATATAAAACCTGCCATGACGCACAGATTTGGTCATTTGAATCTGGCTGAAGGTATAGAGCACAGATCCAACATATTAACTGGATGGCAAAAGGCTCCCTTCCATTGTCTCGCTTTCCTACGGACAGGAGGTTCTGGGTGGCAAGAGAGTTTCCAGTGCTGTATGACAGTAAATAACATCCATTAGTAGCAGCACTGTCATTGGTCTCATCCCTAATGAATACTTTGAATCAAACTGGAATTTTAAAGGGTATCAGTGCACAGACATCCGAAAAGCAATGAATGCAATATGTGCAAAATTGCTGAAAACTTCAAAAGGCAAAAAATTGACATGCTTTTCATTTAAGGTTATCACGCCTCCCTGTTTATGCACAAAACTGCTTACCTTGCAACGTATTATGGTACTATCCACCAGGGAAGTTAGCTTGACATTTAGAAAAACATCCCACTGTACATATTTCTCCTATTGCCAGTCCTGACAATATCCTTGACAAAGGTAGTGGGTCATAATATGGACTTTATATAATATGGGCCGCTGTTTTTACACTCATTTAGACACATGGTAGGCATTAAGGGCACTGTGTTCTGAGATTAACGGAATACAACATTCCACCAAATCCAAGCCTGATTCAGAGTGATTCTTACATGGACTTCTGTTTACTGACACATTAGTGTCACAGTCTGTTTGCCATCTGACCATAACAGGAGGTAAAGAGGACATTTTACAAAGAGGCCAATTACATCTGATCAGGCACCAAACAACTGTGACTAACACTGGGAATCACGCCTTGCATTCATAGTGTGTGAATCATGATTTTGGCCTGGATTAAGTCAAACACACCTCCTCTCAATTAAGACAAAACTGCCTTTACATTGCAACACAATTAACTTTGAATATTGTATGTTCTTTTGAAGACAAGCAAATATGTTGTTTGTTCTGAAATGGAATGTACTACACCCTTAACGACACTAAAGTCCATTTTAATTGAATTGGATACACCCTTAAAAAGACTAAATGCATTTGATTGAATCTACCCCAATGTTATCTTGCTTCACCTCATATATTATAAAACAATTATTTCAGTTGATTATTTAGGAGTTGTGTGACTTACCTCTAAAAATATGCTGTTCACTGAGAATATCTGCTCATTTCTGACCGTAGACTCAACCACACCCATGTTTACTTCTTTCTGAAGCCTTAGCCCTATAACACAGGAAGATTTTCATACCGAGGAATTACATGGCTGGATTTGAAACTAGCTATTGTGCCAACTCTGTTGGGCTTGGGTTGACAACCAGCAATTGTCCTAGGGGAAGGTGCCTGTCACTTGTAATGCAGCATGACATCCTCGGACTTGTTGCAAGATAAATGCTGGGGGATAACAAATTGATGTTTCAAAGTGAAACAGATTGTTAAAAGACAAGGTTTGAAGAATAAACCGATTAAATGATCATTCCATGATTAAATTAATCTTCACCTATTCTAAAGCTGTTTTAGTGATAAGGTATGCTGAAATTTTTAGAAGAAAATGTTTATTACGGCTTTCAACACTAACTTGCTTTGCTGTGTCATTGAAACGCATGCACATTGAAGACTAATCAGAAAAAACTGGCATAGATTCATATAACTGAAACGTATTTGCAGACCTTTCCAATAATAGACATTAGACATTGCTGCATGTTTTTTCCCCAAATTGACATGTTTCAGAGCAGGGAAAATGCTACTGAGCTGCCACTGTGTTATGATTACATCTTCTAATCTAATGTCTGTGATTAAAATAAGTGGCTTCTGAGACTTCCATGTGAGGAATTGGCAGTCTCCAGCCGGGAGCTTCTGTACAAGCCCCATTTCATCCGAGACTCTAAGAATCGCAATCAATGCAGAAATAACACTCAACTTCCAGCACAAATATAAGGTTAATTTTGCCAGCTGAAAGTCAGCAGGTTCCTTTTAATTAATCTAGCATGACTTGAGTCTTTCCGAACCCCACAATCCCCACTAGATCCTCTTAGACGCAGATCCAGAACAGCTTGGGATTCATCTTCGATGACAGAGGTGACCTCAGGAGGCTCTGAATCATTGTTGACAAGGTTCTACATCTGCACACTAACCCACAGATCCAGACAGGCCCCCCACACACATACTGTACACACACATGCATGCTCACAAACATTCATGCATGCATACAAATGTAAACTCTCAAAATCACAGACACACATATGCACACTAAGCGATACACGCATACTTTATGCACACACAATCACATGTGCACAAACACCTGAACAAATTCAAGGAAAAACATACGCACACGCATACGCACACCACACACACATAACAGACAATATTGTGCTTGCTGGGCAGGTGTGTATTTATCGCAAACCTTGAACCACTGTTAAGCACCGGGCCTTTTTTTGCTCCACGAGGCCACCGTGTCTCAGTCTCTGATTGAATTGAAAACACTGCAGGATGACTGCGAAACCTCTCACGGGGCCAGCCTGCCCTCCCCCCTATCAAGAAGAGTCAATGTCAGAGCTCTGTATCCTTGTATTCTGATGAGCGGGCGGGTCGCTGACATGACGATGATTATACAGTACAACGGTGACCTGGAAAAGCACCGAAGAGGAAAAATGCAAACGCGCCAGACACAGCTAACCTCTCGGGGGTCTCAGGAGGGGTCGGCACGTTTGATTTACTAAAAGACGATAAACAGGACAAACAACAGCCTTGTAAACACAGGCCAGATGGACTACAGGAGAGCACCTGTTCTAAGAACTACGAGACCTGTTGCAAGAAGCCCGGGGTGTCAAACACCACACACTGCCTCCCACCAAGTAGTTTCACTTTCCTATAACTTATGTGGAATTAGATTTCATCCCTGTCTGATATATGGGATTGTAAAACTCAAATGTGGGCTTTTAAAATGAGCCCATCTCCATTTTAACTGTCCATTTAAAGCATATGTTCTGTGCTTTTTGTATTTAATATACAGTCAGCATGAGGTATTCCTGCCCCAGAAGACTCTGTTCTGTTCATTGTTTTATCGGTTAACAAACATTGTGATGTATTAATGTTAATGATCATAAAAATGCACTCAGTTGCCCCTGTCCTCAGAATGAAGATTAATTTCCTCATTCATTTCATTGGATTGCACCGCACCCGTGACGGGGCTCAGACAAAGCTCTGCTCTGCTTTAAAACAGTGACGTAAACCTGCTCTCCCTAAAATGGCCCTCGTTTTGCTTTTTAGATATATCCTGACCCAGAAGCATAATTTATTGGGAAATGCCAAAGGAATAAATCAGAACTCAAAAAATTACTTCTAAAAGCCATCAAAACTGTGACATTGCCACTAAATCTTTACTTGCACTCAGGTGTGACTGTATGTGCGAATCAGGTGCTAAATTTGGAATTAGCTGCTCTCTCACTAACAACACATACATCATACTAATGCAGTTCTGTCATCTCTTGTATTCCCTTAATCAGTGCGCATCTGTGTACCAGTGGCTTCAAAACCCTGAGATAATGTATACAGGAAGGCTTGTAAACAAAATGTTTGCATTGGACAGGCTTGTGCTCCTACAAGATGTCCTCCCCCTTCAGCAGAGTAGACCTGCTCTACCAGTCAGTGATACAGGCATACGCCACTTTTAATTAACCATTCACTTTTATATTATATTTATATTTCAGTATCATATCTTAATTTTCTATTATGTACCATACAGTTTGCTTATGGTAAAATGTTTCTGGGAAGAGTTATATGCTGAGAAAAATGTGTTATTATGCCTTAAAGCTTCCCTCAAAATAAGTAATACAGACAGTATTTTTTGTTTGAATGCCTATTGGTCAAGTTATGCAGAACAATGTCATGCTTTAGAAAAATGTTGCTTTGCTATGCCTCTCTCAAAATCTCTTTTCATTGGTGTCCGAACAGATGACATGAACTATCCATAAGAGCCAACACAGAATGGAGCTAGGGCAATCCCCCCCCCCCCCTTAATCCAATATGGCAATGAGGCCAAATCATATCCTTGCTTGTAGCTAGGTAATGCATAATTTTACACTCATTAATGTTCAAATAATCAAATAATAATTATTGTATTGGTCATTGCAGGCTGGCAACAGATAAAACGTTCAGTTTGTCATTCAGTAAGTTTAATCATGTAGATGTGAAAATCTTCGCTGGCACACAGTGCTCAATCCATGCTAATTTCTGTAAATAACAGAAAATCATGATGGTTGAAAGGTGTAAGTCTGGCTGGTTGGTTACCTCATTAAACATTTGATTCTCCAGCAATATTCATGAATCGTGAATTTATTGATGGGTGGAAAGTTGGGCTTCCATAAAGAAAATATTTAAATTGTTTCATTTATAATATTATTTAAAAAGATAATATTCAACATAGTGTGTATTATTAACATGTTGTTAATGATCAGCCATCAGTTTTTAAGAAAAAAATGTTAAACCACAAGGGGACTGAAATAATATGCCTGAAAAATACATAGTTACTATGGAGGGTACACTTGGAAAGCCCAAAAATTCACCAAAAGTTGGCATTCAAAGCAGAAAAACTGTGTGTAATTGGATGGTTCAACCAATACTCTTAAGAGAGACAGAACAGCTACTCGACTGCAAACCCTCGAGCAAGGCACATTTTTTTCTATGCTTAGGAGATGTGCTAACATACAGACGGCTACAGTACATGTTATATATCATCCTTTTATACATGGTGTTGGCCACTACTGAAGCAATCCCAGTTAAGCACTTTTCCTGCAGCCACAAAAGCAGTGCTGAAGTTTCAAACCTGCAATCTCCTGGTTATAAGGCTATTTCCTTCAGTCCGCTCGACTGAATGTGACCAAACTTTCCTTGGCAGGATTATGAAAATGTACCATAATCTCGTACTTTCCTCACTCACATATTGCTCATAGAATTTATGGAAAACTGAAAGGGATGTAAAATGAACACTTTTCTGCAGCATTCCCTTTAAAATAATAAAATTTAAATTCAACAGATCTACTTTTTGTACACTTTGCTTTCCTTGTCATGGCAACAGTATAATCAACACTGCAGAACAGGAATAATATCATACTATATCATTTTTGAGTTGCAAATATTCTTCCATTGCTATGTTCTAGTAATCTATTTCTAAAAAAAAAAATAAGCATATTAAGACCTGTCTAGTCTTGAGTTGCTGTCACTTCAATTTCCAGACAGCCTTAAATACAGTTTTGTTTCTGCCTTTTTTTTTTTTTTTTTTTTTTACATTTTTAAGTGTCATTTTTTTCCCCTGAAAACACATTTCACACATACGTGGCAGCAGTTGACACACCTGACCATGCTACAGCTACATCTGCAACTCAGTGCCTAGGGATTATCAGCTATCGTTCCTCAGACTCCAGCGAGCCCATGTCTCAGCTCATCTGCAGCGTAGCGGTCTACCGCCCGTTATAATTGAAGCTGATATCACTCCTCGCCTGGCATTTTCTCCCTTCACTCCTTATCACCCCTGAAAACGTTTGCCTGGGCTAGAATGAAGTCCTGCTTCATCATTAAGAGGATTGTTAACTTAAATATGGCAAAGAGGTTGCCCTGTGCTGCAGTTTTTTTAAAAAAAAAAACATTTTTTTGAAGTGGTAGTAAGACATTTCTTCTACTTCAACCAAAAAATGTTTTTTTTTTTTTTTTTTTTCCTATAACAAAAAGCCAATGCTCTTCATCGGCAACAAAAAAAAAAAGAAACAAAAACAAAACTCCATGTCGGTTATCAAAGGCTTCACAAAAAGAGTGAAAAAAGCACTGCTTT
Source organism: Albula goreensis (assembly GCA_022829145.1). Lineage (NCBI taxonomy): Eukaryota > Metazoa > Chordata > Actinopteri > Albuliformes > Albulidae > Albula > Albula goreensis. The sequence goes on along the minus strand of CM040753.1, from coordinate 8,665,940 downwards.
GATTAGTTGCTGTTTCAGGAGTGAAGACTTTTAGACCCTGCCACGTACAAAAGGAGCTGACATACAGTAATGACTGCATTATTTTCATATGCGGTAGGAATATTTCTCTCAGGCTACTTTCATATTTATGTACACAGATAAAATTGATGGAAACTGCTTTGCTAGCATGAGATTCCTCTGCAAAGTCAGCGTTCATACTGTAGGGCTAAAGGGAAATGTTTTTTGCAAAAAAAGAGACAACGCCTTTGTGAAAAGCTGTCATCGTTTACACTTAAAACTATTTTCATGGCATACCTTAAGGCCCCCCCAACCTCTCACTCCCTTTATCAGTTTTGTGAAAATGAAATGAAAATGTTATTGAAATGTATGCATATATATCTTAATTGTCATTGTGTCATGTGTAGACTACATGTTGATGTCTGTCACTACACCTTTGAGCATATCTTCTGTGCACAAAAATATATAAATCAAGGCTATAAAACAAGCAGACAGTAAAACAGCGCAACCCTTCAAAAGACAAAGAACTTATGACCTACATTCTGCCATCTCTCATGGTAATTTGATATAGCGATGTGCTAATGGATGGAAGAGGACATGAAGTGAAGGAATTCAATAGCAATAAATACAGGCCAACAACTATAACATGAGCCATTTGGTAAATATGTATTCCTCTCATGGGAAATGGATCTAGGTTTGTAAATGGCATGTGAAATATGCTCATACAAATGGTTGAAAACAACAGCAGTATTGGAATTAGAAGCCCAACCACTTATTCATTTATTAAACATCACATTACAAACAAGCTTTGTGTTTATTAATTTTTGCATGGCTGCAGACCGCAACTGACGGAGAGAAAGGACAGATTTTCTTATCAATGCAGAAAATAGGTCAAACTAAATCTAGCACATACAAATAATACAGTGGCTCATGAAAACAGCATGCATTGCTTTGAAGGTTATAAATGTACCTTTACATATTTAATAAATCAATCAATCACAGAGGGACAGCATTAAGGCGTGAAGTGTGTCATGATTTCTGTGGACCAACTGAGACCCTTTCATGTTGCATTTTAAATGGCACCGTAGACCTTTATCATGCCAAACGGAAGCCTGGAAAAGGCTTGTGCTATGTTTATTTTGTTTACTTTCTTTTTGTATTGTGTCAGCTTTCAGATGCAGAACTTAATGAGGATTTACAGTTTTACACACACGCACACACAACCACACACACATACAGTATATAAATATGACATACATTCACACATGCACAGACAGGCACACGATCATCTGTGACATTAATGTAAAGAAACAAATTATGCTTTTGTCTGTTTGGCTTGCCCTCATCCAGTCTTGACAGGCAATGTTGCATCCGTGTCTTTTTCCCAGTGTATAGCTTCCATGGACTATGTTCAGCAGCGTTGGTCTCCAGTGTTCAGAGCAAAGGAGTGTGAGACAGGATGGTGCTCAGTCTGCTGGACTAAAAGAGAAGGCCTGCACTCAGAGCATGTAAAGTAATGGGAGGGGGACAGTGCTCAGCGCATTCTAGCAGGAGAAGAGGCTGTGCTCAGCAGTGCTCACCTCCTGTACTCAGCGCATTAGAGTGTGGGGGCGGACATGGGGTCATGCGCCTGCTCCTCCACCAAGTGCTCCCACCAGTCACGGAGACAGGGGACCCGAGACACTGCCAGAACACTCCCCAAGTTTATAGGCGCCAGCACGCCAGTCACCGGGTTGCAGAATGACAAATTACCTTCCCTGCGTCTTCAGAGCGAGGCCCGCTTCTCTCTTCCCAGCCCCCTCCAGATGGACCTAATTAAACTATTAGCCAATGAGTGAGGGCTGATGACTCCATTAGGAGCCATTTTGTGCTTAAATAAACTGTGCAAATAAACCACATTCACAATTAAAGGCTCGCTCATGCACAATTTGCCGGCGATGTAAAGAGAGCGTTCATACTTTTTTTTCCTTCACCACCCCAGGCCATTTTCTCGGCAGGTTTCACGGACGGTACTTGTTCAATGCCTCAGCAAAAGCAACAGCAAGAGCCTCTTCTCCTCTGTAAGAGGACTATAATTTAGAATGAAATACGCAGAGATGGGATCTAAAGTGCCACTGTCCTCTCTCGCAGGACCAGTTTATCTCCCATCACCTCAACTGTCCCATATATTCAAGCATACACTCGAAGCCATTCACACCAGCAATCATTCACTCGCCGCTACCCAGGCACCCTCCTCTCCACCACGCTTTCTCTCCGTGAGCGCGGATGGCCTCGCGGTGAATAAATTCACCCCTCCGCACTCCCGTATCCAGTTTAGGTTTATCTCCTCTCGATTATCACTGGGTGAATCAGATGTGTTTGTCTTTTGATGAATGACTAACACACCTGTAAGAGTCCAAAGGAGGGTAGATAAAATAAAGAATTGGTGGGTGAATGAGTGGACCCCCACCTACACTACACTATGACTCACACCTCCTGACAGACCCACGGAAAAGAAATACTAAAGATCTATTAATCTCATACAATTCAGCTACAGAGAAAAAACAACTGGAACATGTCTTATTTTCATAATCACTATTTACCAAAACAATTAATATTTACACTTTAATATATACTTTATTTATACAATCTCAGATGGCCTACTGACATAAATAATGGTAATTTAGGTCAATTGTTTTATATGTTGTATGCAATCAAAGGAGTATTCCAACTGGATCCCGCAATATAAGCATCATGTCATTGCTGGTGTTTATCACTCTTAGCACGTAATGTAAACAGAATTCAATCACAACCCAGAAAATCGAATATTTGAGCTGAAGCGGGCAGTTCGGCACATGGTTGGGGAACGGCGCTCTCTCACAGCATTGTGCCTGAGCAGAGGGAGGCACCGAGAGGCTTCTGTTTTCTCCCTTCAGTTTGACTGACGGACCGGAGGCGGTAGGTCAACATACAATTGCACCACAGAGACAACCACCACTCCTACCCGGGATTTTCGGCTCACCACCAAGAGAGCGCCACTGTTTACCTGCCCTTAATGATGAAAAAGAAAGTTCCTTTCTCTCCCCATCAGGCAGTGTCAGACAAGCCGCAACATGGCTTTTTTTTGCCTCCCTTCCTCCTGACAATGAAGTACAGTGGCACCAATCGGTGAGTCCCCTGACAACGAGGCACAGCTGTGAAGCTGTCCCACTTTCACTCATCAAGAGCCGGCCTGCTCCACTCCCACTTAGTCATACCAGCAGGAGTGAGGAGTAGAAACGTTTTTCCTCTAATTTCTCTCATTTTTCCACAGCCACCCTCCTCCACCGCCAAACGCTCTCCGCTCCCCGCTCACCCCCACCCCCATCCCCCAGAAATTCTGTCATCCGGCACATTGACGGCTCCGACGAACGGCGGCATCAAAGATAAGGGCCAGACAAAATGTCAACTTCACCTTGAACATCTGCTCGGAACGCAAATCCCTTTCTCGAGCGCTCCGTTTTCATAGTTGATTTCTCTCCGGGGGTGGGAGGCTTCTGTTTTGAACTGCGGCGCTTCTGAGTTTGGACACGCTTCCAAACTGCCTGCTGAATAAATGATAAAACATATGCTGCAGAGTTATAGCAAATGTGTAAAATGTTGCCTGATTATCGTATACAGCAGGAGCATCTCAAAAACAACAGGGAGGCTCCCTGTCTATGCTATCGGTAACTGTACATTTGTTTACTGCCACCAAAGTTACAAAATAACTCTGAATGTGCGTACTTAATTCAAACAACCAATTTCAATACTGATAGCAGTGTAGTATAACTGTTCAGGAGTTAGGCTTGGTGCAGATTTGTTTCCTAGGTAACAAACTGTAGTTGTACACTTGATTAAAGTGCTCCACCAAAATCCCTCAGTAAATATCCAGCTGTATAAATGTAAAGTGAGAAAGCGTATAAATTGTACATGATGGTCTGGATAAGAGGGGCTGCTATAGGCCCGAAATGTAATGCAATGTATCGAAAATAAATGATAGCATTGTTATAAAGCTACATATAAACAAAAGACTGTTTCCAGACTTACTTATTCTTTAGAATTATACCAAGATAGCATTCAAACTTATCGTCAGTTTTATGTGTACATTAGTGAGCAAGGGAAGAAAACGGAAGCTGCTGAAGAGAAAAGTCTACAGCTAGCCTGTTAATATAGAACATCACTTAACCCACTTCTGTTTGCAGACTCAGTCCCTCTCAGAGCCTGTAGAAGAAACAGCTGGTTTTGAAGGGTCCAGTTACCAGCTAGCACAGACTGCAGCTGATGCAGTCAAACTGAGGCATGGCACAGGGACCCTTTAGTCTTTCACAGCATGGTCCTCTCTGCCTGTACCAACTCCCTGCTAATAATCACTGACACTTGCTGCTTGAAGTGTATCTCCTTGATCCTTTGGATCTCAGGAACTGCCAATTTGCCTCAAACGAACCAAATCTAATCCCTAATCTTTATCTTACGGCCTCACAATTGCCTGTCCTGTTTCCCTGGCAGACTAGTGTCTCTTACCCTTCCACTGTAGCCGCAGGAATGAGAATGGGACCCTGGGTTTAGAACCTTTCATTCCAGCACATGCTGCTGTGCTGGTCCAGTGAAGCTGGTTCCATGCTTATGCTCCCTGAACACCCAGTGCAACATCAAAAAGCAGAACTTCCCAAAATTCCCCAGCCAAAAACCCACTTAATAAACAAATGTGATTTCTGTGACCTAACCCTTACAGAAAATACAACAGCAAATATGATAAAATGTCAATTAAAATGTATATCTTATCAAAACAGACGTATGTGACATGCTGCACTGCAATTAGTCATTTGTCACAGCTACAAATGAGCTGAAAAATGAGATAATGGTAATTTCCTGAAAAAAGTAGTACTTGGGCTGTTTTGGGATATGATATGATTTCACAAATCATTTTGTTTCGTGAATCCCTAGTTTCTCTTGAATAGTATGTCTTACGGGGTTAAAATGGCCGAACATATCACATATTAACTAATGCTGTGGTTAAAATCCTTGTCACAGATTGCTCTCCTGTTTATTTTCAGTTACATGACCAGGCAAATGAGGAAGTGATGGCCTTCACAGCTTTCAAACCAACAATTCAAACCACACTGGCATATAACAACAAATACTCTTAAAAGTAGTGAAACTGAGTATTAATAAGTAATAAAATCCTTGTGCATTTTTCCAACATGCCAGCCAACGTTAAATATTGTTTTCATCGTCATCTGAATGTTGATGCAATTCACATGCATGACCACTAGACTGAAACTGGCTGAAAATGTAAGCATTGCCCCTTAAATGGCAATGGAAAGTGATATACGCCACATATACACCTGTTTTAAACCCTCTCACTACTGGCCCACAGGTTGAGCTGGTGTTCTGACAAGGCAAGCTAAAGCTGAAGGGGTACTGTGAACTAAAATTTAGAAACTAATGCTGGTTTTTGAGGTAGTAAGATACATTTTCCTGCCAAACATTTTACCACTGTGATTATGCTTCTAATTTCAGTGTTATATTCCTTGTTTAAAAACATCTGAGCAAGTCAATTTTTCCTAATCTACTGTATGACAATTTTAATTGTATAATTTTACTTATTTAATTTCTCTCAAATATAAAATGTTTATTATAATTTTTTAATTGAGGCCATAATTTAGAGTGTGACACTATATTTATGCCCTATTACATGATACGATGAATAAACCTCATTTGCACAGCAGCTTCAATAGTGACTCCTTCACCAAACCTTAGGGAGCCACAAAGTGTGACATTTCCATGTCTGAACGGTCACTGACCCCAGCGTACCCATCTCATATTCATTACCATCACACCACAACTGTAGATTCAGCCTGATTCGGCTTTTTACCCTGTTCAAGCTGATTAAACAAGAGCCATTTACGTCTGGCCCTTAATTAGGTGTTAAGAGCCCGGATTTTTGACTTACATATAAATGTGTAAGTACTTGTAAAGAAACAAAACTGTTTGGTGTGTCACAAACATTAACTTGAAACCTTGGTGAAGAAAAATAATTCACACTTGCATTTCTTTGTATGTCAAAATTAAAAACAAATACCTGTTCTTCTTTTTCATCTGCCAACCATCAAAGCAAACTTCTGCTCTCTTTTACCTTCACTGTTGCCATAGATCAATACCGATTTAACTCTGCTTCCTGTTTGCCCCTCCCCTCAGTGTTTAGGCCATTCAGCTTGCTTCCTCTGTGAAGGACTTGGTCCTCCCCTATCTGTGGTCTCGGCTAATCCAGAGCAAACAGCTCTCTGTGGGGAGATGAAATGGGACCGTGGTGCCCTGTTGGCTGGGAACTTTAGCGCCCTCCCTGTTCCCCATTCCACCATGCGCTCCCCACTGACAAACGGCCTCATTTCTAATCTATCATCCAGTCCAGTGCTATGGCTCCCCCCTAAACTCTGCTCTACTTTCTCCCACCTGCTTTCAATAAACCCCCTCCCACCCACCAACACACACACACACACACACACACACACACACACACACACACACACACACACACACACACACACACACACACCCATGAGTCAGAGACCCACCTCATTTTCCCACATCCATGAATCACAGTACAATACACTCATCATGACTCCAGGCCATGTCATGCTATGTAACCTTTTTGACACAAAACAGAAAAGTAGAGAGGTGGGAAGACACATATACATTTAGCATGCACTTTTATGCATCTCACTTAGTACAAACTACCCATTTATACAGCTGAACCTTTACTAAAGCAATTCAGGAAAAGTGCATTGTGGGTACAATGGCAGTGCCTTAGCAAAGATTTGAACCCGCAACCTCTGAGTTACAAAACCAGCAGGCAGTTACAACTGTTACAAGGCCAGTATTGCAACATTATTCAGGTAGAGAGAGAGAGAGAGAGAGAGAGAGAGAGAGAGAGAGAGAGAGAGAGAGAGAGAGAGAGAGAGAGAGAGAGAGAGAGAGAGAGAGAGAGAGAGAGAGAGAGAGAGAGAGAGAGAGACTGAATGAGTCCCTCTGTAATACTGCATGAATGATGATGACAACAAAGGAAACAGCAATCTTTAAACAATGGGGGCATTTCCATATTTCCATTTCAAATGGCTTGTGACAGCATGCATGCGAGGGTATATCCACTAAGCACTACTTGACTCTAGCCATTAATGTGTGATGGTGCCAAGCAAGAATAGCATTATAAAGAATATTTATAGCTTAATAACCAGCTGCTGAGGAAAAAAAGAATCTAGCAAAGATGCTAGGAGCCATACAAATGTCAGATATGATTTGCTATATATAACGATAATGAGCACTGAAGGATTCTTCTTTGGACAAAAAAAAAAAAACAATATTCTGTGCACACAAACACACACACACACACACACACACACACACACACACACACACACACACACACACACACACACACACACACACACACACACACACACACACACACACACACACACATAGCTGAGTCATGTATCACCTATATTTGAATTACAATTATAATAACAGAGTCAGAGTCAAATGACTCACAATCAAGTTCAGACTGCCAACACGTTACTTTAAGTGTTTGTGCCCTGGGGTACATAGTGAAAAACGCCTGTGAAACACACTCCCTGCAAACAGGCTGTGATAAATGGTAGGTTACCCTTGAGGGGAGGAGTCTCTGAAGATTGACTTTACTCCAGCATTGCGATTCAGTAGTCTCACTCAAGTGGAGGTTGACAAAAAAAAAACCTAAGACATGTCAAATTAGCAGCTTAGCAAATCTCCTGCCGATTGTCAGTCTAATTAAAAATTGGCTAATTATAATGTGCGTAGCTTCAAGTAACTGCTCAGCTATAAAGCCCTGGCTGTCAGGTGTAAACAAGGCATGCGACTGTAAAGGAGGGAAAATCAATCGACATCTGTTAATTTATCTCAGGCAGGACACTAAATTGAAAAATGGATTGCCCAATGTGCCACAAAGCCGCATTACGATAAACGAGCAATACATTCCAACACCTGCTTAATAAATGATAATGGATATTTTAATGGTTAGCCGCAGGCCTTATTTTGCCAATAAGGAACAAATTGTAATGTCTGCTGGCTGGGAACTGTGTGCCTTGCTGGATTTTCCAAGTGTAAACAAGACAGTCTTGAGGAACACCCCTATCTCTACAACTCCTCATTCACTGAATGAATTCTTCTGGTACTGAACAAAAATCTTCATTACAAATCTCTAATGGCTGAAAATGAGAGTCAATAAATCAATTTACAGGGCACGTTCCCCACCAAGCCAAAATAATGATATTGAATTTTACTCTTAATAATGGCCTATCCATATGTCCCCAGATGCATTTTCAGAATATTGTTTCATTTCAAGCTGAGGGGCACTGGGGCTGTAATAAAAACCTGTAAAGCACAAAATTAAACACTACTACAAGTACAATACACTTTTGTTTTTTTTTTTTTTTACTTAAGCAGGGTCGCCTTTTTCTGTATTAACTTTTAATGAAATCCTGCTGATTAGCATTGTGCTCTTAAAATGATTTTGCATATTGGTGTTGTAAAATTGCATATCCAAAAGTGGGGACTCTACAGGCCAGTCTTAGCTTTGAATGACAAACATGAGTCTTACATTTCAGGTCAATTATCTACGTTTTACGAGGGACTTAGGAAATTTCAAGCAGACCTCCTGTCTGGGAGCCTACATTTTTAATGAAATAAAAATTTGAGGGTATGAATTATAACAAACATGACTCTCTGTAGACAAAGATGTTTCATTAGTTGAGTACAAGACCTTCATGTTCAATATTTCTCCATGACATTAATAACTTAAAGGTTGAGATAAAAAATGACTGATACAATATGGAAATACAATGATGTACAGAAAGGGGTAAGATTCATTGTAATAATTCTGGTATATAAATATATCCTGTAAGACAGAAAAAAAAAATTGACAAAAAATGGAATTTGTTCATCGATAGCAATATTGTGTTTTACCATAACAGACATATTTGCTCATTGTATATATTTTATATGACTGATATGGTGACAGCTCTAAAACCGTATATCAACATTTTTAAGTTTGATACTTGAATCACATCAATATTTATCACAACTTGGCAGCATTATTACTGACACCCAAGGCCTAAGGCACATTAAAATATCATACATAAATGATATAATGTCCACATGGTTCATCTTTATTTTACCTGCAGAACCTGTTATCCTTTTTCCAAGGTATAAAATGAGTAAACCAGAAATGTTTTGTTGTGGAAGTGAACTGTTAAATCCTCAGAAAGCACCTCTGACTCCAGCTCAAATCACTTTTCTGCATTGTCGTCTGCCCTATAGGGACCACTGTATAAGATGGCAACAGGGGAGACGTCTTCACTTTGAGCAAGTGGGCTAAGTGACAGAGCTATTTGCCATTTGTGAATAATAGATCATGACTTCACATCACACGTCTCTGTGCATCTCTGCTGCTAAGGAAGAAGCTGATTCCTTAGCAATGGATACAAAACAGGAACACTCTCTCTGTGACTGTCTCTCCCTCTCTCACTCTCACCTTCTCTCCCTCTCCGTCTCTCTCTCTCTCTCTCTATGTCTGTCTTTCCTTCTCTCACTCTCACCTTCTCTCCCTCTCTCTGTCTCTCTCTCCCTCTCTCACTCTCACCTTCTCTCCCCCTCCCTCTCTCATTCTCTCTCTTCAGGCTCCAACCCCACAGGCGACATTCAAACCACAAAGACTTTAACTAATTGCCATTTGCACAACCCATTATCGTCCAGAGATTACTCACATCAACACCATAAAAGACTTCATATCCGAAGTTAATAAATATAAAAAAAGATAAAGGTGAGAACTGCCAGCAGTCACAGCCAGCGACCCTGGCAAGAGCTTTGGTGCAGAAATATATTGAAAAGAATTACTTTTGTTTTCCATGCATAGGACATGTTTGCTTGTCTGCGGAAGAACATAAAATGTAGATGATGTTGTAATGTAAAGGCTGGTTTGATTGAAGTGCATGCACACTTACAAAGTCATAGGCTGGGCTTCAATCAACATTTGTCCCCAACTTTTATTTTTATTAAACAGTACTATGCATTTTCTCTATATAGACAGTTTAGTGAGTTAATTTTCATGATTGAATGCAAACTCTGTGAAAATGAACGCTTTTAATTTTAATTGTGTTTAATTGTGAGCCAAAGTTTGGGAAAAATGTTGACTGAATCTTGGTCTAAGTGTATATGACTGAATCTTGCCCTTCATATTCAGTATATTCAGAGTATGCATTAACCACAAGGAAGGCAAATTTAAAAAAACATATTAATAATATAAAACTATAATATTTCATATTCCAATCTTAATGACTGTTTTAAGACCTGCATGCATATTTAGGACTGTTTTTTTCCCCTTGTACCAAAGCCCATCCCCTCAGCACCATGCCTCTTTCTGCGCAGCTATATTTCACTTAAAACCTTTTTTTTCCCCTACGGCGCCGGAGTCTGTCATCTCCTAATGACACATCAAAGCCCGGAGCTAAAGTACTACCTTTCTCAAAATGACTGTAGCACATGTCAGTGTCGGTATTATTTTAAAGTTTCTCTGCCATTGTCTGCCGGGTTTAACTTCAGCAGCGTCTTAATCCCCAGCTGTGCGTGACACAGGGTGCGAGCTCCGGAGACAGGTGGCAACAAGATAACCACATCTGTAGTAGGGAGCTCATCAGACAGACACTGGGGGAATTTTGCCACCATTTATTCAATACTCCCACCCCCAGCACCCTACTCGCCAATCTTTATTCTGCTCCACATTTGCCCTGGTGAAAGCAAATCTAAAAGCCATAATCAGCCCAAAGTCCCGTCGAATTAAAATAAAACTCAATCACATTAACAGAGATGCCGGAGAACAACGGCCCAGCCTGCCCGGTGGCAGGAAGTAGATGATCATGTTCATTACTATCAAGATTATTATAATCGCTAACAGTACCAGCAGTACTACCACTATTTTTTAATCTGCCTGCATTTATAAATGAAATATTTTCGCTCCAAGGTTTTCAATCTACAAGATAGATTCTGGTGTATTAGTTTTACACCTCAGTGTGGGACAGTTTGACGGAATGCTTCATTAAGTAATGCACACACAACAATTTTATGCGTTTCTTGGACGAGAGCTGGTGATTGAGAAGGAGCAGTATTCCCACTAGTTCGGGTCAATCATGGTGCAGTGGTTCTTCTTGTAAAGGATGGCAGTGATATCTGAATGGGTTTTTGAGTAGCTTGCGAAGGAACAGCACCAGGGAAGTTTCCTGAGTTTTTTTGTGAACTTTTATAATTTATCCACAACCAAAACAGAATGCAATATTTAAATAACAATTGTGAAATATATAAATAGTAAAGGAAATGTGGAAGAATCTGGAAAGCAGAAATATTTGAATAAGGTGATGTATTTTAAACATTTTTTATGTTGGCAGTTACAGAAATGCATAGGTGATAATTAAGTGAATGTTTGCACCTGATAAAAGGTGTCAAAGCCTACCACACTGATCTGCATAAATTAGTCCACAGAAAATAAATGAGTAGGATCTCACTGCAGTTTTTTTCTGTTGGGGTAAGGTTCCTTTCCTTTTGAGAAGCAGACCTAGCCTAGATGCTTCACCAAAAAAAGTCAGTTTTACATGTTTTTTTTTTTTCCAGCCATTCATCAAGAAGTATGTAAACGGTGGTTTTAAGGCCTTTTTTTCAGTTCAGTGTCTACCCCATACTCAGATGGTCAAAACAAATCAGTCTTTACTGCTGAACAGTGATATAATGAAAATGCAACAGAGCATCTTTTCATTTTGTTCTTACTGTTATACACCTGTTATACACCGATATAACCTAAAGCTAAAACACAGCTTGTCTGCTAAGCAGTCGGTGAAGATTAATTTATGTATAAAAAATAAGAACCATGCTTGTTTCTTTCTGTTGTTCAGGCATTCCTTTCTGAATTCTTGAAAACACAAGTGATACAGTCGTACGAGGTGAAAAGGTGTGCTACGAGGACAGAGTGGCGCTAATGACACCTCTCTGAGAATGGGTTAAGTGCACTTTCAGGCTGTGCTTATGATCAATGATGGCTTTCAATTAATCATGGAAAGAATATAATTTGGAGATTTTAAAAACTGACACTGCCACTTCCTTCCAGTGTATTGCAAACCATCATACCACAGACCACTATGACTCTTTAAACACAGCAGAGTCCTCATGTCATATTCCACACAATCACAGAAAAGTGTACTGAAATCTGAAAGGATTACACTCCCATTAATGGCCTATTGGTTGATCTCATCAGCCAAAACACAAACTGAGGCAAGTGCAAATCGCATAGTCTCCAAACAAGAGAAATTATGAATATTTTAAATGCATATCTGAATATAAAATAATGTCATAATCTGTTTAAATAAAAATTGAGAACACCAGGCAGCATAGACAATGTTTGAGTGACTGAAAGATACAGGGACTAGCTTTTCTGATCATACCCGCAACATGTACAGTTAACGCGGCAAAGGTTGTGACAATCCATATCTGAGATACTCAAGCCAATTCAGGGAAGCATTAAATAAGGTACAGTTAATGCCAAAGAAGATTTTTAAACACAGTTTAAGGGATTTGCCAGATAAGCCCACATTTTCATTGAGGCACCTGAAGGGTGTTGGAATCAATGGGAGAGAGGGGATTTACCCTTTACCAGGGATGGGAGTGGGGAGGGGGGTGCATTTTACGATGCGTGTGGAGAATAATGAATCACCCAGAATTTATATGTGCCTGCGCACCCATGATTAAAAACATCCAAATCTTAAAAGGAGGCTTCAGTGGCAAGGATAAAATTCCTTTGTGTCAAGCTACACTATGGTGTTGATGGTATAGTATTATTATTTTTTACATTTTTTTTTTTTTTTAAATGGTCGATCAAAGAATAATTTGGAGGACTGAACTAAAGGTGGCAGTATCATCAGAAAAAAAAAAAAAAAAAAACTGCAGTCACAGGAGGGGAAAGGAGCACATCTGACTTGCTGTGTGCAAGTTTTACAGAATGTACACACAAATACCTCCTAATGGCTTTTAAATTGAGTGATAAAATATTTAGACAATGTAATCGGTAAATCTATAGATGCTCGCCCATTAAGACAAATGTGGAGCCTCATTACAAATCAAAGGAATGTCAAGGGCCTAGAGAATTACACTAGGTTATGTTTTCTATGAAACAAACATAAAAAAATCTCTGAGCTGACACTGATGGAACATGTTTCAGCATCTAATAAAGAGAAAATACCAAATATAAATGTTGAATAAAGGCAGTCATTGAAGTGGCTGGTACTTCATTACTGTACAACAAACTATATAGTATTGCTGTCAGTCAATGTTGCATTTTTATCATGAAAAAGATGGCAAGAGGCATCTACTAAAGTTGCTTAATGGGATGCCAGAGAGATGAAGGCCAATGATAAGCAAGTGATTACTTAAAGATATGTCAAGGAAAATATTTTCTATGAAACCATATTGTTTTGCCGGAACACAATCTTGCAGGTTGTAAAGAGCTTTGGACCTGCAGACATCTCCCGGAGCAGAGCCATTACATCAGCAAATTTAGCAGACCAGCAGACACTTCATACAGTGTCACATTATACTTGCAATAAGCATAGCTGTTGCTGCTGTTTTTTAATGATTTAAATACCTTTTATTCTTTTTAACTTCAACACAGCCTCCACCACTACTCCTAAAAAGCACTTCCCCCAGCCTCAATCCCCCTACCCAGTTATTACTCCCTACTTCTGAGCCCACTGGTCCCACACCCTTAAAGTTTGTATTTCATTCATTTCATCTTCTGATTAAAAGTTACAATTTCAGCATAAGTTAAAATAAAAAAATGCAGGCAAACACAATGTCTTATGCAGTAATAAAACAATAGGAGTTCCAGATCCATCAAAACAGCAAATTACTAGACACAAACCATGGGGCAGAGTAATGGAACAGCATGTGCCTGGTACCCTTTTGCCCGATCTACAATGTCACCAAACGGTGGTGTCACAATAATCACATAAAAGGTAGTGCACGGCAAAAGCACATCCCATTCATCATTTGTGAGTAGGGTTTCCACCTCTGTCTTGTACAAATCCGGGACGCCCCAGTAGGGGGGTAGGGGGTGGGGGGTGGCAGGAAGTGGGTGTTGTGGTGAACACTGGGGGTTTAGCTGCAGGCACAGGAGGACATGAAGGACAGTGGACAGAATTCCAGAACAGCAATGGATAAATAGGGATTTGTGAGTCGCCTCTAGATTCAATCAACCACTTAAATTAATCCACACTTAAGTTTAGCTGGATTCAATCAAACCAACCGTATACTCATAGGGAATGAAGCAGGATCAGGCCTGGAATCTGTGGAGCCTGGCCTGGTGTAGCGGCAGCAGGTTCAAAATGATTCGTGCATTTAACACAGCCATCCTGTTTCACTCATGCAGTGTTTTGGGATAAAATCATATTATCTCTAAAATATTGATCCATCAAGCATTGATAAATCAAATTATTTATCTCATACAAAATCTATTTAAACTTCTACCAATATACAACATTACAATGTCACATATTTAGTCCAATATATTGTGTTAATATTTTAGGTAATTGTTGACATATGTGCAGTGTTTTACATAATGAGGAAGATGATTGTTCCCTTTTCCTTTTTAAAATGGTTATCAATGCAGACATTGCCTAAAGATGACCAACTGTTAAACACTGTACCAGCTTGTCTGCAAGTGCATACTATGGCTGACACAAAGTGACAGCAGCTTGTCTCTTTTTCAAACCATAATTACAGTAATAATGTTACAATCAAAAATGCAAAGCAACGATTCAGGAACTATTGCTCTTGCAAAAATTAATAAATTGTCAATAACACTGAATTTATTTTTGTTTTTTTTTGGAAAATTAATTTTGTTTTAAAAATACTTTTTAAATTTCATTCATTCATTTCATTTTCACAATGGGATATTTTTAATAGCATAAATAGTTTTCTCCACAGTGAAATATTGTGCTACGCTGCAACATGAATAGAACCTTTTAGCATGAGGAGGCAGATATGTTTACCGCAGTCTGACCAACCAGACACAAACCGGTATCAATCACTCATTCAAAACCCTGTTTTCATCAGACAGAATCTACGACTTCCTGTTCAGTTTGTCACTACAGTGGTGGGAAAAACTGATTCCACTGAGATACAGCACTGCATTAATCCAGGGACAGTTATTTTGGTTTGATTGAATTGAATTTGTCCTATGAGTGGTTAAGTGCATTTGATTGAATCTAGGGGAAAGTGTGTCTGATTGAATCACCTCAGTGTTCCCAATTTTGTTGGCAATATCAATGCGTATTAAAAAAGGTTAGTTTTGAATAAGATCAAGGACATTCCATGACCTGCTGTAAGCCACCTAGATTTTTCAGCCATTCTGCTAATAGGCCATAAGTGCCATTAATGGACCTAAGGCAGTAAAAATGCTTGAAGTTCTATTTCTGCTCAAATCCTTCATTAATTTTATCTAAAATGGAAAACCATTCTGATGGCAGAGAAAAAAAGCTGTAAGCTGCTTTATCCAATTTGTCCTTATATTTTAAATAAAACTATCTGCATTATCTTTTCCTGCCAGCATTTTTTTTTGAAAACCTGAGCACAGGCTGCACTGAACATTGCTAAATTCCTACTAAGTGAGCCACCATTTTACATCTGCAATGCAAAGCAGTGGTGCTATTGCCACATGTGTTATTGTGCTCCACTGTTTAAAAATCCTTCACTGGACACAAAACAATAATACAGATATTTACCAACATCCGTATAGATGCCTTCTACTTTCTAATGAATTGCATATCCATACATAAAAATGTATAATGTATATTTTTAACCTGCAAAAACTAGAGGCTGAGGACATTTGAAGGTATTTGTAATATCTGACAACTACCTCAAGCTAAGACGAAAACATTTATTATAAACAGTTTAAATATCCGATAAAAGAATGAGAAATGTGCTGTTTGTAGTGAGATGAATATCGAAGGGAATTTAATTTTTGAGCAATTCTGAATATCACCCAGTACCTGGAGAATAACCTAAAATGTACATCATTTACCACCAAGAGTATACAATAAGCTTTAGGCCTGTCCATACGCACACACACACACACACACACACACACACACACACACACACACACATATATACACACATGCACACAAAAGTAATCAAGTGATTCCTACTTGCTGAAATAACAATTTATTTATTTATTTATTTATTTTTTTCAACAAAATAGACACAATATTGTATTCATTGAATTGCCCCACAGGGTGAAATGGAGCTAATCGATTTGGGCTCCATACAGCCCAACACCATTCCTTTCAGGAACTGGGGATATTTCAGGAGCAGGGATGTACGAAAGATCACTTTATGCCGACTGACAGGCACTTTTCCAGTGTAGATCCCCTTTGCATACTATATGATAGTAGATTACAAAGTAATTGATGAAAAACCTGCACAACATTTATGATTTAATGAAATTTATCAGAATATTATTAATAGCCATGTTTCAACTCAGACTCATACAGATATGGATAAAAACAGGCATATTCCTTTAAAAGTAGATACACACACACACACACACACACACACACACACACACACACACACACACACACACACACACACACACACACACACACACACACACAGACACTTAAATAAATTTGTTATCTTTGTACTGATGAAAGACACCTGAAATTGTATCAATTTCTCTCAGGGGAATAATGCAAATTTGAATTAAGGCAAGCACACCTGCTACACGCATTCATTTAAAAAAGCCTTTCCTACTAAAATGCTTTGCGTCTTTGTTTCAGAAATAGGATCCACATATACAATTATTACATGTAGCTAAGGCATTTTTACTGTGGTTAAAGACACCACCTTTCATTATCAAATTAAAAGAGAAAGAAAAATAAACTTTTGTCAGAGAAACAAAATGGCTGCCACGCATCAAGTGCTGGCGAGGTACTTATTTTAAATACCGGTAATCCATTCAAGGTGCTCCTGACACATCACTGGATTCAGTCAACAGATTAAAATAGATAAATTAATTCAATAATAATTGCAGTTGTATAACTCCTTGTACTCTACAAAGCAAAACATGTATAATTATAAACTACTGCTATGTGGCACTGTATTGGTTCTTCACCAAGGCAGTTAAGGTTTTCTTCTTGTCAAAATTGTTTCATACGATCAATTTTTTTTCTCCTTTTTAACTTAAGTGAGGTGATTACCTCAACAGCTCAGCTGTGTTATTGAGACATTTCAGCATGAAATTTGTTTTTCCTCACTGAACTTTAAGCAGAAATTCGAGTGCCAAGTCTCAAAAGCCAAGAGGGGCTATTAAGAGATAATTACTAATTATGCTAATTTGCAAAGTTGTGCTATTTCTTTCCTTGGTCATTTTATCTGTGGTTCTCCTGAGAGAACAGTCACCATTCAATGTTAATAACCTTTTTTTCCCCAGCTAAATGTTCGATGGAGGACGAAGTGTCCTAAATCGGGGGAATATTTTACAGTTAATCAGGATGTGACTGTGAATTCGAAAGCTGCTTTCATGCCAGGCACCGCTTGCTGACGGTAATGACCTTCATTAACCTTACGAATGCCGCGAGCGTTTTGCCACGTTTTAACATCGTTATCAGGATAAACACAAACAGCCATTTACAACAATAACGTTATTTCATGTAACCAAAATATTGTTAACACTGCTAAATGTACCGTAATGCAGGAGGCTCATTTCCGGATACTGACGGACACTGTGACATTGGGTTGCCCCTTAAAATCAGTCACAGTTCTTCTGCAGGTCGGGTTAACCATTTCTTATCCAAGTCGAAGAGGAAATGGAGAGGGTGAACTTCCATTTCAAATAGCATTGTATTAAATGGCCTGGATAACAAGCACTTCCTGCAATGAACAGAGAGCTGCTGCCATAACATCCTGTGTCCATGGCTCATTTGAAAACATTAAATGAATGAGAAACAGACAGCCTTGCTGTGACATTCAAAAACGAGCACAAATCGTAACTACAATCACAAACCAATCGTTCATCTCATAGAATTATCATCAAAAAGGCTATTTAAAAGTATTTCACGTTGCTGTAATTTAATTCTGAATTTAACACTGATGTTTTTTTGCATTATTATTATTTTATTATGAGTAAATAGAGTGCATTTTTATACATTTTATAATCTTTATTTGATCCACCTTTGACCAAGGAGACAGTAAAGTTTACAATCACTTAAAGAAGAGCAATCTAGACATGGTAGAAAAAACCCTCTCTTATACAAAGAAAAAGTGACAAATATTTTGAAATCCACAGTAGATATTGAATGCCATAAGCCATCACACATAGTACTGCGGCACCATTGGACAGAAAGGAAATTTTATGATAGTGATGCTGATTTGAATCCCTCAGTGTGAATGTATGGATCTAGCTACAGATATGTCTGAATGTGTCTATTCCGGCACATTTGCAACAAAAAATCTCTCTTCTATTTCAACATGTAGCAGTACTGATGTCACTCCAGAGAAGCGAAGAGGCATGAGGTTTACACCTCGGCTCCCTCGACAATTTGCAGAAATCAGTTTTGTCATTTTACGGCTAAGGGAGAGGTCCCTCTGGTTCTCCGTGTTGCGGGTTTAGCGGTCATGGTAGAGGTGCAGTTTTCCCCCACCAGAAGCCACGCATCTCATGTACTAATCGTTTTTTGATCAGACCGCTGAGCGACTGACTGGAAATATGTTGACCTGGATGTCTGGATCTGGCAGTGTAAGGAAGCCCTTCACTATGGGAGAGTGCTAACAGTAATTGCTACATAAATTATGTGACACTTAGAGACAGCTTCTGACTACCCGCCAGCACGTTGACGCGTTGCTGGGCGAAGACTAAAAGTCAACAAACATTAAAAAATGGACTGGATACCTTCTGCTTTCTGTTCCCTCTCTTGTAAATGATACAATTTACTCCACTGCAAAAATCTAAAAAAAAAGACCAATGCTTTAAGAAACCAAATTACCATTACACAATATAACAATCTACCAACAACACTAAAATATGAATCTGGCAAAAGCTCCCTGTTAGTTTATAACTACACATGCATTCCACCACAGGACAAAAAAATCTTTAATCAACAGAAAACTCTGAACAGCAGAACAATGCTTTTCTGTGAACATCAAAAGTTTGGAACCTAGTCCGACACATGTAACATTCCCCATTCATGTCACATGTGGATTTATGTGTGCGCTCCATAATATGTCACAGAAAGAGAGTCTTACTTTTTCACATGCAGATACATAACATTCCCCCTTTACTGACGAGACTGCAGCACAGCCCCCGAGGTCCTCCACACTAAATCACTGCACTGTGATTAATTAAAGCAGCGAAAAATACACAGCATGATTTAGAGACTGATTGTGTTAATGATGTAATGGTGGCCAGTGCATTTGGAAGTTTTTTTTTCTTTCTACTAGACAAATGAAGCAAAAGCAAAAAAAAATAAGATGCACCTTAGCTAAAAGAATACAAATTCAGACTATGTATATACCCTTTCCAGCAGGGAAATGCATTTTATTATAATTCAAATGGCTGTATATTGAATTAACATATATTTCTAATGAGAATATATTTTAATAATATGATATGAAATAAATATTAAATAAATATTAATGCAAGACCAAGCATAAAAATACTGGAATATTTGTGTTTTTAAAACAGATGACAGTAAGTCATGACAGTAAAATTCCATGCAGTCAATGAAAATGGCTGGCCCAGATTCTGCCTAATCCTGATTGTTCTTCATATGCACTTTACAGCTATTATCAGTGTTCTGCCCAAAAAAGAACAATGGCACATGAAAACCTAATGAAATCAACAGAAAAATCTGCTTACATCCTTTGAATATACACACAGGTTTTACCAGAGGTCCCATCAGAAAATAATCTGCATCATTTGCTGAGGATTAGTCTGTCAAATACCATGTCAATGTAATCCTAAAACATTGCCCTTTTGCCAACATGACTATAAAAATAATTGTCTGAGCTTTCAAGATGATGAATATGCATTAGAATAACACATGCAGAATTATGGTTTCATCTCCATTATTGGGAAAAAATGTTGAAAACAATCTGCTGATGGAACTTCCATTCCTATATTTACATACCACGCATTTAGATTTTGGTTGGGGAAAAAAAAACACTGTCCTTGTGAAAAAACTAATACAATGTGCTGTAACTATTGTGTTCCCTTAAGACTATTATCCACAGAGTTTCATAACGATGCCTTGTATCTTTCTACATTTCTAATTAAGTGTGACCATGGCTGACATAATTCTGACAATGGTGACAATATGTGTACAGGGAATACGGTACTCCATGTAAAACATTTAAATATTACAATACTAATCACAATTCTTTGAAGGCAGATGTCAGAATGGAGGTGCAAATACATATGCTGTTCAAAGCACACTTTGCAATTACCCTTTATTTGAGCTATGCAGGATAAAATGGGTAGTGGTCTTTCACAATTCCAGGTAAGTTGAAAGAAGGGCCGCATTTTCAGATATACTGCCCAGGTCCAAGGATATCAGCAATATTGATGAATTGGCCATTCTGAAATAAGACATGATAGTTTGAAGCCTGCCGCTCCTTAATGTGTATGTGCAGTCTGATAGTCATATGCAGAGCCTAATGTTGTGTAACCTATGCTGTCATTTCCATTATGGAAATAAATTTGCTTCAGCATTGTATCTTATGCATTGTTCTTCATGTCTCAATTACTTGGTTGTTAATATTTCAGGCAGCAGAAAAGATTCATTTGTTTGCAGAAAATTTTGAGGCAAACGTTGGATGAAAACTTCTACTGTTTTCTACAAAAGTTTCTCCAGGTTAATGCATCATTCCTACCTCATTCAATATTGAAATCAATCGCTTCACAGCTCAACTTTCAAATCATTGAATTTTGAGAATGTTGGAAAGTTATAAATTCACAGTGGAAGACAGAAACACACTACAATAAAACATATTCATAAATTTTGCACTGTTCATAAATTTTGTTTTCAAGAGGGTTCAGAATACAGTTCAACTTTTCATTCAATTCTGCTGAGGGAAGACTGGCAATAGAGTGAATATAACTCTTCACATAACAGTCAGGCTTTTTTGTGTTGCTGTTTACGATATCAGTGTCTCCCATAGTAATAACCAGTCTCCTTGGGGTACTCAGAAATTAACAAAGGGATACTTGCTAAATTTAAAAAAGGTAGATCGCATTCAGTACTTGAATTATTCAGTAGTTTATCATTTACAGTGTTTTTCCACATACTCCTAAAACTTCATGAATTCAAAGGCAGAAATTCTAAGTATTCTAACACTATATCATTTTTGTTGAATCTGTTCGGTTTTGCCTATTTAATAACATGCTTGTTCACTTCTTCTCAGTATACTTTAAGCTGTCATGTTAGTGTTGCTTTCCCTGCTTTAAATTTACATCACATGATTCAAACCCAGTGTATTGCATGCAGTTCTGTTTCACTTATGACATGGGATTGCTCAATAAATTACTTAACCTTTTGAAATAATACCTCTCGTCCAATTTAAAAGGTCTGACTTCCACTTAACAATAACATTCAGAGCCAGTCACACCGGTTGTTACACTGTAGGAAACATTGTTGGATGAATGTATAATACATGTAAAATAGGCTTCCACAATTAAACAATATTGATACAGACTGAATGACACACATTACACCGATCATGAAAAATCAGATTACTGGACAAGCATCTAACCGAAATGAAATATTAAAACAGATAACATCAGGAAGGGAAAAACCTGTGTATTCTAAAACAGACAGCCAACAGAGGAAGATGGGCGCCAAACAAACTGACTGACAGAGAAAGGTCCGATCAATTAAATTTTATCAGCACATCCAGCCCTGCCCTGCAGCTGTCAGACAGTGCGATAAGATGAGCGGGTCTTAACGTACAACACAAACTTGTCACGGGAAAAGGAGCGGTGTCCCTGAACCCAGCTGAGATGAAACATGCTCATTTATTATTTTGGCACTGCGGGAAGATGAGGAGCCGGAATGGCTTCCCTACCTTCAGCCCCTGTGCAATTTTTTCTATTCCATTAATTTTTCATGAAATTTCATTTCTTAGCTAATAATCCCACTGCTCTTATCCACCTGGGGTGCTACCATACCTTCCACTATGTTTCTAATCCACACCACAACACAACTCTCAAGCTCCCCAAACTGGACTCAAGGCAGACGACGAAAAAGAAAAAGTTCAATGTTTGGTAAATGGGAACAAAATGTGTATCGTAGCAACAAGTTCCCGTTGCACCTCTTTTAATCAAGATGGAAAATTGAGGTTAATGAGAAAAAAAAAAAAATAAACGCACTCCAGCACTTTAAGAAGATGCGAAAATTGTGAGTGAATGGCCAGGATATGAAGATGGAACATCCCATCAGCAAACAGTGCAAATAGCAAATGCTACATTCTTCTGCTTGGGATCATTGTGGCCGAGCTGGGGCATGAACTACACCGCACCTTTTGTTTGAGGCAGGTGTACAAATCATTTCTGCCCTAACATTCTTGTACATTCATTCATCTTAAAAATAAGAGCATTACGCTGACACAACCCAATAGGGAAATGAATTAAGCCAGATCACTTCAATGGGAACAGGGGTAAAACAAATGTTACAACAGCAGAAGTTTCAATCCGAATGCCAGTGGGAGGGTAAAATGAAATTCCGTGTGCTTGATAAATCCAACAAAACATTTGTTAAATTAATTGACTAAGCGATATCACTTTTTCAGGTTGTCTTCCTTGCTCTTCAACATCACACTATAATGTTTGGATTTTGTTGTCATTGCTGCTCTTGTTGCTTTTTTACTCTGCATGTCTACATTTTTTCATTTCTTGGTTGACAGCACACTGCATCAACAACTCAAAATCAAGCCTATTCTGCAGGAATAGAATATTAATTTTTTGGGTAGGATCCAGGTAAGTTTACATGCAAAATATTAAAACTAAAATTCATCATATACAATATGTCACTGAATACATATCTGTTGATCATTGACTGAACAATTATTTGACACAGCATATCCAGGCATGAAGCAAATTTGTATGAGTGATTACAAAATTCTTTTTTGAAAGTATGTGGATATACCAAACACTTTCTCTTAACTGAGTTGTGGTCTTGATATGCAGATTGTGACTTTACGAAAGTATTCTGAAAAACTCCAGACACTGTTCAAATAACAAGAGGTGTCCATATTCAGTTGTATTTTATGATAATTTCTGTGCCAGAGGACAATATTTAAAAGGGAAAAAACAATACAAAATGTTAGTGCATTGAACTAGTCTCTTCAGGACAGTTATTATGTTCTTTATCTCAAGAGGTTTTAAATACATAATAGACAATCCGTTGACTGCTCAACTCAACAAGTAAATCAGTATCACCTACTGTGCAACTATTGAGACATTGTATTATTGTAATATTCTAGATTTACTATCCAAAGTACAGTACGTAGTTTATGACTAAGTGACTAAATAATGAACAAATGCGTGCCGAACATGTAATGCATGAACTGTACCGTTATCATTAGCTTTTTATTTTCATAAGCAATACCTCTAAAGACTTTTGCGTGAATTTCAACATTAACCTATAAGCTATAATTAAAGCAGACATTCATTAGATGTCCTTGTTCAACCGCACCTTTCCCTCGAGTATAAAGTACGACGAATAACAATTAACCCCAGTGCAGTTTCACATATAGACATTTCGAAAAATGTGTCCGCTTTACATTAACCTATCTCCCTGTATATTACCAATTTAACAGCGCATGGATTGCACCGACAACGTTATGGCAATAATTTACAATAACTATTCAAAAAGTAGTCTCGACTACCTAGTGCTAAACTAACCTTTCCTGCTAGCGAAGGCACTCTCGTGCGTATGTGTTGCCAAACCAAAAAAGCGCTAGTCAAACCTTCATGACAAAGAAAAGTACGGGCGTCTGATTTAGCAAATCATGGGCACATAAAATGTATTTTAGAGGAAACGACAATCGCATTTGTGTACACTATAATCGTGTGAAAATATCCAGCTGTATGTGTGAGCGGCAGTAGCAAATGCATATACTCACGACACTCATGGAATCTTTATTTTGTGAAACTCTACGGTATTCAGGCGGTGCTGAAATAATGTTTAAGCAATGCAATATTTAAAATCTTAAAACTTTTTTACAAAAAAACAACGCTACGCCAAGCCCTTAAAAAGTCATTGACTGTCCACGTAGCAGGAAAAAGACAGAGATGCACTGTTAAGTAGACTTGTGTGTCAGGAACGGGCAAGTGCTTATTTTAACAATCATAAAGGTCGGATACTATTCCAAAACGAAAATGGGACGCTCACGATGTAGCGGTTGACCTCGGTTAATATTGCCACACAGTGACAGGTGAATGTCCTTCCCCTGTCTTGAATCTCCCCAAGGTGTTCGCGACCTCGGTCAACCGTGCCTTAAAGAATGTATAATAGATAGAAAGTTTACCTTTTCTTTTCGACCTCCGCCTTCTTCGCCTCTTGAACTTGCATTTTAGTTGGCTGCTTGGAGTTCCCGAAGCGCGGGTGTTGTTTCCCAGAACTGAAGCCATGGAAGTAGCGGTGGGTAAACGTTCGAATTTGGATAACCTGTTAAGCGTGTTATTTTGTTGTTTCGCTTTACTTTGTGATCTGAGACAGTCCTCGGAGCCGACGTGGATATTTTATTTCTCTTTATTCCCACCAGAACTCTTACAGGGTATACCTCTCGCTGTTCAAGCTCTGTCTGCACAATTACCTCTCGAACTCCTGCAAGCCTCCCTCTTGCAGAGACAGTATTAGCGGCACAGCGTGAGAGCTCTCAGTAGAGCCGCCTTTTTCACGCGGAGCTGTGTGCGCTGCTTCTCCTTTCTGCACCTCTGCGTTTTTTGGCACCAACCACTTTGAATCCAATCATGCAGGAAGCCTATCTATTTGCTGCCGCAAATTCTAATTAGACCCAATCATGACTGTCTCCAGACTGTGACATCACCACCACCACCACCAACCCCAGCACCACCCTCCCCCGCCAGCTTGCAAACTCAGCTCCCATTTGGTCTGAGTGATGTCTCGGTCCTGAAAGAGAAGAAGAGACAGGGAGGTAGCGATCAGCTCCCGGCAGAAGACAGTGTGCATTGCTTTGTACTGTTTGCATGTGTCTGTATATGTGTTGTGGTTTTTTTCCATTATATTTCTGTCAAACGTCATTGTAACAACCTATGGTAACTCAGTGACCATGTAATGTGTGCAGCCTGTGTATCTGAGTGAGTGGGTGAGAGAGATAGACAGATAGAGAGCATTTTCTTTATCTTTTTTACTCTTTACTATAGAGTGCTGACATGATACAAGTGGAGTCAAGCTGCCCCAAATTGATTGGATTGGCTGACCTGACAAATTACCTACCAGGACAAAATGCTGTCTGTGGGGGCACAGTGAGAAACTCTTTGGCAACACAAAAGCTGCACTGAAATATAGAGTAACCATGCAGTGGGCGTATTCAGGGCACCCCATCTAAAGACCATCATAACACAAGCTATGTCAGCAAGTTTCAACATATTTAAATGATTATCTTCACAGACTACCCCTTGGTTTTCCAGGGACTCAAAATGAGAATTTTCTTTATATAGTTGATTTTTAAGTAAAGTGTTTTTTTTTTTCTGTTTATGTTGGACTTCCACATTGACACTGAAGTTTTCAGTAAAACTAAACACAGCTAACATTTGTGAAGGAGGTGATTCAGGGGCCATACACTGGACTCCAACATCCAGGCCTGACTTTAAGGATGAGAGAGAGAGAGAGAGAGAGAGAGAGAGAGAGAGAGAGAGAGAGAGAGAGAGAGAGAGGGAGGTCAAAGTAGGTTTTTGTGTGACCTTCACCATTCAGAAGCAAAAGATTATGACAGCACATTGGGAAAAGGAAGTTGAGAAACCTGGCATTTTGGCATTTTTATGAAGACAGCGTGTACTCTTTCAAAAGGCATTAATACTTTCTCTACCTTCTGGCCACACAACTATTCCAAACATCCGCAGGACAAGGTCAGGTGCGCGGTGAATGTGCTATAGTGCCACACTTACTCACAATCACACATGCACAAAAAATTTTACTAAAGACTGAAACTGCACTGAATGCACAATTTGAGTATAGTTCTTTTATATATATATATATACACACTCATACATTCAACAAACACTCCCAGTAACTTCAAATTAAATGTGAAGTGGAATGAAAACAGATGCAAAACAACTTTCTGGAAATTAAGTTAATTAAAATGATCAACAAATACCTAACTTGATTTATCTATACATGCATTTCTCTCAATCTCTTTCTCTGTCTCTCTCTTTCTATGAACACATATACAAACACAAGTGTATGCGTAAGCATATGGGCATGTTTGCTGACATCAGAAAACAAAGTCACATTGTGTTCTTGTCTGCTGTCTGAGAATGGTCATGATGCCATTAAGCAGGACATTGCAGGTTTGTGAGAGTACAGGGGCATCACTCGTGTGGAGGACACTCAGAAATATCCATGTAAATTGCAGTTTAAGAGAAATCAATAGAAGTGACAAGTTGCCGATGCTACTATCTTTGGACATAATGAAGGTGTGAGGGTGTAAACCGCTTACAGATAACGCTGGCTGGTGGACGGGTCAGGGCGCAGGGGGATGAGACTCCACACACTGCGCTGAAACAGCATGCTGGGAAACAAGAGCTCTACCTCCCCCGGGCCACACCTCCCCGTCACTGAAGTGGCCCCGCACTTGTCCTTCATAATGGTAAGTGGCAGAAGTGTCTTGCTAAATAAGTCCAGGTAATGCACTGTTTTCCAGCGGTCATCTGCTCTGTCATGTGAAAGCCTTTCGGGAGTGTGCTCACCAACAGATTTCTATTACAGTTATTTGACCTAACTAGGGCAGCATTGAGCGTAAGTGAACCTGTTTCAGTCACGGAGGTTCTCTGTTCCTATATGCCAGCTGTAGTTGTACTATGTAAAACCATTAAACTAATGTTAATGTGTAATCTATATTCTAAGTTTAAAAAAACATATATATATATGAAAAAGAGGACACAAAGTCAAACGTATGTTCTACTGATTTAATGTATCTGTTTCATATTTGCTTTATTCATGAACTTGTCTTGTGCTCACATGTGCCTTAAAGCGGTGAGAACCCTGAGTGGCTCAGGGTGCCTAAGGCTGGACAGGGGCCCCCAAAAAAGGGAGGCTCATTATCATTTCTTTTAATGGGGCTCAGGATTCCTGATAGCACTCCTGGCTGCCTATGCGTGTATCAAACTTGTTTAATACTGTTGTTGCTTGTTATTGATTTGAGGTCTCTAATATAAAACCTATGGTTTTGTCTTTCCTGGGAGTTAAAATATGTCAGTGCATATGACTGTTGATTAAGTTCCAACATAAAGTGAGGATTGGTAATCAAGGCATGCATGGAAATTCACAAGTGTTTAATGTTTAGTGTTTGTTGCTTAAATCACAGTTACTCGAGGTCAGTTCAATTAACATTTGCAGCATTGTACGCGTACCTATAGGGAAAACAACACACTTCATCGCAAGGCTCAGATTAGCATGCTAGCTACTTGTGAACTGCACTCTGCTGGCAAAGAGGCCTAAATGTTGAGAAGAAACTGATTGCACCCTCTGTAAAGGCTAGCTAGGGCATAGCGGAAACAGTGCCTCCAGGAGACATGGGAGCACTGTCCATGGTGCTGATTTGCTTTCTAATGCTTTCAATGCAGCCCTTCTGCTGACCCAAAGCAACAACTGTGAAATGTCTGTAAAACACAGCATTACATTTAAATGTCATAAATTATGTGAAATTGCTATCTGCAACAGATAGTGCTATGTGATAGTGATAGTACACATAACAGCTGTTAGCTCATCTTGATGTAATGATCAGAGACTTTTTCAATTGAATTTCGTATGTAATAAATCACACATAAGCACATAAATGTTTTTAAGTGACTCATGTGATTATCAAAACCGATATATATTTGCTGACATAATACTTAAATGAGGCAACATTGTGATTAAAGATAGTCTGACATTTTTTCTGACCATTTTCTTATGCAGAGTCCCATCGGTACCATTTTCATCTTTTTAACTTGCTGTATGGAAATTTCTCCAGAAACAATGCTACACATGACTGGCAATCTACAGGAACATCCAGCTAGCACCCCCAAACAGCAGAGCAAGTGACTTCAACGGTGTTTAGTTTAATGTATAGTGTCACATACATACATGTGGCATTCTTGTTTTTATAAACTGTAATGTTTTGATATTTTGATGCATTTTTCATGCATGTTCTGATATGGGTTAATGTGTAAGAGACGCTCCAGCCTATCCTATATGCATCCCCCATTCATGTCTCCCAAGGACATTATACAACACAGAGAATGATCTGTCAGACTCCATTATCAGCACGCTCACCACCGGCAGCAGGTCAAGCTGTACACTTTTTTTCTTCGTTTTTGTATAGGGAACACTAAATGACAGGTATAATATAATATAATTATTCTGCTGTGCTATTGTGGAGGAAGAGAAGTGCATGATGGGTTTCTTCTCTTGTCACTGCCTCATCATACACCTCACCTTGGGTACTCACTGAACAACCTTATATTTCATACATTATATATACATAGGGATGTTTCCTTTTCAGCCACCCAGTTCCATATTGGTTCACAGAACAGAGTACAATTTTATGCTTCATAAGTAATTCATAGGTGATTTATTATTACAATGAACTGTATGAAAAGCACACAGTATTTTTTAATTATTTTCTCACTCACTTGGTTACACTGTGCTGTGTATTCAAATGAGAGTGTAAAATGCTCCTTTTTTATTCTCAAGATGTGTTTGACCTAATTCTTGCTGTAAAACAGATATTCTTGAAATATATATTGAGTGTGATGACAATGACTAGCGAAAGTGTTCAGACCTAGCGTTTTGTTATTCTGAGCTTTAAACCATGCATTAAAACAACTATAATTATACTTGGTCAACATAATAGCAATTCTAACTCCAGAAAGCAAACCTGACGTACTGTAGATTAGGCGCAAAACAAAGGCTAATCAAATTTCAACACTTATTTGAATGGCATCTTTCTTTATCATATATCTGCAAATGTGCATGGGGACTCTCCAGCATCGGGACTGGCATCAGACCCTAAAATCTGCACTTTCCTTTAGAAAGCTGGCATCGCCCTGGCTCTAGAACATCAGATACTTGTCTTTGGTCTCTTATTCAAGGAGTTAATTTCAAGAAGCAAGCAAGATTCAACACTGAAGTCCAAGGAGCTTTAATGTAACTTGAGGATACAGCCACAAATGAGAACAAAAGTGCAAGAAGTGTGAGTCACTAGCATATCCACCCCACAGAACGAAATAAAGCCAATCAGTAGGAAGTCAGGGCTGGCTTCAGACCTGATTCACACCCTGTCTCAGGGGTTCTGTAGTAATGATAGACTTCCACAGAAAAAAATGCTATTAATGGCATGCAACTCAGGACAGCATCGGGCCCTAAGTGTGTAGGTTTTGCACGCCCCCACAGGATACCTAGATCAGGGCATCTCTCAAAAGTGAATAGCTGAGCTAGGATGGAACTGGCCTGCAATACAATCATGATAATATCATCAACTTTGAAATCACTGGAGAGTTAAGTAGTTTGAATTTAGTTCACTCATCCTCAATGAACCTGACACTCAGTGTACCAGTTCATGTAGCACCTCCATTTTGTCCACCCAGCTGCCAGTGTGGTGGCACACAAATCCAACCTTATTTGCAGATTTGTTATTTGGAAAATACACCATTTGTGTCCATGGCACATTGGAAAAAAGAAAACAGAAACTTAGTCTATCCATGAAAAGTTAGCTTGCCAAAATGAAAATAAAGATATTTATCTCTCAACTGGTCTAACATCACTCCACCTGGTCTAACATCACTAAAATGAAGATGGGCTTTCACAGCAACATGAATCACTCATGAATTGGGCACCTTGCTCAGTGAAAAAGACATTTATAAAGCAATCCATTCTCATCACTGCTCCACTGGGTTAGTGGTAGCTAGCTATCTTAGCAAGCAACAGGAATTCCATGGAAAAGAGATCGTTTTTTTTTTGACATACTTTTATCAGAACAACTAGCTGGCTAACAAAACCAAATGAGGATTACCTTGAATGAAGAAAATTAGCTCGATTCTTAAAACTGGCAGGTTCAGATTTCACGTCACTTTTATGTGCGTTAGATTGTACATCGCTCTTCATATTGTTGTCTTCCTGATACAAAGCAACAATTTATTTGGAATCTCATATATATTTTGTACAGTACCATGGATCTGTATGGGATTATGGAGTCTTTATTATTGTTAGGGCAAGTTTCCTGGATGAGAATTGAGACCAATCCTAGAATAAAATAAAACTTCAATTAAAATCTCTATTAAAAAAAAAGGCTTTTGTCTAAGACAAGGCTTAATCCGTGTCTGTGAAACCAGCCTAAAAATGACAATGATTTTAGCATGAAGTAACTGCTTTATAAAAGCAATAAGGCACTCCGGCTGTGGTGAATTGTAAATAAACATATCATCATGGCTAAAGGGTTTGCAGGCATTCACTCAGCTGTGCATTGTGTCTAACAATGCCCTTTAGCTGTGAGTGTATTGATAGACCATGGCCTGTCAACCATTATTTCTTTATTCAGAAACAGCTGAAGTTGTCAACATTAGCAGTGACGGTGTAGTATTTGTCTCAAATTTGGCATTGTTATATAATATGTAGTTATTTGTGTGTTATCAGTGGTAATTGAATATACTGTATCTACTTATGCAAAGCTGTGATTTTATGTCTTTCATGACAGATCTATTATGCATAACGACTTGATCATTTTCATTTCATCTGTGGGTCTGGAGGGTTATTTATTTAATGCACTGCCTGAGGTAATGGAGGCAATTCCACATGCGTCCTCATATTGACAGCCTCTCTGGCAGCTGGAGGCATCTGAGATACTTCCCTTTTTCTTCATTTCGGTCCGTCTGTGAAGCACCTGTGCTTTGCTTCAGGAGTGTATTCACATTACACTACAATGCACGAGAAATACATTATGAATGTGCCCCAGTCCCTAATGAACTCTGCTGCGCAAACCAGTAGCACGTCTTATAATGGGGAAGGCTGTATTATTTGTCCAAATGTCACAAAGCATCATATTGAGTATTTTTGTATGATATTTTATGACATGTGAATGCATAATATATTATGCTGAGTTTTATACAGAAAGCACATTTGGGGGGATGGGTGTGTTTTTTTGTCCCTGATATATTTTTGAACACTTACATGAAAAATGAATTATGATTGCTATCAAATTAGGCTTTGAATACATAAAGAATGTTTAATAAGGAGGACTCACAAAATGGCCCAAACATTAGCCATTGTCATATTGCATTTTCACAGTTCGTACTTACTTTGTACTCATCATTGCCCTCATTATAATCAGAATCCCATTATGAAAATACTCCTTCTCTTTGTGCAAGTTAATACATGAAAAGTAATCAGTTGATATTTATGGCTGAATTCCTATTCATTCTTTCGGCATCAACTATGCTTGTAGTTATCATGGTCAAAATAATTTACATAATGTAAAGTGTAAGAAAAACTATTTGGGTGTGTACATTTAGTGTTACAGTATGAGTTCTGAATATTTCAGGGAAAGCTATGTTAGCTGTCATACTGTTGTTTTATGCACATGTAAGGATCTTATAAACGAAATGTGAAATTTCAAATACCTGAATGTTTCAGAAAAAATGTGCCTCAAAATTACACTGAAAATGATTGTATTCAGAATTTGGAAATCAAATCTTACACAGTAGTACTGTTCATCTCAGCTATGTGCCAGGGATTTGCAAGGACGGTTACTCAAAATGCAAATTCCAATTGAGGTACATTCATTTCAGACGGGCTGAAAACTGTCCCCGCCCATAGAAAGTTAATTGGCACTATAGTAATTAATAGTGTCAGTAAAGGCAATGAAAAGGCAATCAGCGTTATTTGTTTCACCGGAAACTTTGGATGCTGCCAGAGGCACCTCGGCCCAGGTCAGCTGTAGAATCTGGCCCCCTTATTTCAGTGTGGATATTGACTTTTAGGCTTTCTGGGAGGGATTAGGCTGATGTGTCCTTATCTAGTGCAGGAGCTCATCGCATGGGGATTGTGAAGTGACTCAGATCTGCCTTCATCTCTCCTCAGCAGACATTTCACTCCGCCGCCCCTAATCCCACATAGGGTTTTTCTCCTTACCTTACACATCCCAGCGGTTATCTGGAGCCTCTTTCCCAGCCCTCTCACCCAAAACAGTGCGGTTTATCATTACACACCCATTATATCCGTATGGACATAGGGAGAAGGGGGAAAAACAGGAACAAAGCTGAAGTTTCCCCTCCCCGGGCAACTTCTTTTATGAGGAGAGCAGGATAGTGGTGTATGCAGTTGAAATTTTTCAGTCCTCAGGTTGAGATTCGACATCTGTGAATTTTCACAACAAGAGCTGTATGCTAGATCTGAAATGAAATACACTGATTTCAAATGTACTTCACCCACCATGCTCAGAGAACATCATACATGTGTGGTACATACTTACTCAGTCGATTCTTATCTTTTTGATGCACCAAAGAGACTTGTTTCATATCCCTCCCTCAGAGAGTTAAAACACACCTTGAGCCTTGAGTCAATGTAACCACAGAATCGTTCACCTTTTTTTTTAGACAATATGGAATAAAAATAGAATATGAGGTGTATGTTTTTTGTATTATAGAATACAAGTTAATTGGCTACTGGCAGAAACTGAATAGAACACTGTATAGGAAATGATTTTTTTGTTTGCTTCTAAACGTTAGAGACAAAATGTTTTAGGTTAAAGGAATCAAGCCTCCTATTCATTCAAGAAATTGGAAGTGCGGTTAGAATAGGGTGCGCGACATTACATCTAACTGCCCGCTGCTTTGTCCTTTAACTGTGAACAATGAATTATGCATAAGAATAGAAATGTAAAACTTGCTCAAATTCATTCACCAGGACAAAGCACCATACTGGTCAGACAGAATGCTCCCAGCTAATATCAGCACAAAACTATGGTCTATACAACAAATAAGCCCATAGTAAATGTTAATGCTGTTTGGTACTGTGAGACCCAGGTGGTACCTCATCAGAAATAAACACAAACATCTATTCACAAAATGCTTCATTCAATCTATTCACACTGAGACATAGAACTGAACATAATCTTGCAAAAAAAGACATAAATATTTTAAATGAAGTCATACAATGATAACAATGATATTTTAATTCTGAAGCAAATTCAACACTTGAGTTGACAAAAGGCCTGAATCTAACATATTTTTATGCACATAAATGACTTTTTCCTTTAATGAGTTATATCTACACACCATAGAAATGTATTTATATGCATATTTTTATGACTAGAAAGGTTTAATTGTAAACCTGTTAAAATTGTTTACATTTCTTAACAAAGTAAATTTCTTCTATCCGAGACAGCGCAGTCACTTTGATGGAATTCATAGTGCATGCCTAATGCGTCTGAAATGGTATAATTGACTTCTGTTTTTAATTTTCTTTGTGTCATACTCATGGTCATTAATCACAAGGGTCTTGAAAAATAATTGTCTAGTTCACAGCTGTCGTCCATGACCCTGGTATTTGGGAGGCGAAGATAAAGATGTAAATGACAGCTCTGAAATAATGTTTTCTGAGGCTGCCATTCATGGAAATATGAATATATTGTCATAAATAGGACACGATTGACTCCTTATGTCAGTGAGGTTCGGTGTGTTCTGAAAACATCTTTTTTTTGCTAGCTGAAGGAGCTTTAAAAGCTAGCTCCATTGAATCACTGTATCAGGCCTAAAGTTGGATTTAACTGTATGATGCAATGACTGTAGGGAAGGTTTTGGGCACTGGAGATGTACTATATTGGAATGTTGCTACTACGCGAGCCTGATAGATGTGGATTACAGAAATTAAAGGATCCCCACAGCTCTCACACGAGTATTTGTTATCACACAGATATTTATGTTCAGAGGTTTGGGTTTGCTGATCAGAGAGATCTAAAGTGTTTTTGCACTCTCAAAAAGTAAATGCTTCTCTACAATCTGCACTTCAATGCCTCCTGGCATTGTTTGTAAATAAGTGCTATGTAATTAAGCAATGCATTCAACAGGCAACATACAGGCCAACTGCATGACTCACATTGGCATAAGATAGCCATGTTTATTTTCCTGTCAATTTCCCAAATTGTTCTTAAGCAAGAATATAGATCATGTTAATACATTTTTATGAAGATAAAGTTTGATAGAGTTAAGTTTAGTGTTGTTGTTGTTGTTGTTTTTTTTTTGTACCTAATGTTTAAGATCAGATGGGCGTAATTAGAATGCTACTTGCCAGGATATACATTGTGTTCGGTTTACTGGTGAGTCTTTATCTCTGGGTTCTTCATTTCTGAGGTTCTTTTGTTTGCATATCCTTACATTTTCAGAGGAAGGTCTTCCTGGAAGTATATCGTAATATCATGCTTGGTGACTGTGTAGTGGTAGGAACAGGGGGTGATAAAAGGCTTTCTGTGTGTAAGGAACTGTGCAGCATTATGGTATTTTGGATTTAAGCGCTGTGGGACTAGTTCCTCCAGTATCAATATTAATGATTACCAATCATCATATGCTTTCTTTTCCTACACCTCTGTAACACTCTATTGTTAGTCATCATCTTCATATAGTGAATAAGATTTGTGGGGCTCAGCAAATTTCATTCACTACTCAGGGATGACACGTTTCCCCTCCAGGCATTGTTTATTGTATAATTAGTCATTTATACTAGTACATACAAAGTTCTTTCATTGGGAACCAACATTGCAATGCAAATTAAACGTGTGTTATCAGAGCTATGTAATTAATATATTAGGGATGATAATATGATAGACAGCATTGCTATGACTATAATGTATTCATGTTTAAAATTCATAAATATTCTGGTTTTCTATTGTGTATGAACTGTGGTTTATTTAAATCAAACTGTCTCTCCCAATGGCTCCTGCATTAGTGCCCTTAATGTCATATGACATTATCTGCTCGGTAGTTTTCAACAATGGGCCTATTGTGTCCCTTTTAATGTGCGTCTTATCAGGGAAAGACAGGAAAGGAGAAAGTAAAGGAGAGAATGGAAAGAAAAGAAGAAAGAAATGACTCCTGTGTTTACCGGGGGAAAAATTCTGCTACAACTTTAGGACATCGAGTCATATTATGAAAATGACGTCTTTGCATTTTGTATCACACAACACAATTTAGAAAATATCTACTGAAACACAGAGGGGGGAAAAAACTTCAAGAAAGTCCTGAAGTGGTATAGCCTGTTGTGCCACCTCTAAACAGTTGGTGCTAAGAGGCTGCAGGTAGGATATACTGTCGCATTTGTCCATTCTTTTGCAAAAAGTACACACACATACACACACACACACACACACACACACACACAGACACACACACACACACACACACACACACACACACACACACACACACACACACACACACACACACACACACATACTGGCCAATGTTGCACTGAATAATCTATAAAACAGTGCAATAGTGACAGTAAACATGCTGTTATGGGACTGGATCTGTGCCAAAAAGAAAGGCAGTCAATCACCAAACCAATAAATCATTAATATTGCTTCTCAGAAGAAACTCTCTTAAAAGCAAGGCCAGTGTATGTTAAAATTAACCAAATAAATAACATCAACTGCACACCAATATTAATATCAAAGAAAATATCAAGCCCACATAATTTCAAGCAAAGCATTTCATCATCCAAAATGTTATCTAGTTGTGTCCTTCTTATTTTTTATTATGCACGTTTATGTTTATATAAAAGAGACAATATTGTACTAAGCTGTTCTAAGGAGAGAAGGATGGTATCTGCTATATTGAGAGGCCATCTGTTTTCAGTTGAATATGCTGAATTACTTTTGTGAGGCTGGCTGCGGGGGCAGGATTGTGCTCTGGCTGGAGCAGTCAGACATTATTACCTGGTGCTATAATCTGACCACAAAAAGAGCACAAAGAGGAACTGCCTGTCCAAAACCAGGACAGCTTGCTTACAGACACACTAAAGGAAAAAAGGTCAGTTGAGCGCCTAATACACGCAAATATATTACACACTCTTAATATTGGTCTTCAATTAGAATGTATCTTTTCATCTGAGCAGAATATTTCCCCAGTTTTGTCAAATAAAGGATGTGAATCCTTGAAGCTCACTCAGTGGCTTACGAGCTGCGGAGAGGCCCACCTTCACCTCGGTCGCACACTTCCCGCCATCATGCTTGCTTGGCTAATTACATAAAACTCTACAGCTCCCCGGAGTCTGAGATTGAGAATGGCTCTTTATTCCTTCACGCTGTGCTTACCACTACAGGATGTATATTACTGACCATCACATGGGTGACTGGACTCAGTTACAGCAGCTGGAACGAGCTCTAATGATATCATTAATTTATGTGTGGATCAATAGAAATGCAAAGGGAAATTTTCCCAGCATTTACATGAGCTCAAACAACATGCATTACACAGACTTCAAATGGCATACGATCGGGGTGAAAATAATGTGCACATTTTTAATGAACAGTCTGGAAAGGCAATTGTGTTGATTAACATACAAATGTACAGGTTCAAAAACAAAGAATAGGGCAATCACACTGTTGCTACACAGAAAATGGCAGCAGAACACATATTTATGTTGTGATAATGTAAGTAGCCTTTTTTTATCATCTACCTAATTTGTTGCTGAAGTTATTTTAGCCAGTGACTTTTCAAGTGAACTGTGGTCATTTCTGAACCAAGCTCTGACCAAGATTAACAGGTTAATTTGACTGAAAAAGCATTGCATTAACACATTAGATTTTGGTAGAGTACAATTACACACATTTCTCCAGCATAAGGAGCATATCAAAACAAACTTTCTATGCAAACCCATGCTGCCAGAAAATTAGCACACAGCATAATTTTAAAAGATCCTTAAAGGCCTTAAATTTCCAGTGTATCAAATTTTGAAGACTGAGATTAATTGCCTCTTTTCCGCCCCGACAGTAATCCTTAACTGCTTCCCTTAAGCAGGAGAGAATCACAGGGAGCTTCCCGTGCACAGAGAGAAGGCCTCAAAGTGAAGAGGAAACAGAAATAATATGTTAAGCTACATCACTAATATCCTGCCTGACACCATTACAGGATATTTCCAACTTCCAGGAATTAAAGGGCAAAAATCACACATCAGGTGCGCATTGCTCCCCATGGATTTGCTGTTGGAAGTTGACTTGGAAAGATATCGCACGATTTCAATCATACTTCTATTTTTATTATATTTATTTTACAGAGTTGATGAACATATGTTTAAATAACACTTGCCTTTAAATCTTTGAATATCAGGATTTTGAGAAAAGTAATGAAATGCATGTTTGATCAAACCAGCAGAATTGTAGTTTTCCTCTGATCCCTTTGAAAAGAATATTTTCTCGGCCATACGTCAAATCTGATTCAGATTTTCTTGGTGATGTCATGTTTTGAAGCCAGCAGATGGCCTGTTATTATTTCATTCAAATAACTGTAATGCAGTAAGAATGAAGGCCAAATACAAACAATTGTTAGCTTTTTTTATACAACAATCAAAAGATGCCTTTTGACCTCACATCTTGGAAAAGAACTTTGCTGTTGCTGAAGGCCTAGTTTCAGCAGCAGTTATGTAATTAAATATGTTTAAAACTAGAAAAAAACTGCCTGTGACAATAGCACAGCAAAATTTTGAAATGAACTGAAGTACTCTTAAATGAGTACCGCTCAGCGCTTGAAGATTGTCCTCAGACACTCCTATGTCAGACAATTCCTGCTATACTGATTTAGCTTCAGATTCAATCAGCAATATGCTAAATGTTATCAAATAAATTATTCAGCTTGCTTAAAGTAATAGTTGTTGTTGTCATTGGAGACATTACTATCTCTATGTCTCTTGTCAAAAAAAGATAACATAATAAACAATAAACAAGCAAATGAACCAGTAAGTGACACATTTTAGCAAAGTATGCTTACCATATTGTGAGCTGGAAAAAAATAAATAAATCAATTTTTAATGTTTAAAGCTCGTGGTCTTGATCTTTTGTGTCCAGCATATGAAGTCAGAGGCTGAGGTCTGCTTTAGTGATGGGGGACTCAGGTTTCATTAAACCAAAAATGGGAGGAACTGCCATATAATTTCAGGTAATAATGGGATTTGGCCTAGTGACCATATTGGGCCAAATCAATTGATGAGCTTCTTCTTTTAATGAACAGTTTGGAAATAATAATATAATATAATGCAACAATGGTGAAATCAATGTACATAGGTGCATTAGTAGGGAGCTCTATTAATTCAAATTATCTGTCAAATGTATTGTATTTGATTAGAAATAAAATCCCTTGACATAAACCCAAGGTAGATAATTTAGAAGG
The DNA here is from genome assembly GCA_022829145.1 of Albula goreensis. Classification (NCBI taxonomy): domain Eukaryota; kingdom Metazoa; phylum Chordata; class Actinopteri; order Albuliformes; family Albulidae; genus Albula; species Albula goreensis. The sequence goes on along the minus strand of CM040753.1, from coordinate 8,627,215 downwards.
ACAGACTCATATTTAATGAACAGCATCACCACCTGCCAGAAAAGATCCAAATGTTTACTGCACCACTGGAAAATGTGTAAATAATTATTAAACACAAATTTTAAGGTGTTTTACAGTAAGCTTTAAAACAGCATAATCAAAATTTGTAAAAGTTTACATCTTTTCATAAATGATTCTACAGTATTCTGCCAGTCACTCAGCGGACACTGTCATCCGTTTGCCTGTGGTGGTCTTTATCCTGCCCGAGGCAAAGCTGAAGGCTGCTGAAAAATAAACACATTTGCACATAGTATACTGAAGGTAATTTAAGATTCATTTCATATCTGGAATGAATGGCTAGTTAGTAGTGATTTATATAACATTTAAAAAAATTCATATGTATAATGATGCATGCAGTAACACATATTTGCGTGAGTGAATATGGAATATAATGTCCTAGATTTAGCAGGCCACATGCATGTTTATCACACAACAAATCTATCACCACTCAGCCGGGCTAGAGGTGAGGGTCGGGTCAGGCAGGGAGCTGCAGCAGGGTGTGAAGAGGCAAAGAAGATGGTAGCTGAAGGCCAAGACACCCACCACTGAGTGCCCTGACCATATCCAAATGTCATGCATGGTGTAGTGAAAAAGGGGAATACTAAGAAACAGTGCTACGCATAACTACATTTTCATAACTACAGGCTTATTTGCAAGAAAAAAAAAATCAATGTGCACAAGTAGAATGTAGAGCTGGATCTGACAGCAGCCCTGAATATGCTTCTGGAGTAACCTGCTGTTGCACTAACCCTTCTGTATGCACCTCATTACATTGACACTGATTACAAGATCCCATTGACTGCAAGCTGCCTCTTCATCCTCCCTGTCTTGTATGAATAGTATGTAATCAATCTTTAATCCAATCAGAGCCCCCGCTGTCTGCCGCTGATAAAAAGTCTCGGCAGGGCTCTGATGAGGCTGAAGCCTGAAGAAGTCCCGGCAGGCACCTGGAGGCCATGAGGTTAAACGGCTACAAAGAAGGGGTTTGGGAAATCTACACGCACACAGTTCATTTCTATATACCACAAACAGTACAATGGGAGCATCATGTGTTATTAAAGTAAATATGATGAATCCCATGGCAAAATTGAACTGCACAAGCTTTTCTAAAAACACCTTTCCATCTCTTTTTTCTTTCCAAAAGAGGAGATGGAGAGATGCCCTACAATTGTTCTCCTTGTTTCCATCTCCCTCCTCTCATTCAATCCATGCTTCTTTTCTGTAAAACACAGAATGTAATCAGTAGGAATCAATAGCCTTGTGTTGGCATAAGGAATGGCTGCATTGTGTGGGCTCAGACTTCTCACAGGGAGCAGATAACGTGACCTCCTTCCTCCCAGCCAACTCCGGAGGGCACTGAGAAAGCAAGCCTCACCAGGGAGAGGCCATCTGCAGTGATGCCCGATAGGGCACACTGAGAACCACAGCGTCAAGGTTGTCCAATTTCCAGTGGCCTCCATTCCTTATCCTGAAGACAAAATGAAAATGTCACACACTCACTACTGCTTAAAAAAATGCACGTTTTGTGCAAGGAAATAGTCATTCAGTAAATTTCAGTTTTAAAAAAAATATTAAATATCAAATTTGTAGTATTGCTGCACACATCTGTCACATTTCAGCACCTGTCTTTATTACCAAAGGAAAACAGAACTGTTATTTATTAGTATTGGGTTTAGGGTTATTGGAATTTGTGGAAACCTGGCCTTTGATCTGCAGTTCTGACACAGTTCCTCTGCTGCATGAACACGCTTTCTTTGCTGCATGACCCTGGTGTGCAGCCTGATGAGACGCTTGTTGTAGGGATCAATAGTAAAGGCGAGAGGAGGTGACTGACTCGTGCTCACACCAGGGATGTTGCTAGACTTTCAGCACTACTGGGGCACAGGCCCCCAGTGCCCACATCCTCACACATACAATTTATGATACATTTTTAAAAACTAGTTATTTTTCATGATCATTTAATGGGGCCCAACAAATTACTACTTGGGCACGTGCCCCAGTAAATAGGGTCTGGTGATGCCCATGGCTCATACTGTTACCACTGACATGTTTTAAGGGACGTAATAAAGTGTGACCTACTGACAAGCTGACATGGTTTTGCCTCTTGTCCTGGCATCTGAAAAATAAAACATAATATGCTTGATCGTGCAAAAATGTGAAATCAATCATTGTATCTTCCTTAGAGGTCCTGAGAAAGGATTACACAGATTTTTTTAGCACGTATATACACCATATACAGCAAATATTCATATTACCAAGGATTCTGGAACTGTGAACAGCTACAACAATTTTTTGCTTGTTTTTAATATTATTATTCCCAGAACAAAGAAACATTGGCAGTAGATGTGATTTTATAACCACTCCTGGGTGCCCTTGGCAACAATAATATGGCTTTAGTCACAAGCTAATTGAACACAAATTAATCAATCTCACCAAATAAAAAAATCAGAATTGAAATGAAACAGAGAAATCGCAACACATTTTAAGAAGAAGCATGTTGTAAAGCAGTCTTTTCTGCATTGAGATGAAATTTTATAATCACATGTTTTGTACACCAAAATAATGTTAATTATACCTGAATGCCCGCAATACTGTTTCTGACCAGTACCTGGCTCCAGAAAAGCCTTCAGAACTAATAATTATTATGCTTGTTTGATACAGTTTCAAAGGAAAATAATTCAATTTGATAATATTTCAAATTCCAAAGGAAACACCCAAGCGAAAACTGTGGTCTACTCTCACATTTTTCAACATGAGACTGGGTGCTGGAGAAATAAAACTTCTTCGTATGAACAGTAGATGGTAGCAGTAAACATTTTTAAATGTTTGAAAGCTGCGGACATGTGAACTCTCCTGTTGGAGGGGCTTGCATGCACAGACACGGCCAGAGAAGTGAATAAACCCCAATGCATGTGCTTATGTTCAGGAATGCAGATTATTAATACACTGGAGCAAGTGTAATACCTGACAGTAAGCCTATACTGTATCAGTGCTGAGAACCTACTGAGATGGATCTAGAGTTCTAAGAACACTGAAATATCAGGGTACAAAATTCTAAGAGAGACCAACCCTTATTAAGGTCTGTCTTACATAATTATCTTCACTGTTAAATGTTAATGAATACATGCATCACATTTTTTTTTTTTTTTGTGATGTATGTTTTAAAATTCACATTATATGAACAGCAAAGAAAGGAGGTAGTATGATGTATATTATAGTTATTTGTATTTAATTTTGTGCCAGAAGTACAAGTAATGAGCTGGTCCATAGAGCTCAGAGAGTAACCTGAGAGTTTTATTTTAAAGATGCCGTTCTCACTATCAAACTCTGATACAACAAAAATTAAAATGATGAAATCATTCCAAACAACACCGAGTTTAGACAAAGGGACATGTCTTATCACTATTAGTGAAGCAAGAAATAGGCAAGATGGCAATAAATGGTGACTAGCTAACATGAAATAGTGATTGAACCAAGTAAGAATGGACTGCAAATATCTAGATCATTATTAGACATATTATCACTCATTAAGAAAAGAATGAATTACACCAAAACAAATCAAATTGTTTTATTTACATATAGTAAATGTTAATTAAACTTTAACCTTCCATTAATTGTGTTTTCAATAGATTAGTGTAAAGCAAGATAAATGCCGTTTTTGAAAAAATAAAAATAAATAAATAAATAACAAAATAAAAACATAGTTCATAGTGTGGTCCATATATCTTTCTGTCTAGTGCATTTCTTTGCTAAAACCTGTAAGGCTATCCAAAATGTGTGCATGGGTTTGTTGTGAAACATTTTCATACTTTTTGGAGCACACTACAATGTGGATACAATAATAATGTTTTCAGAAATCACTATCAGAACAGATCCAGTTCTTGTCATGCCAAAGCAGCCCATTCTTTAACTCTTGTTTAATTCTCTAGTAGTAGAAAGGCAGTGAGACCAAACACAGAGTTTAATAAGAGGAGGACAGCACTTAAATCCTTTAAGTTCACCTCAACACCTCTCATTTTTCCTTCTGGGACTTTCATCCCTTCGAAAGCTCAGCTTGTCATTTTTGTTTGAAGTTTCAGCTTTAGGCTCCTGCAAATTAAACAGACATGGGCAGTTGAGGCCAGACTTAAGATAAAACAAAATCAGATGTACTTCCCCCATTACAAGCCTGCTAAACCTGTACTGCTTACGCTGAAATACTGCATGTGATTATGGGAATGAAAAGAAGAAAGTCTGCTGTTTGAACAGACAGATTTTCCTCCTCTGATTTGCAGTGATAAAATGTGTTTGCCAGAAAGGAAAAGGGAAAAAAATCTGCTCAAAGAATAGCAGCATGCTTCAGATTTGTATCTGAGTAAAAAGCATTGTAACTATCTGCGAAATTAAAAGTTTTAATTAAAATCTCAGAAAATCTCAAATTAGTCTGATGTAGCTCATCTCTTTTGAAAGTATTTGCTCAGGGTGAACAGTTTGAGATGGTCGCAAAGACACGGGTTGATACCGCTATCTTGCGCATTGTGAGTTCTGCAGTTGTTTAAAAATATGCAGTCAACACAAAAACTTGTGGCACCCTTGTCAAACAAAAGTAGTCAAACAAAAAAGTCTGTACCCAATACAATACACAGCAAACAGCACAGTTCCAGTGACACTATATGTACAGGTAGTAATACTGTATATGGCATTAATGTATATGTATTCAGAATATTCAAAATATTATTGAGCATTGTGAGAGGTGCATGATACATAGTCTTCTCTCTCTTCCTGTTTCATCCATGCTGTCCAGTCATTGGAAATGTTTCTTTTACGAATGAAAGGGAGCAAGAACATGGGTGGGGGGGGGGGTGGCTGATGACAGTGTTGAGCTACTATCTCAGGACATTGATATTTTGTTCCCATAATGGACAGAAATTCATTGTAAACTACAGTCTGCAGAGAGAATCTTCATTGCAGTGCTGTAATTAGTCCATTACGTTTCTCCACATGCAAAGGGAAGGCCAGTGCTTGCCTGGCCGCTTACATTTATCTTAAAAAGCATGCAGTGCCAGTCGGTCAAACTATTTATATAACTGGTGAACATGGCTGTATGATTTAGGTACACACACTTTTAGTCAATCCCTGTTTGTAAATGGAGGGAGGAGGCCATTTTAACACAACCATAAATCCTTTCATATTGTACTTCAGGGGCTTTGCAAGCTCTTATCAGCCACACTTAGCCTATAACCTGACTCTCACACAACTTTGCAGTTTAAATGCTGTGTAGATTTGTGCTGGATGCCATGTAGTTTTCAAAAGAGGAAAGAATATTAATATCATATTAGATTAATATCATAACTGATATCAATATTTGCATTTAGATCTTACATTTTTAAGAGGTGACATATTAAGTACTATTCATGACTGAGTCAAGTTCTTATTACCTTAGCTAATTCCCTTCTTACTCAGGGAAAAGTTTGTTGATGATATTGACAAGGGAATGGATTAAGGGAATGGATTAAAACCATTTAGACTAATACAGTCTGAATCAATCTGTTTGCAAACAGAACAAAATTCCTTACAAGCCAGAAGCAGGAACTGCATTTGTGCATAGCAACGATGTGTTACCCGAGGACAAGTTATGATTAAATATTGTTGGTATTGCGTGAATGAGCGCATTTAAATACTCGTATGTTTGTCTGATCATAAACCGAGAGGGTGATACCGCATGCTTTAACAGAAATGACAAATCTGCTCTAGCGACACTCTCACAGATATCATTACAGAGGTGTGAAACGTCCTCAGGTGAGGAGATTAGCCTCTGCAGTCTCTTTCTGGGAGCGTAATAAGTTGAATTGGTGCTGTAAGTGGGTTCAGCATGATATTACATCAGTCTAAAATGTCCCAAGGTATTAATAGATCATGTTGGCTCAAGTACTGTATTCAGAAAACTATATGGCACAATGAGTGATTCACCGTATAACAACCATGCAAGATTTGAAGAGTTGATACATATGAACTGTATTTTTATTAACTTTTTTCAATAATCATAGAAAATAAATTCACGTAAAGTAAAAAAAAAAAAATATATATATATATATATATATATATATATATATATATATATATATATATATATATATATATATCACTGAAGTCCTTGGGGAGCCCCATACAGCTTTAAAATTCCTAACAATGTCAGCGCTAAATCTGTGCTTTAACAGTTTATAGCCTAGCTGCGTTAAACTGAATGCCCGAGGCTTGGACCATAAATACAGCAGAGCGGAAGCCTCTCACAAGAATCCGACATTTCCAGTGCAGTGGCACATCGCCCACCGTTAATTACACCTAGCTAAAAATGAGGAACAAACAGCGATTTGGTTTTCTCATCATCCTCCCCGGAAACACCCCAGTGCCTGTGATCATTGATCATCTGATCAAATGCATCGACACATGTGACGGGAAACTTGTGCGTGCCGGCACAGGGTGAGAGGGGATAAGGAGGCGCCATGTCAATGTTTATTAAAGGGAGTACATCAATAACCTGCAGCAGAGCAGGGGATTGGGTATACCAGTTTCAAGTATAGTTTGGAGAGTTGAGGGTAACAAACACAAACAGCACGGCAAGATTAGAAATGATGTACAGTTTCTATTGATGTATACAAGTTATGGACATGCATAACTCCCAGATTTCCACCATTGCTTTAACATCTGGGCGTTATGCATTCCGTAGAGCTCACAACTGAAAATGTATATGATTTTAATTGAATGACTGATTAGAGTATCTTTCCCTAACATTCAGCATCTGTTCATTTATTGCTATTCAATTTGTTTAAATAGTCCACCAATGAACTGAGCTAGGCTTAAAATAATTAAATCATAAAATGTGAAAATTATAACACTAAAATTAATATATAAATCATTGAGAACTTAACTGAAGGGAAATTAAGATATATTCACAACTTGTATTTGACTTTGAATCAGGCCTACTCTGATCATTCCATTATGATCGCACTTTCTGCAAAGAGCCTTGGTCGAGTACAGAGCTGTAGGTCCACATTGATTTATGGGTAAATGCAAAGCCTTGCTATATGCAATTTACTTCTGTCCAGTGCATGACATTTCAGTTAAGACCTTCGTGTGTGCTCTGGTGGGCCACAAGTAGCTATGCCATTGACACTGCAACCAAAGTCTACTGCGCTGACGCTCATTCTTCATCCTTTAGAAATCCCACAACTATTTCTCTATTCAGCCATCTGTCTAATGATTAGAGAAGTTTGAGCCCTGAATGTATGGGCTACCCTCATAACTCATGAAAAGGCCATACAACCCAATGGAAAAGGGTTTTGTTTGGAAGCAACAGCGGATTTTTGTAGTATAGCAATCCTTCATCTTTTCATGAAAGTACATTTGAATGATATTTATTCATACTCATGGTGTCATAAAAAGTATATTTGTTTATACGCAATTTCTCTTTCTCTCTCTCCCTCTCTCTCTCATACACTCACACACACACACACACACACACACACACACACACACACACACACACACACACACAACACACACACACACACACACCACACCAAACATACACACACACTAAATACACCCATTTTTTGGCTCAATTTGTTTGGCTTATACAAACATAGATGACTGACATTCTCAGCTTCTTCAGCTTCAGCTCTTGAAATTTTATTGTGATGCCATTTTTAGTGATAAAGAACATTTAGTAAATTTTTATTGAGGTTCTACTGTATCTGAGGTTCCTGTATTTTGTAGTGTTTGAAATAAAGAAATACTTATTGTTACCTTATTGTCAGTGTCAGAATGTATGAAATTCTGTTCTCTGGATCGAGTACTAGGCATCCTGGCTGTATTTTACATGTTTGGTAAAAAAAAAAAAAACTACTTATGATTGCCAACATTATAAGACATCAACACAAACTGTCTATACATGAAATCAAGGCTTTGAGTGCAACTCAAAATCCCAAATTATTGTCTTGTTATTTTACCACTTCTGTGGGAATGAAGATTCTCCTTTGTTCAAACAACTAAGAATATGAACAAAAAACAAAGAACTAGTTCTAAGAACTGAACTAAGGACAATAAATCTTTTTGTGCTCTCTCATTCAATTTCATGCTGTCTAACCTTTGTAAAAAGAGAATATGTTATTTCTCCACCTTTTCTTGTCTTTCTGCAAATTCTATACAATGCATTCTGGGGATTATAGGCAATGTTGCACTACACATTGCATTCTGGGAATTGGTGACAGAAATGAAGTGAGAATACTTCCACTTGACTTCAACTGAAATTCCATTGATTTGAATGGCTCATAGAATTTGATTAAAAATGGCCTCGTTGCAGTGTCAGAAAGCATACATGCATCCATCACTCAGGGATTAGAAAGGGGTTTTCAGTGGAATGAAATTCTGTGGACCAGTACGTTACTTGTTAACATTTCCACAAGTTAACATAAATATTCAGCTTACTGCTCTCTTCGGTTATACTGCATACCAGGTGAATGAATATAATGAATGTGATGTTTTGAAATATTTGTAAATATAATATAGTGTAAACTGAATTTATCAATTTCAGTTTTTATCATCCCAACAATTATGTGTGTAAGAATGTGGAAGCAGCAGCCTTTGACCAAAGCATGCCTTACTCTCTTAAATTTGCATCAGAGGAAGATGAAGTCAACATATATTTTAGTAACAGACTGATTTTTGGAATCTATATGGCAACCAGGTGAATTAGTCCACTTCTCAGAAATACTGTATAAATCGTAAATTGGATATAATCTGGATAAGAGCGTCTAACAAATGTCCTTAATTTGTAAACTACGCTAAATGTAGTTTACAAGGTTTATTTACCGGAGTGAGTCAGTTACTGTAAAAGTAAAAGCACTAGGATGATAGGTCATTTATCACAAAAAAAACCTAGAAATGGTATCCTTTGATCCAAACAGAATTGACAATTTAAGTAAGCCACAGTACATATCAATCAGCTTTCTATTTACTTAATTTATTATTTGATCCCTAGTTACTCTATTGCAAGCTACATTCTCAAGCAGGATTTGGATTTTACCATACATGGCATAAAACATATTATACATGCATTTCTAAAGACTGCATTTAGAATTACTATGCTGTTGACTGCTCTTTCCACGAGCACTGCATGTCTGTAATGCAGAATACACTGTTCCTAAAATAACTACACAGGACGCTCTCTTGTGGGATGGTAAAGTTATTCTGACATATGATATATGTCACAAAGCCTGGAGAGCAGGTTTGTCCATGTTTTAGATTTGGGTCTGTTTAGGGATGGGACAAGGTGTTGCAGGCATTCTTTAATCCAGTCCTCAGAGCTGCCATTGATTTCTTCCAAGATGACAGTCACTGTATTTTTAATTAAACTGCTGAAGACAACTGCTAATTGTGAAATTGATTTCTGTGTTTTTCCACAGTGTAATGCAATATTCAGTTTATTCTCGGTGGCGTCCACATTCAGCAGAGGAGGCTTTCACTGCTTTGTAGTGAATATGTGCATCTACTCATTAACCCAAATTCAATCAAAGTAACCTGATCTATAATTCAAATAAATGAATTTGTTTTGCCTGCAGTGTCTAACTTTGTGTGTAATTAGAGAAGAATGCCTTTAAATATCCCAGAGTGAGAGCAGAGAGGTTCCAAAAGGTATTTTCTTTCTTCTTTTCTGTACAGTCGATCCTATCACTGGAACAACTTAAATGATCAATAGATTCTGATGGATCCTGAAAAAATACAGTAGGACTCGTTGGTATGACAAGTTTATTATAGCTCTTCTTCCACCAAATAGCATACCTAAGACAATGAAGGTTCAGACTAAATGTAAAGAGTCATGCCAGTGCATGGAACACTGTAGGATAACATACTGCAGTATGACAACAACTAAATATTAGGAGCAACAAAGTAGTTGTAATTTTCAGATACTGAACTGTATTTTGTCCCTTTGAACATATTTTAATGCTGAAGTTAAATATGTAATTCAACAGATTTTCCAAAAGGCTCTCAAGTTTCCAAAAATTCAATTTAAGCTGCAAGAAACTATCAGAGTAAGAGACTTTATTTTGCTGTATGATACTAATTCTTCACTTCAAAGAAACTTCAAAGTCTGCATCAACAACCGGATTATAACTGTGCAGCAGCACAACTTTGAAAGGTGATTTACACAAGGTTTATTAGTTTATTCTTAACCTCCAGAACATTCTACGTCAGAGTATATACGTGCACATGTTCACTTTTCTCCTTATGTAGGCCGAGTAACTATATTTCTTCCCTGTCTAAAAGATTTATAACTGCAGAGAGGAGAATTATTATTAAAATTACACGACAAACTTCAACATTTGTCTTTCTTGAAAGCTAAAGTTACCTTCAGAAATGCAGTATTTCAAAAGGAAGACATTTTGCCATTAGATTAATCATTTAAGCTCTTAATATATGCACATTTTATCCAATTTGGAAACACTGTCCTTAGTTCGATATAATTCAATAGCCCTGCAAAGAAAAATTGCAGTAGATGACATGTATCTAGGCAGAATGCCTAATTCCTTTCATGGTTACTTATCAGTCTTGTCTTGACCTTAGAGTGTGAATAAAGTCTCACAGAGGAGGAATAGCTGGCATTCATCAGATATTGGAAATGGATGCATATACTATCAGGACTTTAAAGGAGAGACATTCTCCACTTTATTACTTCACTCATTTTACGGTCTCTTAAAATAATAATTGCTCAGAGGAGAACTGTCAGTTACACTGTATCTGATGAGTGGGATAAAAGGGCTTTCCCATGGGCCCCCTGGGTGGTGCACCCAGCTAAAACACCAGTCCTTGGTGCAGCGACATGCCAAGGGCATATCAAAGACATGCTCCCATTGCACACAATCAAGTCCTGACCCTATCGCCGCCGACTGCGCCCGGGAGTCTCAAAAGGTGGTACACAATTTACCATAGAATCGCTCAGCCAGGTAGGTTTTCCCTTGTCTCGTGCCAAAAGAGTAATTAGGCAACTTCAGTCTCTCTGATCCTGCCAAGCAATTTACTCCTCCTTCGGTTTGTCCCAGGTAATATGTGTATGTCCAAATTCTACATATGCCTATGTAGTTGTAGGGAGCAGCTCATTGGCAGTTGCATTCAGCATAACCACATTTTTCTGTAGCATCATACCTGTGATCTGTTTCCAGTTTATATGATATTTTGTGTAAAACCATCATAGTTGACATATTTTCAATCATTAACAATATAAGACAGCTTGCCTGCGTCCTCTAAGTGCACACTGTTTGGTGTTGGTGGGTGTGTGGCTGCACATACATCCCATATTCATCATGCAGTCTGAAAGGGGATTAAACTCTCTTGCTATAGTGAGTTAAACCACACAATCTCCACTATTCAAACCATGCAATCTCCAGTATTCAAACCATAGACTATACTAGGTGGCAACTTGACCATATGACTGGTTCAATAAAACAGTATTTCTTAATAAATATCAATATTTTTCTAGAGAATGATGGTTAGCTGCTAATACGTTGAACAACATTAGAACATTATTGGATTTTTATTTGTATATATATAGGCTGCAATGTACCATTTAATGTAACATTATGCTGAAAATACAGTGGGGGGTATGGTGACATCCCTATGCTGGTTTTCATGCAGCTAAACAATAAAAATGAATTGTCAGATGATTTGTTCCACACATTTAATTCATCGTGCATGTGTCAGTTTTCTGTTAGGATTGTCTTGAGTTAAAAAATAATGGCACGAGTCAAACATTATTTATTCCACCAAACATTTTAAGACCTCAATCAAGTGTCCACTCGGCTGTGCCCTACTGAGCTTGAAAAGATTTAGTTCTTTCAATATGCCCTCATAAATCACTATCTTCTGCCAAGAAATGGCTCCACTTGCCCTTCCCTGAACCTTCAATACAGCATCGCTATCCTTCCCACCAATGATGACAGGTATGCAATTAAGAATATTCAGAGGTTCTGTGCAGATCAGTTCGCTATTTAATAGAAGTGAAAAAAAAAATTATATATATAGAATGTATTATACCTTTGTGAGGACTCCCATTTCATACTAACTATTACTGTATAAACTCTTTGGTAAACTTAACCTTTGCTATGCAGCATTGATATTCAAATAAAATTTTTCCTCTGAATCTGCAATGGTTATATCCACTAGTATTAATACCATTTAACATCATTTGATTTAAGATCAAAATTATATTAGTCTGGGTTTGCTAATAGGGACTGCCAGCCTGCATTTTGATTAGTGTATTATCTTAACAGCTTCCAACCATGGTTATTAAACTATTTATTTATTTATTTTATTTATTTGGGGAAAATACAGCTTTATGGGGTGCAACATAATACAAAGTACAGAAACAGAATAATTCTACACACTGGCCATACAGATAACTGGCAACAGCTAAACAGATCAGGATAAAGATGAGCCTCAGCTAGTTGATATATGCCTCATGTTTTACAGCAAATTTTGCCAATCCAGATGTCATACAATTTAATTTGCACTTCTCACTGACCAAGCACTTTTATTAATTATGATTAACAACCTACTTAAACCACAAATGCAAGCTGACCCCAGTTATGCTACCATAAACACTGCGATACTTAAATTGTTTTTTTTTGTTAACTTCCATTCATTTTTTAAAAAAAAATAATTCCTACACCACAACAACGAAAGGGTTTATTTATTTACTCATTTATTTTTTTAATGTATTTATATATAATTTAATTATAAGCTACATACTGTCACCCTTCATTTGGCAAGTGACAAATGTCTCATAAGCAGACTCCCTCTTTTGCATTAGGGTATGAGATGAACTGTGCTCAGTGCTGTTTTCATGTTCTTTCCAATGGCTTGTTACCCCTGTGCGGCGGTCTCCCTGTACTCACCGCTTCACAGCAGCCTATTAAAAGACATGCTCCTTGGCTCAGATCATTAGACAAGCTTTAATCCTTTAGAACAATTTTTCAATACTGTTTACACCAGGGAGTCGCTTGTATAATTCCACTCCTCACACAAGACAAGAAAAAAAAAAACACAGGAAGGAAGCACTATTTGTCTCTGCTTGCTGAGAAGCAGAGGAGCCGACAGGAATCTCTAGGGGGCTGTCCATCACTTAAACTAACCGGGGGGGTATTAGGCAAATATAGCTTTGGAGCATGATGCAGAGTCAGCCTCAAAGAGCTACAATCACATTGATGGATGTACAGTAGAATAATAATGAAACCTTCACTGCACTGTATTCCACACACTAAAAACTACAGCCATGCCTCTAAAAAGACATAATGATATGAAAACAAAAATGTAATTCATTAGCAAAGCTTATTTGAAGGGGAAACAAGTAAAAAAGCAATTTCAATGTCTTGCAAAAACACACTCACACATTGTTTAAAATATTTTTGTCCTGAAGTTATTGGCATGTGATTACATATTCAAACACCCACATCTCTCTGTAAGTCAGGAATGTACATGTTAGGATAGGGGGTTAGGATAGTGCTCATAATGTAATAGTTACTGTTGAATTAGGAAACAAAAGCTTGTTATATAATAATCTCCAATAACCAAGCCATGAAAATAAATGAGAATCATCCAATGCAAATGATTTGTAAATTAGCTGAAAACCTAATAAAACATTTAAATATTATGCATTTATCTCAGCCTAATTTGTAGACAATATGTGGAGGACTCTAATAAAACTGTACAGTGTAACTTTTTTTTTTTCTTGTATGGCACTGATTCAAATCAGTTACCTAAGCTCTAGGATATCGCTTGCCTCTGTCTCATTAAGTGGACAGCTGAAGCCGGAAATGTTCATGTTGTTGCCGTGGGATCGTAGCGATGGCCCTCCAGGGGGGTGGAGTGATGGGTTTGATCAGGCCTGAGAGGAGATGCTGGATTGCAGGCACTAATCCCTCCCCCCCAACCCTTCCCACAAACTTAAGGGCCCAGCTAACTAACTGCCTGTCTTCTGTTTCAAGGTCGTCAAAGCTGAATTCTTCCCACAGCTCCTGTGCTGTGGATTTTTCAGCAGCAAGTTGAACTAAGCAAGAGGACAGAAAAAAGGAGAAGGTTAATAATAAGTCTATAGACTATATGAAGAGTCAAATACTGTTTACTTTCATCCAGTCCTGTCAGGTTTGTCACATTTTCCTTTTTTTCTGCTACACAAAGTCATATTTCCAACAACATGAGGCAACCAAAGCAACCTGTATATAGGTTGAGTTAAATGTGAACATTAATGATGCCCTGCACTTTATGTTCATCGCAATATTTAAAATGGCTGAGACAGCACCTATTGTTTACACTTCATGAAATTCTCATATGGGGGAGAATATAAAGAAAATAAACAAAAAAAAAAAAAAACAGCAAAGAACCAAAGGGATACATAGCCTAATCACTACACTCCTCATCACTGAGGGGTGTAAAAAAAACAGAATAAAATCAATATTAATAACAACACTCAGTGGCCTAGTTTCAGTCACCATTAGTCCCTAATCTTGACAAACAAAATACACAAGCTGTGTGGTTACCACTGGATGTGCTAAACTCAGGTTTTAAAGAAAAAAGAGACTGCATTTAATTGAGCTTAAGTCATTGACAAATGTGCTAAGCTGCATAGCAGGTGTAGTGTACGCTCACCCTTTATCATTGTAGCATTTGTTAGCTGCAGTACACAGTCACTACTCCAGTCTCAGTGTGTGTATTCTCTCTGCCATAAAATCACGCGTTTGCTGACAGTGTTCTCTTGGACAGCGTACTGATCTGATTGAATGGTTGGGTGGGTAGAGGTGGGACGTTAACTCCCTCTGCCGCTCATACCAGATTATAAAAAAAAGAGTTCCCCTGTCCCGACCCCCAACATTCTGCTGAGGCTACACTTGTCTTTCGCAGTAAAACTAATTCTAAACGTAATATTCTAATACTAATACTAATAATAATCATCATCATCATCATCATCATCATCATCATCATCATCATCATCATCTTCATCATCATCATCATCATCATCATCATCATCATCTTCATCATCATCATCATCGGTTTCCTGAGTTTGTATACATTTAAATCTTGTCCACACCAACAACTAATGTTGACCTCAACTGACCATTTCGAGGAGGGTCTGAGCTCAACAGCAATCAATGGTGATCAATAGCACTCCTGTTTTAACTGCTATTCCATTTGGTCCCTTAGTTAAAACCCCTGGAAAAGGATCAGATGAGGTTATCTCATCACTGTACAGGCAGCTTTTCTTGCTTACATGTTAGAGCTGTCAGTAAAGCTTTCTATTCTCTTCCTGGCCTTTACTACTTTTAAAAGTAAAATGACTTGAAGTCCTATAATTATTAATTCAAAACAGATCCAGCTACTGCCCTTCATTCATGAAATGGAAGACACCTTGAGGTCCAGGCCATTCATTAGTCAATATATTAGCAGGTGAAATGACAGGAAACAATTTCCCATAGTTTTCTCTGGCATATGTAATATTTCCTGTTTATCGATCCTGCCCTGTTGTCGAGGTGAATATGACTTTGCTGTAATGGTTTTAATTGTAAGCTCACTGTAGCCAGATTTCTGTCCCTGCCGTGGCAGTGGTGCTCATCCCTCTCTCTGCTCATTTATTACGCTTCTTTGAGACAAAATGCATTGTGTCAGCATGCTCCATGTCTCCCAGCCTTTTAGCTCTTTTTCTTTATTGCTTACACAGGAGAATCACAGGCTGGGTGGCCTCCACGCCACCTTGAAATATTTAGCGTCAAAGAAGTTTCATTTCAAAGTGCTGAACACGGGTGACCCTGACAGCCTGTTTTTCTCAAGGCCAGGTCCAGGTTGGGTCTCTCTCTTGCGCTGTCCATCTCTGCTCTCCTCCCAGGTCCTCCCCTCTCTATCTGGAGGAAAACACCAAAGCAGTGGTGGAAAATATTAGACGAAGGTCTTCCTATCTTTTAAGAGTAAGCATGGGTATGGGTCACTGGGCTAAAAAACCTTCTCTGGATTCTGTTTGGTTTCTCCGTCGTTCCTCTCATGAGGAGGCAGTAATAGTGATACTGCCCTCCTCCAGCCAATCACCCCCACCTTTCGTTCTCACGACCTCACTTCCTCTTCAATATCCTCCTGGTTAGGGGATATAACGCTCTGCTAGCCCACCATATCAAGTGTACACAGGCCTGAGCGCTGTGGACAGGATCTGATACGCTGCTGATGCACGCTATTCAGGAGTTTACTTCAACTTGATAGGAAGTGACGTCTGCCTTTCTGCGTGTGCAGCCCTTAATAAAATGCTGTATGCCAGCTGGGTGCATAGCTGGCGGAGGTGTGAGGCACAGTGATGGGTGGATGCACATGCAGGTGAAATAGTGCTTGTCTGGCTTGATATTGTGTCATTTGAAAAAGAGCCCTCTTTCATTTAAGATAACACCAAAGATTTGCTTCAACCGTTCAAAATATTGGGAAAATTGGGATTCAACAAAAATGGCCATTGCTGTAAAATAGTAAAACATATATCTATGAAAATACCATGAAATTTATATTAATAGTCTGTACGTTTGCCTGCCTCCTGATCATCTTTTGATCTTTTGATTCCATAGTACACACACACACACACACACACACACACACACACACACACACACACACATGACACACACACACAGACACACACACACGCATGCACATGCACACACACACACACACACAGACACACACACACACACACACACACACACACACACACACACACACACACACACACACACACACACACACACACACACACATGCGCACCTGACTCATCATCAACATTATAGTAACATCAAATGGTGGGGGAGGCTATTTATTAAAAAGCACTATAATTTATACATGGTGAAACCAAAATGAGTAAAAATACCATGCCATAAAAGCCAAAACCTAGCTTTTATCTTTGTATATATGCCCATAACATACTAATCATGCCATACATACTAATACTTATGGTCCATTGATAATGAGGTGTGTAGGGATGAATTCATCTTAGAGTTTTTTCTGTGTGTGTGATAGTGCTGCATGGTTATATGATTTTTTCGTACCATTTAATGGTGATAATCATTCAATGTGTCCTCTCAAATGAGTCTAATTTTCTTGCATTTGAGACTGAGAGGGGCTCATAGGGATGACTGTAATAGCAGTGAAAATCATACATGAGCAAATCTTCATGTGGTGATCAAAGGCCCGGCACATTAAGCTTTACCAGCCCATGATTTATGCGGCAGCTTTTTTACCCCCTTTTCTTACTCTGTGCCTCTGACATCTTATGTCGAAAACGGCAAAAAAAATACTCTCAAGAACGTCAGCCTCATAACACTAAGTGCATAATCTCTCAAAATAAAAGAAGGGCTGGTTCATTTCACCTTCAATAAAAATGTTCCCTCGTCGGTTGTCTGAATGTGTTTTTATTCCAATGGAATACCTGAAATATTCCGGACACAAGAGTATCTGGCCCTGTAAGGAAATAATGAAGCTGTTTGGAAGGGTTTAGAATGTGCCTCACTAATTATGTTACCTCTGAGCTGTCCGAGGGGATTTTAAGTGTCATTAGAGAGCAACATTAGCACACGGGGAAAAGAGAGGCTCTCACTTCCTGCGGTTCATACGGACTTAGCTTATCGGGCCAGAGTGTCAGAAAAACGCGCCGAGCTGAGCAGGGCGAGAGGGAGAGAGAGAGAGAGAGGGAGAGAGAGAGAGAGAGAGAGAGAGAGAGCAAAAAAAGACATAATGAAAATCGAACTCACAAACAACTGTCGTAATTCAAAAGAGTTTGCATTTATGTGTTTTGTGGATTAACTTTAAAGGTTAATTTTGCATAAAATATGCAAGATTAGCGTGTCTGTTTCTAAACGGCAGTGGATAGCGGGTGGCAGACATTAAAGAAATCCTCCTAGCTCTCTTAACTAATGATAGATGTGAGAAGAATCAAAGTTATTCAAGGGTAGGCTTTAAGTTTGGTATTACTTTCTAACTAGGAGCTTTGAAAGACTACAGAAACAGTGCTTTTTGAGCCACAGAATATCATCATTAACCAGCTTCTGACCTAATGAATTCTTGCACTGAAGATCACAGAAAGGAATATATTCCTTGTTTCATGTTGGTTGGTACGTGATCACTCCTCAGCTTTTTTTCTTGTGAAATCAGTCTTTTATAAATGTCACATAAAATCCTATTGTTTTTCATGATGTCAGTGTGATGAGAAGACCTTCTGCAATATTTCCTCTCCTTCTTCTAGGACCTAGAATTTGTGTTTTTAAATTATTCTCTGTATTTTTGTCAGAGTATGAACTACTGAACTACAAGTGCCCCTTCACATATATCCCAGAATACCCTATGAAGAGGGAAGACTGAATTTTCACCAACATCAGTCATTTGCTGTTTATGTGTGGTGTGAATTTTGTTTTCGTCAGGAGTATGCCTTGCTTAAATAATCATTGCTTAAATGCACTAATTACTTTCTGTTTGACAATAAATTCTGAGGGACAAGAATGTAACCCCTTATGTCAAGAATGGGATTATCGCTTTCCTCACTCCAGTACAGCAGGGGGCAGTATACATCTCTTAAGTCAGTTTGCAACCTACAAATTACTACCCAAGAGGAATACAGGAGTCTGTCATGCTAAGTGCACTGCTGGGGATTAATCGCAGGAAGAATAATGGGAAACAACCATGTGACGAAGTATGTAGGAAAACTGGCCTTTGAGGAATGTGACAATCTTAATGTGACATTGGAGTAGAACACTCAGCTCCCAGCTGACAAGAAATTGCATCACCTCTTCAAAAATCAGCGTAGGTTAAATTTGTTACTCAAAACTAAGAAAAAAAAATATACTGCTGGCTATTGTGTTTTGTACAGATCCCTCTGAGTAGCCGAGAGGCTCGGCTCTCCTAAATGATCTTTGTAATTGCATCAGTGCTGGAAAATTTGAGCATATTACCTTAAAATGCAGGAATTAACATCAAAGGCACACATTTTTATGAAACTGCATCCTCAGGCATAAGACTGTGTCACTCACTAAGGTCAGCAATATCACAGGAGACAAGCCCATCGTACAGTACTGGTACAGTATACCTCGCCCAAAACACCAAAAGGGAATATTTTTGACAAATTAAAATATGTATGTAAATTAGAGACAGATTCTGTCATCCAGAGTAACTTTTCTTTTTAGTACACAATCCATTTAATACGTTTAGGTAAAGTACCTTGCTTGAGGGTACTATGCTATTGCCCTGGCTGGATGCTTTAGTTCAGCCCTTTAACTATTACTGTAGTACACCACCACCCTTTGTAATTCTGTGCTAATAATAAGGCATGTGGTTGTTTTTAATATTTTTGTTTTATGTGGTGGGGGATACAAATGGTATATTGTTGTTAATATATGTTTATTGTAGTATGCGGTTTCATTTCCCCCAATTCTTCACCCTTTTTTGCAGGAGCTGGTAACATTTCTATAATCAGTGGTGACAGCATGCTTGTTATTTTCCATGTTTTGCTTCAATCACCAATTTCCTCCTCACCCCAGAATGCCTCTTTATCTGTAGTTTTCAGTGGAACACCAATAGAGACAGACAGATATAACAAGCCCTGAACTCCTTTTCATGCAACATCCTCTAAGTCATGTGAAATGTTTCATACCAAGCTGGAGTTAGTATATTTTTACCTGGTAGTCCAGGGGAGCACTCAGGGCAAATAGAACATGTGTATGGAGTGAATTAACCAGCCCTACCCAGCACTGGTCTCTGCTCATTGAGGATAGGACTTTTTCCCCATTGGCTTAATCTGATCCTACACTCATACTACAGTCATGGAGAAAAGTCATACACTGGCTGAATACATTTCGAAGCACAGTATCAGAATGACATGCAGTACACCTTTCTGTTATGTGCAGTCTGGATCTGTGATAGTCTTTCAATCCACCATATCAAAATCTAGAATAGCTGTGCTGAATTTAACGCATCCATACAGTGCAAGAAAAATGTTATTCAGGTCTTTGTGATTTTATGCTGGGACATCCACAAACACATCCTGATACATAAAAAATATATTAAGCATTACAAAGTTATGGCCTATTGTTATGGCTTCAATTATGTTTAATTAGTGATTATTAGTTGAGTTCGGAGTTTAGTTGTGGCAATGGTCATTTTTAATGCTTTAGGATGCAGTGAATGCTAAAGCTTGCAAACTGAAAAAAAAGCTTATTTTACTGAGATGTCATCACATTAAGTCAATGTATGTGAGCAGTATATAGTTAAAAGAGGGCTTCTATGTAAATGAGAATAGGACAAAATGTGGTGAGGTTTAGTGCCCATAATCTGTTTATTTTAAAACACCTCATGCTTTGAATTTCACATTTTCTATGACTATGCAAAAATCTAGAAACAATAAATATACTATTCTGTTCATTTAAATGCATCATCACCGGTAAACAAAACATAGCAAACAGCTGTTGAACAACTGAATGTTATTTGCCCATCTCCATACAAGCTGGGGGCATTTTGATTTCTTTTGAAATCGAAATGCATGCTTCCAATCAGTAATGACTATTGTATGTACATCTTCCATTGGGTTTGCTCTATTACTGTATCTATTACTAAGCATTCATTATTAATGGGGGTAGCTATCAGCAAAAAGGCAAGCAATTTACTTGTCAAAATATATTACAATGTGTGACTTGAAATATGACTCTACAGCTCCAGGCTACCTTGTGGGTTGGAGTGCCATAACAGTCAGTTAAATTATGGATAAGGAAACCTGTCATTTTAAATAGGAACATTAAATGAAACTTTGCATTTTTACCCTTTTCCAATTCAGAGAATGTTGATTCTTGCATTTTTCATTTCCTAAATCTGAATATATTTTAGTTTTCTCCCTTACTGTAAATGGGACCACCTTTATGGTCCACTCAGTTGATTCACACTTTCCATTGATAAAAATGGTAGATGCAATCATAATTACATGTCTTACATGTATTTTTACTGTTGCTAAGAATACAGTAATAGGCTGGATACCAAATGCTAGCAGTTCCCCAAAACATTTTTGTACAAATTCCATTTCGTAGGGCAAACACTTGGCTTGTCAGTTAGAGTGCAAAATAGCTATACACAATTAAAAAGAACCACAAATACCCAGCTTCTTTAGGACCACCTATTTGTGTGCGTGTGTGTTCGTGTGTGTATGTGTGTGTCTGTGTTATGAAAACAGGTAGGTCAGCAATGCTGTGCTTGTGGTTTTATGATTAGTGATAGACCAAGTTCTGACCACTGCAAAATATTGTGTTTTTTGGTAGCTGGCTCATCTTTTCCCTCAGATCCTTGTGTTGCGAAAGCTGTGGGAGTGTGGAGGACCCAGGTGATCTCCACCTCACCTCCTCGGATAAGTGCTTAGCTTGGATTAGTGCGGAAAGATGAGCTCAAGCTTCCCTATCTGTGCCTTCCTCCACTGCCCCTGGGAGGATGGATTCCAGCCTGCCAGATTGACAACCGCGAGTCGTCTTGACCTGAACCGGGAAAGTCAGAGTGCTTAATACTTCACGTCACTGTCTGTTTCCTCTCTCCCTCTACATCTGTGCTTCTTTTTCTCTCTGTTTCTGAGTCTGTGCTTCTGTTTCTCTCTCTGACTCTGTCTGGCTTGTCCTCTTTACCTATCTTTCATAATGTTTTTTTTTCTCCTTCTGTGGTTTTTTTTAATTGAAAGCACATGGTTCATTTGGGGGTAGCAGAGAAAAATGTGTTACCACGTCACATGGCCTTTTGTGACATAGAATAGAAATTCCAAAAAGAGATGCAAATTAGCTGCAATCACTTTACCAGATCAAATGATTGAAAGAAAGCAATTGCTGTACCTGTAGTATCTTGTGCCTGCCCAGAAAAATTCAATCCACAGTATACTCGCTCTCAAAGAACTGCATAAAGCTTTGGGGCTTCTATTTCAATTGAACAACTGAACATGGGGCGTTCAATTTTAAACTACACAATTCCAAGATAGAACTAGGATAGATAAACTGCTGAAAAGGAAATGAATTAATTTCAGTTATTTCTCAAAATAAAAGTGCTGTTTGATTCCAAATCAAATCCTACACTGCCATCCTTTTCATTATTTTGTTGGTTAATATGATTTATGAGACCAAAATACTTGTACCTGCAAATATATGTGCCCCCCTTGTCTTGAGAGACCAGGCACAATCCTTTCCTCGCTTATGTCATCTGGTGTGCTTGAATGAGAGCAGTGAATACCACTCATAAGTATCATGTGTACAGGCAATCTACAAGATTGATTCTATGAAGGCCTAACAGAAACTTTGTTTGAATTCACCTTCTTGGAGGATAGGCCTACATCATTGAAGGATAATGAAGTCTCGTATTCTCTGCATCGACAGGCCACTGGGTGACCTGGAGTGGCTGTCAGAGAGCAATGAGCCTGACACACTTACCCAGCTTACACATACTGTGTCAGTCCCCAGAGAGACTGAGCCAAGTGCAGCCTCACCAACGTGGACCTCTGGCGGTAGCCTTTAATGACATGGCTACAAGTTGAACCGCTAGTGGCAGGCCTCATGTCTGCTTCCTGCTGTATGAGCCGCATGGAGGCCAATGTACATTTACAGCTATAAAAGCATGGAAGTACTGTCCAGGAAAGAGCTGCTGTTGCATGCATTTTCCAAATGCCCAAATTCATTGAAAGAAAAGCATATGAAGAAAGCTCCTATCATAGACTAGGGCATTGACACATCTGTTTAAGACATATAGCAGAAAGGGTTTAGTGCACATTCCCTAATTGTTCTGTTAGATTATGTCCAAATGATAGTTGTCATTCACTTGTCTCCACAAGGCAGCTGCTACTGAGAATGATATTTGGCTCATAGCAAATTTAGCACAACCACAGAACCTTTCACAACTTAAAATGTCCGCCCCGGGCTTTCACTTTTCTCCCGTTATTTCTGTTCAGCTCGTACATTTCAGACTGCTCTTCACTCCTTCTGAACTTTCACGCCTTGTTTGACAACTTGATGTTAACTTAAATAGTTAAACTGCCCCTTTTTAACTAATTAAACTGCTCTTCCTTTTGATTTTATTTCATATATCTACTGTAAATCATGTTTTAAAAAATTGATTTCATCCTCTTTTTTACACAACAGATGCAGAGAAAAGGGCTTTAGAGCATCATCCAATAAGATGAGTTGTGTTGAGCTCATTTGTTTTTTTTTGTTTTTTTTTCCAGAACCTTCAATTAATGTTGAGGTCTAGGCCATCTGTAAACAGTGGTGCTAAATAAAGAAGAGGGAAAAAAAATGAAATGGCAGGAAAGCAGAAATAAAATGTCATTACAGTTTACTGTGATGCCTGCCAAGGGACTGTAGCTGTCAGCTGATAATCCAAGGAAGTCTCCTTCTGTAATTTAATTAAGGACCCAGGTATTCTCCAGATAAGCCATCATGCAGGGGTCATTTTCTTCCAGCTAGTGTTTCCATCTGTTTCATTGTTTCTTCCAGCAACTGAATATGGATGGTAGCAGCTTGGTTGTTGTATGTAAGTATGTATAATATAGACACACACACACGCACACACGCGCGCACACACACACACACACACACACACACACACACACACACACACACACACACACACACACACACACACACACACACACACACACACACACACACACACTCACACTCTTTATACTGCTGTACACAAGCTTAAACATCTGACAGAACTTTTCTCTTAAAGTTTATTTTTTCTTTCTCAGTTCTGGCATGACATTAACCTAGATATGACATTGCTGTAAAGAATGTAATCTTGATTAATTAATTTCTCAGAGACCATGTCTAATTAGGTATCTTTACTCCTGCTGTGGTTATCATGAATTATGACATTTACATCCAAGTTTATTTGCCCTTGCATTCTAGCTTATTGATCAGCTTCATTAAAAAACATACCACACACATGTTGAGACTTTCAAAAGCAAACACTCCGGAGCTCCTCAGAATGCCAAAGGCCACATTAAATGTTGAATGAAATCCTCTTTTTTTCTCTTTTTTTCCCTTCTTCCAGTTTGTATCTCTTTGTGTTTTCTTAATTTACATATCAAAATGTCACCTGCTGTCTTCTTCCAGGAAATGGTTTATGCACACAAATATGCTGTGCTATAATAACAATTCATTATTATTAACTAGCTAGCTGACTGGTAGTTTGACATCTTACGCTGTTATGAATAGTTGCTCTATAATAATAATAAACAGATCATTGCAAATCATTTTGAATACTAAACCATTGCTTTATTTGCATTACTTTATATCATTGGTAAAAGTAGTGGTTGGTATTTGGGTTGATATAACTACCAATGTGCAGCCTTTTTTTCTGAGGAAATAGAAACGGCACTTCTTCCACACCACAATGCAATGAGCCCTATAATACATTTCTGATACTGTAACTAACACAAATAATACTCATGACCAATGTATCCTTCATGCAGTCAGTTGCCCTCTGTGGTGTAGGATGCAACTTCCCCCAGGATTCTGAGTACAAAGGTTACATTGGAAAATGATACTGACAGACAGCTCACAGAAATTCACCGTAAGGTTAATTTGTGGCCACCATGTTGTACATTCATTTTTTAACAGCCTTTCCCATTGTAACTGTGCAGATTATACTTACACCAGAATGCACTCACAAAATAAATAAATAAATACATAAATAAATAAATAAATAAATAAAAAATAACACACTTCAATAGATACAAAGTGAAAAAGGAAATTATAAGATGTACTTTGAATGGGTAAAAATTAGTCATTTTTTTCTTTTAAAACTGTACTTTAAATACACATTCCTGTAAGATTTAACTATACAGTTACTCAGATATTTGATTATTTAAAAATAAAGACTATGATACAAGTACTTTGTACTTTAATTATACTACCAGCTAATGAAATACAGGGTGAAATATTCAGTGAACACAGCTGTGTCAATTTAAAGACCCACATTTTTTATCTTTTTTATCGTTGTGAAAAGTCAATACCATAAAGTTCCTCATAATAACTATAACAATACGTATATGTTCTTTCCATGCAGTTACCAAGGGGAAATTGTATTTCAAATTGTATCAAGGCCAATTGCCTCATTCATGCACTATTAAAATGAATGGGCCATTATGCTGAATTGAGGTATTACAAAACCAGCGATTTTTATTGTTAAAGGCTGTATTAAGGTTAACTGTTATTACAGATTGAGGTCATTTGTGGTATTGTGATCATGTCTTTACATATCATTATTGGAGAAGCTTTAAATCACAGGGTTTACTTGGGTTGGAGTACACTGCTTATTGACTGACTCAAAGAGTGACTCACAGGGAGAGGAATCTCATTCAGAGCTTTGTTAAAAGAGCGGAGCATCAATACGATCTGAAATAAGATTTTACATAAGCTTCTAGTCAGACCAACTTTTCCTTTACTTTACATGAAATGTCAAGTCTAAATGTCAGTCAGTCTAACGTCCAAAATAACGGCTGGAACCCATTCAAAGTCTCTTTAGGGCGTATGCAATCCAATAAAAATGGACTTTCATCTTTTTATAGAAATGTGCTGTTTTGTTTTAGAATGAAAAACATTCTTAAAAACATATTTAGTAATGTAGTCTCTTTTCTTTGCTTTACATGTGCAAGTTACAGTTACATGTTCATTCAATTTGTTGCAGCAAATTTATTTTATGAATGTTTTTTTCTGTTTCTTAGTTGCTTATATCATAAATCTGCAACAACATGCATTATGAAAATGACAGATGGAAATATACCGAAAACAACATGAGAACACATCGGTTGCTGCCATTTTGAGAAACTGGCTATGGTTTAGAGCCAAAACAATGTGCTGGAACTGTGCATTACAGTTTTCACCATGAATTAGAAATACCCTGTTATGTTTCAGTTTGTGAAAGTGATAGAAAATTAAATATGGAACTACTGTTGTGGCTATCAGTCCACGCACATGCTACATGAGGGAGAAATATATCAGTTCAACGTTTAATGCATTTGGGATGCCACGTGATGGATCGCAGTGCTTTTGATAGACTGCTAATGCTCCTCCATCTTCAGGGACCCCCCCGTCTTGCAGATGCTACTCCCCGGAGTTTGGGGAGCGTGGGGGTGAGGATGGTGGGGGCTTTGCAAGACACCATTTTTCATGAGTTTCATGAGTTAAGACTCCATGTAAAGAGCTTCAGCTGATACGCAGTGACATCAGGTGCTCCGCGTCAATATTTTCTGGCCTTTTAGGGGCTATTTCTGCAGGATAAATGTGTCTCAGACAGAAGCAGCCCATCTCCTGCATGGGCCTGACTCCAGAAAACAGAAGACATCGCTGTAGCAGGCTCATTATGCTCTGATGAGCTCCATTACACTTGCCACAATTCCAGCCTTGAATGTCAGTCTCCAAGCGTGTTTTTTTAAACCCCACAGAAATATACAGTACTTAAAAAAATGACTATTCACACTGTGGAATATGAAGAGATCGGATCTGCTGCATTTCCTTCCTGGATAATTATATTATTTAACTCCTCTTCAAGATATCTGAGATATGCCACATGTATAACAGGAGATTATAATGACTTAATTAAATTTTACAGAGCACACATCAAATTTTCCTATCGCACACAGTAATAAAAAGGTCTCCACTGAAGAAGCACAGAGAATCTGATTTACAATGACAAAGCTGTTCATTTAATCTATCATCATATTCTATCTACCAGGGCTGTCACAGAATGAATGACAAGGCAGCCGAATAACAAAGAACATCCACACCTTAAATTCATAAATCTCCCTCTGCAGTTTCCATCATTACTGCTGCTCCTGGTACTTGGATCTCAGTCATTATTTGATCTTACTACACCACTAATTACTGGACAAACAAAATAAGAATAAGATGATTGTTTAATTTAGAATTTATTTGTATAAAGCTAACAACATTTTAGCAAGGCAGTGTTAGATTTAAGGTATGAATCCAGTGAGTAACAAACTAAAGGATATTAAATCATAGCGATCTGAAGGGCCAAGCAGAATAGTCACCCAGTTTGTATGCCACAATTTATGATTTTGCCTTGCTCATATACTGCATGTCAGACTGAAGAGTATTAAAAACCAAAGTAAATTATCATTTGAATTCCACAAGTGACATTTTTATACTTAAACTATATCATAAGATTTCAAGCACATTTATAACCTGAACATAAATGCATGATTTAAGATTTATGAGGAGAATTCCTCCTTTACTGATGGTCAAATGCTCTTGACCACCTCCTGTGTTTCTGGTACTGGACATTTTGAGGCTGAAATCTTTATGTCATTTAAACATACTTTGCATCCACAAATCTTCCAGTGGCAGAAAATAAGGCTGCGTGGTAGCTTAGCAGCTGGCTACAAGGTAGGACAGCTAAAGGTACAGAAAGTATTATTGTTGTGGATCACTAAACTAACTAAGGTTAGCTAGCTGCATTGATTTTTTTTTACTTTCCACTCGGAAACTGGTGTGGAAAGCTACACTTTGGCAGCGCTGTATCAGCTCCTATCTTTCTGCCTCCTACGCGTTTGATTTACTG
Source organism: Albula goreensis (assembly GCA_022829145.1). NCBI lineage: Eukaryota > Metazoa > Chordata > Actinopteri > Albuliformes > Albulidae > Albula > Albula goreensis. The sequence goes on along the minus strand of CM040753.1, from coordinate 8,599,534 downwards.
ATTTGTACATATACATCTGCACTGCCCTGATCCTGCTGCTCCCAACATGGATCTCTGTGCCACTGCTTTCTGACTCTGAATGTTAATTGGCCGTTTTAACATTGACTGGCAAGCTTGCTACAGGAGCGAATATTGAGTTGCTTAACAAGCATGCTATTGCATCAAGGCTTTCATAGGAGAGTTAATGAATATTCAATACAGACACACCCAGTCAATCCTCAAATACCTTTGTTTGGAATTTAAACATTTTGGAATCTAGATAACTAAATCTAGATGATTTTATTGTAAGATAAGTATACTTCTTAAAAGAAGCCTTCAAAACGCCAGTTTTTCGTTCAGGTGGTCAGCTCAATTCAATGAAAAAAGTTAAATAAGTAATGAAAAAAATATAACACTGTTCTATTTTGTTGGTCAAAAACTTAGGATAAAGCTCAATGGATTTAGATTGAATCTGGGACCCCAGCGTAAAATAATACAAATACCCTAAGCAAGACTTATTCCCTCAATGGTTCTCCAGAAATATATTAAATGGTAAGTCTTGAGCATAAGAATGATGGATCTCTCTATTTAAGATAAGGCCCACTTCTCCATCATCCGCAGTGTGCCCTGGTGTCCCAGTTTCCCTGAGCTATCATGGGAGGGCTGTCTGAGCAAGCTGTGATAACAGTGAACCTGCGACTTCCAGGTAAATCAATCTCCACCTCCTGCCAGAGGGCTCTCACCATCATTAGCGTAGCATTTCCCCAAACTCTGGCCCCATTCTCTCACCAAACTTCCTAATGAGGCCAAGCTTTATGAGTCAGTGCTGTTTTAACGCCTATAGACGGTTGATTGGAAAGACACAAGCAGGCCTTTCTCTTTTTTTTTTTTTTTTTTACATTAGCTTTAACCATTGTCCACATGCATGTGCTGATCCCTGGATAGCGGAGAGAGAAGTCACTGACAGCGACCTTCACTAGGGGATGGGAAATCAAGGTGACTGTCAGCTACCTACTGAGGTGAAATTGTCATGCAGTTTTTCTGTAGATAACAGCTCTGCCAGCACAGGCAGAATCTTTGCTCTTATCAGATAATGTATCTACTTAAGCTGTCACCCCTTGAGCTATTTTTGGAAGACTTCTTTTTTTTTTTTTTTTACAGTTTCTACCTTTGTTAATCTTCCTGGTTTACCTCTTATCGCTCCACAGACTCTGAAAAGGACATTAATAGCTAAGATTCTACAGATATAAAATGCTTACTACCTGACATTAACATGTTTACATTTTATTTTAGGATTGTATGAAAATTGTAAAGAACCATTTGAAATATTTGAAATATTACACCGTAGTAATATTTGAAATATTTGAAATATTACACCTTAGTAATTTACTATGTTCCATCACAGAACTCCATTTTAACCCAAAACTGTTAGCACACAGTAACCTGAAACAAAATGTGATGGTACTCAGCAAATGTGAAACTCTACTTAACAGATACATTGCTCTTGTGAATGCATTGTAAATGTATATGACAATGCAAACATACAGTACACAGCATGTAATACATTCATTTTCATCTTAATCAATATACTAATTGCACTTTATATCACAGGAAATCTGTGATCACTCTTAGGACTATGTCTATTCATCTGTGGTTTAAATTCTGATCTTAAGCCAGAATCTCACTATCATACAGTAATGGGAACAGGATGAAAAAGATAACCTCTCTGTAGCCTTGGGCTCAGTCTCAGGGTCTACCTGTTATTCATCTTTTGCTGGCGTCAGTGATGTCACTCAGTCTGGATGATACAGTCTATGGGCATATACTGTACAAGTGAATAAATAAACCAAATAAAGGAATGCTATCCTGAATAAGAGCCTGACAAAATCAAAGTGTGTCAGTGGAGGCGTGTCTTACTTCATGTAGTTACTCTTTGATTAAAGGGAATTGGGGCATGCCCAGTGTTGTTTTGTGCAGGGGCGCAGATGGAGGGGGTGGGGGGTTGGGGGGATACGTCCCTCCCATTTTCATTGGCCACTTTCATATATATATTTATATATGTTGAAAAGATGAGCCCTTTTGCTCACAGTTTGGTCCCCCCCACTTCAAAAATGTATTTTGTGGCAAACCACTGGGCGACAATTTGCTGATCAACTGGACGTGTGGAGAGAAAAGCCCAGCATGACACCCAGGACTCTCTTTCAGGCTTTGACTTGTGTGTGACACTGGCATCAGAGGTGGCAGTCACTCTGCTACATATCTTCATGGGTAGCACGACTGGATAGACTGAGGATGAATAATTAGTGGCTGTCTTAGTGGTTAATTACAGTCTTTTTTTCCCTGGTAATAACTGGCCGAAATGTCCTACTGATTTCCACTTTAATCTTGAAAAGAGGGGCTTTGTCAGGGAATATTGTTTGGAATGTGCATTCATAAGTGGGTTGTCTGAAATGTGACAGTCCACATGTAAGATATGTAGAAATTAAATACATTAGCATTAAATACACATATAATACATTCATGCATGCTGATGGCTGAAAACACCACAAAGAGGAAAAGAATTGGAATTATGTAATCAGATTATGAAAGTGAAGAGTACCATTTAATAACACATGGTGCACCGTCCAACTGCCTGTCCAACTGTGGATAATAAATCCCAATGACTCCATTACAGCCATGTCCATGAATATGAATATCTCTGCTGCTACAAGCTGTTGTTTTCATGTAAGACAGTTATTCAATATATAAATACATGCATGTATTTGTTAAACATATATATCACCAATGTATTGTTGTGGTTACTTTGGGGTTAATTACCTGAATAGCATTCAGCATTTTCCCTTCAGAGAGAGAGACAGTCAGACAGACAGACAGACAGACAGACAGACAGACAGACAGACAGACAGACTGACAGACAGACAGTCAGACAGTCAGTCAGTCAGACAGACAGACAGACAGACAGACTGACTGACTGACTGACAGTCAGACAGATAGACAGTCAGACAGACAGACAGACAGAGAAAGTGAGTGAGAGTGCAAGAGAGATTGAGAGAGAGACAGAGATTGACGGACAGAGAGAGAGGTAAGGGACATTACTACTTTAGCTCAGCCTGTAGATGAGTCCCTCTCTTATGCGACAGCCTCTGCAGCGCTCATCTGATTCCTCTCCAGCTGTCTGTGATGATGCGTTTCCTCCTAATTCTAACTCACAGGTGATTCCCCTTGTCCTTTGAAAAATTAGGACAAACATTTCAGCATGTCTATGACAGTGCTGTTCTTTATGATGAGACTGAGGAGGCTAAGCCTCCCAATTCTAAAGGCAATTCATCATATTCACCATAAATCCCAAAAGAAACTCGAAGAAAATCAAAGTGTCACGGCTTGTTTTCCTTACAATGATAAGCTCTGCAAAGTTATCACTGTTCTCTTGTCTTTGGTTACATTACGCTCCCCCACCACAAATCAGACTATCAAACCTACTGATGAGACTGGCCAAGGATATTATAACAATGTCCCAATTTTGACTAGTCAAGCACATCCCGTTTCTTCTGTAAAATGACAAAAAAGTGCTGTAGAACCTCTGGGGTTTAATCTGAGGTCATGTCATCGTGGCACTGTAGTGACAACATGAAGAGCCGTTACCTTGGTAATGTTACAAAAATGTATTTAGCCTCTTTATTTTTGAATTGCTCTACTTTAACATACTTCTTATGAGACAGAGAGGGAAACGGATATGCATCCACACTTGAATGAGTTGAATGTATGTTAGCTCGGCAGCACCAAAGCTACCATCGATGGGGTTTGGTAAGTATTCTCAGCAGTTTGAAAATATGACAGACCAAGGACTGTGGGCAATCTGTAGAAGGCCATTGGGAGAAGTAGGCGAGGATGGAAGGGAGGCTTGAGACAATGACTAAAGGGACACAAATATGACTCCCCAGGGGACAAATCTGCATCCGCTTCTTTCTGTGACTCTGGCAGGCTTTGGATTGCTTTTCAGGGAAGTAGATGAATACATTAATGTTGGGTGTCAGTGATCATACAGAGATGATTTTTGGAGATGGAGCAGCTTGACATGTTTGCAAAGCCCGTTTTGTGCTCCTTTAATTTACAATTTACAATTCTTGATTTCTAATCAAGATCTTTAGATTGCTTAACTTTATTCTAAATATAGATTCAGATAGTGGTTCAAGGACAATGTAAACATTGGTTTATGCAACAATTCAAACAAAGTAAAAACTAGCTACCCTAGTTTGCGTGAGTGGTGCAGTAGTAAATGAATTGTTAATGAAGATTTATCCCCTGGGATGAAGTCCATAGGATCGTGAATCAGTAACCAATGACTTATTTTCCATGTTCAATAACTGTGAATGTAAAACGTTTATAGGGATGTGCCCTCCAATACAAATCCACTACAGTATAACCCTGGCTATGTGGGTACATGTTTCCTATTCTGCTACCAGTGCAGTTATTTTGGCAGTGTACATACATCTCAGAATGAAGTCTTCATGTTTCCAAATGATAGAAGGCCAACATTTTTATTTCCTCAGAGTGTTTATCTCCCCTTAATACTAAATTTATTGCTCTAGCAGCAAATACTAAAAATACTGTCAAATAAAATCCTGCCTTAATTTTACCAAGGATTGTATTTTTTTTTCAAGTTACAAGGTGCAGTGGATACCAGACCTTTTAATCTGGGTTGGATTTGGTCTTTAAATGAAAACCATTTTGATAGTATTTAAAAAAGAAATATTCTGCATGGGTTTACTTTTTTATTCCAGTGAGAAAAGGTCATGAGTTTTAAATTGGCTTCTTTTTATAATGCATTAAAATCTACGTATGATCTATTAATCATTTAGCATATTTTTTTTATTGTTTATTACGTATGATCTAAACATAGTTTGTAGCATTTAGAAATATTAATGGGCAAAATTACGCAATCACAGATGGGTTCTTTGCTCATAAACATAGAGAAACTGAGCACAACCATTAGCTAACCATATGGTTCTGTATAATTGTCATGTGGTTTGTTAATGACTCAGTAGTGGGTCTATACAGTACCATAAAAGGCTCCCCTTCAGATGAAAGCACAGAACTCCTGGAGAACCCTTTTCTTCTCAGAGTGTAGGTCAGGCCTGCTGCCCCTTCACAGAACTTCAGCAAAACCCTCAATCAATCTGATACTCAGTCATTTCAGATAATTCAAGACAGGAGGTCAAGTCATGTTGAAGCACCAGGTTAAGCAGAAAAAATGCATTTCATCAACTCCTTTCACTCAAACTGGCTCCTGCAACAGCTGTATACATAGAGCTCCATTCAGTCAACATCAGTCTTTAACTTGTAGATGAATTAAATTGTTGTAGTCATGCTGCCCTCACAAATAATGTGTAGCCAGTTACTGTAAGATTCCTAAGCTCCCTGTGGTTATGAAGGAAAAGATAAATGAAACATAATTAATACAAAAAAAATCTAAATGAAGAATACATTTGATTTATTTTTGACTCACAGATGAAAGATGACTGTGACTTGTGCCATAATTATAAATCATTTTCACCTCCCTGATGAACCTGACATTATTTTTCACAAAACGTGAAGTGAATGATACTTTGTCAAACATGGAATCACAGTTTTAAGTTATTTTGTAAAACAAAAAAAAAAACAAGTTTATAGTTGTACACTTTGATGATTTGCTGTATTTACCCAATTTCCAACCCACATTCTGGAATATATATATTTTTCATGAGTTTAATGAGTTATCATGAGTTATGAGTTTAACCCCAGGGGAGGCTAGGGGTTAAGATGGTATCCCTTGGCAGAATGAGTACAGGGAAAATGGCCCTGATCAAAATTCAGTTCATGAGTGTTCCTGATGAAAGCATGAACGTCCACCATTTCCATAGGCCTATGCAATAACAGAGACAGAGTATGCTGTTATGAAATATATTTTCAAGACAGCTGTTTCCAAGGACAATCCATTTTTAGAAGGATTTAACATGATCAGGAAAATTGTTTACTCTGTACTCTTGTGTAACTAAGGTAATTTATTAATTAAACCTTGCTAAAGCATCTGTCATATAAAGCCTTTTGTGTCTACATTCTGTTCCAGATTTTCATTCTTAGTTTTAATTAAAATGACATTGCAATTGTTTAAAAATGTCAAAATTGCCAGCAACAACAAAAGCTCCTCTTAATCTACCACATGTATCCATTAATAGATGACACATTCAATTTTTAATTGACATTATGTTCATAAAGCCAACTCTATCTAAGCATTTTTAAATATGATTAACTAATCTGTAATGAAAAAAACTAAATATATAGTCCTTGGACCTTTGCAATGACATTTTGTGAAGCAACGCTTTTAAATACAGGATAAAAAAATCAATATTTGATTATAAAATGTGTATTTCTTATCTCTCTTCCTGCTATCAAGAGAAAATCTTGTTATCTCTGAATGTGTATCCTTCTCAAGGTGAGAGAGGATTTGGACCTGGTCAGCACTAGCTTTTCTCTCTGCAAACTGTGCTAAGCAGAGGTGTTTCAGAAAACCTGGAAGGTCTGATTCAACATGTGGCGCCTGTTCTTGTGTAGATAATAGCCAAACTGCGCCCACACTTTTGAGAAACTTGTCAGAACCGTATCCATCCATGCGGCCGCATTGATGCTGAGCGACGGACACAGGAAAACCGGTTGACATGACGACACCCACCTCCCGACTCCACACAGTTGCCTGGGTCATGGGTGGGCCCACTGTGCGCAGGAAGTTCAAGAGATACCTTCAGGTTAACAGTCAACCCCAAAAAAAGACCAATTACGCATTAGTGTGTTTAACCTTTGAAATTAAGAATGCAATTATCATCGTTCAGAATGAAGACAAGGGTCGAATCTCTGGAGCATGGCTCTGGGATTATTAGCAGTCTGAAGGTCAAAGGCAATGTATGTAAAAAAAAGTAATCACCGAGTCACACTTCCTGCATTTTAAATGAATGGATAAAGGCTAGGTTTGGGGAGTTCTGTACTAGAGAGAGGAAATTCAGCTTTTCTCAAATTACAGGAAGGGAGTCTTTGGGGAGGGATTTCAAACAACAGAGGACTATTTTAAGGATGTCTGTTGGGTAGAGATATGGGTAAGTTCATGACTGGTATGGAGCATTTGTATGGAAGCCTCATTGACATTTTATGCTTTTATTTGCCTCACTTTCCTTCCATGACAAATGTGGCAAATGTTGATGAGTTTTCTTTTTAGTTGGTTATAACCGTGGCCGCTCAGTGAATGTAATTAAGCTGCATGCATAGTTTTATTAGAAAAGAAAAAACTATGCCATTTTATCTGGTATTCCAAAAATGATTGCAATTACTATTACAATTATTTTTGAGATGCCAAATCAAATTGCATAGTCTTAAAAAACCGCAAAAAAATATTCTTTTGCAGTGTTGACAGACTTACTTGTGTGGTGTAGGGGCTCTACTGCAGCGCTGGGGTTGGATGGGGCTGCTGGCACGGGCCCAGTGTACCCAGTTAAGCAGTCTCAGATTCTGGCCCAGTGCAGAGGGGAGATAGGAAATGACAGCTCTGGCTTAATTAGGAGAAACACCTGATTCCTTCATGTGGCATGGCCTGCAGATGAGCGCTGGATTCATTGATATGCTCGATGTAGCTGCGCTGCACCCTGCAGAGAAACAGAGTCCCCACTCATTCCGTCCAACTGCCAGCCTTATTAATCACATCAAACATGGAGGAAAAAAGTCACACAACATGGCTGAAACTATGAGTGATGGGATCATGATCTGAGGAAATGTGCTGGGCCCTATTCAATCAAACACACTTAATCTCCTAATGCGCATATGCAATTCAATTTATAGTGTGTTAAGTTAGACAAGCAAACATGCTGTTTGTAATTTAAATTTTTATTGTTAAATGGAATGGAATGGAATGGAATACTCTCTCAAAGAGATTAAATACACAGTTTTATTGAGCTACACATGCCCTTAAAGTGTGAAGGTGCATTTTATTGGATATAGCCTGCTAAGCATCAAAACTAAGGGTACACACTAAAAAGAGTGACTGCTGCATTCACAGCTACACAAAATATTGTAATGCTGAAAGCACTGCTGATATTACATTGTGGTACAATACAGTTTCATATACTCATGTTGACTTCTTTGATTGTGCCTTTATTTGAATCAAACATGGCTTAATTCTTTAGTTGTCATATTTCAGCCATGCCAGAGCACTGACAGAAATAAAAGAACTGAAGAGATAAAAACATTTTTAAAAAATGGTGGCCTTCCTTATTATCATCTCATTATTCATAGTAGTTAATAATAAGAGGATCAGTATTACATTAGACATATGACATTGTATCATTTATGAAATGTGGCTTGTTGCCAATAGTCAGTAAAAATGGCAAAAGGCACCTTTGATGGAAACCCAGTGCACAGTGTCTTGATGTGAGCTCCTTGAATGTGGCCTTCAATTCCCCCATAAAATTAGTTCAATGTAAAAAAGGCATCTCAGCTGGCTGCTGTATTTAAATTGTGCAGCTGCAGTTTGAAGACAGCAAAGAAATGGTGACCACAGTTTCCCCACATGGAATGCAAATTCCTTTATAACCTTTGCAATTTTAATGTCTACCTGGAGCCTGTTTGCATTCTCATTAACATATTTGGTATGCATGTGGAAAGAGGAAAACTCCAACTAATTTGTTATTTTGCTTGGATTTCCATGCGCTGGCCTCCGAAACAGCCGTTTACCTGCTCCGGCCCATTTGTTCGCCACTTAATAAATGGCAGGCCGGGTTCATGGAGGTAATATGATTGATTACTAGATATGGTGTTTTGCAGCAGCAAGATTTGTCTGAGGACACACCGAGAATTAGCAATAAGCATGTCTTTGGGAAAAGGAATATCCGACACACAGTAAGTAGGGCAAAGTGGCCCATTTTATTCAGCTGAGGTTTTGTTACATAAATGTTTTGAAACAGAGTGAAAGCATACAATAATATATTTCACAAAATTTGATTTTCCTCTGTCATTTTGGATAAGCCGGTGTCCTCTGTATCAAAGTGCTCATTAGAGGTGGTCAAATTGACATTAACTGTGTGTGACAAGGTACCCTGCAGTTCAGCTACACGTTTCCCATGACAACAATGCAACTTATAATCTGCATAAATAAGCATTTTAGAACTCCTGTCACTCATTAAACATCAATTAAACTATTTATGAAGTAATGTTTCTGGCATAACATTAAAACAAAACAGGAGTTAAAGTATGCTATGAAAGATGATAATACAGATGATAATGATGACAGTTTTGGAAAATAATCACCAGGAAAATGCTTCATTTACACTGAAAATAAACAAGAATAAAAGAAAAGGTAAATATTATATGAATTATATACTACTTTCAATGCTCCTCATGGATTTCAAAACATGGAAAACTGTGATTTGATATTTGATTTCCACATTTTTCATTTTGCCTTCAGTATTGCTTTGTAGGAGGTCCAGGTATGAAGTCATTGCTTACTTCCATTTTAGGTTTTTTTTTTTTTTTTTTTTTCTGTTTTTGGCCTATTATTTATTCTGTGCCAGACTTCTTCGCGAGTTCAGGCAGCACAATCTAAGTATTTTTCTTACAGCATCTGCCAGCCTAACATCCTTATCCTGCAGGAAAACAGGGTCAACTCCAGCAGCTGTCTGTCTGAAATTGATAGCAGAAAGGGTCAACTCATTTCCATAATACAGTAATCAAGCTGGACATGTTTGTCTTCAGATGAAGATATTCACACAAAAATACTGTGCTTGCATTTATTTATTTATTTAAATGACATTTTCCACACAGTGTTGGATGCCACAAAAGTAGTTTATGATGTCATCAAGTAACGTGCCTGTTGTAAAAAAAATAAACAAATAAAAAAAACATTTTTACTCCATAGACGCAAACGAGAAAATCGGCCATGTTTGGTGCAGAGGATATGTGATTCTAAAACCAGTGAAAGGCCATTGTAATGCAGTGGTTCATTGTGTTTAAGTGAACTAATTGATTATACTTTTGTTGAGGCTAAATCTTCTTTATCTAGATAACCAAGGGAATTATATGAGAAAAATGTTCTCTGTATATTTGAATATAGCATTAGTAATAAACCTAAATAAAGTTTACAACTGCACCAATCATGTACTTTATCTTATTATTCTGTTTCATAATAAGACTGACTCGATACCTCTTATCTGACATGATTATTGGATTTCTTTGCACAACTACCATTAATTGTATAAAGCAAATCATTTGAAATAAAGTCTACATGATCTATATATTTTTGCTGACCTCTGTGGCAGTTTTATATTGGTAGGTATCAAAGTGAAATGACTCCGACTACAAGGCTACCATACGTAAGAACTGACCAACAAGTGTTTCATCATAAGGTATGCAAAGCATCATTATTCATGCCATTTACCTCATCAAGATTCATAGATGACAAAAAAACAGAAATATACAAACCATAATTACATATGTCTGGTAGCATGGTCTTTCTGGGCCTGAAAAAAATAATACAAAAATAGCATTTTAAAAAGGTAACCACACCTTAAGACCATAACCTAAAAATGTCCACATAAATAAGTGGGACCTTTTTTCACGTTGTATTTCTGTGTACTGCTGTGAAAGCGCAGAAGGAGCATTTTTAAATATAGGCTACCAATACATCACAACCAAATAAATGAGTGAATAAATCCCCATCTTTGCATAATGCTGCTTATGGCGCAGAGTTACTCGCTATTTCTTAAGATGTAACTAGGGCATGCTTAAGAAACTCAGGTAACATGAGGCCTTTTATCAATCACAGGTGAAAATATGAAAAAATCGTAAAAACCTGTAGGATTGAAAGACAGCAACTTTTACAAAGAAAGAGAAAAGAGAAGGATAAAAAAACTATTATTATTATTATTATTATTAAGCATTATTGTACCTGTCTCCATGAATAAATTGAACAGCACTCTGTCAGCCTGAAAGCAGAAGCTTGGTTTTGCCCAGTCGAAGTTATCAAAGTTGATCTTAACTGGAAAAAAGGGTATCACTGTCCCACTGACTTTAATTTTACTTGATTCTTCAACATAACTGTAGAGAGCTGCATGGGCCTTCATTGGAATGTTATTAGACAGTGATGCAGCACTGTGAATTGGGTTCTCTATCGTGGAAAAATATTTCCAAGAGTCAGTATAAGAGTATATACAGAGGGATATATGAGTGCTGCTTAAGAATGGATGAGAATTCTGGGTGAGACAGCTACGGCACGGCACGCTCGGTCGCTGTCATAAAAACGGATTTAGGGGGTGATCGGGCATTGTTCTGCTTCTCTTTGACTCCCACGCTCCACTGGGCTCTCGCTGTGCTCTACTGGTACTTCTTGTTCAGAGTCTTGCCAGACTTGATGATAAAACAAAACACAAAAAAAAAGTTTCTCTGCCCTTCCCAGCTGAGAAGCCTGTACAGTACTTGCAAACCTTTCAAATATTGAAATATTCTTTTTTTTTATTTTTCCTATTGTGTACAATGTTTTTTTTTTTATTTTTTATTTTTTGAGCTCACAGAAACAGCAAGAGATCTCATGTTTCCGACTTTCATGCTTCCTATCCTGAAGCTCTTATCCTAAAGCTCCTTCTTCCCCACTGGTTAACATTTGCGCTACATTTGAGACAGAGCTAAGAGCCCCCAGGAACATCAAACCTTCAGGGGCCCCTGGAGTGGGACTGTAATTGACAAATGGGTCCAAATCAAGTTAAAACATACTGAGACCCTCTGTTGTGCTAAGGCTTCCTGATGTTAATAAAATGCAGAATCACATTCCTCATGTGAATTTGAGGGTGGATAATGATCTAATTACTTTGCAAAAAGTGAACTTTTCACAGCAACCGATTAACACTGAATCGCAATTCTAACAACCCACACACAATGAATGTGGATACCTGTAAGGCCTTAAATATTAAAACTGTGGATGGATTTTCTCTTTTTGCATCCTTAAGCACAGCCTACTGTTTACAGTGATAAAATATACTGTAGGTGCATGTTACAGCCATGATACAATCTATAGGCAGAAACAGTGAGGCTTAGACCATATGCTATTTTAAACACTGCTGATGCACTTTTATGTATGTATAGAAAAGACTGATACAAATGTTCAGGAATTACATTCACTATCATGGTATTCAGAAGGATATGCACTTTTAGACTCTCGTTTCATTGGGCATCATATAGTATATATTCATATAACAGGGGTTGAGGCAAATTTGGGAATCCACAGATACAGTTATATACGGTCATCAACTTCTTTGAATACTTGAATTGGGATTGCCAGCTAATTTTCTGCTTGTAAAATATTAAAAAGGTCTGTTTCCTCTAAAATGTATATTTTAATATCTTATTAGCTCTAAAAATGTCTTATTTTCATTTTATTAGATTTTTTTCATATTGTGTGTTATTCTAATGACATTTGTCAGAACAATCCCTTGTGTTCTTTATCAAATGAATATTTTATGATATTTTTACTAATTTACTTACATGACTCAGTTCTGCTGTTGGAGCAGCCGTTTTCAATGCTGACATCTCAAATTATACCCCCTGCTTCCCATAATCATGCAGTCTACTGCAATGATATTTAATTGAACTTTCACTTTACTGTATTTTTGAGAGTGGGTTTAGGTGGGGATTTGTTTCACAGTGCAAAACCTGTCAATTTCGCAGTCGGAAACATATTGCCCTCATTGATTCCCCGAGATCTCTTTCTTAATTGCTGTTATTTGGAAAAGGGGAATATTGATGACATTGGTCAGAGAGATTGACAGCTGCATGAATCGTTATTAACCAGCCTGTTGGCCATAGCTTAGAGTTCAATAGACACGCTGATATGGCAGAGGCCTGAGGGGACTTTATTTCCGTTCAGACAAGAGATAATTAACCATCTGAGGCGTGTTTGGCTGAGGGCAGTGGAGAGGAGAAAAACACACACACACGCACACACACGGACACACACGGACACACACGCACGCACACACACACGCACGCACACACACGGACACACACGGACACACACACAAACACACGCACGCACACACACACACACACACGGACACACACGCGCACACACACACAGACACACACGCGCACACACACGCACGCACACACGCACGCACGCACGCACGCACACACACACACGCACACACACACGCACACACACAAATGCACACACACACACACACACACACACACACAAAAGCAATACAAAAACACACTCAGCAGCCTTCAGCAAGACTATGATAGCTTTTTAGTGATAATGTTGCTGCACTGCTGCTGCAGACCATGGGTCACTCAGGACTCTGTCATTACATAAGTATGAGTTTAATTCTACTTTACATCTAACCAACATCTCAACAGAAAACTGTTTATTGAAAAAGTAAGTCAAACACAACTTTGATGTACAAAGTACATCAGTACATTCATTTTCTTCAAAACTCAGTTTTATGGCATAGAACCACTGTTGACTGAATATAAAACTGAACAGGAGAATGTAGCACTGAGAAGTTGCATGTATTCGCACACCGTTTCTCAGTCATACTATGATAAGTCATAAGAAACCTTGGCAGGGTACAGGTAGGCGTTTTAGAACAGGCCCCCTTAACTGTTCATTAGCGCTTCAGAATCAGACACTCACCCATAGGACAAAGTACAATATCCTCATCTGGTTTCACCTGAACCCAGTGTGAAAAAGTAGCATTGTGTTGATTATGTGGGTATGAAATAAAATCTCCAAAGATGTATGACATCTTCGTAGTGCAAAGGCACGTGCAAATAAGCGTTTGTCACTGTTTACCCTTGTACATTTGCATGCGTGCATACGCACTGCTCTTCACCTATGAGATTCCTCCTGTTTTCAGGCCTGTGTCACCTTTTCCCTGACAGGGAGAAAGAAAAAAAAGAGCTTAAGCCTTCCCACCGCAATGACAGCAGCACAGATAGTGGTGCGCAACCGTAGAGGAGCGCACTTAATAATCACATTCACCAGACAATAAATCCACTACTTCCTCTCAGTGAATCAGCTTCTTTGTGCTGGAGTTTCAACGGCACTAATCACAAAAAGCCTCTACGTCTCCAACTTTGCCAATTTAAGCCCCTGCTTTAGTCCAGAGTAACACACGCTTTCCCTAAGTGTGATCCCAGGACCTAATCTCACCTCAGCTCACTCTGCGGATACAAAGGCCCATTGTTTGTGTGCGCAGACAAGTCTGAGAAAAAAGGGGGAAAAGTGTAATTCCCAGATTCACAAATGCTGTATATGAGTTTGTTTGAATTGAGTTTGTTTGATTCTGGGACAACACACAAGACATCCCTGCACCTATGTCATGTAGCAGTGTTTTTAATAGCTGGTTTGTGACCCTTAAAGTAATGTTTGATCAGTATCTATGTTTATGAGGTTTGTGTGTTTGGCCAAAACGTTTAGTGGACATTCATGTGTGATTCAAGAGGGCAGATTTGTAATAAACATACTGCCCTCATATAATCTATGCATGGGTGCATAATTATTATTATTACTATCTAGATATGAATACATATGGGCATTTATTCATTCTGTCTACAATGAATTTTGTGTGTATGAGAGAGAGAGAGAGTGAGAGTGAGAAAGAGAGAGTGTGTGTGTGTGTGTGTGCACAAACCCTTCAGTTATTATACAGTGATCATTGATCTGTTCAGTGAACACTGAAATGAAAAAAAGAGTGAGGACTGAAAATGTAACTCTGTGTTTGATTCATTTCTAAAAATAATGGCAAATACACATTGCGGCTAGACTGAATATAAAACTTTGGTAGGTCAGCTGTAATGACAGTGGATTGAAATAGCAGTTATGTTATTTACTTCAAGAAGAATTTTAGCTCCGGGAAAATTATTCAGCAGTGGATCCATTTTCCAAAAATTAGTAGGGGTGTGCCCAATTTAAAAGATTTTTTAAAGAAGTTTTTTAAGCAAAGTATTATATTTCTGTGGATTAGCATGCGACTTATTGTCAATTAAATAAGCAAACTGATATTGCTATATCAAAAGGACTATCTGAACTGTTACCCAACACTCTATCTTTGTTCTCTGTATCTACTATAATTGAACCTGCTGCTTTTAATTGCTGGCATTTAATCAATAGATGCAAATGACAATGGAGACCTTTATTCTTGTATTCATCAATCTTGCCAGACAGAATGCAAGCTTGTAAGATAATTGTGTAGCAAAAAGGTTCCCAGTAAAGGTCAAAAAGTAGTTTGCTCAGAGGATCAGCATGGAGATTTGTTGCTTGTGTAGGGCACACAGCCAAAGTATACGTTCCTAATATCAAGGGAAGTTTTACATAAATAAACCTTCCTCCCTTTCTCTTCCTCTCTCTCACTCGTTCTCTCTCTCTCTCTGTCTGTCTGAACCACAAACGCACGCACACACACACACACACACACACACACACACACACACACACACACACACACACACACACACACACACACACACACACACACACACACACAGAGTGAAATTATTTCATTCATGCAGGAAGTATTGACACATAAAATATATCATATATTGTTTCTAATACCCCTCAGTGCCAAATTTACAAGAATGTGCCAGAGGGCTATACACAGTGTAAAAGACAAGCCCCGAATTATACTTTTTGCGCACCTGTCTCACTGTGCTCTGATCTGTGTGCAGATCCTGGAGCTGTCGCTGAAGTACTGTCACATGCAGTGGCTTAGTTACATTATACTAGAGAATGAAAATGGTAACTGAGGACACACACACACAGGCACAGAGAGAGACAGAGATTGAGAGAGCATGAGAGAGAGAGAGAGAGAGAGAGAGTCACAACTGAAACACACTGAAATATAAACTTATTTTCAAAACTTGGTTTTTCCTACTGTACTGCAGAAATCTATGAATAGATTTTTACATTTTAAATGTCTGCTTTAAAACAAAAGTATCATTTTAAAGCAAGAATGTACAGCACCTGCTATTTGCCCTTTTAGAATATGGGGCAAAATGATTTGATTAATAATTTTATGACATACTCACGACCAAGATACCAAAATTTAATTATGAAAGTAATAAATAAATGTTGTGAGACTGTATAGATCATCTACAGCCCAGAAACCAATAGCAGTAAATTATCTCCCTGCACCCATCAAGTCCATGAGGCTCAGAGACGGATGCCTTAGCACAGCCTTGTATTGATGAAACGTTCACCATGCAGCCCCTATAAGCCATTCACAGCATTTACATCAGACATGTGATGCTAAAATGTGCTCATTTATAAATGATGAAAAAGTTGATAGACTCATAATGGTTACTGATACATGAAAAGGTCCAACTCTGATGTATTCAAATAACTGAATGGGAAAGGAAATTTAGTGTTTTTAAGTTACTGTCACAAAACAGAAATGTTTACAAACAAAATGAGTTAGGATACACAGCAATATGCATACCTTAAAATATTGAACCACAACTGAAAAACCAAACCACAAAAGCGTTGATGGTGAGATCAGATTGCAGTAGAAAGTTTCATGATTGTCCAGCATCAGTAATCACATTCTTCTCCATGTTTTTCCTTGTGTCACTGTTAAATATGTATCATTTTTAAACACTATTGTTGCTTAGATAAGCCTACTATCCTACACATTAGCTCTAGCTATACAATTTATCATGACCTCATGTTGTTTAAAAATGGTGTAGCACAATAATCACATTCCATATATTTAAATTTTAGTGAAAGAATTTGAAATTAGATTTGAGATTCCTCGTAAAATGATTACCTATATGTGATAACATATTTTCTTGCACATATTACAGATTTAAAATAACTATCTTGTTCATGAAGTTTCTGGGTAAATGAAGGTGTGTAGGCTTTCCAACAATACTGGCCAAAAAGCACCAGATCATTATTGTGTGTTTTCTCCAAAGGGAATCGGGAGGCAGGACTGGCTGAACTGGACCTGTAGGAGCCTATAGTGGAGGATTAAACACTGACAGTCAGCCACACCAGCATGCTGCTGGCATAAAGGAAGGCTGTGGTGATTCATCTGTATGCTTAACTGTCTGACACATACAAAGACTGCCACATACATCAATGTCCAGTTATACCTTTGTGGCCTTCTGACCATGATATGACCAAATGCATAAGCAAACACATACCTTTAATCATTTTGTTGGTGGGGATGTACACTTTGCCCTGGTTAAAACATTTTCCCTTAAATTTGACCTAAAATAAATGCAAGTGCTATTTCCTATCAATTCAAACAGAGTTTTTAAATTAATTTTGGGGATCAGTGAACTTGAAAAATTGTGTTTGCAAAGGTAAAAAAACTAGGCCTTGAATTTAATGCTGTGCCAAAGTTAAGGACAGATTGTGATTGAATCCATGCCTATCTATACTTCCACAAGTTTCTATAGGACATGCTCTCCACAGAAAATCCCCCATCCAGATAATCCCTTTTCCTGCATAGGACATAAGATGACAACCATCTTGTGATAGTTTACATTTCACTACTGACTTGCGGGAGAAGCAGCTGGAAATGTGATAATCCACTCGTCGTATTAACACACTTGACTTTCACAAATAAAGCCTGATTTATCCAAAGAAAATCATTGTTTCATAGTTTTCAAGAAAAAAACATGTTCGTTTATATTCATTCATAATCTCTGTCTTTGCAGAAATACAAATATCTTGGAATCAAACACACCAAGGTATGAACAAAATACATATTTTACCTTAGATGAATAATAACAAATATTGATATAGAAAGATGGTTATATCCATAAAAAGTATGTTTTTAACATGTAATACGCATGTTAATATGCATCCAGTGTCTATAAATTCATGTTCACTTAGGCAGTAAAACATGAGTAATGTTTCTGATGGGTTCAATGGTTTCGCATGCAGAATATACATACGTTGTATGCTTTGGTTGTGGTAAATTACACATTTCAGTCCAATCATTTCGTTTTATCCCTTTTTCAGTTGGCTGTCATGCATTTTCCATTTCTTTGTGCTCTGAATAATGGCTGAGGATGACGCTGGCACTTTTGTAGAGCTCATTCAGATAGATCATACCAGTCTGAAGGTTGCAGTCAACAATGCAGGGAAGAATTTAACTGAGATACTTAAGCTGCAAGGTATATTATATTGAGGTTCACAACTGAAGCTGGGGAGCTATTGGGGGGGTGGCTAAAATACTATCTGCAGGAGGCGCTGACTACAGGTGCATTTATTACCAACACCTATGCATGGAATAAAGGGGCATTTTCTCCACTCCCGCCTGTTATCTGTAGGTTGAGAGAGACCGCTGAGCTGATGCCACTGTCGATTTCTGTAACCAGTCAATGAATGAATGCAGCCCAGCTGGATGCAGCACAGTGTTAAACGGCCTGGCAGTACACTCTCCCCACTGCTCTAGGCTTCTGTTAGGAAGAAAAGAATACCCTTCTTACACTCACAAACACTATATTAGAAAAAAAAATGCAGTGTGACCTGGAGAAAAGGCAAGCACTCTCTAACACCACTGTGTAATGACTGATTAGGTCATGTTCAGTTTTCAGATATGGACTTCAAATTTGTTTTTTTTTTTTTTGTTTTTTGCTTTATCTCCTGTGTTCATCCTTTTGCATGAGTCATGTTCATTACCCTATGATGTGTCCTTCACTCCTTTAAGACATCCACAAACACACATAAAATGTAATGTTCCTTCACACAAGAGCAGAGCAGACAGCAATGGCACTACTAAACTGCACTAATGACATTGTAAAAGATGAAGATTTTTGGTTTTTAAAATGACTTGCTTGCACAGAGTGAAAATTTATTCAATGTCATTAACAGTCATTGTCCCACCAAGGAATAGAACCTGCAACCCCTCTGGTGCAAGTCTAGTTCTTTACCATTTTACTTTGCTGCTCAGATTTTAGTTCAGTTCCTATCTGAGCACAATGTTCCATCTATATTACAATGGGCTGCTTTATCAGTGCTTTCTCAGTCGCGTTTTTGTGGAGCAGTACAGAACATCTCATGCAATTTTTGTCTGTACTGCTTTTTATTATTTTTGTAGCTCGTTTTCTTATGGTTCTGGCTTTACATCACTAAGAAATAATTGTGCCACGGGTGACAAACACATTACTCCTCCTTGTTACACTGAACGTCCTGTCTTAATTACCAAACTATTTTTCCATGTGCATGCAGCTTCTTCATTACTCATTCTCAATTATATGATACTGCTGTCCCCTAGACTTAATTACTTCTTCTGCTAAGAAGATAAATTAATTTCCTGATTAACCCTCTGACTCGTAAAGATGCCGTCTGACACCCAATTCTAACATGGACAACGTCAAGAGATTTTTGGTATTGAGGATTTTTCACACACAGATACAGTACACATACTCACACACAAACACTATATGTGTGTGTGTGTGTGTGTGTGTGTGTGTGTGTGTGTGTGTGTGTGTGTGTGTGTGTGTGTGTGTGTTTGAATCACATGCATTTGCATGTGAATACATTTGAAAAACAATACTTAAAAAATATTTTAAAATATACACCATGGAGATGGATGGCACATGCATACAGGAGGTAGACAAAATAATGGAATAAAAATGAATCTGACTATGTACGAATATTGCTCAGCTAATTCAGAGTTGGGCCATCCTTCAGCCTTCAGAACAGTGTACATGCTGGATATGCTTGCATATGACAACTGTTCCGTGCTAGCTATATAGTTAAAATGTTTTTTACCTCATTTACAAGGTGTCAGTCTGAAAGTTGTTTGGTAAAACCAATGCTAAATAATAGATCAATGTAGTTAAGAAGCAAATAAAATGATAGCGATGAGCTAACCTTTGTTTGAAGACACTACTTTTCAACAACCTCAATTAATCAATATATTGGTTGAAAAAAACAGCAGAAAAACGGCACTCCAGAACCAGGTTTGCAAAAAAATTGCCCTAGGGCAGACTGTAAAGCCATTTTGACATATGAACTCCGGAACATGTCCAGAGAATTAGGTCTGGACATTTATCGGAGTTGAGAACATAACCGAAAATGTTCAATGTCAGGCGTGTTCTCACCTACTGGAAATAATCTGTTTGGTTTAGGGCTTAAGACTCCAGTTTTGGTAGGTTGGTGTGAATAATGGTTTTTGGAACTACATTTCAATCCTCAGTCAGCCAAGGCCTTGGAAACAAGGTCTTCACCCTCTTTAGCCCACCAATGACACAATTGCTTAGATTAAGAGCCGAAACACACTAACAAAGAATGTGCTTATCAGGTCTGTGGGGTCTGACTTGAATCTGGGTGTGTATGCTAAATTCCACAGGGACATTTTACTGAGAAAATCAGCTTCACCTGCCCTGCTGGTCTGCACCTGCTCTGTGGACAGCCTTACCATTTCTTTCACCCTGTCTCTTCTTGTGCATTAAACTGAACAGCAACCTGAGCAACACCATTTGTGCTTGTATTTCATTATAATGGTTTTTTAATAGTGCAGAATATTGTTTTAGGTACAATCACATTTTTGTTCAAGAAATGTACTGCCAGACTTATTAGTTACATTTTCCCAAACAAGACATTCAATGGTGAACCGCAGGTAATTTTTAATTAGCATGGGGGTGAGCAATCTGCTGTTTATCATTTTTCTCTCACCAAAGTGACATCTCTGCTGATTACTCACATTATGGCTAATTTGCGGCTGATAATCAGCCTCAGTTTCACACTAAATTTCTCATTAGGCTTCTGCAGTTGTCACTCTGACTCAGAGTTTGCATTAACCGGCTTAATCTGCAAGTTGCGCGGAAGAGGAAGAGCTGCCGCACGTCACAAACGTCATGTATAATCTTGTAAAGAGCCCTCAGAGAGCACTTGTTCAATAATCACTGTTCATCATTTCATATTTGAAAAGTGTAATTAGGCTTGATCAGGACCGAGCTGCAAATCATACACTAAACTCGTTTGCAAAGACTTATAAATAAGGGGGGGTTGAAACAAAACAACAAAGTTGGACCATGTTCATACAAACTGTGCTGTATCCCAGTATCATAAAAGATTTACAAATGTTAGGGGTTTGAAAAGGTGGGTTGGAGAATACACAAATAATGGATATTTTTTTTTACCACACAAGATTTTTCATTCTTCAGTGGTTCACTAGCTGAACCCCAGGAAACACATGTGAATGTCCTAAACAATGTTCTACATTTTCAACTGTTTGGTTGGAGTTGAATGGTTTTAAGGAATAGCTGCAGTGATGCAACACTTCAGATAATAACTTGATGCTTTCACACAGAAGAGAAGGTTAAACTTAATGCAAATGTACGTCTCTGTGTATGTATTTTAATATTGTAAATTATATATTGTATATTAAATATCCTCGCAGACTTAACATGTGATGAGCTGGGCTGCATTTCTGCACATTTATTTTCTTTAATCAGAAACACAAAAGAGTTAGATAGAATTAAGCATCATTACATTGTGAGGGATGAAAATTATATCAGGTGTATTATACATTTTAGAGCACACATCTGGATATGAAATTGTAAAAACATACTTAAAAAAAGAATGCTGGATAAAAATGGTAAATTTTTTCTTTACATTTTTCTGGATAAACTACACTTTGTTACGCCTGAGCAGAAAACATGTCACAGAAAAAGTACTGCAGAATCATTGTTTGGAGCAAGGGACCGATTGCGCTCTTGGAGGACGAGTGCTGGCAATCACACTCATGTCCCATGTCAGAATTAATTGCAGTCACAGACGCACCTGGATCAGTTTGCAGGCCTCCTCAGCAATCTCACCCTCTCAGCCATCCGTGGCCTACTCAAGAGTCTTTCACTTCGAGTGCACAGCGCGGCATGACGCACATCCAGCTGACCCTGCAGCTCAAAGAAAAATAATCCTTAAAATACGAGGCATTTGAATTTGGATGGCAGATGCTACTGCAAGCTAGCTTTTTCTTACTACACTAAACAGATTTTCAGTTGTAACATGTTGTCAGCATGCAGTAAGGAAAGCTTTCCATTTTTTGGCTCACATGTTTATTTATTTATTTACCTTTATTTAACCACAAAGTCTCATTAAGATTCGGAATCTCTTTTGTGAGAGAGAACTGGCCAAGGTAGCAGCCAACACAATGTCAATACACGTAACATGAAAAACATACAGTTTTAAAAATTGAGAGAGAAATTTGGGTACAGTAGCTTCTTCACACAAAGCATTTACATGTAATGTAACGATGCTTTGGCTTTTATTTGAACCTGTTATTGAATATTTGAATCACACATGGCCGATAACACTGCCAAGGAAGCAGGGACAGTGATATTACTCAGCCCTCACTCACAGTGAATGAAGGGAAACGTACGGAAATGTAGCTACGTAAATTAACTGACCTTGTCGCTTCACAGAGTTTGCAATAACACTACAGCGCACAAATTCCTCTTAGCTTTAGAGAAAAGAAGAATATAATCCAAAAATATTGTTTCTTGACAAGCCAAACACAGTATGTGACCAGCAGTGTCTCTGTCTGACCCAGTCTTTGCCAATTGTCAGCCTCCCATAGGGAAAACAACCAGGTAGGCCCAAGAGTGACACACAGAGCAGGGGGGGAGTGGCACATATACACACCCTAATCACAGTGTTCATGTAGTGACCCTGCCTTTGCCTACTGAATGTGGCTCTGAAAGACTGTTATTTTATTTATTCATTTACAGCTATGCAAACACTTAATCATCACATTTCATTAGCCGGAAAGAATTTTTTATTATCTTTTTTTTTTTTGATGCATGTGCATGCAGCAACATTGATCAATGAGGAGGTTCATAATTATGACATGGTTGACTTAGCTGACGGTCTCGGGATCAGCGCGATTCAAGGTCAGCATGAAGATTAAATGACAGCCCTCAAGTAATCATTTCTGTGTATCACATATCATTAAGTAATGATACCGTCAGTGCTGTTGCAGACACTTATTTGCACGCAAAATGTTAATTTGCCTGATTTAGTGTATCGCCTTAAATAGATATCCAATATGCTAACTACTTTTATCAGTTTTGCTAAATTATTTGTCAACTACATATGCACAGTTATCTGGTAAAGCATCGAAGACAATACACTATTTTAATAATGTCATTTCCTCTGATTAGGATAAGTCTATGTAGGCTAACAACTAATAATAATTGTTAAGGTCAAAAGTGCATTATGCCTATTGCATTAGGCTGTTGTTAACATTCATCCGGCCAACAGCACTCTCGTATCTTATATAGATAGCACATAATATAAATTATGTGCTATAATATATTTATACTAAACACCATGCTTAAATATTTAACATAGATTTATAACCAAGATTGAACATACATTTTTTATGTACAATTTTCATATACAAGGTATATGTGGTAAAATTCAGGCTAATCTTTAATTAACTGTATTTGTGAAGGAGACCTGTTATAAATAAAGGGAATGAACACTGTATTATGATAATAAGGGAAGAGGACCAATGATGAATGGAGAAAAGATTTTAATTACAGAGTTAATTATGTGAAGAAAGGTGAACATTTTGTGCAAATGAGACCGAAAGGTCACATTTGTTTGAAAACATTCACATCACCATTCTCTTGTCATTGTCTTTGAAAACAAAGGATCCAGGACTTATGGAGAATTAACATACTGTCACCGGGCAGACATGAAGCCCCTTCCTTAACCCGTCCTTTTCTGTCACCTCTCTGATGAATAATTATGATGTCACTTCCCTACCAAAACAATATTGGCAGCCGCAATGAAAAAAAAAATTGTATCTTTTTTCTCCAAGTAAGTTATGTATAAATATTAAATAAATGAATAACATTGAAATGACTGAAGAGCTGAAGAACTGCGGCTGAAGAACAGTGGAATGTCCATTGCTAAATGTATTCTGACAAGTTTGGGCACATACAAAGACTATATAATAAATATATATGATCTTATCATTCCTTGGAATGTACTGAGGAAAGTGAACTAACAGTACAAACATATCAATGATATACATACCAACAATGATCAAAGACTTACAAATGTTCACTGCCACCGAACGGCAGGATCCATATTCTGCACTCAGAGCTACTCTCAGCATTTTCTGCGGAAAAAGTTTCATTTCAGTCTCAGGTGGGCATCTGACGCCTTTACAAGTGAAAGAAAAGCCAGTGTCATGTTATCCTGAGTTTGTCCCTTCAGGATGTACTGTGCTGCAGCTCTCCCTGTGTATTAATTCATGAGCAGTTTCTGAATAAATGAAGAGCTATTGCACTCTGTGGATAAACATCCACCTATTCTCATACAGTATGACTGAAACCCTTCAATTCCGCTCTCCTGGTGCAGGTCTTTCTCCTCCCAGAGAATAGCGCAGGGCATAGTGTGTCCCGCTATGCCATGACTGAGGGACGGGGTGGGGGGTGGGGGTTGGGCTGAGGGGGGGGCTGAATAACGGAGATTGTCATGAATGTCTACTCTAACATATGAACTGAGTTGGTCGGTGGCACTCCAAACGCTGCGAACCATTAGTGATGTAATTCAGGCTGACACATCATGGCTCTGTCCCAGCCCACCCAACCTCTTCCTCTTCTGTTTTATGTTCTGTTTCTACTGCTGGTACCTAAGAGTGCAGAGTAAAAAAAGGACTGCAGTGTGGAAAATAAAAGCACAACATAAAAAGCAACATTACCATTACCTCAGTAAAATGCCAAAAATGAGGACTTAAACATAGCTATGTAAAACATAGCATTGGATTGTGCAATAGTCTAAGAATAGTCTCTTTTTCAATTGTTGTCTCATTGTGCCAATAAGGAAGGGGTTGGATTTTTTACAAGATGACTATATTCCCCGTTTTGCTACTGAATCAAATCAAATGATGGGATGATTTTCTCACAAAACCACACCATTTGATTTGAGTACAAAATTCCTATCTAATTTTGGAAGCACCTCACAGATCTGAGTAACATAATTGTTGTCATAATTGATGATAGGAATGTTTAAACTGACATCTAATTCAAAGATTTAACATGGGACCAGCATTTCAATGGTCAGCAAAGCAGTACTTTTTCACCTGTACTATTTCAGAGCAAACCTTTGTTATTATCATTAAACTTCGATTGTTTGTCATTTCGCTCAGTTTAGCTTGACTTTACGTAACTCTTTGAAACTTTTTGAAATAAACATAACACAGCAGGCAGATTAGATCAGCTAAATGATTTCAAACGGTTTGAAAAGGAAAAAAATAAAAGCTCTGCACGTAGAGCCCAGAGGAGCCTTTATTTTCATCTTTGAAGATACAGCAGGGTGCTCAGTGTTACAGAAACGATGGCTACAGAGACAGCTATCCGTCATAAACAGTCACAGGTGTCACACATTAGCAGTGACTCATTTGTGTCAGAGCAGCCTGGAGTGTCCGTAGGTGCCAGGACCTCCACCAGACTCCTCATGAAAAAGTGAGTTATTTAGGATGCACTGTTTTAATATAAGATCGGCTGTAGTAATTTTCTCCTAGTTTTCATTTGTATCATTTTCTTTTCTAGGGTATCTGTCTGTTCTGAATTCTACACTATGCACTCACACGGCTATATATATATATATATATATATATATATGTGTGTGTGTGTGTGTGTGTGTGTGTGTGTGTGTGTATATATATATATATATGTAACACATAACATAATTTAACACACACACACACACACACATACACATGCAGACACACCTTATTCTAAAACTCCAGGTGGCCCACTGAGCCTGATGGTAGCGCCCCTAAAAGCAGAGAAATAAATTAATAAATAAATGTGGTCTTGAAGCTGCATCACTGAGATGAAGGCTTAAGCTTAGAGAGTAGGAATGAAAGACAAATTTAGCCCAAGATCTTAGAATAACTATGTAAGGATAAAGCTTAGAAGAAAAAAGTGCAAATGGCTGCACTTCTGGAAGGTGGGCTTAGGGCTCTGGATGAAGTGCTGACTGCCTGTCTTTGAATAGCAGGCAGCCTGCAGAGGTAGGCTGGGTGGCGGGGGTGGGGGTGGGGGTGGAAAAGTCAAGATTTCTTATTTTTCCAGACTCAATAAAGATGTATCACACATATGTATAAATTACAGATACACTTTCAATTATTTCTAAGAATTTTGTTATTATGTTCATCAACTTAACTTTACATATGAAAGACTTTTCTTCTGAATACTTAATTAAATTATATATTTAAGTCAAATTATCAAATTTCTTTTAAAACTTTCAGTATTTTTGTGATCACAGAAACAATATCAAAATTATGGAAACAGAATGAAAAAAGGACTCATATTTTGAAGTATCTAAATCATAACTACAAAAGGTCTGCACATATTTAAATTACTGATACATATCTGCCATCAAACACATTTTAACCTTAAACTATGAGCAGTATGACAGTTCTAACAGGTTTTGGTCAGGTCAAATAGTGTGTGCCTAAAATTGTAGGAACATCAGTTGCAGAGAAATTATATACCGTATATAAATGATTTATTTTTATGTTATGGCCTGCTTCATCAAAATAGTGTTGTGTTTGGTTGTCTTCAAAGCAGACCAGTCTCCCTATATGACTATCTCATCTGTTTTGTTTTGAGGATTGGACTCGTCTCCCTCTGCTATGACTCAGACTTCCGTCGCGATGAAGTCTTTCTTCCCTCGAGACCTCCTCTCCCTCTCTTTTTTCCGAAGCTGCGTGCCACCCTCTCCAAATCCCTGACTAAAAAAAATTGCTTTTTCCTCCTCTCCTCAAGCACAGATAGTGTTGCCATTGGTTTCAAATCCATTGCTGATGTGCTCCGGCCAAGTGTAAATCCTCAGGTTCCACCCAAGGGCTGGCTGCCCCTTCCTCACCGTCCATCCTGTTATCATCAGCCTGCTCTGATCAACATAAAAGTCACTTCACACGTTCAAGTACAGCACATACATTTTGTTTCATAACTGACCTTGTTTTTCAGGTCAATGTTAGATAAAATATAAAAACTGAATCCTGAAAGCCAGATCCTAAAAATATGGAAAGTGCCTCATTCAACCATTTCCAAAGTGTGTGTGTGTGTGTGTGTGTGTGTATGTGTGAAAGAGAGTGTATTCATGGCTTTTCTTATATCCAATTATTTCAGAAAGAAGGGAAAAAAAACTGAACATGTTGGACATTGGAAGTATAACATTTTTTCTGTGTTATATACCCAGTTCTACATCTGAATGACATTATTTTTTTAAATTATACACCTGTTTTGACAGGATTGGGTTTACAATGTATGGTTATAATATTTAATAAAATCATACGTCAATACAGTGGTCTTTCTGTATGCCTCTGTGACATTTCTTTTGCTAAGGGAATCATAAGAAAATGGATTGATTGATTGATTTATTGATGTGAGCCAGGAACAGATTTAATTAGAATCCATGGCATATAATGCAAACTAACTTATAATTTATTTATGTTCAGAACAATCAGATAACAGTGTCAGTAGATTAATTGAATGACACAACAAACTGGAATGGTCTTCAACAGAGAGCTGCATGTATCAGAAAAGCCATCTGCACTGTAGTGTGCTGCTGCAAATAGCATTTACCATGTTTAAGGTTTGTCCCCCAGATCCTCTCCAAAGCATATTCTATTTGCAGCTAACATATTCTTTATGCCGCTGGATTAGTCTTTTTATAAAACATATAGTAACAACTATACTATGTTACACAAATGGGTTTTTGTAAGTGGTGGGTCATAGCTGAAAATCCTTATACTATTTTATTCATTATTGCATTAATAAAAATGCCCAAATAATTTCTTCCACAATTTTTAATTACCTTGCCTCTGAACTGCAGCCATTTTCAAAACAATGTTGCTTTAAAAATGAGCACATTAGAGAGCAGCTAGATAAATCACATTAGCTTAATTAAACTGTATGAACATTTTCATAGGGTATGAATAAAATATCAGACTCAATGAAAACAGGTTTTCTTTGAAAAGACAAGTTATGGAGATTTATGAACACTTTAAGAACTCGCAGAATTTCATTACCTTACATCTCTATTAGGATCTTTACAAGCATACATAATGAAAGGCCTAATAAAAGATTTAATAAATGGACTTGTGTTTAAAGTCAAATGGGTCTGGGAGAGGCAGAGGGGTGAAAAGACTTGGGAAGACTATGATAGGAGGAAAACGTGGGGTACTGTCAGAAATGGATTAAGTATGTAAAATGAATTTGGTTTCAATTAAAAGAATGAAATGTTGGTCTATTTTAGCACCTCTTTAAGTCCAGATGAACAGTGCAGAGAATACTCAGATGAAAGAAACCTGCAAATTAAGATATGTAAATCGAGGTTGTTTTAAAATGCAACATGTGCGCTTGATTGGCTAGACTACACACTGAACTGTACCTCTGAATTGCTCTTGTTAGGTACTGTGCTGTCACCTTCAGCTAACATGTTTCTAAATTGACATTTGTAAGGAAATACAGCATAATGAGATTGCAGCTCCTGACAAGGAAATTAAGGCACCACTCCATCTCAATGATAGTTTCTTGGATAGTTGTCTTTGGCCTGTTGTCAGAGTGACATATTTTATATATTATGTAAATTTCAGTCGGTATCAAGCTTGTAATGGTGAGTATGAATGTAAATTAAATTTTCTATTTAAAGGTTGACACGGTGGGGTTGGATTTCAACACTAATAGGAAGCCTACAGGTGTCTTATTCTGTTATTTTATGAAATAAACACTTTAACAATGATCCAGAAAATCACAGAAAGGTGAGAATATTTGGTAGGGAGATCATTGGCCCTTCAGCTTTCATCAATAAATCTCCTAAAGCTAGCTTTTAAACAAGGTAACAAATGCATGTTTACTCATAAATCATAAGTTACTCTAATAATTCTTCTTTAAAAAATGAAACAGATTAAGAGGAGAGACAAAGTCATGGTTATCTTTACTACTGTTGTTAGCAAAGACTCCATTGGAAGAGACAGTCCTCACAAGCGCAGGTTACACCCTGTAGTTAGATGTTCCTGCTTCAGCCATCACTAGTCAGCTACGACCAGGAGTCTGCAGCAGTGGGAGATAGTTAGGCTTCCTTGGGTAACCGCTGCATTAGTTCTTCTCAACCATGCCGTCATCCTCCCGCCTGTCAGCTGGTGTCAGCGAGAGATAGGCCTTCTTCTCCGATCATCAGAGTCGCGGACACGTTTCAGCCGCAGTGCTTCCTGTGTGGGTCCAGTAACCACAGCAGTAAATTGGAAGGCAATGGTTGGTGGTTCCAAATATTATGGAAAAGAAGGGAAAAAAAGTTTTTAAAGTGCTTATCGCAATATTTCTACAACTGAAATTAACATTCTTTTGGTAAGTAATGGTCACATTTAACACATACTTTCATCTTGATATGCATCATTCAGTGTTGGCCTCCATTCACCTCTGCTGGAAGATAAGAAATATCAGTAAGATAATTACCATTGGGAATTATTTGTAGACTCACAACATAGAGAGCTGCATTAACCTTCTCTAAGTAACATGACTATACTCTACAGCTACCATATTCTCTTTGTGCTTTTTTACATGACATAAGACTGAGATTGTTACAGCAATGACCTGGTACCATAAGATAATATGCTGAAGTTCACTTAGATCAAACATTGTGTTCTGTTGTGTGTGTGCTGATATGAGGCGGAGGAGGCCATAAAGTTATGTCTGTGAATTTGTACATCTGTCTGTGAAAAATTTGCTTTGTTTAACAAGTTGAAGATTGATTAAGAATGAAATGAGCTGAAATGATGATGGCTCTGAGGTCCTTTTGGGACATTGTAAGAAGTGATGAGGATCTGGGGGGAGTAAAGCAGCAAAAACGCGGTCCTGGAGTACACCTGCGCATGCTGGATTTCATTCCAGCCAATCTCCTCATTAACTGTGGCTGATGAAAATGTGTATCAGTTCCATAATTACCAAGGATTTAATTGCCATGTCCAGGTGTGCATACCTTCAGCATTTAAGACTTTCAATTGTATCTGTCTCTTTGTTAATCGATGCAAACGTAACGTCTTTTAAAAGGAATTGCTTTCCACGCTGCAAGACTGTACAAAAAATAAAGCATTAATTGTCTGACAACTGATATGACTGATAAAAGCCCTTAAATGAATATGAAATATCAATTCTGCAGAGTATGAATATCTATTTGTGACCTGACTTGGCATTAAGAGGGTGAATTAACACTCATGAGAAATTAAAAATGTCTAATCAAAAATAGTTAGCACTGCTTCATGCCTCAGGACCTGTAATTACAGTTGGAAGGGAAGCCCTCATATATAGAATACTCCAGGAGCTGGGTTAGCTGGAGCTGAGCTGGGTTAGCTGGAGCTGGGTTAGCTGGAGTTGGGTTAGCTGAGAGACAGCATGCAATATCTCCAGCATCTCATATATGTTCTCATGTCTGTGAAATTTCTCAGCTCAGACCATGAGATATTCCTGGGCTGCAGTTCCTCAAACCCTCTTGAGAGTACAGTAGAATATCTGATATATGAATTAATCTAGGATGGAGGTTATTCAGAGCTATGACCCATCAATTTAAAAAAAAATAAATCATGTTTTCATTTTAAATATTTTTAAATTTAAAATATTTCATTTTTGATGACCCTCCTACTGAACAAATAAAATATTAGCATTACTTCACAGTATTACTTAACAATTAAAATAAGGAAGTGAAGAACTCTCCCTTGGATTCTCCCAAGTAATATTTTAACTTTCATGGTGGAACCACTATAAATACACTTGTGAATGTACCGTGTAACATAGATTCTGTTCCCTGGAATTTCCATTCGGGGGCAGCCAGTAAACGCTCCTGCACAGAATCGCTCCAGAGCCATGATGCATTGGTTATTCTGCAGACATGTTACCCCCTCAGGGTGGCTAATTCTGAATGTAGTAATCTGCTTAATCACAACTTATCATTATTGATCCAGCATTAAAAGCCATTTACGGTGAAACCCCTGGGTCTGAAAAGGCACGCAGCTCCTTCTGCTTCGTCATTTATTTTCGAATTCACAGCTTCTGCCTGAGGGCTGGCTGCGTGGAAGATAACGAATAATGTATGGGGCCGGTGGAGGAGAGGCAGAGCGAATGGCACTTGCAGATGCAGAGGTCCACGCGCTGCATGCTGAGAGATGCTTTCCGCCTTAATCTGGCACCAGCTGCGTTTCCCAGGTAATTAAAGCTGAAATCATGATATGTCAAAGCGCATCCTTATGTTGCATATCTCCTGGCAAACGCCCCGGCTTATCAGTCTGTTATTGATCTGCGCAGACTGCCAGTTAAGAAATTTATTTTCATTGAGGGGAGGACACTGCTGTCAAAATGACAGTGATGATTTTCCATCTCAAGTGGAGTTTTTTTTTTGGCAATTTCTGTGTCAGAATTGACCAAAATGTAGCATAGACATTGCTTACCATTGCAAATGGATGGATGTAAACTATAAACTTTGAAGAATGCAAAGATAACATAATTTAAATTAAAAAAAAGGATTTTAATTTCAATTTTAAAATAAAAATCGAATTATGTCTCAAGTGCCACTGAGCCACCAGTGTGACATGTTTGTGAATATCTCCAGCCATCATTTTCAAAGCAGAAGAAAACAAACTGCCCAAGAGCGAGGGATCTCTCGCCTGAATGCTTTATAGGCTGCCATCACTAGCTGTTTCTGTCAGAATCTCAAGCATGGGCTGATGGCGCAGGACAATTCCCCTTATATTTTCCATTAGGATATGTAAACCAATGCTTTGTTGATGAAAAATGTGAAGCAACCGCACATAAGCTAAGGCTAATATGATGTCACGTGTAAATTTGCTTGAACATGTTGTGGAAAAGGGTTACTACCTAGCAACTCCTCCATTAGGGTTTTAATTTGTCAGAAACTGATGTCTGTGCTTCATGTTCTGACAGATAATGTTGGCTGCTGATGGAGGCCTGAGAAACCAATGGATGAAAACCATCACCCCCGGGCACTTCATTGTTTTGCTCTGCCATCTAGTAAAGTCAGCAATTCTGACAAACTGCAAGATGTGAGTGCACTGAGTGAATGGGAAGACCCTGGCGCTACATGAAGAATCTCTGTTTTTACTTCAGTGTGCCTCACCTGACACCTGGGCTATTGGTCTCGTGTGCCGTGTTGGCACAGCATTGTCGTCACACCTGCTCATTGTCACAACTGCACAATTATCCAGCCTTTGGAGGTAACTTTGGTGAGAAGGTCAAAAAAGAGAATTGCCCTGGAAACTTTTCATTTTCTGAGCTGTTTTCTCTCTGAATTATTAATACATTTCACACAATGAACATACCAAACAATTAAAGAGCCACAGAGGTGAGTTTGGTTTGAAACAGTAAAATAAAAAGTCTAAAAAAAAATAATCCAAAACACATGATCAACCATTCAAGGCAGCGCAATTAGCAATTCTCAGCCACTGATTTCCTCACAACCAAGAAATCAAAGATATTATTTCTGTTAATCTTTGACTGCTGTGGAGAAGCATGATTGATGCCTCTCAACACACATGCATACACACACGCAAAAACATAACAGAAATTGTGTAGCAGGCTTGTAACTGTGAAAGCTGCATGATCTGGTACAATATTTACAACTTCTTTTTAATTTTGATTTTTTTAATGTAAACTAGAAATTGAATGTAACAGCTTTGGTCAAACATAGAGTGCTAGTCAAAGGTGCTTTGAACAATGGAAAAATAGGGTTTGTTACTGAGCGATTTCCATAACTACTCAGTCCATTTCACAGAGAATTCATGTCAAGGGCCCACAGCTTGCAAAACAATGGAAATCAATAGAGGAGTGATTCTTTACACTGTCACCAGGCAAGAGTACAGCAGAACACGTAGATATTATGATCACTCATGCTGGTCTTGCTTTGTCTGAGACACCATCCGGTTGGGAGGCTGAAATTCTCTTAAGGCTGTCTCAGCAGGCTTTATAGAGTAGCACTGGGCGGGAAGGGACACATTGTTTTCAGCCTTTAAACCTGTCACTACCACCTCCAACGATATTTTTTTTCTTGGTTTTTTCCCCTTCTTGTTCACTTATTGAATTCAGGTAGCTGAATCCAATTAGTGTCAGCCTGTCTTTCATGGAATGCCACCCTAAATCTGCCTCAAAAACTGGGATCCTATTAGCACAGAGTAACCGCCTCTGTATTTTACACCATGAGTTTTATGTGCCTCCCAATGTCACTGCATCAAAGGAGTCTTGTCTGCACATGAATCTCCTCATGCTGAAACCTTCAACCCCATTATGCGGGTGAAGTGCCCTTCCTCAGCTATTTGTATCCCCCTGCACCGCGCATCATTACCCTCCACCGTCTGACGGCTCTTTATCTTCCGTCTTGCCTTGATTTTTCCCCTTCCCTGCGAATCTTTAAAGTTGCACGGATATTTACTACATCCTTTTTTTTTCCACAGGAGAATCAGAGCTCTGTCTGTCCTGAGTTAGGTGTAGCAAGGTATCATCAATGCTTTTTGGATAAATTCTGCTCGTCATGTTGTCTGTTGTCAATTTATCTTGGGTTGGGTGACAGAGATGGCAGAAATGCACCACCGAGTAATTTTGGGCATTAAATGTAAACAACTTAAATACCTTTAAAAGTTCTTATTTTTTGGTTTTGTTGAAACAAAGATGTATCTGAAGCTGTTACTTTAGCCTATTAAAATTTTGTGAAAAATTTCTTTATAGGGAACCACACATGCAACCACTAATTAATATTATTATTGAAATACCACAATTGTTTTTCTATATTAATGGCCCACAGCCAAACTTAATGCCTGTGTTTACATTTAGAAATAGTCATACAACAGAAGCACAGAGTGATGACATAGCAGTTCACTGAACAAGTTGGAATTTTCTTAGTGCCATTATGAACTGGGCAGCCACATGCCATCTGTAATATATGCAAGAGCTTACATCATAGCAAATGAGGCATCATTTTAAAATGTCAGAGAATTGGCTGTTACATCAAATGACATTTACTTTCCCTCATAATAGTAATGAGAGAAATTGTTGTAGGTGCAGTCAAAAAACTATCAACTATTATTAAAGAAAAACTGAAAAAAGGGTGTGTGTGTGTCCACAAATAATAATTTTTATTTTCATTTTGATTCAAATAATTGCTTTTATCACTGAATTACACTTTTCATTACAATGCTTATAGAAATTACACTGATAATAACAGGCTAACAGGTAAGTAGGTTATATCTTTTGTAACTTTTTAAAAAATATTTTCTTTAATTAGGTGGGAATTCTGGCAAACTGCTGTATCACCATGAGTCAGCTTGGCCACCTTTAGCCTATGATCCAGACTAATTAATCCTCTCACTGATGTTGTATAATAGCCACAGAAAACATTTATACACGAGCTTAATTGGAACCGATGCTTTTGTTTCATCAAAACTGACCCCGATATCTCTTCTTGGAGACAGAATGAGGACGCAGTCATCTGTGTTCCTCAGACTGTCACCCATTCAAGCTCCATATGGGTGAAATTTGTTTCATTGAAAGATGCCTTAATTTGTGTAGTACTGTATTAAAGGAGTATTTCAGATATAGCATGAGAATTAGAACACACCTTATTACACACTGAAAGGGAAGCACACAGGGCATCTTCTCAACAAAAGGAATATGAATTGGTGAGCCTTTGGTGTATGAATGCATGTTGGATAAATCTGCATGAACGTTCGAGACATAATTACTATAACCCATTTTCCCATTGGCTATTAATGTTATTTCATCAAAAAATAGTGCTACCCCTTGTATACTTTAACACACAAATGTCAGTAACATAAAAAGAAAAAAGAGTAATCTTAAGCCACAAGACAGCGGAATTTGGAATGGCAGGTCTGTAGATCTGAGCGACTTGCCATCTTCACAGAAGGTCCCGTAGAGGTTACCATGTGACAAATTCTCTGAATGCATTACATTGACAGCTTGCAGTGAAGAGTCCATTCTGCAAAGCCACATTTTCAGGGAATGCCTAAACAGTGGCAAAGAACAAAGAACACTAGCCTTCAGTAATTGCTGACATGCTCAATAAAGTGTGCTACACTCATAGGCATGCCAGACTGGGGGGGGCACAGGGTTGCTAAGTGTCATGCCTGATTACTTCAGACCTGCATAGTTCAGCCAGGAGACGTTGTAGTAGAGTGAAAAGGCTAACATGAGAAAGGCTGTATTCTGCACGGATGGCATTCAAGCCTAGAAGTAAGCAAAATATTCCAGCAACAGGTTTTCATTATGATATAAATAAAGTTGTCTGCACAAAGCCTGACTGAATAGATCAAGTCTCAAGTCATCAAAGTGAATCTCAAATCTCCAATCAACTATACTTAATTTTGATTAGTCTAAAAACTACCACAAGCTTTGTCTGATCTAAATTCAATTACCATGTATGCCTTAACATAAACACAAGCTGGGTATAACTTTGCAGTTGCTGTTTGTTGGTGATCACTCACCTCATAAAAGGTAGAAAAAATAAAATTGGCATTTAAATCATTTAAATATGAGGTTAACTGACACATGGCTGCAGGTGACAATGTGTAACACAGCAAAAAATGTGTTTACTTCATGCATAGGTTTTTGCTTGGAATTGCTATAACTCAGTATGTTTGGACAAGGCATTTTTAAGACAAGACTGAGAAACAGTGTATCTGTAAACCAAATGTATGCTTGTGTGTGTGTGTGTGTGTGTGTGTGTGTGTGTGTGTGTGTGTGTGTGTGTGTGTGTGTGTGTGTGTGTGTGTGTGTGTGTGTGTGTGTGTGTGTGTGCATGTGCAAATGGCAAATCAAAAGAGATAGATCATGTTCATGCATGGATATGGAAATAGCAAAATTCAAAATTAGTTGTTTTTCTGACAATGGATTTCTCCAAAAATAGTCCCGTGTCGATTGTAGCTGGAAAATTGTTGTGACAATAGTCCCATTTTCTGATTAGTTCACACACCCTCAATAATGGCATAGCTGCACAGGATGTGCGGGAGTTGCTTTCATGCTGGAGTTCACTAAATTCTGAACTCCAAAAACATTTTACAGTAAAACTGGCTGTGTATCTCACATAATGGGAATACTCGGGACAACATCCATCTGGACCGTTCTGCAGCATTGTGGGTAAGTGTGAAAATATGTCTGTGAAAAAAGAAAAATGGCAGACCGCTCCTTAAATAAAAAGCCTGGTCTGAGGCGATACTCTGTTACCAAGGCTATGGAAGGGCTGCATCATCGCCTGCAGATGTGCATATATCAAGAGAATGAATGAATGAGCTGGTGTGAGTGTGTGTGTGTGTGTGTGTGTGTGTGTGTGTGTGTGTGTGTGTATGCACGTGTGTGTGTGTGTGTTGTGTGTGTGTGTGTGTGTGCGTGTGTGTGTGAGTGTGTGTGTGTGTGTTGTGTGTGTGTGTGTATGCACGTGTGTGTGTGTGTGTGTGTGTGTGTGTGTGTGTGTGTGTGTGTGTGTGTGTGTGTGTGTGTGTGTGTGTGTGTGTGTGTGTGTGTGTGTGTGTGTGTGTGTGTGTGTGTGTGTGACAGAGAGAGAGAGACCCAGAGAGAGAGAGAGAGTTTGGTTTGAGTGTGGGTGTTTGTAATAATTCTCATTTGATAATTTTTGCAAAGTATTTACAAAACCTATCAATTCTACTAGTTATGCATAACCATACTGTGTAGGTATTATTAAGCATGTTGTTTGTATGTAAATCCTGTCACACAAATGCAGGGGTGCTTCTCTTGCTTACAGCTACAATGTCTGTGAGACTTTGCTAGAACATGCAAGGCACATGAAATTGTCCATGACCAACATTACATATTTGAATATTTCTCATTATTTGCTTGCATTTATCTTAATCTAACAACTCATATACAGCAAATATGGAAGTCCCATAATCACCTAAATATGAACAGTAATAAAACTGCAGGGATAATAGAAAATTGATTTCCATCCACCCTTGTATCTGTTTAAATATGAATAACAGCTCCCTCCACACCGCATGTCACATTAATAACAATGTATGGGAAAAGGCAATCAATAATTGACAAGATAAATATTGATAATGGTTAATAATGCCCCATAGGGTCACATGGATAAAAATGAAATATTAGCATGTGTCAGGTGATCACAGCCCATTAAACAGGCATGAGTGCGGCCCGCAGTGAGCTGGGAAAGCAAATAACTCACCACACAGGTCTCCCTCGCCGGACACTGGAGAATTAACTCAGCTCCTCTCTCTCCTAATCTTACACCTTTAGTGATAGAGATCCTCATAAGCTCTTTTCATAGGTAATTCCCCCCACCCTCCCCCGACATACCTCCTGGAGTGGAATAACTATTACAAAGTGAAGCTCTTCTAAGTTAACATTCCTGCAGCATGTTATTGAGGTGTTTCCCAAGCGTCAGGGGAAAATGTGAGAGAAATTGTACTTGAAAGCTTGAGCTAGTCCTCCGGGGACTGTCGCAGCCTTACCCAGTAAAAGTTGTTGTAAGTTTTTAACGGGACTCATTGAATGGAAACAGGATGTCTGCTGCAGTTCACTTCAATGGAAGCATTTTTACCACATTGTTTGCATTCTCACCCAACGTTACACCCAAAAGCAGTGTACAGAAAGCACTTTCTCTGAAGACTGTACGGTGAAAGAGTGCCCTCAATGTCATGGCTTTTAAACATTTATATTGTTGCTTTATCATTTGGCCCTTCAGTTTTATCCAGTTTTACTGAAAACCCATATTTCTACATTGTTAGTCCATTATGTCTATTGTTTTTTCAAACCCCCAGCTCTGCTTACCTTTGTGAGGAACCGTTTTCCTTCACACCCATTCCAGATCATGTACCAGCGTATGTTCAGTCTATCTGTCCTGGATTCCAATTAAGCATTCTCCAGCATACACACATTCATTTCTCATGTACATTCTCATGCACGCTGGCACATTTATAACCAAACCATTCACCAGTTTATTTTTCTTCCATGACAATTGTTATAACATGGAATATAGTCATAATTATGCCTATGCACAACTTAATCTTATTTATTTATTTATTTAGTAAACGCTTCCTCTTCCAAGACACTAAAACACTTGATAGTATTGAAAGTAGTTATAAAATAAAGAACATGCATACTGTCAAATCTGACTGATTAATACATATTTAAAGATCCTGATTTCCATGATGTGTGCAGTGGATTTTAATTGCATGAATGCTTTACAGTAATACACATGCGGATATAATACAGTTTAAAAATGCTCATTGAAGCAGTGTGTGATGGCATTGATATCAACATAGAGGGCAAAAAAATGATTTGTCTGTCTCTGTGCTATTCACTTCCATTTAGCCTAGTTGAAAATGCAGAAGTGCTTTGTAATTCAGACAAGTTAGCATATGTGCTAATCTCTGCAATGTATTGCACATAATATGTTTTTGTATTTATACCTCTGTTCTTAACTACCACACAATGGCAATGTATCATGGACACTTCATGAGAACTGTTGTTGCTTAGTAACAGGGGGTTCAATAGGAGAGATGGAACAATGCCCTCTGATATGGCAGTGCAAAGGAAATGACTCTAGTAGTGATTAACTGGAACACCTTTCTCTCTCCCCACACTGTCTT
Source organism: Albula goreensis (assembly GCA_022829145.1). Taxonomy (NCBI): domain Eukaryota; kingdom Metazoa; phylum Chordata; class Actinopteri; order Albuliformes; family Albulidae; genus Albula; species Albula goreensis. The sequence continues at coordinate 8,560,862 of CM040753.1, read as the reverse complement.
AACAAGTATTTATAATGAGAAACGCTCTTGGGGACTTAACTTTTGGAGTGCGGTGGGACAAATACTTACGTATTATATATACCTAAGTATAAATAATAATGTCTTTGTAGGATGATATCAGGATATTAGGTACATATTACAATGTTTGAAGTGGAAGCTAAAATAAGCCAGGAAACTATTCACTGTCTTGAAATTAGAAATACATTCCCGTTGGTATACAAATCATACACCTTGTCTTTAATACAGAAACTGCTCTTACAGTATGCAGGAGGGCAATGTCATTATGCATGTTCTTATATCATTAATCAGTGTTCTGTACATGTAGATTATGTTATTGTATTATTTCAGTGTAGTGTTAAATACAATTAATTAATTTTGTTTTGCAGGAGCTAATTTAGGTTATTGTCTAATCTTAGAACAAATTAGTCACATTAAAAATATATATAATATATCATATATGAAGCATACATACAATCCCTCTTGTTGCACATATAATCTCTAATGAATTTGGTACTGTGATTTATTTTCACACAGGAATGAGGGAGAGAAGGGAAAAGTGAATCTTGAAGTGAAACTTAACTTATCATCCAGCTGCTCAAAACTATAGGTTTTAGATGACAAGTTTCATAAATGGGTTATCTAAAATCCAATATATATTGGAAGAAAGATTGCAGCAGAACACTGTGCTTGACTGTACTGCCCTGATCCATAACTTTCACATAGACCAGAAACCATTTATTGTTGACTCTGTCTGAGTATGGACTGTCAGTTCAGTGGGAGTTGCTCTGCTGTTTATTTTGAAATCAATACTCAATTACTATAAGGAAGATTCACTCCCGCTCCCATTTTCAAGATGAAATTATGGACTAAGGCCATAACACTTAGTCAAGGCAAGCCACTGTCCATTAGCTCATGATGCAACAGGATAACTACCCGGATATTTTATAAAGTCTGCCCTCTTTTTTTTTCTTTCAGCTTTTAATTAATCAGTTTGAAAAAGCCCTTTCATGGGGTGAATGATGACCAGAGAAAACAATTTTCCCCTAACAGCCTTTTAATTTGAACTCTAGGAGAGCTCATTGACTGAAACTCACAACAACCCATCAATGCTAGTTTTTAATGTGCTTTCTCTTTTGTTATTGAGAAGAATGGAGTGGCGATGAGGCTCTCTGCTCCTCTTCATAACTCAAGCAATTGATTCAGTAAATGCCAGACATTTGCCAGGGGATAAAAGTGCTGTCAATGGAGATAGCAGGGTCTGTGTAAATTACTCCATTAAGACAGATTGTGGTTATCTATGATGGTACAAAATGGGGGATGGACAATCACCAAATTTGCTTAAAAAAAAAACATAAATGTGCAATTGTTTGAATCTACAGATAAACGTGGTGGGGGGGTGGTGGTGGGGTGTGCAAGTGGGGGTTGGGGGCTGGGGGGGGCTGTAGCCATGTCCTGTTGTTTGGACAAATGCAGTTCCAGGTCTTGGCATCTTGAGTTGCCATGAAAGAGATGGCACATCAGTCAGGGTAATGAAGGATGACAGGAAACTCTCTCTTGTGGAAAAGTAGGGTAGACACCACCATGGGCGAAATGCAGGCCCTGCGAGGCAGGGGCAGGGGATGTGTTCTGGCCAGCGTGATGACACTGACACGGGCGTACTGTGACACTGCAGCACCTTTCAGCGCCTGCGCCTTTTAAAGCAAACAAACAGAGCACTGAGTCAATACCTTGGGGAATTAAAGACCTTTGCTTAACTGAGGTACGAGGGGAAAAACTAAGAAAGAAGCTTCTGCATAACATTTATTTACTCATCCTTCTTCAGTCTGCAGATTTAAAACCTGAGGAAAACCGTTAGCCTGCGCAGTCAAGGTGTTACATTGTTGTTTGCTACAAATGCAAAATAATGGCTGTAATCATGGTTATACCGTGTATCTATAGGGTCAGGCTGCTTAACGTGGTCAGGAAGTCAATACACTGCCTTAAGGTGAACAACCAATCAATAAGTGTCCATAAGGTAGGCAACCAGTCGATTTAGGCATGGAGGTGTTACTGTACAGCCACTGCAAGAGGTTATTCTTGTCTCCTCCTAAATCCTTGTTAAGAACTGAGGTCAGGACATGTTTTAGAAGTGAACCCATCGATGTCTCAACTTGTCTTGTTTGTCAGACACATTCTTTACTGGAGTGTGATGCTGTACTGGCTGAGAATGTAACACAGTGGGCTGCCCGTGCAAAACAGGTCATTGTGGTGTATAAATCCTATTCACATTATGGTTGTTGTCACAAAAGTGTTATTTTCATAGAACACTTGGAAGCACCAGAGCCCAGAGAAGCCACTGGAGAATCAGAAATTCCTTTGGCGCAACTGGTTTACGCAAATAAAATTTCGTAGCCAGCCTCAGCTTTCCACTTGACAGCTACACATTTCATTTTATTGATTAATTCAAATTTTATAAGGAGTGCTGAGTGATGCTTAGACTCCCACAAAAATGTTCATCTGACAATGGGATCTAATTTCTAATTTGGAAATTGTACTCAGTAGAAAGTCCAGTTGCTGTGGAATCTCTACAGAATGTTGAAAGAAGGGAAACATTTACCCGATCCATCATCAGGCTGCAATATCTCTGAATGGGAACCAGATTGCAATTACTAACATTTAACAAAGTAATACTATCATGATACATTAATAACCAAGTAACACATTCAATGATGCAAGTGTTTAATCCTAAGCAAACATAAGTTTTGTACACTAATATATAAAGGATATTCATATAATTTAAATATAAGTGGATTATAGATATTCTGAAATTTATTAATATGGTATATTGATTAGTATCTTGTGTGTGCGTGTGTGTGTGTGTGTGTGCGTGTGTGTGTGCGTGTGTGTGTGTGTGTGTATGTGCGTGTGCGTGTGTGCGTGTATGTGCGTGTGTGTGTGTGTGTGTGTGTGTGTGTGTGTGTGTGTGTGTGTGTGTGTGTGTGTGTGCGTGCATTTCTCCATTCAAATAAGAATGAATAGTCATTTAAACTAAAGCCTCAGCCACTTAGGTGTCAGTGTCTGAATTAAATGGCACAAATGTGATCCTGCAATCTCAGAGTCTCAGCCTCAAACGGAGATAATCATTTCATTAACACACTGGCCTCAAAGCCACGGTACTGTCACACACAACTTTATAATACAAAACCTGAGGAGAACTGACAGTCACTGACTAACTGCCTCAGGTCCAGCTAAATTATGCGGAAAAGGCAATCATGCACACACACACGCACACACACACACACACACACACACACGGTGTCCTGTGAGCACCGTAGTTTTCCTTATTCATGCACAGAGGAAAGGATCATCTGTGTGTGATTCACTCCTCCTCCCTCTGGTGGAGGTATAAAGCTGACAGCTGCACATCACGTCACTGGTCAAAGCTAAATCCTGGGGCTGGGGTCCGGGCTGAGTCATAGCAGGTAGATCTGAGATGTAAAACAGCCGGAAACCGACACCTGGGTGACTCAGTTATTAAACCCGTAGGACACAAGTTTCCCCAAGCTGAGGGCAATGTTAAACAAATCAGTGCCTCGACAGTCAGAAGATATATAACAAGCATATAACCCATGATAAGCTGTGACCACTTAGTGTAGCTTTGAGTAGGGTTTCCATGTGTTAGTATGATGTAGTTGTTGTTAAAGCATGAAGGCAAAGTGAAAATATGGTGAATGACTGAATGAATTTCAAGTTACTGAAGACCGCAGCTCCAGTCAGTGTAGGTGGGAAGAAGTTATACCCACACCCACATGCACACACACACACACACTTTCTCTCTCTCTCTCTCTCTTTTCCCTCTCTCTCTCACACACACACACACACACACACACACACACACACACACACACACACACACACACACACACACACACACACACACAACAGTAAAAACACATATTACATTCAGTGCAAGTGGGCATTATTAGTTAAAATGGTATGATTTGAGTGAATGTTTTAAAATTCAACCTTGTCATATTATGTTATTCCCTATTCAGCGGGAAATAGCATGACAATCAGCCTGCTTTGTTTGAGGTTTCTTGTTAATCAAGGCACCAATTACATGTAATTTGTATAAAGCAGTTTAATAATTGCACCTCCACTGGTTTGCTTTAAACTCACTTCTCAGTATTAGAAGGAAAATATACTTATTCAAAGGAAACCTATATGTATTGTCAAGTTGTATACCACAGCATTTTTTAAATAATCAAATATGATCGGAGGTTGGATTTAGGCTATTATTTTCTAATGCATGACCTGCTATCCAGGAGCTTTCACCTTTTACAGTACTCATCTAATGAAATGTAACATGAGTAAATGTAAAGCAAGCAGTCCAGTAAAAGCCAATGCCTTTTTTTGCTTAAAATATTTTTTGCTTATTTTTACCAGCATAGCTGTAGATACAAACAGGTAACATTAGTTGTAAGTTACATCTAGTAATGAAGCTTTGTGGTTAGCTGCCTACTGAAGTTAGTGTGTAACAAGATACAAGTCTACCTAATGCCAGTTTGGGAATCAAGTAATCAGTTCCAACCTCCTCTCCAATGAGGCTTGAAGCCTTTCGGGACCCCATTCTAGCCTCTCTCTGCCTCTCATACTGAAGGCATAGGACTGGAACACCTTCACCCCACTCGATGGATGTTCCCAGTGTCAGTAATGTCCTTACTGGGTAACTGGTCATGGCTGTTTAGGGCACTCTTGATGAAATAATCAACTTGGGTGGAAATACTGCGGCCGCGAGGACGTCACCTTAGCTGGGGGAAAGAATGAAGCAGTTTGATGTTTACCTGGGGTTGAAGGTGTGACGTCAACTGTTCTCCTCACCTGAGGAGCACGTCATTCAGTATTAAGAAGTCTCTGCATGCTATCTCAGTGTGAGATCAGCAGAGGCATTTCACAGGATCTTTGAAGATTCCCAACAGAAAACAAAAAAACAAAAACATGGACTTGATGCATGCTGCTGCAGTGTCTCCAAACACATGGCTGGGGAAGCCCTGTGGACAGATCGAGCGGACTTTCACATGGCTCATTTCATCAACGTAGGCAACTGGCTTACTTTGCTGACACAGAGGTTGAGCTAGTTCCTCCTGCATTTTCTAAAGAGCATTGGAAATGTGCTCGCTTTTGGTCGCTAAAGATGTGGGTGGAATGTCCTCAGAAGATGTCGACCTGAGTTCACCCAGCTGACAATGCTGCCGAGCCTTATGACAGCTCTCAATAGAGCATCAGAGAATTGCATTACATGGGTGACAAAGAGGCCCATGCTCAATGACATGGAGCCAGGACAAGGAGAGACATGCTCCATCCTCAGTGAGGTCTCAGCGAGGTCAACACACTTCTGCTTCTGAACCTGACCGTCCCCATGTCAAATATCACTGTAAAGGGCAGCTTCTGCAACCTCCATCATCTGAAGACATGCCAACGGTGTCAACGGTGACTGAAAAGCACCTCACGCACCTGCTCTTCCTCCACACCTCAGCACCTGACATATCAGCTGGGTGATGAGAGAGCTTCATGCTTCAGCAGTGACAGAGTGTAATCACAGAAGTTTGGGGGGAAAAAAGATCAACACACAGCAAAAATGAATGTGTCTCTTGGACAGGGGGATATTTTAAACTGTGGACCTAATAGTTTTCCCTTATTAAAACTCAATGTCCGTGGTCCTCAGCTGTCCTTGGTGCTGAATTTAAAGAAAAAAAAACATTTTTTTTTACTCAGTAGGTTATAGTTTGTTTGCACCATGGTTCATATGGATGTCATTGTATATTTGAGCCCTTACCCTCATAAACATCCTACAGTCACGAACAACTGAAATATATTGTTTTGTTGTTGCGCATGTCTTGATATATTGATTTGTGGTGGTACAGAAATCACAGCTTCAGCTGATCAGAAGAAGAAGCAGATTGACTGATATATGCACTAATTTAGGGAGCTCATTGCAGAAGATAATAGCTGCAGTTTCCACTCTTCTCTGCTGTTCTCCCACTAGAAATGGTAGTGAAAAGTTTGCCAGATGCTAAGTATCAAATTTTGTAGTTCATTACTCGTACAGAATATCGTAAGCAAAAAGATTGATTCAAGTTGATGGGTCATTCATTCCTCTCATAATGTTTCAGGTAATTAAATATTTTAGCCTGCCATTTTCCCAAATGTATTGTGTGCATCAATTTCAGTTCAAGCCAAGCGTCGGCTTCAAAAGACCTTTAACATTAAAAAAGCACTCTGAAGCTCGACAAAATGAAAGAATATATAAAGGAAATGACGAGGGAAAAATAAAAAAGGAACTTGCACAGTGGGAAGCAATAACTCCATTACATATCTTCTCAAAACAGGGGACCAAATTATTTTTAAGATTAATATTTATTTCTAATCATTTGTCGATCTTTTGAAATGTTACACATATTAAAAAAATCAACAGCAAGAAATACATTAAAAACACCAGGTAATTGGAATCGATATGCTATTACTTTCCTGTGCATTCTGGCAGACTGCCCATATTGTGCAGTGCAAGTTTACACAAAAATAACCTGAAACCCACTGGAACCATTTCTATTTGTTTTCTTACTTCCCTGCTCTTTGAAGACAAAAAAGCGACATTAGCTTTAATGTACTTATTTTAAGACACACAAACATGCACACACACACACACACACACGCACACAATATCTCAATATAAGCAAAACAATACCTAGTGTAGGATACATGATGGAATGAGCATTTTAGCGATACAGGGTGTATCCCCCCCTGCCCCCCGCCAGCCCCCCCGACATGCCCCCCCACCCCCCACCATCTGCGCCCCTGCCCCTGCTGATCCTATAGAGGTCCTTGGGTGGCTGGACTGGAGACATTGTGACAGATGGAGCAGACTGGAGAGGATCGTCACCAGTTCTTACAGTTCAAACCCAACACAGTAAAACAGATATGATGCCTATGGTATATTGAAGGTGTTTTATTTTTAAACATATTTTTTTAAGAAGGAATGTCTTAAATTGTCTATAACATTTTGAAACTATAATTTTATGACTATAATAAAAATAAAACTGTCCTCATGAAAAGCCATTATGTTTTCCATAATATTATTATACATATTGCAAATCATGTTTAAATTAAGTATCATTTATTATACTTAATGAAAATATATCATTTTTATTGAACTAACAAAAAAAGAATCAATACAATGTGGTGACTAGCACAAGCAGCTATTACTTTGAGGCTTGGGAACATACTGTTTAATGTGAACCCAAAGCAATTGCAATGCCTCCAGAAGCTTCTATTTTTGCCTCCTCTCCTCTATGACACCTTGATAAGGCAATTATAGTGTAATTACCTTAACAAGTGGCATTACAGGGAATTATTGTCATTCTTCTGCTAAAATAACACAAAATCAACGGAGAGAGAATTTGAGAATCTCCAATCAGCATCTCATTAACTGCCAGTGGTGCAGGGAGCAGACAGACTTCACTGAAAAACAGAATTACTGCAAGAAAACAAAAAAGGGAGAACATTGATAAACAAAACAAGGGTATAACCCAGATCTTTCCAGGCTTTTAGCTGTCTATTCAATTGACTGAAGTTAATTGTATTTAGTGAGCTTTGTGCATTCTTTAAGCATCCTAGAGATTATCACTTTGGCCTTGCAAAACAACATTCACAGTCAACTTTGAGTCCACAAAGAGAATGCAATATTGTGTTCCGCTGTTGCTACCAATGCAAACTACAATTTAAAATGGAAGAGCGTTCTTTTAAAAAAAAGAGGCAAGGGTAGGCTGACACGATGCTCAGGCTGACCACGTCCAAGCGTATCAGCTCTCAAATCTTCTGACTGATTTGAGTGGGCCTGACTAGTCAGACGTCTGCAAAATCATTATGTGCCCCGCTAACGTTTGAGATAAACCCAGAGGCGTTCAGCCGTGAGTAACGCTCAATGAATCGCTCCTTTCCCATTTCGCCCTTCACATGTAGCATTTCCCCTCATTTTCAAGGAGGAAAAAACTGTACAAATGCCCTTCCACAACACTGTTTCCTGAACACTGTATGACGTAAACCGGAATGTGTGTACATTTGCATTATAGCACATCTGCTGCATGTGTTTTTTTTTGAAAATATTTACTGAACAGCTTCAAAGCTGATGTCATAGAAGAAGCTGATTTTGTTCATGTACCTAAGTACTGACCTTTGCACATCAACGTTTTGCATGGATCATTTATGCCAGTACCATCATTAGCATTTAATCCTGATCACAGAAGATATGCCAATTTGTGGATGTGATTTCTCTCCTGGAAGTAGAGTTGAGATCCAGATTCCACACAGTCTGCTCTTTTTTAAACGATCCATCAGGATGATCAGCATTTTATGACTTTGACATAACCTTTCAGCACCAGAAACTAATCAAAATAAATTCATATGCCTAACATGGTCAGGATAAAATACATGGTAAACAAATCTTTCAGTGACAGTTTCTTATTGTGCTCATCCCTACAACCCCAGCAAACAAAAATACTATTTGCATGGCCTGATTTCAATTTATTTAAAAAAGTCACATAATTGTGATTTGGTATGAATAATTGAATAAAATTACTTCAGCCAGTGTTTTCATCAAATTTAAGAGTTATTATTTTGTGTATTCTGTTATTTTGGTTTGAATCATTGCTGTATTAATTCCTGCCAGCTGCCCCTGCAGAGAGTGTAACCTTGGATACTGATGTTCACCACACATACATATCTTTGGTTGTTTGTTTAAATCTCACCCTGTTCATTTTGAATATGCTCTCAACACCATTACTCTCCAAATGGGTGTGCCTTGTGTCACACTACATGTAACCAAATCCTGACCATTGATGTGCTGACTATGGATGGGACTTAATCAGGCACAGCATTGGTCTGCTAGAAGGGTACTCAACATGGTGTTCTCCACCTCATGCATCTCACATGACCTCCTCTGGTTAGTGATGATTAAAATAAGTTTCATGAACCCAGTCAGCGTGGATCTGCACTCAGCCCTCAGCCATTGACATAAACCAATTAAAAATGTTTTTTTTTTTCCCTCTCTCATCAGCCAACATGGTCATTTGTTCAAGTCACTGAGTCATTGGTACCATATGGTAGGTCCTCCCTTTTTGGTTTAGTGTAGGGGGCAGCCTGTAGTCTAGTGGTTAAGGTACATGACTGGGACTCCTGAGCTTGGTGGCTCAAGCCCCAGTCTAGCCACAGCAAGAACATCATTGCTGTTGGGCCCTTGAGCAAGGCCCTTAACCCCACATTGCTCCCAGGAGGATTGGCCTTTGTTAGCCTAATCAACTGTAAGTCACTTTGGATAAAAGGCATCAGCTAAATAATTATAATGTAATGTAAGGTAAAGTTTCCCTGACACTTTGCTGGTGGACAGCAGAGTGAAACGCACTAGTGACAGATTGTGTCCAGTTAAGAAACAGTGCCATGTGTCCTCCTAAAATGATTGTCCAGACATCAGCAATGGAATAGGCTTGCAATCACAATTGATAATTTATATCTCACAATTACCTTTGTATTCCCACATGACACAAGTACAGTCATGTGCGGATGGGTGTTGATTTAGACTATATGTTAACAGTTGCTTACACATTGATATAAAATGTTCTGAACAAAACAATTTCTATAACTCTGTCTTATCCAATTAAATTTTAAAGGTATTTTTAGATAGCAAATGTAGTGTGACAGCTTGAAGGTATATTTGATATTTATCTAGTGAAACAGCTCAAGAGTAACTTTTTGACAGGATTGCTGTTATGTGATTTTTAGCATTTGCGGCGAAGTGGCTGATTATAATGGAGAAAGTCAGAAAAGCATCACTCCTTCTCCATTACTTACCCATTATTAAAAAGGTCAGGTTCTCTCCCATAATACAAATTATATTTGATTGTGTTGTTTTTGTTATTATTGCTGGTGTTCAGTTGTTGTTATCATGATTACTATTATGGGGTTATTTTCAGAACCGCTCCATTTAAATTATGCAGCATAGCAATCTGTAATCAGTTATATAATCAGAGGAATTCAACTTGTCCATGCATTAATTACTAAAATATAATTAATCAGGAATGCTTCCAATGATCAGGTAAAATGGCGTCTATGGTTTCACTTTGCAACTGTTCTAATTAGGACCATTCATTTCCAAATAAATACGTATTTGCTGAATATGACAAATATTTAAAAACCAAATAAGTGAGATCCTCCTTTTGTCTAAGATAGTTTAATCATGCAATAATTTCCAACATACAGATGGACTCATTGGGCATAAACTGCCATACCTTCCTAAAATATATGTCTATTACAGACTGAACACTGCTTTGTTTGAGGTTTAAACAGATAGCTTTACATGTCTCATGTGAAGGGGATATGAATTTTGACCAATTAATAATCTAATTTATTGAACATTTGAAAAACCTTACTTTTTCAGAACAGTTTCATCTTAAGTTACTCAATAAACACTAAACTTTCTATTGACAGTGATAGACAAAGTGCAATAATAATTAACTGTTCAGCTGAGATGACTGAACTGACCTTTGTTGGTGGTGTGACTAAGTTAATGATGGCACCATAAATGAATGATCCAAAACTTTATTTATTATTTTATTTATGTATTTTCTACCATCTTAAGCCTGCTGAATATCTCTGCATGCACTCACAGAGCTATTAAATCAAAGAGCATCCTGTGATGATAATTATTATACTTAATCAACACTTGAAAAAAGTACAGTTGATATTAACTTGTCAGCAGCTTTTTACTTTCTTTTTGATTACACTAATTACATGAAAACATCCCTCTGAGAAGTGCGCCATCACCTCCTGCTGATATGCGCTGTATTAAAATATGTTTATGATGCGTTACCCGCTGTATACCTGTTTAACCTCCTCAGCGCATCTCGTTCTCACCACAGCCATATCCACCCTCCCTCCTTCCCTCCCTCCATGCCAGAACGCCCCCTCCAAGCCTCGGCTCACACTCCCACGTTTTAACTTTTCTGGAGGTGTGAGCTCTGTCTAAAATGCTGATTATTAGTGTTAGCTACATGTCTGAGGAGTTCCAGTACTTCCCACTCCATTTATATACACTTTGCTCAGATCACCCACTGAGCGAAGTGTCTTGTAGAATATGATGTTCACATGTGGGCCTGCCAGAGATAATACAGAAAACCAGGATGATGTTACTTTGATAGCTACAAGTCCAAGCTAACTCCCCCCAACTTTATCATTATCACCTTCAATTAAGACGTAAGTGTACCCCAGGTATATCATAATACAAGGTAGTTCAAGCATTAGTTTTGGTATAACTAGGGGCCATGATGCGACCAACAGTACTGTGGCATAGAACAAAGTTTTGTCTAAGCTTGGATAGCCTAGAAAGTCAAAGGTAAACATGATGTGCGTGCAAAAACGTAGCCTGATGAACATATCCACCCACAGACTGGATTCGCTGACTCAATCTATAAAAGAGCTGTTCCACAAATGCATCCATTTTGTACATCACAGTTACTTATAATGTGTAAGATCTAAGAAGGAGGAGGAGGAGGCTCACACTAAGCTATGGTTTCAATTCTGTCATTCACAAGCACATGTTGCAGCAGTTATGATATAAACTGCAGGGCTATGTTTGACTCAATACTCTGTATTGACATCTGGAGTGCAAACAAGACAAAAAAGTGTGTGACATAATGCTTCTTGACATTACATAAACATCCTTAGTGACCTATGGTAACCTCTGCCTAAAATGATCTAACAGGGTTAATAAATGCCAAATAAATTTAAAAAAATAATAATAATAATAATAAAAATCTGCACGATGGGTCTCGAATCATGGTATTGTAATTAAGACTGCTATTACCATGTATAAACTGTCTTTTTGAAGTAAAATGTCATTTAATATTTTATTTGAAGTATGTAATTTGCAAAAGAAATGAAAAGTCTGTTTGAAGGGAAAGAACTGCATATTGCAATCAAACATTTGCTGTTCTATAGGTTAATGAATGTCAGTAGCCAGCTCAGATTAAATTTAGAATTGTACATTCATAAATTAGATAAACCTCAAAGACCTTTTTTCCTCTCTGCAAATTTTACAATATGGCAATTTACAAAATTTTGTATAAATACATATTTATAGAAAAAGAAAACCAAAAAGAAAATGTCATTCATCACAGAACTTCTTTTTTTCATCATTTAAGAACATGTTTATTAGCTTTTGTCATTTTTAAAGTTTTTAAAGCTCCAGTTTAATTCAATATGAATTATGACTGAAAAAGGGGATTAAAAATAATTTAACAATCAGCCATGTTAATTTTTAATTTTCAATGTATTTGCAATGCCAATTTCTGTAGTACACAGCAAACAGAATAAAAGAATAGTTAATGAATGTCTTTAATCATTCTATGCCATTTCCAATGTATTTTTGCTAAACATTCATTTATGATTATGATCATTGATCATTTTTACATTACATTTGGATTTACATTTGTATAAATATGTTATAGCTATTCAACAGAACTTCTTTTTTGGAGAACATGTTTATTAGCTAGTTGCAGAGAAATCTCCTAATTTCCCCAACGAGGCTTTCAAAAGGAATGGGCAAAAGCAATGAACTGAATTACTGACATGTGCTTTCAGAAATGACCCATGTTGGTGTGAGCAAAGCTGTTTCTCCTTTTATCATTCCTTCAGTCCTCCATGACTCTCAGACTGTGTGACTTTGGCAGAGAGATTGGATGAGATACAATTAAAATGGAAATGACTTGTGATGAAGCACAGCTAATGCTCTCAGTGTCTTCACTCAGATACTACAGATATACAGCTCTATACCTTCTGTTCAGCTGAAGCCGTTCATGCTGGAAATCTGTTCATAGATTATACAAGAACTCAACAATATTCCCACAAAGGTGCATAAGAACATAACCTCCAGGCGAAATGTTTGTTATAGTTGAAGACAGTAATGATAAAATCAATGTCGTAATAGTTTCTAGATTGCATTTCATTGTTTAGTCAGATAATTAAAATGGCCAAATGGTATTTGTATGGAGCATAAAATAATTGCTATCTAATTTGCTTTTTAAGGTTCTTTTGCACCATTAATTAATTGTTCATTAAATCGTATTTTTTTTTTCCAAATGGCTCATCAATTCTAAAACTGTCCTGGCAGTCATTAATATGGTCTGACGTAGACATTTTCTATACTTCATTACTTCTTTCAAAATTATCATTGGAGTCCTAATTAGATGATACTTAAAAGATTGCAGATATAATGACCTTGGAAAAAAGTTTAAAACATGGCAGTATCAGCTATGATAAACTTGATCATATCTGGGCCTCCGCTTACAGTATAAAAGCTGAGCAGACCAAGCCATTAAGTTTCCTCCTGTCACTATGTCCTCATTCAACAGGTGTTTCTCATCCATGGCTTCACCTGAGAAGTGGCATGACCTCTGCTCAGCTTATACAACATTATCACAGTGACAATCTGGCAGCACGATAACACTGATGCTACATTACAGTAACATTGTGAGGACACTCTGTCTTAGCCGTTGTCCATGCCTATTGGAAAATAGTGCATCAGACAGATTTATTTTTTTATATACGCAATGAGAGAAATCTGGTATAATGTGGTCAGATTTTGATGTCCACGTCTCCGTTCTTCACAACAGTGCAAAAGGTCGAAGTGGGTGATATGGTGGTTTCCTGGATGGAACCAGTACCACTGTTTGTTTTCTCTTCGCTTCTGCACTTTCACCTGACTACTAACCAGGCTTGGTAACAAAGGGATCCAACAGCTTTGCTACAGGCTTCGCCTCATAGATCTGAGTGTCTTGAAGGGATAAGTTGACAAATTGGCAATTGCTGCCACTTACTTTCCACCACTACTTCTGCCCCACAGTCAGAGCAGCCCAGTGGTACATTTAGCCCATTTAGTCTTTTTGCAATATGGAAATATCTCTAGATCTAAAGCTAAATGCATTATCAAATGATTGGAGGTCTACAGGTACAACTAGCTAGCTCTTCTCAAAAGTGAGGATATATACCTATGGGAGAGAGACAGAGTAAGCGAGTGAGAGAGACTGTGAGAGAGAGAGAGAGAGAGAGAGAGAGAGAGAGAGAGAGAGAGAGTGTGTGTGTGTGTGTGTGTGTGTGTGTGTGTGTGTGTGTGTGTGTGTGTGTGTGTGTGTGTGTGTGTGTGTGTGTGTGTGTGTGTGTGTGTGTGTTGTGTGTGTGTGTTTGTGCACAGGAATGTTGATAGCACATTCCATTAAAAACTCCATAGATGTTTTATGGCCCAACAGTTACTGCATTTATTCATAAATGCTTTATGCACTGCAGGGTTGGACAATCCAAGATCCTACTGCAAAATTTCACCACAAGCAGCTGCCAGATCAAATAGCCAAATAAAATTTAATTCCAATTCTGAGCATATCAGAGAGATGTTATGATAGAAGCTCTGCTCTTTACTCTGGTCGATCAGTTGCTAAGTACTATTAATTTAAAACGTATTTATATATTTATTTCACCGGTTAGTTATTTGAAGGTGAGAAAAACCACATACAGAACTATTTTATTGAATAGTCGGTGCTGACTGAGATATATTGCAAAAAGCAATTTATGTTTTAACATTTAAAGGCTAGGTTCCATTAGTCCTGAGCTGAGTAGGTGCTGAATGCAGAGGGAACTCAGTGACTGTTGCTTGGTTAAGGTCCTCCATTATGTGAATATTTCAGATGGCCGGTAATTCATGTATGGATTCTGCCCACCTGAAAACACCCCACGCAACTCCTCTCAGACCGCCAGGGTGCACATAAGATGAAAAACATACCTTCGCTCTGCTTCCTCATGCAGCAAGTGAAATGTCAAACCAAATAATAATAATAATAATGATGATAATATACACCTCAATGTTTCATGGTATTTCAGATTGATTTCAGAAAATCAATTCTGCACACTGGGATTCTTAACTTATGAGCGATTTATACTTTGGTGTTCCCACTCCATACTGTGGGATTCTGGTTATTAAGGTTTTTAATGTCCTTTATGTATTATTTATTTATTTATTTTTGTTACATGTGAGGTGGTGACTACAGCAAACCCACTGAAAGCAAACTTACAGCATTGATAGCATGCAGGGAGGCCTCCATTTAAAGGTCCTCTGAAAAATGGCCATATCCTTTAGCTGTAATAAAGTCAATGTGTGGTCTTACCAACCATGCCCTACAAATGTCTTACCAACCTTGCAATTAATGACCAGTGACATATTCTCTCCTCTGTCTCTAGAGTTTAGTCTCTAGTTTCTTAACACAAATGTCTGAGTATTCCTAAATACAGTAGTGCTGCAGTAACTGAGGAAGCGAGTATATTGTCCTGAGCAGGTGGGTCCGAAGCCCATATTATCATATATGCTAACATGCTATATGGTAAACATATAAACATACAGCTAACAGGTGGGTATACCATCCCTCTTCAGACGTTTTGGTGGATAATCATTATATATGTGACTTTGACAGCTTTTAATCGGTATTATCTTAAGGAAATGGTAATTCTCACACAGGGAAAAACAGAAGGTCACAATACAGTAACACTCTGTAGCATGCTGTATCTGTACCATATCATGTATGAAAACTGCCCACATTTCTGTAGAATACATTTTCATTACAACTGGTTTAGCAGAAATTTATTATGTTACGTTGTGTGTGTTAGAGATATTAGTGTTTGATCTTGAGCTTTGACTCCTAAGGGGCGTTGCCATGCCTACCCATCACTGCATTGTGATAGTAGGAAGCCCGTTTGAAAAGAATAAGTTGGTGACAGAAATGGGTTAGAATGACCTGAGAAGGAAAAGAAAGGCTGACAGGGATAGAGGAGGAGCTGGGGAGGAGGTGAGATGATGAAAATAGTGCATGATGGGAGATGAGGTGTGTGGCATTTTTAGACCTGAATGAAAAACAACTTTGGGAGGTATAGGTATTTGACTTACCAGAAAATATTTCTTCTGAACTTTTGTTTTTATCTAACTCTGATCATAATGATTCATTTTAATAAAATAATAAATAAATCCAGTATGTGCTGGCCTACTTCTGCGTTCCACAGAGGGTATATATTTTAAATATACAAAAATGGGGATGTTATTTGTGGCACAGGATCATCGGTGGTAAACAGGAAGACAATCATTCATTTCGCACAAGCTGAAGGTATTCATTTTATTTGATATTTTATTATGGAGAATATGGCAGATCACCTAAAAATAAGAAATTAAGAACTTTACGTTTGGTTTTACAAAGTACTTGGTCAAGTGCATGAAATCTGTGGAATTCATTCATGCAGACTAAATTGGCTTTAAATGTCTTAATAATGTAGTTCCCAAGGGATATTATTTTATCAGAGGTACTGTTTTGTAAATATATGCCATGACCTGGACTGATGGCGGTGGTTTGAATTCCACATGGAATTCATATGGCCTGCATCCAGGCAGACTGCATTCAGCATACCACTACACATGCGAGTGGACAGGAGACAGAGATGGGTAGGATTGCTTTGATACAAATTTTCAAATGGTCATGACACTCATTTATCGGCCTTGTAAGCCAAGTCCCACAAGAGGGGATTTTGCCATAACACGTGAAATGTGGCTTTGCGGAGCCCTCTCTCAGCCAAGCGAGCAGAAATCAGTGCCGTTTCCTGGCTCACCTTGACAGATGGGCTTGCCTCCAAAGCAGACCCGCACTGGAAACAAAGGGTTTGATGGGCGACTGAGCAACGAGGTCAGCGTCTTTCGTGTCCTTTACATTTAAAAAAAAGGGGAAAAAACCAAAATAAACAGACCATGAGTTTCAATATCACAGACTTTCTTATTTTATCAAATAAACGTCTTTAGGACGCAGGCATGCAGCCACTTGTTTCCTTCGAGTGACAGAGATCGCTCAGAACCAATTTTTGAGCGGCAGACATTGAGATATGATGAAACAAACGAGAGCGTTTTTTTACTCCCTCGGACCCAAAATAACGTCAAACAACTCTTCCATCAGCCGGTCATGATCATGGCCTTGAGAATAAGCTGGAGATTTATGGCCCGTGCACCTTAACCTGCATCTGATTCAACACAACACAAGCACAGTACAAAATCCCATTACAGGTTCACAGGTCTCAGTTCAATCATTGATACTTTGATTTAAAAAGTAGCATTTCGGTGTCCTCAAAAACTGTACGGCAAATGCATTTTTATAATTGCTGAGCCAAAATGTAGATGTGATTTTGAGGGAACACAATAACACTTACTTTTAAATGTGTGTCAAATTAAGGACAAATGTTGATTGGATCAAAGCCATGATGATGTAATTAATCTTAATGTGTGAAAGTAATGCAGTGATTAAGATAATGTCTCTCTTCATTGTGAGCTAAGTTTAAAATATTGAATAACAAAACAATAGACATATACACTTTTCCCTGATGCTGTGACATGGGCCTTACACACACACACACACACACACACACACACACACACACACACACACACACACACACACACACACACACACACACACACACACACACACACACACACACAAACTATTATAAACTATTATAAACTACCCATTATAAACTAGTGATGGAAGTCCTGATAATCCTGAAGATTGCTTAAAATAGAATCAGACAATAATCTTATATGCAAAGTCTCAACTTCCAGAACAAATCTTTTTTTTTTTATTTACTGAGATTTTCTTGTGGATGTGGAGTAGTGCCAGAGTGTTGCCCTCTGAGCAGCTCTGAGTCTCGGGTATCTGACACTGCGGCATTGCACTGAGGTGCAACACTTGCCATTAACAAATCTAAAAAAAATGAATGTCATTCAGCCACATTAACCTGCGCAGAATAACCTAATCATCACTGCTTCAGCCTGCATCACCAATCAAACTGAAGAGATAGTGCGGTTTGTTCATTCAGGGGTAATTGAACCCTTCAAGTTCCCCTTTTAGAACAGTGTACAATATAACCATAGGTTGTCTGAAATCTGATGTGTATCAGATGAATAATTCTAATGTTAATTATAAGGTTGAGGAATATATGTGAAATCCTTTCATTGCAGGTAATGAAGGAAGTTAGATGTGTCATTAAATGCACAGGCTCCGGGCTCACTATTCATTTAACAAGGGACATGTGACGCAGAGACAGGACTGAGAGATTTTTGAAAGGGCCAGACTACCCCCCACCCCCGCCACCACCAGTACAAGGAAAAGTGTGGCAAAACTACAACAAGTTCCAGAGTTTCTAAAGCAACTTTACTGTCTGAAAATGTTGTCTTTCAACATGTCCAAAAATGGTAAGAATATTAATCTATGCAAATGTAAGCAATTTGCAGATTTTACGAACACCATTATGATCGTAAGTTAATTATGGCAAACCTCATTTTGACCAAGATAATAACGTAAGAAAACAGCTTTCCAAACACGCACTGTGAAACATCATCAAAGAAACAAAATACTACATTGATGTTTGCAGTATGATCACATTATATTTTTTATATATTTTAAATGTTCTTACCTAAACAATAGCAGTTATTTTTAACCTTAAACAATTCCCAGGAATGAGAAATGTAACTTAAATACTGTTCTTAACTCAAAGAATAACCCAAAAAATGCTAAACTGTGTGATTTCCATCCAGTCACTTCCTAACGTTGCTGTAAATTGTATTATCTCTAATGTCAGGCGTGAGCCTGAGAATCTGATCTTTCTTTATCATTCTTCAATGGGGGGTGATCTATACTTAATTCTCTGAAATGAACATTATTGATTTGCTTATTAAATACTATCTACCCACTGTGATTTTCTCTGCAAACCTGTAAGATGGGTTTTTATTCAAAGTCACAGTTATTTGCAGCTCCCAAGATAAAACAGTAGGTTCATTACCAAAGATGATAAGGCAAGTGTGTAAAATCAGTGAGACTTACTGCATCAAATTCTTTATATAATCTGCGGTGGGATGTCTCACAGTCGGTCATGAAATAGCAATATTGAACGAAATCAAGAGAGCACAGCATCTGTTCACACTACGTTATCAAATTAACACAATTGATTACACCATTGCAAAGTATGAGATAAACATACTGTGTCATGATATATGCTTTGCAGTGACGAAAGGCCAAAGTGTCCTAAACAATGTTGTTTAGAAAATATATGCACAGCAAAGCATGGTCTTTATGCTGTCATACTAGCAATTACAATGTGAACAGAACATTTTAACCTTATTTTCACCTTGTTTGTTTAAAGATACTAGATATATATGGCTACAGGATCATAAACGTCAAAATTGTGTAATGTCTTTATTTTTTTGGTTGTTTTTTTGGCCTGGCCTTCTGCTTCAGAATGCGAGTGCAGCAATCCCAATTCTGCCACACAGCACACAGATAAGGGAGATATTTCATGAAGTTGGATTAAAGAGCTAGCCAGTCACAAGTCTCGTAAAGTTTTTAGAATAAGCCTGTCTCTCATCCAATCAAATGTCATCAAATCCACATTTTTTACAACCTACTCCTTAATCCTGCTTTGTGGAATAACCCCAGGTGTGTAGCGTGGCATAATGGAATTCAAAAGGAACATGTCAGCTGGATTTCTGAAAATTTTTGTCACGCTTAAGTGCTTTGGAAAGCTAACAATTCATCTGTGTCTGTTGGCGCATATTGTTTTCTTGTATCTGACATGTAAAAGTATCTCTCCGACGTCATTCATTTGATTGACGTGACGTGACCACCTTGGAGTTTGCAGTAGGTTAACCAAAGGTGACCAATACAGCAGATGGGCCAGGCTGTGGTCCTTTTGTCAGTGAGTTGAAAATCCTCTTGAGAAAAACCTCTTTCCTCTTGACTTCTTGTAATTTTTGTACTACTAATGACATTAGAATGATGTACTGAAGCACCTTGGCTGATGTTGGTCACCATTTATCCCTAACTATAACCCATGAAATCTCAACTGTAAGTACATGCTTCTTCTCACATAATTTCATTAGTTCATTTTGGCTGAACTTGTCAGATCAGATTCATCAAGATAAAAAAAAAAGAAATAAAAGAAAATCAAAACTCTGCCTTTGGATCACTCAATGATAACATCTGATCTGGAAACATCCGGTCATATTAATGAACAATCTCCCTCCTCCTCATGAAAATATTGATCATATCATATCATACTTGTTTATATGATGAGAAGGTGAAAGGCAGAGGACATTGTTTCTGGAGTGTTCTACATGCTGTGGTGAAAAAATAAATCTCACTTTAGGGGGGGTGGAACACAGCTTTCCGTCTCCCTTGTGGAAACTCCTCCGGTCATTTTTGTTGACTACTGAAGGACAAAAAGGGACATGACAAAAGCAACATCACAGATGATTTGACATGCCAACGTATATCAGGTGAAACTGTGAATCCGAATGGTCATTATACATCCATTGGACAGATAGCCCTGTCCCAAATGATCATGTCAAAGAAACACATTTCTCTTACCGACAATCACTCTGAGGCCATTAAGATACACCGCCCTTGAGACCCCAATAATGCTAATAAAGGGACAGTTTTTCAATAGAACATGTAAAATTTGTTCTGACATCTATGAGAAGAATCCCTGGAAAAGTTATTACTTTAGGAAATGAGGATTTGACATCTCAGGCAGGGCTGACTATTGCTTTGACCCTCTTGTTTGCCTGTTCATTGCTGGATGATTACATTAGGCTATTTTGTCAAATTTGACATTGACAGATTGCAGTATATTTGATCGGGTTAAAAACTCTATCCATAGTCAGCACCTGGGATATTTCTTAAAGCTTTAGCAAAGTACAATTTAGTCCAACGCCTGATGTTCTTCAGCTTTACCACTTTGCCGCTAAGAAGGATATTTAAGAACTAAGTAAAAATGTAAGAGGATTTCGCTGCCTCGGTTGGAGTCCCCTCTGACTTTAAGGTACTCAGGGAAAAAAAAGCGATGATGGGACACAAACAAGGAGAACATATAGGGAAATGTCAACTGACTTGTTTGAATTGTTTCTGTGGTTTGAATTTTAAATCAAAACCTAAGACAGAATAGAATCTGTACTTACATTTTCATTACAATCAGCTTACTATGTGACAGCCACACCTTTATATATAAAATTCAGTATATAAAATGCATGGCTATATGAAAGGGTGGATGATTAACATGATGCAGAGTGACATTAAATGAAAAAAAAATACACTGAGTTTACCACTCCTTTAAAATAATCTATGCAAATGTCATTTGTAATTCTTAGCATTGGATCCATTTTTGTTTCTTTTATTAATTTAACCACAGAGCAAAAATTTTCTTCTGACTAACAGTGGAGATGTGTTGGATTTGTGGGTTCCTCCAAATCTTTTCTTGGTTGCTAAAGCTCTTCAGATGTGCAGTAAAATAGCCTCCAATGGCTGCTCACAGTGCTCTAACCCTCCCTGTTGCCAGTGAAATATTGATTTCACATTAGATAAACATGAATCTTCTAAATAAGAGGTGAATGTGCAGGAATTGACCTCCTCATTGTGTCTCGCAGTTAAAAGGCAGCAGGACACAGCCTGTGGAGTTTAATTTGAAGTCTAATTATCTTTCTCAGTCAAGTGTATTGGAGTAACAAATGGGACAGGCAGTTGAAACACAGATTCTGTGCGTCAACTACAAAGGTCAAACGGCAGCTAAAAGCCTGGAATAAAGAAAGAAAATAAGGTGAATTATTAATGTAAACTAATGGAATCCAGAAAAACATTAAAATCAGAAGGCAGGGTGGAACACTGATTAATGTATTTAATACTATGAAAAGAAATGCAGTTGGTTGAAAGGTATGGTGAATACATTTGGGTACTTAAATATTGGCCAGGCCTATACCAGAGAAATATGAAGGGATTGGGATTGTTCAAATGCAAAATATTCTTTACTTCAACAATGACAACAAAATATACAATTTAAAAAAATCTTTTTTTGGCTGGAATATGTATTTTAATTATTGTCAAATCCCCCATTTGGTTGCTACAAACAGTAGGTTAAAATAGTTCATAATAAAAATAGATGTGATCTTATTGTAACATTAATAGTTTTTTAATATGTCATTTTTCTAAATGATAATTCACTTCAGTGGCGGACTTTCTTTGGCTTTTGCAAGCCAAAGAAATTTTTAAAGTTTGTTATGGTCTTTGCTAATACCAACTACTGTTGATTTTTCTAGATTCTATTCTTTTGAATTGTATTCTTTAGCAACACAAAGTACAACACAGAGCAGAATAGGGACAATATTAATCAGTGTTTTAAAAAGCTGTGATGTATCAAACCTTTGGGAGGAGGATACCCAGTCAAAGTAATAGGCCATTCCTCTCACTGTGAAGTCTTTCCTGATGTCTTATGGGAGAGCAGAAGGTTGTGTGTCTCATCTCACAATGAAAGCGAAGGCATGGTTTCCATAAAGACACATTTTAAATATTCTGTTCACCATAATTGTAACCATGGGACACAGACTACTAAATTAAATCTATGAAGGGTTAAATGGCAATACATCTAGAATGTTACTGAAATCTGTCTGTCTGCACAAGCTACTTGCTAATTGTGGAGGCATACAATTTTTGTCGTTTTCATGTATCAATTTGCATTCAGATAAAATCTAAGGGCCACTGTTCCACAATTAAAATTGTAATATTCATGCTCTGGTGTCACTAACACAAGATCTATTCTCTAAATACAGCCTCCCCAGGGGTGTACAGGCAGGTATATGCGTGACAAATCAGATACATGACAGTCCGAAGACTAAATTCTTCATGGAGTGGAGGTGCGACCGAAATTGACATCGCATACAGGAAGTCTGGTTGAGGTATTTTGAGGCCTCCGAGGCACGATTCGTTCGTCCACTCCGTGTGAAATCTGCTGTACATAATCCCTGCACACTATGGGAGTGGGAGTGAGCAGGTGAGTGGGGGAAATGTGGTTACTACAGTACAGCACCAATCTCTGCTTTCCTAAGGTTAGCAGAGATGTTGGACTGTCACCACTGAGAAATAATGCACAAAATCAAACCAGCATACTGTTTAATACTTGCTTTGATTTGTTTGTCCTTATACAGTCCTCCTCTTAACCAAATAAATAAACTGTGAAAAGATTATTCTGAAAGTATTCTGATGAAAAGTATCTCAGAACCCCCATCTCCTCCCTCACCTTCTTCACCTGTCTGCTTTGAGGCAGGTGTCGTTACATTTGTTTAATACCAACCCCACACACTGTAGCTGCTTTGCTTTGGTTAGAATACCGTTTTAGCAAACTGTTTTGTTAAGCCAGATGATAGAATACTGTATATCATGTCCAACAGTAATTTTATAATTGTCACATCGCCAGAAACAATGGAGATCTCAGTGGCTTTTATCCTCATATCCTGTGGGAGCACTTCAAACTATTACCTGAGACATATCTCTCAGGAAATAAGAGTGCAAAATCCAATTTGCTCCATGTAGGCCTTAGGCTTCTCTCAGTCAACATTTATTATTCATTAAGAGACATTAACATTAAGAGAAATTAACAAAGTGGAAACTACCTGCATTGCACCTCAGCGTCCCTTTTGTTGCTATAACACCTTTGATTCATCATTTGTTTTAACATGAACAATGTTGATGATGCTTGCTATTTTTACCTCTAACATCTCTTTAAAAACAATATACAGAAATGCAGTTAACATGTCTGATGAATGCTTATACATTTGGGAGGAGACAGGTAATCACAGTGAGAGTTGAACAGTCAAAATCAGTGGTACATTAGAAGAGGTTGCATCAGCGAAACAGTTTTAGTCTTTAGAATTACCTACACAGCAGAAACACAATAGCTGATGGTAAATCTGGTAAATAGGTTTCTGCAACCCTTTATTAATCAATAAATGCATTGGAATGTATCAAACCATTACATACTCTGCCTTCTTTTAATGTCACCAATTAATTTTCCTGATATCTGGAATATCCATTACAAAATGCATGGCCATTGAGAGTAAATCTATCTGAAAAGCATCATTTTATTGAGGAAAATACATTTGCAGTCTTTCCCATTATTCATTCTGTTGATATTTCAAATTTCCTATTCAATTGCACCAAACAGGTTTTGTAGCATATTCATGTCGCTCTACTGCAGTTAACCCACAGTCTAGCCATGTTCCCCCTCCAAAAGTTTCTGGGACTGTCCAAAAAGTGAATCCTAAAATTCACAGATTTTAATTGATTCAAACCAGTTTAATTTTTATTGAACAATCACGTTAGCAACTCCGTTTTTCCCCACTCAAATTGAGCTATACTATCAGCCCCATACAAAACTTTCTTAGGTTCACATGGCAACAGCCGCTTGTTTTTTTTTTTTTTTACTCCAGGTGCAGGTGCAACACCAATTTGCTATACTGTCAGGAGAACACAAACTCAACATGTGATCAAACTGGCTGACCAACCTGCAGCCAGTCAGAAAAGGCCATGTGGGACTAATGAGACTGAGGACTTCATTAGCATAACCCCAAAACTTTGTCTCTTCTATTTGACCATATGATTTTAAGATTCCCCATATGCGTTTGTGCCATATATTTTTTTAAGTTTGACCACTGGTCTTATTCAGCTCCATGTACTGTTGCATAACTCAATAACTAATGAAGTCTTTGTCCAAAAGAATTTATTTTCTTGGAGATGAGTTACAAGGTGAATGTGTGACAGCAATCAATTGCTCTTTTCTTTTTATCACGCTTGCTTCATTAATTGATTTACTAATGTATATAAGCACTAAATTATTGAATTT
Source organism: Albula goreensis (assembly GCA_022829145.1). Taxonomy (NCBI): domain Eukaryota; kingdom Metazoa; phylum Chordata; class Actinopteri; order Albuliformes; family Albulidae; genus Albula; species Albula goreensis. The sequence goes on along the minus strand of CM040753.1, from coordinate 8,536,037 downwards.
ATTGAGTTAATACTAAAAGGAAATCGTAAAATATTCTTCTTTTTTTTCCAAACCTTACCACTGACTGATTTTCATCAATTTTTTGAACATGGTAAAAAAGGTATATATCTACATTAAATCTCAGCTTCTGCTAGGAAAGATTAAAATCCATTATTTCTTTTGAACCGACTGGTTGAGGCATGTTGAAAGTGGATGTGATTGGAACTGAAAGCCGTCCAGTTTTATTTATCCACCCTCCTCTGATTCAAAATGAAGCCTGGCTGTGTGCAGATGATAACTGCGAGCAAAGGTTGACATCAATAGGAGCCGTGGGATGAGCTGTCTCAGTGTGGGGGGGGGGGGGCTATCCCTTTTTTACAGATACTGACTGACAATGACAAAACAGAAAAGGTAGACCAGATCAGTGACATAAAACATGGCTGTCATTGGACGATTAGTGAACCCTGCTGTACTAATAACCTCCTGTAATAGTTTCCTCCAAGGATAAACTATTTGATTATTGGAATTCATTGTGGCGTTAATTATGAGTGTGCAGCAGTTCCAGCTAATTTGTATTTTCATCCCGTTTAACATCTGAAAGCTTGAAGTCATTTTCAACACCTTATTAAGTGTTTGAAATTCAGAACACAATCTCTTAAAGCCTGACTACATCAATCAAGAGCTATTTAACAGAGAGTGGAAATTACGGAAATCAGGACTACGTATGGGTCAGACTGGGAATTCGCCTTTTTTCATGGACACGCTCATACACTGCCTCTAGGTATGGAATGTACAGTACCATTAATGTATTAACAATGTGTTTCAATTGTCACTATGAATAATATATTAATGTCTATAATATAGCAATATTAAGTGCATTTGTCCACTGCTCTAATGCAAGGATAGCCATCTACAAAAACAGGGAAGGTAGACAGATCAAGAGTATACTATAAAAAATGTATATGTTGAAATGATTTATTATAATAAGGATAATTTTGTAATGCTTGCATCTTTGACCATACACATGTGCAGAGAGGTAAGACAACAGTGTTCTATCAAATACATGACATAACCTTGTAATCTTTAATGACTGCAGAGGGGGAAAAAAGCATTTGTTTTCTCTGTTATTAGGTTACAGACCACTCTCCTGAGGTTGTTTAATTCTATCAGTGTTGTTTGAATTAGTTTCTGTTTACATTGAACCATTGGGCTTAAGGCAATGTGATAACTGTGTAAAATATTCTGGGCCTAGTCTGTCCTTCAAACATCAAATGCCCTTTGGCTTTAAACAGAACAAACACACATGCATGGAGGTGACACAGTCCTGCATTTTAGGAACAAACGGTTCCATATAGAGTCTCTCGCAGATAGAAATATTGTTTTTTTGAACATAGATTTTACCCTTTATAGACCCTTGATGTTCTACCATCATGAAAGCATGAATAACCATAACTAAAATTATTTTTTTCTAATGCCCTCCTAAAAATAATTCATGCTATATGTTTTTGCATATATATTATTAATGTGACATCTATCCTGTTCTTAAAGACACTGAGCCAATAAAGGGGTGTTGCTTTACCAACTGTGCAGTCATACAGTCAAAGTCATCTCTCTCTGGTTCTTGTGGTGACATGAGGAAGCAGTTTTGGCAGGAGTGGGTCTGAATGGGTCTGCAGAACCATCAGCATAGTGTAGACACTTTATTTGTAAATGACCAAATCATTCTGAGCATTTCAGAATTTTAACCAACCTACTCTATTTGTTAATTAACCCCTAACTACCCCCACTACCTCCCAGACCCATGGAACATATGCCAGTGGAGTTGTCTCCCGGGTTACTGAGATTCTCTGAAATGAATGGCTGGCATGACATCACTAATGCAGACATGCAGGTGAGTAAATTACCTTTACCTGAGGCACATCTGCAAGGTTTCATAAAAGAAAACACATCACTTTTTTCATTCTCACAAAAGAATGAATCAATTTATCTTTCTACATTTTAGAGAAACTGATAGCTGGGCATAAAGATACATACGCTGGACTAAGAGTATCACCTCATGGTATCATAAAAGAGCTGGCAACTTCTGACAACCCATATCAATTTAAACAGCTTTAAACAGCAGACATAATGAATACTTGCATCTGTTGTGTCACAGAAAACAGAAAATGTGCTTCATTTTACAAGCATTGTTATTTTTAATGTTTTTTATTTCTCCTTGAGGAATTTCCAATGAATTCTGCCATGCATAAATTATCAAAGTCCAAAAAGTGAAATAGGAGCTGAACAACACATGGAGAGAGCAAAAATATTATGTAGTCTTTATTGCAGGCACACCATGAAAACATGATCACCTTGAATGAAGAAATTATAAATCAGAGTATTAAACACACAACTAATATCATAACAATAAACTTGAGTTAGTATTAAGTTCTTTGCTGTTGCTATCTTTACAGTCCTCATACTGTCTGTCTTTCTCTCTATGGTGTCTGCTATGTTTTCTGAAGTTCTCACTGTTTTGTGATTGTTTGAAGATTGTTTGAAAGGTGGCATTTCAATGCATACTTTTCATTGGCAGCAAAAACAAGTTGGATTTACATACAGGGCTGTCTTGCCTTTTACCACCAGTGGTGAGAGAGAACCAGTTCCATACGAAGATTTCTATCTCAACATTGATGGATCTCTGCTCAATCCATCTAAGACAGACTGTTTCTGTATGTTTTCTGCCAAGGGGATCTTCCTTCACATAGATGACAGACGTGAAGAACAAATATACAAGTACTATAGCATTTCATGAAGCTGAAGCTGCTGAAATGGGCTTACCAAGATGGCTGAATAGTTGTTATGCTTTCACATCACCATTACCCAGATACTGTGTATGCTGTGATAAAACAAAAAGCTGAGGTACAGCAGTGCAATGACTGAGTGTTAGCAGTCTTACTTACTATAGATTTCCTATTTTCCCACCCAAACTCAGCTAAACTCATACAAGCTACCTCTGCCACTAACACTAGAGGAGGCAGCCATGAACATGTAATTTTCCTACAATTCATGTGACAACAAGGCCTCACTTCCTTTTACATACTGTAGACAGCTCACCAATCACATGCTGCCTATGTCGCCAGGTGATGATGAAGTCAGCATATGTGCGTGGTTATAACATCAGCAGGTGCTGTTTCGATTCGGAGGCCCCTGACCATGAAAAAGACAGTGAAGACAAAAACAAGCTAAATACCTCGAGCTGAGGCTGTCCTCATGCACAAGAAGGTAAGGATCCCTCCGGTGATTTGTGTCCAATGCTTTCACTCACCTTCTAGGCTTAGAGTCTTGCAGCATGTCAAGGTTAGCACGTTAGCTGAGAGGCACCTTCCTTGTTTATGTTTGCATAAATCTCACTTGAAAAGAATATGTTCTATTTTTTTTAAATATTTGGAATCATATTTATTTCCTGTTTTATCTGTGTTAGAATGACCAGTAAAGCTCAGACTCATGTCATATCCCAGGAAGAAACAGACTTGCCATGTCCAGTGAAAGAATTATACGTTTTGTTTATACTTGGATCTCGAGGTCATTCTGCATTACTGGGATGCAGTGGATGGGATGCAGTGAGCTGAACGTGCAAACAGTGCAGACCAGAGCATGTTAACATCTTCAGGGAATATGATTATCATAATAGACCCCAAGCTACCAGATCAGCATTCAAATTTACACTATTTCCCCACTCTGCTGTTTGCACATCATGCCTTATCATTCAGCATGACCTCACCAGGGACTTCACCAATGAGGATTAGGCATGAAATGCTATCCAGTTGGTACAAGGTGTGGAAATAGTGAATTGATTTGTGAGGGAGCCTGGGGAAGAAGAGGTAGAATGATGTATGTTAATAATGCAGACATTAATACCACTGGATCCTGCAATTATGTGGTAAAACCAAGAGAGGAGGCACTCATTTATTTTGGCAGACGATTGAGTTGGACAACTGTTTATAGGGTGTCTCCTCCAAGGGTAGAAAGAAGTATGACTTTCTTGGTGAGATTCAAGCGTACACAGTCGCATTGCATATATTGCATTTTGCTGCTAGAGGTACAAGTGCTGCAGTTCCATTTTACTAACATGCTCTGGAATCCTACAGAACAATGCAGGATCATGTGGATTATTGTGCATGTGGTTCAAGTAAAGGTGGTCATGGCACTGCCTCCATACATATCCAGTTGTGCAAGTAACTATTTTGTAAGTTTCTTATTCAATTTCCACTCTCAGACACTGCACTTTTGGAAGAATTGCCTTAGAAGATGAAAGACAATGCAGTGCATAAAGAAGTAATGGCACAGCTCTCAAAAGAAATTATTGAATTTTGATGTACTTCTTATGAGTGCCATTTATTTAACTTAGCAGAAAATCAAACTCTGTTTGACATTGCATAGGAATCAAAAGATGCTGCGGTATCTTTCTCATCTGCTCCCCGAAACTTCCCAAAGTCAGCCCTTCCTTTTCTTTGTCAGCTTCAAGGCCCACCATTGTGATTTTGAGACTCCGTTCTCTTTTGTGCTGAAAATATTTCCTCTCTATTTGTTGGAGTAAGACAGTTGACTTAAAACCCATTGCTAGATACCCAGTAGAGCTGTCACATCAGCCTTCATACCCATTGACTTTGCGTTTGTCCCACATGCACTGGCATCACAAAGAGTTGCACAAACCAATCCATAACTTTCTGTTACCTTGTTCACAAACAGAAGCACTGACAGGTACATTGCAGAACTTCTGCTATGACTGCAGATGGCACATGTAATTACAAAGTATTATTTTGATGATGGGTCCTTGTGAAGCGTTTCCATCCTCCCGCAGAAATGCATTCGAGGCCAAACCTCAGGCTGGTGCAGCGACATTCAAGCTCAACCAGCTTTCCATGGAAAAAACCTTGTCATACTTAAGGACGCACTTTGCATTTTTGCAAAAAACATGAATGATGATGCGTAGAGGAGGTTTTCCTTTCTGCCCTGGTTTGCAGTATTTCCCTTAAGATGACACACTTATTTGGTCGCTCATAGTGTTACACTATTGTTCTGAAAGAGCTGTTCTTTCAATCGTTTGGTCTATTACAATACACTAGATAATTTTGTATTTTCACATTTATTATTGTTTAAGAATTTATTTACCATTCCAATTATAATTCATTTGCAGGGTACTGCATGAACCAAACAGTGTCATTACATGGCTACTTTGACCATGAAAATGTGCAGTTTCTCCATCTGTTGAGCATTTGAAAATACAAGTGCTTGGTCTAGATATGTGTGCTCACACACATGCTCACATCACATAAAGTCCATCTGCACCCACGATAAAAATGGAGGTTTCTGACTGCTGCAAAAGTCCTGACAGGCAAAGGGCAGAAGGTTCTGCATACAGTTTCACTTTGGCTGCAAGGGAAATCGCAGAGAACAGCCACCTGAGAGCAAATCTGAACTGACGAAAATGGGGTAAAAATATGCACAAGTGTCACTCAGCAAAGGAAAACCAGAAGGACAAGAGAAACAAGGAAAGTCATTGTTTCTTTACTGTTTGCACAACCCTGCGATCGCCTGTGTCCTGTAGCATCTCCTGAGAAGTTATATTCTTTTCCTTTTGAAAATACACCTGCTTTATTCAGGGTCTTCATAACAAGAAGGTTAGCCTTCAAGACTACACTACAGTTCACACTGGAGCCGGTGGGACTGCTCTTCCTCAGTAAAATATTTCTGAAGATGTGCAAAGCAGCCGTTACATAAATTACACTAATCACAGCCTCTGTTGTACTTCAGTATATCTATAGAAACTGGCAAAATGCAGGGCTGCAAGCTGGGGAGATTATGCATTATTGGTCACAAATCCATAATTCCCAACATAGTTGCAAACGGCCATCTCTGAAAAACAGGAGCTGGACTGACTGTGTGGCAGGAGAGAACTATAATGCCATTTGAAGCAAAGCTGTCAGTGGTAAAAAGACTCTACCATACAGTGCAATGGGTACATGTTTGAGAACACCCTGATCTCCCTCAAAATTATTTCTTAATTGTTGAATAAAAATGAATTTTTTCCTGGGTTGATAACAATATTCATACATGTTATCAATGGTATATGGAAAAATTATATACCATAATTTTATATTTTAATTCTAATGTTACAAAACCATTTAAAATACACATACTGCAGTGGCTTTCTGAGTTCCAGCTAAAAAATACTTTTTCTTAGACATAAATACAGTTGCTTTTAGCATACTTTATATTATCTAAAACATTATGAACAAAGTAACCAAGTCAGACCAAGAAGCCTGTTGATTAAAGGACTGGATGTGAAAAGACCTCCCTAGGATTGGCCGCATCTGTTTTCACTGGCTCTCAGGTAAGTACATAAGTAGAATGCACACACTCTAGCTGCAAAACTTAATTCACTTGTTGGTGGTACAGAGTGCAATTAGCGAAGACAAACTCCAGAGATCTAACAAAAGACCATTTTCTGTACTAGTACCAGTATACATGATTTAGCATGGAGGCTCATGTCATGCCTTGGTTTATTGCTTGACCTCTGTGCAACATGCCTCCACTCACATGGATTATATATCTAAGGTTTCTGTATATTTTTTTCTTCTGAGAGAATGACTCATACTGCAGGTTGCAACAGGTTTCACCTTTGCAGTGCCTGTCCTTCCTATGCTTCTCCACAGTTCAGTTGATAATAATCTAGGCTGTCTTAATATGGGCTAAAACACTGAGGGCCAGATTTACTGAAGGATTGCAACTGCTTTTTTGACATAAAAGCAAGCTGCTAAAATGTTGCAGTATTTATGTGTGAATTACTAAACAGTCGCAATGGGTGAAAATCGCTATTAAAATGGAATTTGCAGTGACTACGTCACTTTGAAGCTTTCCTCTTGATACACAGTAAAATCTGTTCATACATATGTATACCTGGGATGAAGGTGCTAAAACAGGGTGGAGAGCTTGCAAATGAGGCCAATTAAGTATTGGACTCATATTTCCAATTGCAAATCTCATTGATATTGATATATGTCTATGTGTTTGGAACATGGCTAGAATACCTGAATTCCTATTGGCAGAGTGATGTTCCAAGCCTCTGCATTACTGTGCTTTCATTGGCCTGGGGGCCCTATCGCAACACAACCACTCAGACAGTCACAGTTTCTTTTTATATCTCAGCATGACTAGTCATGGTTTATCACTTTCTCTTTGAATTGGTTTCCTCATAAACACCTCTCTCTATTGTAACATAGTCATTAATTAAAATTGGATTTTTTTTTTAATTTTTATTTTTGCAACCCAAAATATGGAGTAAATAAACAGCTACAGTCTCCTTTTGAAGTTTGCTGATACATGAATTGTTTCTGAAGACGCTGTAAGAGGGAGATCTGTACACACACAATGAGTCAGTGCTGTACAATCAGTTATAATGATCTTGTATGAATAAACATTCCCCCAAGCTATGAGCAGGCTGTGGAGGTAGAGAGGATGGAAGTCAGTCCCCCTCCATCTGGATAAAACTAAACAACTACATCATGGCATGCATGGGAAGGAGTCATTCATATCTGCCACTGGTGATTGTATAAGTCCTGGAAGATTGTCATGGGTAATGAAGCCATACACTACCTGTGATCCAAGCAAAACACATACAGCAATGCACTGGTTCCACTCAGAAAGGCAGCCCGCGTGAATAATCACATATGTTGGTCTGTTAGTGTTCACTGCTTCTGTTTGTTTTTAAAGCAGGGATCAGGAAAGCCTCTCTTCGGAATTATGAGGTCTCCTCATTAAGGCTTTTTGTTTTTTTTTACAGGTTTAGACATTATTCTTTTAGTTCCCCTTTCTTGTCTGATTTTGACACATGCCCATACTTACATGTTCTTATTCCCCCATATTTGACCAAATTTTAGATACAAAAAACTGAACAATAATAAATTGTTGCTCCCAAAAACTTTCTTGAGAAACACTTTGTCCACATACCAAAAGCCTCCATAACACTGTCCTACATATGTTATAACACATGTCTTAACCAGTCACAACAATGTCTTACAGTTTATGAAAGTTTATAACTAGTGTTGATATCAGCTGGGTTGTACCATACAGTATAACATAACTACCAGTACAGTGCTAATTGATGTAGAAAATGCACAAACATTTTAAAGGGTTTTGCTTCTTGTTATGTACTGTAAACTGTGAATTCTAGCCACTCAGTTTAAATGCTAAGCAGTTAACATGCAGCACAACTGTTTATTAAATAGTTTGGTAAGGACTTGTCTCAGATATATGTGGGTATTAATATTCTAAAGGTCAGTTACACATTCTACATTATCAGGCTAGCATTTTGCTACCAGTTAGCTTTTATAAGCTAGATCACAATCAAGTTAAGGGGAAAGGAAAACATGCTTTTTTTTTTTGGCTAACTTGCCCCTCAAAGAGATGCTTCAAACATCGTTATCTTCGTCAAAACAACATTTAGCAGTCTACTCCTCCCTACAGTAAGGTTTAAATCTTGAATTAACATTCTTTTAAATGTCTGCACTGGGACATGAGCACAAAGCACACTGTTGTTGGTTTGAATCCACAGCCATTATACTCTGCGTAAACACCTACAGAGCAGTGTGTAGGCTCAAGTTCCTGAGTAAAGTATTAGGCTTCCATTGCCCTTCCACCCGCTCGCCTCTTTGTGTCTGGAGATCTGAGAGTGTCCCTGGATAATAATTGCTGACACACCAAAGCCAACATTGCACACAGCACCTTTAATAGTTTTCATTTTTCTTCTTTACAGGAAGGCCCTTCCCGTGCCATTATGAATGATCAGCACATGGCTCACCACTGTGGCTCTTTGTAGAAGCATCTCCTGGACTGACCTCCATCCAGCAGGACGCTTCAGTGACCATTATTTTTCCCCGTGTCTTCCTCACCTCCCATTTACACCATTTCCTACACAGACAATTTATATAAAAGACTTTCCTCAGCTTTCATCAAAACCCAGGTAGCAGGCCCATTTCGTAACATTAATTCTCCCCTTTGCCAACCGCCACATCAATTCAGTACTTTATAAACTATTTCAGGAATCCGATTTATCAGGCCTGACAGGACTTCACACAGAAATAAACAGCAGTGGCGCGGGCCTAGCTCACTCAGCTGCTCCTATTTATCATTATTTAATTCAGAGGCCTAAAATTCCCTGACATTATTAATAGTAAGATGAATCGGTGGAAAACTCCAGAATCTGTGACCAACGAGGCTGAAATAATCCATTTCAGTGAAAATGTCTGTGCGGAATTGCATTCCCTGATGGCCTGGGCTCTCTGTCATTAGCGAAGCCCATATGCATGGGTGGTAAAGAACCGAAGCATGAAGTCCCGAAAGAGTAGGAGACTTCCCCCCACAATTCCTCTCCACCAGCACGGCACCTCCGCAAACGGACTGCGGCACAGTTTAACACCTCTGCCACTTGAATTTAAATTTGCTAATTTGAGCCTGTTGTAGTTGATTAACTTTAACTTGGCTCATACTGAATCGGTGTCTCGGGCAGGCCTGCTGTTGTATTCGTTCATTAGTACAGTTGTATTACTCAGACACCTTGATGAGTGATAATCAACTGCTTGGCCACTCTTTAAACCATTAGTGGCTGAGACATTAGTTGGGTTGTGTGGGGTGTCTTTTATTTGTGTTTTGAGGGGGTTACATAAAAATTTAATAAAAATCTGTGTTATAAAATGCACTGGTTTCATATAACAAGGTTAATTAGTAATACATGATTACCACAGCGCTACAAATGTACTTATTTTTTGTTCTTAAACCCCATGAGCACCCCTTTCTTCCTCCCAAATCCAAAACTATATAATGGAACATAATTCCATACCAAATGCATAAATGTTTATAAATTGAGTAGAGCTGACTGTCTGTGAGACAGTTCCAGATTTTGAGTGCAGTTATGGGATATATTTTAGTCATTTTTCTCGCCATGTTGTGTTCAGTGTTCCGTGAGCTCAGACTGTCCTCATGCAGTACTTCGCATGGACCTTTCCCCCCACTGGGTCCTCAGGACCCAGTCTGCCTCTAAGAGTCCAGAGGTGTTTGTTTTTCTCCTCATATGCTGGAACTCATTGTGAGACAGAGGGGAAGCTGGGAGCCAACGTCTCTTTAATTACGCCTTCTACCAGCACGCTATTTCCATGGTTGCTGCTTTGTTGTTTTTGGTCTTTTGGAGAGCTGGTAGGCTTGATGTTATACGCTATTTAAACATGCTCAGGATGTGTTTTTTTTAGCTTGTTTGATGAAATTCTGCAGCCAAATGAAAGTAAAAAAAATATCTGCATTATTATGACAATAGAGTCAATTTCATAGTGAATGACAGAGATATAGTTATACTAGCAACCATACACAAATGTGCACGCACACACACACACACACACACACACACACACACACACACACACACACACACACATTTCAAAGATTTCAATTATATATAAAATAATTAAATATGGTAAGATTTTTTTCTTTCCAATACCCACAATTGGTGTGACGTTGCAAGAATCAGTACTCACTGCTAAGAAGATGAAAACCTGTATTTAAGTAAGTGAGAAAATTATAATCCTTGGTGAAATGCTCAGTCTGCTCATGTCATAGTTAGATTCAACAAAGGCCTGAAAACTATATTTGAATCATTTCTGTTAGCACCATTATGCTAGTGTGACAGATCTATGCAGCTCTTCACCCCAAATCCCCCCTCCCGTTTTAGACAGGCCATCTTCAAACCTGTGTAAGTGAAGCAAAATGCATTTAATCATAATACCTAAAATAAATAAATCAATAAATAATCACGCTACTTGGAATTGTCAAACCTGCATACAATTAAAGAAAAAAAAATGTACATGTACATGTATTCGTTTTGCAGCTGTTTGGCTTTTTTGTCTGTGTTTATTAATGACCAAATTAACATATGCTGGTCCCAACAAAATCTCTGCAGCCTAATTGCATTTCGCATTGCTCATCCCCATGTTTGATAGGGAGGTGATTGTGTCTTCCCATATTTAACTAAATGAGACAAGCGATGACGCCAGAGAGGCGTTTTCTGACGAGGGGTCAAGTCTCTCCCCTCCTACCACAGCCCATTTAAGTCGAATACCGGGGCGTTTCATTTGAGAAATTTCCAAAAGATTGATGGGCGCACTTATCATTTTCTAATTTCCAATTCACTCAGGGATTTAACTGGAACTAGCAATTTTTCTGAGTGCCAACCAGATTCCTTTTATTTCTGTGCAGGGTAAATGGGAAGAATCTCACAGTCCATTAAGCAGACAGCCCGTGTCATAAAAGCACAGCGCTGGAGTGCAGTCAGTGCTGAACAGCAGTCTGTTTGATCTGCCAGCGACGGGCTTACGAAATCAGGGGGTTCGTCAGCAGTAACAGTCCTTTCTACTTAATTTGCATTTGAAACACATAGCAAAATTGACCGTTTCTGCAACAGACAGTGCCGAATGTCTTGATAAACGTGACATACGGTACAGACACCACAAATACAGATTCAGTGACCTTTTATGAGCAGCAGATTGTGTTGGAAATGATACTTCCGATATTTGATGTTTTTTTTTTGGTTCCTTCAGAGGCTTCCACCTTCTGGCCTGGCCTTTTGATGTCCGACCATAGATGGAAATTAAAAAGTGGGAAGTTCTTCTGTTTTCCCATAGTGACATGGATCGTTAAAAATTATACCTTTTCCTGAACCTCTTCTGGCACTGGCATCACGTTCTATATAATCCCCCTCTTGTTATATTCTGCTGCCTGGCATGTATAAATCTCACCTATACTGTAAAACTCATGATGATGGCTACATAATTTAAAACATGAAAGACTGTAGGTGTATTTATTCATTTGTTTGTGTGTTTGTTTATTTTGGCATGGTAGGTGTACAGGTGTAGCATGAGTATGACTGAATATCAAATTCTGAAGATGAACAGTGTGTAACATGATATATTTAGGTAGCAACTGGGTACAGTGTGGGAGTGTATGTGAGGTGTATGTGAGGACACTTTTCCTTATCTGTAGAAGTTTTGCAGCAGATGTACAGAGCGCGAAAGAAACAAAATGAAATACATTTAAACATTTATAACGGAAGCATAATAACATTAATATTATTAGTAGTAATGGTAGTAGAGGTGGTATCAGTACACTACTACTACTAATAATAATAATAATAATAACAACAACACTAACATTAACAATAATAATAATATAGTCAATATGTAAAATAATACCAAATAAACACTATTTCAACCATGTTAATTGCCTCCTTCCTTCTCTACCCATTGAAAAGCTGCTCACAGATTCACCAGCACTGCAGATGGAAGTATCACCCACAATAAAGAGTGCCATGGCAAACCATTTTACTGGATATAACACGTTCAAAAACATTATGTTACTACTTGGCCACATTGCATTACACTTTGGAGCATAGCCAGCTCTCTTGAGTCTGCCTCGATAATCTGAAAATAGCAACTGAGCACAAGCCAAAAATATTGAGCTAATTAGCTGACTGGTAGTTAACTAGCTAATGTTAGATGGCTAGCTATAATTAGAAACAAAACAACTACCTAGCCTATTTAAATCTAGGGCTGATGGGAAGGTTCTACCCTGTCAGCAGCACCACTAAATTACTGCCTTTATCTTCAACAGTGGTGTGCATGCAAGAATGGGCGTGGTATCAGATGTATGGAAACAAATTATTTAATTTAAATTATATCTGAAATATTCAACTCTTTAGTAATACACTGCAAATAATGAAGGAAAATATTCACCATTTGATACCATTGTCTTGCATTAAATACACAATGAAAGCAGAAGTGTGAGGAAACAGGTAGGGAATGTAGTATAATGGTTTCGGAAGTGATTTTGTAACTCAGGTTATATCATTATATATGGCAGGCAATATCTTAAGATAACTTACAATATGTCAGTTGCTCTGGAGAACAGTGTTAGCTAAATGCCTAGGTGTAATTACTTCCAACATATTCATTATAAACATTAGAGAAGTACTTCCTCATAGGAGAAATTTCACCTAAGTACATGGTTGTACTCATAATTCACAGGGACATACTACACACATACCTATAGCTTGTATATAGCATGACAGATATCATGTCCTGGTAACATCTCCTCATGCTAGCTCGCCCACCCTGTCCTCCTCACTGTGTGTTAGTCATGACATGCTGTTTTGTGTCTTGATGTTCAGTCCTGACAGGTTCAGAGTGTGATCACTGCTTTGCTAAGTTATTACATAAAGCTCACTCTGTCTGCCTCCTCTCAGCAGCCTTCCCCCATGTGCAGTCACAAAGCAGCACTGTGTGTTGCCCTGAAGGCCTCGCATCACAGGGTAACAGCACAGAGGGCTCGTGATGGCATCCTGCTCCATACCCACGGCTGGCTGTTATTTTCATGTTTCTGGAACAAGTGTTGATGATGACACTTATCAGAAACAGTGCACAAACCATAACAGTGGTGCTTGTGTTAATGTAGCGGAGGGTTATTTTGGCCTTCCAGTACACAGTCTCTTCAGTCATAGGTTTTACACTGCTATAGGATTACATATATGTTTTTTATTGTACCTTTTTCACACATGGTGGCAGTGTTGCTACATTTGCAGGTCTTTATTTAAACCTGGTTGACTCATTGAGTGATTGTGCATGTGAATGTGTGATTGGTAATTATATCATGAGGATGATGACATACTAAGCAACTGTCTGCAGACTCATGATCTCTGACTGTCATCTTTAAGGAACAGCACAATCATGATAGGCATGAAAAACACAAGGATATAGATGTTTAAAAGAATGGCAAATAATTTGGAGAAGATTGTTGACAATTACTGTCATTGCTTCCAAAACAAAATCGGAATAATTATCTTAAAACTTGATTTCTTCCAGTTTTGCAACAAAGCATATTATAGGTTGTGAGAGACATGGCAAACCAATTACATGGCGGGGGAAATTCTAATAGTGAAGCAAGAATGTATTACATATGAAAGCAAACTGATACAATATCTCTATGTATGTATGACTGTAGCACTCTTTCAATGTACAATTTCAATGAAACTGAAATGAAATCTATGGAAGCTGGTAATGGGCCACTAGTTTTTTTTTTTTTTTTTTTTTCACTGTAAGTGAATGTGGACACCTTTCAACTTTATATATTTGTAAGATTGAGTCAGTCACACTGAACTTCTGTATTGAAAAATCTTAGCTAAGAGAGTTCCCATTGTTTTTGAACAATGCATTATGCTTAAGATTGAAAGTATTGATTGAACGATTTAAACATGAGGACAGCTTTAAGTCATATGGTGAGTGGGAAGCTGAGTCCTAAATCTCAGAATGATATCCATCTACGGTGGCATATTATTTCCACAAATTCAACTACAGATATCTCCAAAAGAATGTGTCTAAAACGTCAAACGTGTCTAAAAGCATACGTTTTCCACGTTAAACATAATTTCACTGAGTGTCATGTTTCCCTCTGATTTAAAATAAGGTGTAAATACTCTGAGTAATCATATGCTCTGTCTGACAGTGTGAATGCAGGCGGCCATGCAGCCTTCTGCAGCTACACCATGACAGCCTCCATCAAAGGGGCTTCCTTTCAGAGAAGGAGGGAGAGCTCTACCACCAACTACCCCATACCTCGTCTTCAACACAGGCTGTCTGCGCCCAAATGCATTTTTTTCCCCACAGCACAAAGCTGTTTTCTCCGTAAGCCTCTATGCATCTCCTGACAGTGCAGATTTATGTGCTTCCATGTGCAGAAACACATAACTTCTCTTATTCTTTTTTTTCAAAGCAACCACAGAGTTGGCTGTTTTGTATTTGGCCTTTCACAGCGTATTAGGGTTTTCCACTAACTTAAAGGCAACGTGACCTCAAAATTAGGTAGTCTTTCTGCATTCAGTGCAGTGGAGTGCCATTTTAAAAGAAAGCTGCGAAACAGGGCTAATTCTTTACCGCAAGATTCTTGATACAGCTTTTGATGTCTATATTCAGTCATTTATGTTGAGCTATTTCAGTATTCTTATAATAATGGACTCTCTGTATCCTTTGGTTTAAAGCAGCCATGTTTTTTTTTTCATGTAGCAAAGGCGTATAACTTTTAAGATCATCACCTGTATGGCTGCTGCCATGTTTTGTAGAAATTAGCATTGTGACTCTCGAGAATTAAACTTTTAAAGTGCTTTACAAAATATGGAAATGTGTGGGGCATATTCAGAATAACCCTTTAGCAGAGTTGTTCTGGGCGGGAATATCTGTTGATGTAGCTTCCATGTCTCAAAGCCAAAGGCCATATTTACAATGTTTGTGGGTTTAAATTATCACTTAGTGTAGCACCATCTTCTGGCCATATGGAAGCCATGTTGAGTGTGTATGTTTTTTTCATGGGAAGCTCTATCATTCTGTGAAATGTAATGATAAGTGTTACATGAAAGAGAGATTTATACATAGCATGTGAAAACAAAGAAAAAAAAATAGTATGTAACACAGATGCACATATCAAATCCCAGCAATCACTGATCAGCTTTTACCTCAGTCCATTCTGAAGAGCTCAGCCTACAAATGAAATGTTTACTGAGACACATAAACTACACTCCTTATTATAATGTACTGGAGTACAGAAGCAAACGTCACAGTCCAGATAGTATCACCTTGCACTTTAGGAAGGCCAGAAACATGTGAACTGGAACACATGAAGACAATTCTTAGGGTCACATCTTACTTTCCTGTGAATATAAATAGTCACAATCCCCAAAGTGTTCACTGTTTTCCAGGAACATGACAACAATCACAAACAGCCATATGTAGATGCATAAACTGTAATAAACGTCTATTGTGGTAATGCAATCAAATCAATTCAACTGAACCAAATTTCATTCTTAGTATTGACAGGCTTGCTCTTGCAATTTTCTTTTTATTTATTTTTTTTTTTTTTTTGCTGAATCATTGATAAATTACAAACAGTATAACTGGACTGATGTGATTTTTACCCTCCTGGGTAATGGAAAAATCATGGCATTGAATAGAAACCAACAGTATATATTTGTTTATGTCTGTCTCCTCCCTGAATAAGTTTGCATATCAAAATTAACATTTGTATTGCAAGTGTAAAATGTCCCCAGTGTGCTGTTTATGATATTGTATTGTAATTCTACAATACCTCCAGTGTACAATGCATTACACACAGCACTTCAGCCAAGTATGCATCTATACGTCTGGAGCTGGTCTGTTCCATTCTCTGAAAAGAGAGCAGTTTGAATTTGAATTGTGGAATATTATAATGGAATATGCTTGCTTATTTCTTAGTCTGGAACCTTTTGAGTGCTACATGTAATAAATAAAAAACAATTTGGTCAAGTTTAATCACAGCGATATTGCATGGACAGCCTTGATGGTTATGATGTGAGCCCTAAAGGACTGAATTTAAAAGGCACCTTTCCAAAACAAATGAAGCAGGGAGGTTAATCCAATGCCAATGACCAGTCGTGGCAATTCAAACACTTCCTATAGTTAATGCTCCTGTGACATGAAGAACATTTTTGTTGTGTCATTGTGTGGTGATAGAATTTGTAATTATGAAAGCTCATGGTTCTTAGATCCAAACCACTGAAAACTCTTTATGAAGTCAATGAAAGAATAAATAAGGAAGGATGTGTACACTCCCTATCTGTTACAACATTTTAAAAAATCATGCCACTGAAGACAAAATAGTAGATATGCCTGCCACACATGAATTAGCCCAGTACAGGTACATTTAAAACAGTATTTCTCTTTGGAACACAGATGTTCTCTAAATGGCATAAACATCAAAGATATACCCTGCCAATATGTTTGCGCATATCACTCATAAACTACTTAACCTTCATGAGCAGTTTAAGGATATCATTTCAAGCTATTTTCTGCTGCATGTCCTGGAGGAAAGAAGACTGCACAGCTGTAGAGGAAGTTCTAACAGGGGCAGATACGTGGTTCTGTTAATGCAGACTACACTCTGGACAATTTCAGCACATTGTGCCACTATTGACAGTTACCATGTTGACATGCCATTATAAATAAAGATAGCATATGATCAAGATAGAACATTTTTAAACTGAAGACTGAAACTGAAAGGGAGAAAAATTGCATTTCTTACTTTTGTTTGTTGTCTTCTGTTATTGTGAGGTTTTGGCATCCCCTGCTGGCTAAAATGAATAAATGCATGACTGTATCTAATCAGAGATATTTTTTGCATATTATCTGTTGTATTATTATTGCAGAGAATTTGCCATTTGATTATTGCACGTTTAAACCTCAGAGATATAAAGTCGATCTGGAAGTATAAGGTTTGCACATGCATAATCAATCTTAAAGTGGCTTTCTTACCTTATAGAACCTTGAAATTCACAGTAACTGCGTATCTAAATTTTGATTCACTGTGTGCCAGCAATGAGTTCATACATTTTTTGATCATTTAGAACTGGCAGAGCGCATACATGCATTCTACCCTTTACAATTTTAGAGAATAAGGACCGTGTTTGGTTACGTGATGATATGTTGATATCACTACACACAGATCAATGGCTTAAGTGTCTTGTCAATCATATAAAATGCACAATTTTTAGGGATCTTATCTTTAAAATAATCGTCCTTGAAGGCAAACGATTATTCTTTTAAAGTTTGAATAACTGAGCAGAATTATATTTATAGTAAAACAAACCAACCTTTGTCTGGGGAAACTGTCTTTGCTGTGTACCACTTACAACAAAATCTCAATTTTAAAAGTGCCAAGGATCGTGGCTGAGTTCATATGAAATGATCATAGCATAGCGTGTTCTCTTAGCAGAGCTGAATCTGTTCTCACCAGAGAAAAGGGCTGTTATGCTGCGGGATCACGCTATGATTCTGGCCCTTCTCTGACTGGATATTCTTCTGCACAGGTCAATAAACAGATCCATCACACACACTGATAAAGCACATTAACTTCCAGCAGCACTGTATTTATTAGGCCCAATTGGGTAGCTGTCAATGATGAGCGAGTGTGAGGGGTTACTGTGCATAAATATCCCATCAGTGATAAGGCCCAGGCCTCGCGTTAAATATATCACGGTTATATTGATGGGATTTAACAAATAAACCTATGAGAGTGGTGCCAGTTTTTGAAACCAGTTTCATGTTTCTTTTACGAAGAACCAAAGAGAAATAAATTGGACTCGCTTACGGTGATAAAAACCTTGGGTGCTGCGCTCTTACAATGTGATGAATAGGGAGAGGGAAAAGGCAGCAGTAGGTAGAGGTGAGGGAGCTCGGGAGCAGGGGACAGGTAAAGCTGTCTCCTGGGAGAGAGGGAGGTGAGAGAAGAGGAGAGGGAGTAAATGGAGGGATGGCAGGGAGGAAAAGCACAGAGCAGGTGCTGCGGTTTCCAGGGAGAACAGTAGGGTGGGTGATTAGGGATCCTAGGGAGGGCCCCAGAGGGAGGGTGGAGACGAGAGGGCGCGCTCAATGCTGCCCACAGACAGGAACTGGAATCAGCTGAGAGAGACAGGATATCAGAGAGCAGCAAAATGAGCGGCCTGGGACGCCCTCATGGGCTTCATTTTGCAAATACTCTTTACCAGACAACATCAAAACGCAGCGGTCCTGACCCTGCTGCTGAAAGACAGCCCTGTGATTTCAAGAGTTGGAACAAAAGCAGCTTGAGCCTGCCAGATCTGAAGATCACCATATTAGCAAATGTATAGCAGAATGGACACACAAATCCATCATCTATATGGATTTATGGGGCAGCCTGTAGTCTAGTGGCTAAGGTAAATGACTGGGACCCCTGAGGTTGGTGGTTCCAGCCACAGTAAGAACAACATTGCTGTTGGGCCCTTGAGCAAGGCCCCTAACCCCACATTGCTCTCAGGGGGAATTGGCCCTTGGCTAGCCTAATCATCTGTAAGTCACTTTGGATAAAAGCATCAGCTAAATGATGATAATGTAATGTAATATAGGCATGCACATCAGCTTAAATCAAATGTATATGTTATATAAATTCAGTTACCAAACTGCTTGAACAAGAAGGCTGTAGAGTAACTGCAACTTCTCTGTCTTACCAGAATGAGGCGTGTCCACACATACGACCTGCTGGGGCAGAGCTTCAAACAAAGAAGCATCTTTTGCCAAAAATGATTTAAGTTGATGTCTGTCTTACCGTGGAACAGTAGCCATCTCCAATCGTCTGGGCAACCAAAGTCTGCCTTCAAAAGCCGCACATGAAGCTGTACATGCCCCAGAGCGCTTCAGACAGGGGAAGCGGCTATGAGCACAAAAATCCATTAACAGGCATAATGCATAGCTCTGGCAATGTGGATGTTATATTTGTCACAGCGATGGTGTCAAATGCAACTGAGGCCATCTGGTAGCAGACCTGTAGTTCCATCCTGAACACTTACACCACAAATAGCAGAAATAGCAGTAGCTGGCACATGATTTTTTTAAGGTCAACTAAATTTCAGTTGTTACCATTCAGATTATATAACGTAGATTCACAGATATTTGTAAAAATAGAATTGATTGACTTAAGGGAATATTAATGTGTGCAAGGATGGACAGTGCAAGTCCTGGAGGTTATGGGAATTCCCAATATGTGTGCAGTTACGTTGTATAATCTCATTCCTCATACACATTCAAAAGTGTTTTTCATGCCTTTTCCATCAGATAATGTTCCACATGTCATATTATGCTAGTAAAAACTTGTCCAAGTCTACGTGGATGTCTTAAGTCACTTCCTTGTTCAGGCAAACACAAAAACAAAACCTTAAATTAGCAAGGGTGGACAGTGGAACGGGGAAGCTTTGGTTGAACGTGGGAGGGTTTCTATTTTTTTTTTTTGTGGAATGAGGACATTTTGAAGGTAGATGATTGAATGATGGAGATCTTTGTTAACATGAGTTTCGTTCTCAGGTGGAATGAAGATGTTAAAATGAACCTTACTGGAAATTATACACTGAAGAGGACCACAGAAAAGGGTTAGGGGTTTTATAGCCTGACATGAGCCTCTGGAGGAAATACAATCAATCAATCAATCAATCAATCAACTTTTATTTGTATAGCACATATACAACATTTGCCACAATATGCTTTTCAGTAAACCCTGGCCTGAACAAATGCATGCCTGCGGTGACAGTGGCAAGGAAAAACTCCCTATGTGCAGCAGATAGGAAGAAACCTTGGGAGGAACCAGGCTTGAGAGGGGGAGCCCATCCTCCTCTGACTGGCCCAAGGTAAATACACACAAGTAATATTCAGTGGTAATTTAACTTTATATTTTTAAAAATGCAGACTATTTTTGTTTTATATATGTAAAATAATATGGCAGATATTAAGTCCAGATTCGTTCAAACTTATGACTTATATTATCTTACAGATTTATATAATCACTGGATTCTTCAGTAACAGTTTCCAGGCCAGCAGAATTAATGCACTTCCGCATTTTTATGGTGCAAAATATTTTGTCTTGATCGGATGTCATCTCCACAATCACAGGCTCTCATATGACTGCACCCCCCCAATCAACACACACATGCACACACAGACACACACATGCACAACACACACACACACACACAGACACACACACACACACACACATGCACAAATACACACACACACACACACACATACAGACACACATACAGACACACACGCACAGATACATACACACACACACACACACACACTTACAGATATACGCACACACTCACAGATACACACACACACACACACACACACACACACACACACACACACACACACACACTTACAGATATACGCACACACTCACAGATACACACACACACACACACACACACACACAGATACACACATACTCTTTCACTTCTCATAAGCCATTTGAGTCTCAGCAGCAAATAAATGAAACATGAATCGTTGAGCATGCTAAATGGCTTGCAACACATAATCATCTAAATAACAATGAGGCAATCATTAAAGTGACCTAGATGGATGGTGTATGGCTTTTTATGGAAAAAAGGTAATGGTGCAAATGTGATGCAGGCAAGGGGAAAAGGCAGCTTTCTGTGTGATTCTTTCTTTCAAGTTGTCCTTTCATTCTCGAAAGACCTGCTGTAGAAAGCGCCGGAAGGACAATGAAGTGATTAACCTAATCAGTGCCGCAGTGAGCGGGAAGGGCCGGCACTGGGAAATGTGCTTTTATCCTCTGCATGGCCTTAATAATCAACCTGAGCATGCGAATCACCGCTGCAATTTCCATCCTCCATTTTCCTTGATGGACATTACTGAGAGCGCAGCAATCGGACCTGAGAATCATTTCAGCTTTTTTAAATTCACTGTTATTTTTCTGCCTTGATCCGCTCCCAGCTGCTCTACAATTTTCAGGTATCTCAGCCATGTATATGCAGATTATATGTGATTCTCAATTGCTTGGCCCAATGCTCTGTTATCCATATCCATACTCTGTTTGACTATTATATCATTAACATTATTCACACTGTAATTATTTATTCGGTCATGTAAACATTTGATGACAGGCAACAAAAAGTGCTACACTTGATATAAAATGTAAATGCAGAATAAAAATTCTTATTTATAGTATAAATTTATACTTTAGTTTAAAAAGTTTATTATATATATATTGTAATAATATTATAATAATATAATATATATATATGTATACACACACACATGTGGATGTGAGTTTTTATATTTATTTGATAAAATACATTTTAGGATCATCATTGTCTTTTTGTTTTTAAAGCAACATAATATTTTCATGCAGTGAAATTCATTAGTTGAGTTTGTGGTCATACTTGACTGAAATTTTCAATAATTCCCCAACCCAGTCTCAGAAGATGGGTATCAGAAATAGTCCCATAGTGAATCAATACTGCTATACTGGAAAGAACTACTCCTTTTCTGTGTGTGCTCTCATTCTGAAACCACACCAAAGAGTACTTCCAAAAAAAACAGTTCACCTCACACCCCCACATTTCAGTTACGTGTGGAAAAAGAAACTGATTAAATTGTCACTGACTGAAAGTGTTTTAAGATTTTGTGGCTGATAGTTAAACATTTCACGTAGTAAAACTGGTGTCCTTATCATCATTGTTGTTGCAACAGTACTTTTGGTATCTTGATAAACACTTAAATTGGCTTTTTCTAAGTAGGCAATGTTTAAAGCATAATGTAAGTATTTCTTGAAAGCATGGATTATAATTAAGGGAAAACTCTTTACAATAAAGTTGTGAATTGTGAGCACACTACAGAACTAAAGAAAACATTTCAAAGGTGACGATGGCTGCAATGTGAGGGAAATATGGAATAGGTGTGAAACTGGCATAATGGCCAGGACTGGCATTTCTAGTGTTAATGAGGTATGCCGTTTATCTGTTTGACTGTGACAGGAGTGTGACCATACGTGCCCCATGCTTTGAGCCGTTGCTCCTGACGATGCTCTGGTCTCCAAATGACTTCATTAAAGAAAATGAACTCTAATCTGGGGTCCATCCAAATCAGGTGCTCTCCAGTGCCACGAGACCATGCCACCTGATTGGAGCTGAGCAGGAGACCAGATTACATCAAATGCAACCCATACACTAATAACAAATTACAAGCCCAGTGCCACCTGTGATTTCCCTGTGGGGCGCAGCTGAGCTGCCTGTGATAATTCACATAGCCACTGTGTTTATTGCCTCTCGAGCCTGCACGTCATCGCCTGGCAATTCCGATTAAGTTTGGACGATCCCAGGAGATAGCCCACACCTGGCCTGCTACGGGTACAGCTTGATGGATAGCTGTAGAGCCTACATCTCTCTGTGTATGGCCCACCCCACACTGTACCCTGCCATGGCTGCAGGCTAATTCAGACACCCGCTCTTTACCATTGCTTGTGCTCCTGATTACACCTAGGTGCCACCTGATCACATACTTATACACACTGCTTGCTGTGTAAACCCAGCTAATGGCTATGACAGTTGTGCAATGAGAGTTTTCATTCAGTCCCACCAAGATGGTCTCAACTTGTTATAGATTAGGGTGGCCATGGATGGCCATATCTCTTTCTATATTCCATGTCAACGTCTGCTCTTAAGAAAGAAATTTCAGCTACACCTCTTGACCAAGACTCACCAAGGACCAAAGACCATTCTGATGTCCTCACATGCCATATTTCACTCTGTTCTAATCTGCAGGTGAATCAGTGTTCATGTACAAGGCTAATTAGCTAATTATCTATTACGTTGTGAGCATGTAGCATTGGGTTCTTCATGAATGAATGGCTCTTTTTCAATTAATATTTTTGTTGAGCATATCAAGCCTTCTTGATATGCTCACCAAGTCTTCCTCAAGAAATATCTGTTTACATTTGACTTTGTGCTTGGCAATTTTACGATGTGGGAATGGATTACTTCATGGCATTGTCTGTAGGCGCCATCCTCCATCCCTTGGCTCTACGTGCCTGAAACAGAAACAGCAGCGTAAAGAGTGCAATGTCACAGATGAGTGCAATATTTTAATAAAATTCAATATTTGTATTATATAATATTTAATATATATGATTTCATTATAATTTTAGCTAATTAGCAAATGAATGTCACATGCTGATGTTACATGTATCACTAAACAACGAAATACTAAGCTTGTAAAATATATTTTTTGTATGACACACAATGCATTTTCCAAAATAAAAGAGCACATAGTAAATATAAACATAAATAAACATAGAATAAAAAACAATGAAACACAGTAAGCAAAGTGCAACAGATTGTCAGGTGGGTTTGTGAGAAGAGTTACCTACAAATAGGTTACTGATCCTATAAACGTGTTCCCTCTGAATATGCAGATCAATGAGGGAACAAGCTCTATCATTCATAACGGCCTAATTGGCTTACCTAACAATTCTGCACTGAACGACCGCGCCAGAAGAGCCAGAGGCTTATTTCCAGAAAACTGAGCAAACTGGAAAAACTGCAGAGCGAGGAGCCAAAGAGGAGCTAAATGAATGAATCCTTTCAAGGCATGGAGCCAAAAGATCCGTCTCATGAGAAAGAGCTGAAATGCCCATCTCTGTGAGCTTCACTGGGGGACCATGGTGTGAATAGAAGCAATGGCTCTGCATTGTGTGTTTGGGGGAAGGGATCACATGGCTACCTGTGTTTCCTGAATTGACAGAGGAGCTTGCACTGATGAGCACAGACTAACCGCAAACTCTGCATTGCAACTGCATAGAGAAAGTATTGATAAAATAATAACAGTACAAATATAAGATTAAAATATTATACAAAATAATTCTGACCTTACAATAGCATAGACTGATCATTTAGTCCAACATTATCATCCCAGCAAGTTTGACCCTAGTTGCATACGAGCTACAGCACAGGCCATTTAAAATGTGATATGCAGGAAATATACTAATCCATGTTCTTGAAACTAAATACCTCAGTTAATCTCAGCGGCACCTCCCAATGGAATTATGGCAGAAATGAAGCTCTGCTGATGTGTTCTGCTGTGACATCATTTACTGGTAGATTGGCAGTTATTTTTATTTTGGGAAATGCCCTCACAGAGAACCTTCACCTGATGCCATCAGTGAATCCTGTTCCCATTCCTGGAACATTTTGTATCCTTTAGTTTCCATCTCACTGAGGTCAGGTAGAACTCAAAGCCACACCTTCTGAATGTAAAGAACATCATCCTCATTTTTCCGCTCCGAATGTATGTAGGTTTGCAGTTGTATCCCAACAGGTTGTTTTATTAAAAGGTTATTTCTGCACAGTTTTTACTGGGTGAGCTCTGAAGGCTTTGGGTCATTATAACAGGAGTCTTTTTATGGAGGTGTTTCCAAGATTCAAGATGCCTTTTCAAAACTGTCGTTTGTAATTACTGGTCTGCATTCATTGTGATGTTGTGCTTTGAGAGGCAGTTGTGAGTTGGCAGAGGGAGACCATAGGAACTGCATCTCTGTGTATCTATTGCACAACCTAATGTGTACCTGTGCTTTGGGTCCATATTGCTGGCAGAGTTTGCAGTAATGAACAATAGCTGTTTGACAACATCATACTAACATTAATGGGTTAGTACTGTCTCACTGAGCCACAAAGCTTTGTCTCTTATTTGCACATACAAAGTCACTTTGCCACTTCTTATTTTGGAGAACAGTAAATTAATCTACTGATTTCTATATCTGCAGGACATTTCATATGCTCTGTTTTCTCACCAGAAGGTGACACCAAATAAGGTTGAAAAAGAGGCAGATTTCAAAGAAATCACACCTTTCACCTTCCACAGAGTGCATGTTAAAACCTGCAGCTCTTCAGGTTAGCCTTATTCATTGTGTAGGTGTACAGAATGCTTTGCACCTGACACCCACGAAACAACACTGTTTATTGATTTACTTGGCGTTGTTTCACACGTTCTCA
Organism: Albula goreensis; assembly: GCA_022829145.1. Taxonomy (NCBI): domain Eukaryota; kingdom Metazoa; phylum Chordata; class Actinopteri; order Albuliformes; family Albulidae; genus Albula; species Albula goreensis. Next base: position 8,510,590 of record CM040753.1, on the reverse strand, counting down.
GTGAGCTGAGCACTGGAATATGAAAAAGACCAGAGCGATTTCATCTGATTTACCATAATATGAATTAAGTGTATTTTGAACTAGACCCAACTATTCATTACGTTCACTGCGCTGTGCTTGCTGCTTTATGGTCACACAGCTGTTCTCTCCATATACAGATACACAATGGACCTCTGTATGTAGAGATGTAGTTTTTTTTTCTCTTAATACGTATTTGATTGTATTTATTTTTCTTTCAGCATTATGACCATTTTGTTTTATTTCCCTGTGTTGTAATCTCCAACCTGCATGTTAGACGAACATAAGCTAACGTGAAGCTTGTCAAAAAATTGCTGCTATTTTTTCTATCCCTGATAGTCTTGCAGCCCAGCCTGCAAGGAGATGGTGTAGGATAGGTGCCAATTCAATGCAAAGCACATATCTCTGGCCAGCTTTGGATACATTATGAGTGGTGTAATTACATAAAATTAGAATTTGATCAATTCATTTTTTAACTTCATTTGGCAAGCTTAATGGCTGATATCCAATGCACAGCTTAAACATAAATCAAGGAGAAGGCTTTGGTTCAGTCTATTTGAATTTGAATTACCCATTCCCACTTTTCAAAGTGGTAGTTTCTATGAGCAAATATTTTACTGAGTTGTATGAACCAAGTGAAAAAAAGTAATATAAAAAAGTTAATGGCTGTAGCTGAGCTTCTGCACATCTTGAAAGCGCTGACCTGAATTCACACACCCTGAACACCTGAAACTGCAATGGAAGTAGATGGGAAGCTGGCAAGTGCTGGGGAAAACAATAGGGTCAACTAACTGAAGGCTTTCAAAAAGTGGTGGGGACGAAATGGGCCACAACAAAAAGTGGTGGGGACATGTCACCAGCGTCCAAATGTGATTGAACTGAGCAGCTAGTTTGTTAGTATGAAACAGTATGCACAACCCACCAGTGTAATAGCACATAGCTGCTTTCAAGAGCTAAAAATATGTTTTTAGCTAAGTCGATTTTATTGTCTAACAAACAGGAAACGTGCTAAAATGCTTTAAGTCCCCTTGAAAGTCAGGTTTAATTCCTCCTAGAAAACAGCACAGCTCATTATAAACCCAATTTTTTCTAAAAGGAGAATACCATGTGAATAATACAAACTCCAGTATATTAGTTGAGAAAGAGTTAAAAAGAAAAAAAAAGTCGGGATAGGACCAGTGAGAGCAATTTGCTGAGGATTTGGAAATATGGTCCTTTTTTCAGGAAAAAAAAGAAACTTTTGAAGTTTTGAGCTTCAGATTTTCCTGTTATGGCATGCATGCTGTAAGAATTTGTGTATAACATCCTGCAGCAGTTCATCATCTGTTACACCTTTGTCCTTGGTTCACTGAGCAGTGTGTTAACATGGTGTTCCGTTACAAGGAGATTCCCAAATGTGTGACACATGTATTAAGGGTGGGGCAAAGCAACGCCCGGGGTGACTGAAAAGCAGGGGAGCCGCGCGGTGATGTAATTTTAGTGAAGCCCTCAAATCCAACTGCTTTTTGCTTTCATTTTCTTCATCTCTGAGAAGCTCTCGGTTCTCATTTCCTCATTTCCCTGGGCAAAGTGAAACCTCCTGATTTCCTTCAATGCCATCCGACGTATCATACCTGAAAGAAACAAGCCTCTCTGCTGTGAAACAAACACTGTAACGTGAGGAAATTGCATTTCACTTAATACTTGTTAGATGATAAGCTATGCAGTGAATATTGCAAAGCATAAATACAAATAAATTGGCAAGGATTTATCAAGTTAAGGCTGTTGGGGTTAAGTATCATTGGCACTGTAATTAAAATGTTGTGAATTGAAGTTTTAAAAGTCATGATTTTACAGAGAGATACTGCTCTCCCCAGAGAGAGGTCACTGTCTTTCATTGATTTTTTAAGGCTCAGAATTATACATTGGACTAACAAAAGCTTTTAACATTGAATTTTAGGTCCTAACACAGCAGCAAGTGAAAAGTGAAAACAACTCTGACTGACTTATGCAAAGTATGTAAATCTAATTTGGTATGGAAGTAATGTATAATATTGCCTACTGTGGCTATAAATAAAAAAAAAAAAAGAATGTTGGGATGTTGTAAAGTTTCAGGGTTTAAACTCGAAATGAACAAAATGGGCAATGTCAATATAAAAGGTTAGCTTAGGGAAGAATGTGTGCTGAGCAAATACACATTGGTCAGTGTTGCTTTAAGTGATCCTGTAACTGGTCCTCTGAAATGAATATGTATATGATCTGTATATGTATGGCCAAATTCAACAAAACCACCACGGCATCATTATAAGTGCCTTTCTCTGGCTTTCTGGGAGGTCCTCTCTTGTCACAATTGTAGCACTGCGTCCTGGAAAATTTAGCAAAATTAGTTTATTTTGTGGGGGACACACACTATAAGAACAGCAAACCAATGGTAAAATCTGGGCATTTTCCCCTTTGCCTCCCAGCAGTCAATAAACATTTACAAAATATTGTCTTAAAGTAATTGGATGCACTGCAGTCTACACATTTATTTGAATATCCTTGTTTTTTATTTTACATTTGTTTTTTTTTTTTTGTATTGTAGTTTGGGATATGTGCCTAATGAATAAATAAATAACATTTGTAATACAGTCTTAATGCTAGGCTTTTCATGTTGTATATATGCATTTATTCAATCACAATGAATCCTTCTGAAATGAGTCTAAAACAATGAAGTGTACCCCACTTACTCTGATTGTTTCAGGTTATGATAAATCAAAGAATGAAAGTGGCAATTATAGAAATTATCACAGCTCAGCATACCTGTAACTCTACTCCACTCCCACAAATTTTACCTTCTCTGGGATTTCTGCATGGAAGTATGCTGCGGAGAAGTTTCACTTTGAGCAGGCAGGACAGGTGTGGTGTCTCCTAGGTAGGCTCAATTTTATATAAAAGGAGCAGGTCTGTCCATGGAATGGCACTTCAACATCTGCATTCAACTCCAAGAGACAGAAATATAAGCAAGGACTATCCCAGAGACTCATCAAATAAGGTAACAATTCTGTGCACTTTCTACAGCAATGTCACTGGACTGTTTTCTGTTTTACAGTTTTACTGTTGGGGGTAATTGGTTCAATAGATAGATTATTGATGAACAGTATGCTTATGTATGAAGCAATTTTAAAATTAATTTTTTGTGATCATGTTAAGCATTATCTCCTTTTAAAAAAATAGCAGTTTCTATCAGAGATACATTCTGTAACATCCTTTATATTCTCATCCAGTCCTTGTTTCATCATTGTAATACCATATAGCTTTGATATTGGGAATATGCATAGTTACCATATGTTACATCTGTATGAAAACATATTTTTTTCTTCTTTTAGGAAAATGTACTGCATCAGAATTGCCATTTTCTGCCTTCTCCTTCAATTTCTCCAAGCCCACAAGGAATGTGCTCAGAATATCCAGTGGGAATCCCTTTTGGGAGAGCTGAACAAAATGGTGAATATTTTCGCTAAACACTTTGAGATGCAACTTTTGAAAGAAAAAAAAAAAAAAAATTCTGTAAAATGTAAAACTTTTGTTTCTTTCAACAGAGTACCAAAATATCTCATGAGTGCAGCCATCACTATGACAAGACGAGCCTCTGTGATCCTCAGCACATGCTAAAAATGGTAGGTGACTTCTCCATTAACTTTCCGGCAATGTCCAGGATATTCAACTGACTGCTAAAACATGTCCAATATTGTGTAATTATTTTAAATTAAAAAATCAGGTGAAATCTATACAGTTCTCAGTGACTGACATGGTTTCCACTTTGTGTGCTGTCCAAAAGGAGCTCAATGCCAGAATGCTTGTGGAGATCATGGAAAAGGCCAGGGCCCTTTACAGAGGCACAAAGATGTCACACAAGGTTGTAGTCGCGCTGATGCAAGCTCAGTCTACACTGACCTCATGTGTGAGTACCTTTAAATTCCCACATATTTTGGATGTACTTAAAGTTTAACATATGCTCCATGTTTGTCCTTGTTTAATTCTGTAACCATCAACTAGGAGCAAAAGGTAATTTTGTTATTTTTGCTTTTCCACCAAAAAGTGTTAACCTTTCTGTTAACGTTCTGCATAATGGCATAAATGAATAATGAAAAAACTCACCTCTAACATTATTTTAATTTCAATCCTTAGGTACATTCATCCCATATTGTAGACCATGGACTTGTGGCAACATGCTTCAATAAACTTCAGACTTTCCTTAACAACAAAAAGGTAAAAATCCTGGCATAGCGGGTGGGAAATTATGATTAAAACATGTGTTTACTCTGAATTCACCTTCATTCAGAATGACTCACATAACATACATACTATGCAGTACTCACTGGTGTTTTCTGTCGCAGTTCAGGTTAAGAATCTTTCTCATTAGTATAACAACAGTTAACGCATGGGGCTTGAACCTGCAGCCTTCAGGTTATAATTCCATTTATGTTTTATTTTGACAAATAATTGAAAACTATAGTATAGTGCAGCTGTTTTCACTCATCCAGCTTTAGGCTGATGAAATTATAATATAAGCATGCAAATACATATTACTGCACCTCACACCCATGCATGACATTTTTTAAAATGTCTTTTTAAGTGTGTTGTTATTTATGTCAGCACATTGCTGAAAGTGTTTCTTTCATTTTCCCGCCTCAGTCCGATCACCGGTGTGCCTGGGAAATTGTGAACACTCAAATCAGAGAGATCCTCCAGAGGCTGGAAAACCGAACTTTCCGGAGAAAGAGATCCCTCCACTCCAGAATAGCTGACCAAGAACACTGAGCCAACTGTTGAGAAGATATTTTTTTTATATATATATATATGAGATATAATATAATGTAAAGAAGAATAATTATTGCTTGCCTGTGTTTTTCACCCATAACTTGAATATTTAATGTTAGCACAAAGAAGGGCAAATGTATTATATTTTAAATGAATAAAATATTTTGTAACAAGTATATTTGGTGCTGAGTGACTTCATATTATCCACAAATACAGTTCAGTCTGTGTTTACAATATTACAATTCTGATTTGATGCACACATGCTCACATTTTTAAATTACCACACTAATGTACCACACTGACACCTAAACTTTGCTTTAAAATCATAAAATCTCACCTCCACTTCTACGCACCAACACCATAAGATTTGAAAGTAACATTTATTTCCTACCACTAGATGTCACCCCCAGTCCATTTTATAACCCTGACTTATCTAGTGCTACGTCTGGTCATAGCAATGCAAGAGCAACTCCACACACATTGAACAGTAGATGCTGTTATTGTAATTGTCTAACACAAACATATGTCGACTCCAAAACCACTTATACATTTCTACACACATTTCCTCATCAAATAGGATAGGTATGGGTAATTTGACATTGCCCTTAAAATTGCTACTAACCAGTCACTGTATCAATATCTGATACATTTCAAAACTGTCCTTAATATGGTTTCTTCGCCTCAGACATCATAATGTTAAATGTTTCAACTTAGCATTTAACTATTTTAACTACTTTATTCCATGAAATTCAGGGGTCTTTACAAGGGAGGAAAAAAATAAGCGGATGTAACCCTAATTTTGACTGACTTTTATTAATGAGTCACTTATACATTCCATGTGAAAATGCATAGACTGGATGTGTTCATTTTGTGACTTAGTTTGTATATTCCTTATGGGTCAGCAGCCAGGCTTTTGGCTATGCTATATTCCAAGCATGTCAGTGGCACACTTGAATTATAGACATATAATATAGTGCATCCTAGCAGTGGATGGACTCATATGTGTCCCATGATCTCAGTTTGTTCCTTTGGGTAATTCATGCTGAATTACTGGTTCTGTTCTGCTGATATTAAGTGTCACAAGCTTTTACCATCAGAAGGGAGGAAGTGCTGTTGGTCAACTCAGAGCCTTCATCTAGAAACAAGGTCAAATGTTTTGTTACATTGCAAATCTCCCTCTTAACAGTGGTACAATAATGAAAATGAATTGCCTGGATTAGGTTGAAGATGTCATGTTTTCAATCAACTTATCATTCTTTCTACAACTTCTCATGTTTACTTTTTTTGGTTTTAGGTTTTTGGATAACAAAATACAAAATTAAGGTTAGATTTTAGGTTATGAATGAACAATAACATAATTATGGGATAGCAAACTTTAATTGGTGGTTCTCCTTGTTTTGTTGGTGCTTTGTACTGTTAAAACCAGTTGGGTCAAATTTGGCATGCTGCCATGGAAGGTGTGTGTCATTTTCCAGTATATGAGGATGGCCAGTCTTAATAATGCTGTCCTTTGTAAACATCATTCTACAAACAAGCCAGTCATTGCCATTGCTGAGTCATATCCTGTAAGAACCTGAGTTAACAGTGTGTTAGGCAACAAGGGACACCCAGCCCCGGCCTGCAGGGCCTTACTGTTATACTGCCTTTGGGTTTCACTTTCAAATAAGCAACTGATTTAGAATAAGGGTACAAGTGAGTTAACAGTGTAATCAAACGCATTAACTGATTTCTTAAATGCTTAGCAACGGTGAAAAGCAGCGTACACAGCAGCTCTGCAGCCCCAGGGCTGTGGCTCCCTCCATCCCAGGCTATTCTTGGTGGCAGGAGATCAAATGATGTGAATGTGGAGCTGGTAGCCATGTGAGTTTTGAGAAATCCAAAAAGACCACTTTTATAAACGCTTTCATCATTCCCTTATGCATTGCTGATGCCACGGCATCTCAAGTATCCAGAGTTTGTCTTTGTGTCAAAGAATTCTGAAATAACACTGAGTGAATGCTCAGTCACCCATGCTGTGTGCACATAAGGGTGAGAGACAGGGATGGGGTTTGGGGGGGGTGACAGGAATTGGGGAAAAAAATGATTTGTTTCTCTATATTCAACTTCATAATTTTACACAGACTTTCTCACATTTTTAAGTCAAAGGAACTCCAAAAATTAAATTCTGATTCATGAAAATTTGCATGCAGAGTGTATGTAAATAAACAGACTGCTGAAATGGGCATGGTCACAAAGAAGTGCATTGCTTTTCATTCGAACAATATGGAAAATTAAGAATATAAGTTGTCAAAAATATTTGCATGGATGATTGCATGTCAGCGATCTTTATCAGCAAATACTGACAGACAAGACAATAGAGTCTAAAGAAGGCAAAATGCATTACATTTTAAAGAACATCTCTGCAGATCTTTGATGGACCCAAAAAAGATGAAGGAGTAGTAATGAGTACAGACAGCTATTAGTACAGACAGCACATCCGCACAGAGCATCACAACATTTTCTCAGTGGTGTATGTTTGTGTAACAGAATTTTGGAATGCAAAACATACATGAAGGCAATAAATGCAACACTATAAATCATAGGTTTGAGTAAATCAAATTCAGACTATTATAATGTCTGAGACGTGTGCAGTACATGCGTATGTGTATGTGATATACATTGCAACTTTGTTCAACAGGATTGTAAATGGCATGCACCAATGCTAGTACTGCCAAGCGGTCACAGAAGTATAACTTTGTGTATATCGATCCCCAGAAATCAGAAAGCACCAAGCAGATTGCAGTAACTTGCACCAAATATACATGTGCATCAAAAGGCTATGGATTCCCCTCTGTAGCCTACCTATATCCACCAATTTCATTTTCACTAATTAGGACAAGTTGTGGCACCTGTCTTTAATCAATTACTCAAGGTGAGCAATAAAAAATGAAACATTTGCCATATAACACAAAGAGGATGAAACATTAGTTTTATCTGACTTGAGAGGGTAAATCAAGACATTAGGGCTGTGTAATTATCTCTTCAAACATTCATGTATACTTAAGAGCAATGAATTGCCTCTAAATGTAATGAAAACCAATATGCACTGGGGTCCCCGTAATAACACTGAGTACCTCTGAGTGTATAAAACCTTTTTTTTTTTTTTTTTTGGCTTGCCTTGCTCACAGTCTGGCCTTACAGACACGTCTGAGCGCTTTGCAATGAGCACGACGCTCCTTCGGTGAACAGACCTGCTAGCGGTCTCGTGCATCTCGTGGGCGGAGTCTGTTAGAGGGGCTTGTCCGTACAGACGGAGTATAGCACTATCAAAGACCTAGCATCGATAGCATTACACCGAAGTACCTAGTATGCACTACACCTAGTCTCTTGGTAATTATATGATCTCAGTTAAAGGCAAATATGGTTAACATGACACAAGACCTACAATATTAACTAAAGGCACCAGTGCTTTCCTGTACCTTACAAACAGAGCCTCGTTGGTGATTTATGGTGCAGCTTGACTATAGTCAGGTTTTGAAATCGTGTAAAATATTTTATGAACTCTTTCAACAGGCAAAATGTCTATTATGCATGCAAAATATGAATTTCATGATATCCACTATCCCCCTGTCCCCGTCACCTTACACTCAACCATCAACTTGCTTAACTGTGATTGGACAGAATAACCAAATGAATACGTGAGGTGATATTCTATTGGACAAATCTACTGTCAGTATGCAGGGAAGTTGCGGCGTTGAATTGTTCAGAGAACTGCAGAGCAAAGGACCGGTGCACGGGGAGAAACAGGAAAGGGGGTAACGTCGTTGAGGCGCGTCCTTTCTGAAACCTCCACAATCTCACCGCTTTATCCTGCATTTATGTGAGAGACCGATTCGTTCGCATTAAGATTTGACAATATTTGAAACAAACATGCCTGATACTAAAAAATTTTTCGAGAATCTCTCTGGCGCAGGGAAATCCATCGCTGTGCTGACAAGCGGAGGGGATGCTCAGGGTAGGTAATTGTGGATACAGTAGTAAAATGCAATGTTTCTCATCTTGAGCCCTGCGATATGTGCTAAGCGTGCACCTAACCGCAATTTATATTTTTTCTTCTCGCTACAAACTGTAATGTGTGGAAAATAGTCTAGAACGCGTTTACATGTCCGCTAACTAGGTAGCATCCACATCAATTTCATTGAACTTGTGTTTTAGTTCAGTAGCCTGCTAGAGAATCAGATATTTAATCGATCAAGTGCATTTCCAAGGCCCACGTCATGAAGATAAGCATTTTTCACAGTAGGTAGCTCACCTAGCCTACACACCTGCTGTTGCCGGGGCTACATGTTAGTCAAAGGTATGCAAACGCATACCATTGGAATCAGTTATGATGGATTTAAGTAGCGGGCAGTTGTAGACGATAGGCATAATCGCGATACTGTATATTTATTTTAGGAGCGACTAGCTGCTGCATTGCGGAATTTCATCCAGTTCATGTGATCCTTGCGTTGCTCGCGCTTTCCACGTTTGTTTCCCCCTCAGCATCCGCAGTGACTCTGCTGTTGGTCACGGGAAAAATGTAAAAATTGCATTTGCCTTTGACTTAAGAGAGTTTAACTTGTCTAGAACAGGAAGTTACAAATGTAGTCGGACATTCCGCCAACCGATGTTTTGCATAATTTTCAAACTGTTGTCGTCCGCATACATTAGTAGATGATGAGTGTTGTATGACAGTACACATCGGTCCACAGTTAATTAAAGCAAACCAGAATAGAAGGTTCCTCATACGAGAGCGAGGTCATCTTCTATGTAAATGTATTGGTCGAGAGGAGGGGGTGTGCGTACGTGAGGAGCTGCAGTCGTGCAGGTTGTGCAGTGTGCGTCAGAGGAAACCTCGACTGCAAAAGGGATATGATTTGGTCCCTTGTTTGGTGTTACACTCAGTGTGAGGATTCTCATTTCTAGTATTGCATAGTAGAGACATACATCATAAATATGCACATTGCGCAGTTCAGGCCGTTGAAAGATAAATGAGAAAGTTTGTATCTAAGCCTGGCCTAGTACGAGTTTGGGGAAAATTATGAGGACAGCCTACACATAATTGCAAATTATTACACAATATGTATCTTAAATGAAATGCATTCTTACTCAAGTATAGTGTATGCTTGTGCAGTTATGACATCCAATACATAAACATATATGTGTGGGTCAGGTTAAAAACCAACACATTCTTTTGCAACCCTGTATTGTCTCTTAAGGTATCAAAAGCATTTTTTTTTGAAAATAAAATAATAAAAAAAACTTTAGGCTACATACTAAAAAAAAAAAGGACAATACACAGTAAGTAGCTGTAGCAGTGGATAAACAATATGCATGAATAATAACTTACATTTGTTAATGTTGTACATTTGTTAACTTTGAGCAATTCAAGGCAGATGAAATGTAGTCCTGGTGGGCTGCAGGATTATCCATACAAGTGTTTAACCGGCTCATCTTACTTGAACTAGTTTGCATTCATAACTTCAGCCTTATACTTCCCACTCTCTGGACTGAGTCCATGAAGGTTTAGGGTTGGGTGGTACACATTCCAAACAAAACCAAAGAGGGATTTCTTTTGATGGGTAGCTGAGCAGGTAGAGATTCATAGGACTGATGTGTTTCAGTGGGACAACAATGACATTTCAAGGTCGTTATGCTTTGCTGAATAGCCTTTCTCATGGAGAAGCTGACGCAGCTAAGCTTTCTGTGGAAAGTAATCATCATTCTAATGCAGTCGTTAGTTTTGGCTTAAAAGGCAATGACTGTGCTCACTTGGACGCTTGCTTTGCGTTCAGTTTGTGGATCTGTGTGCCTCTCTGCAAAGATATGAATAGTCATGCAGTTAGGAAGTATCCACAGTTTCCTGAGTTTTATTTTTTGACTGGCTGTTTGCTGCCCCCTAAATTTTGATTAACCAATAGCACCTCATACCTTGTATCAATGCTGAAACGTCTTGTCCTACACTAGCAAATGCATCCTTAGAAATGCTTTAGAAATGTTACCATGGAACTGCAGTCTGGATGCAGCCGAGATTGACTTGAGCGGTCACCATGGCGCAGTTAGACAAGGGCTGTCCTAAGAATTTAACAGTGCACTGTCCTATGAGAGCACAGTCCACACTGGCATGCCTCTTGGCTTTAGGGCCACAAAATCAAGGGCTCATGCTTTAGCCAAACACACCCCCAGGAAACCAAAGGAGAAACGTGTCCTGTATAATTCTGAATAAATTGCAGATGCTTGTCAGTTTTGCTTAAAATATTTCATAGCTTTCATTCTAGTTTCATGACTGGAAGAGGAATAGTGAAGGTAACACGTAACAGGTCCTGTTTAGCTCTAAAAACTGTACCACCTCTGTGGAATTGTAAATGCATGTTTGCAAACAGAGGCAACAGACAAGCAGACTATAATAGTGTGCCTGTTTGTATTTATATTCCTGGAGATGAGTGGGAACGACTTGTGGTTATGTCGAGAACTTTCATCTTTTCTTTGTAGTGAGGGCTCATGTCAAAACAAAACCGTTGGTTCATGCTTCATTAAGTCATCTAATTATGCCATGGCTATAATGGTCCATAAACACAGTCTAGTGTTTTGTAAGCAAATAATCAATTCAACATCCCCACAAAGTGAATTTCTACAGGTTTTTGGCTGTAACAGAATGCACCTTCCTTATTTCTGTGAATAGGGTCATTGTGTTTGATGTCTTATCATCAAACTGTGTTGGTTTCCTAGTAACAGCATTACAGTGCGCAGCATCTCAGTGTTTGCCAGTTTACAGACTTTTGTAGAAAAAAGGTTTTGTATTCCTCCACTGTGCCACAGTTCCAGCTGGCTGCTCAGGACATACTGAGCACTAACCAAGTCTGCGAGGCATTCAAGTCTGACATTCACAGTCCGAGCACAGCCTGACGGTTTCCCCAGTTTCCTGAAAAGCCAGTGAATAAGAGTAGTGGCAGGTGGGCGGAGCTTTATTTAGCATTTTACCAAACATGGAAACGAGCTGCTCTGAGTACATTGTAAGGCCTGCTTAGCCCACACACACACACACACACACACACACACACACACGTGATTGCACAGAATACACGGACAGAATGGTGATCTGAAACCACACATTTCAGCTGTGTAAGGCCTACAAATAAGGATGAGAAAGTAATCATACTCAAAACAGTTCTGCGATCAGCACTGTGTCTGTTCCAACCTCCTGCTTAAACTTCACTGTAGAAATACAAAATTAGAAGCTTATTGTTGGCTGGGGGAATATGCTGAGAATTCTACTTCTAATGCTTCTAAATCACATTGTCATTGTCTTGAAAATGTTTTGTCATCTGGGATTTTTAAATCCTGTTGTGTATCTGTGCAGATGTTATGTAAGGGGAAACAGTGTTGTAGTTCTGGAGTTAAACTGTAGGCCTACTTCTACAACTGTTGTAATTTGTAAGGAAGCCATGAGGCATTTTAAGATTGGTATGGAAGATAGCTTAGCTTATGTCAACATTACAGTCCGCTGCCAGCCAAGGCACCCACTTCACTGTTTAAAAAGAATTTTACTTTACAGAATGGCAAGTTCTTTCATTCCTCAGCACATTTTACAGTGGGACATGTGCTAAAATTGGTTAATGGAGAATTAAATGGGCTGCTTTTACAGTGCTTATTGCACTTACTGCGAGTTTTACTGTCCACTGGGCAGAGTGGTAGTTTGTGAGGTTATAATAAAGTCATACTCACCCTACTGTGGGCTGAAACTGTCATGGGAATTTAAAGGAAATGGAGCATTTGTACTGCACAACTACTAAGTCTTTACTCCTTGTTATTGCATTTTGAACAACACAGCATACTCTCTTGATACTTTTACAAATTATTTATAGAAACTGAAGTAGCAGAGGTTGATTCTGGAATTTTTGGTTTGTGAACACTCTTTTGAAAATGTTTCTTTAACAGTTACTTTTAAACAAATATGAACCAGAATCAGAATCAGCAAAGTTGTAGTGACATAATTTAAAATACCTGAATAATCACTGTCTGTGTTTTTTGTGGGATTCCTTCAGGTATGAACGCTGCTGTCCGTGCTGTGGTCCGCATGGGAATATATGTGGGAGCCAAAGTCTACTTCATCCATGAGGTGGGTGTGTGACCGAAGCTGTAGACATTACAGTGTAGAGGATGCATGGCACAGAGGGCTCTGCGCTGGAGCCCACACTGAGAGCTCTCTGCTGATTCACTGGCTGCCCTGTCATTGAAGCAAACAACTGTGGTCTCTTATCTGTGGTGAATCAAGCACATGAAGTGGCTAAGCTGTGTATTGCTGTTGTGTGTGTGTGTGTGTGTGTGTGTGTGTGTAGTGGTCTCTTGTTTGCAATCTTATGTAACAGACTTAGTGCTGTCATAGGGCACAGACTTGCTTTTACCTCTTATGTCAGCTCTGTTTCTACTGCAGTGAAAAATAGATTGCAAATGGCCCAACCTTCTAAGAAGCTATGGTGCTTTCTGTGACCAGCATGCACCTTGTTTGCTTATTTCTTTAATGGTAGGGCTGGGAATTATAATGGAAAACCACAACAAAACCAATGACCAGTCAAGAGCAGTTTACCGGATGAGACAGCTCTGTGTTAACGTGCGTGTGAATGTTGCTCTCACAGGGTTATCAGGGAATGGTAGATGGAGGTGATAACATAAAGGAAGCCTCGTGGGAGAGTGTCTCAAGCATGCTCCAAGTGGTGAGTATTGAACAGCTGGACAAGCAAAGTCAGCGGAAGTGCAGTTGCATAAAAGAATGTCCACTTTGAGTAAACATTGTCCAATAGATGACAGATGTTTGCACAGTCCTTTAAGGAGATATATGGACATAGTGGGTTTTTTGATTTTTTTTCTTTTTTGTATGGATGAGCACACACCGCCTTGTTTTTGCATTTTATGTCCTGTTTGTGATTCAGGGCGAGTTACCACTGTTTACTGCGATAAGTGTTTGTTTCTGCAGGCCCAAAAACACAAACAGACACACAAAAACACGGCCAAAAAGCAAATGGGCAAAAGAGCCAAATTAAACAAAGTCAGGAATGTTCTTTGGCAGTGGAGAGAGTGGAAAGTGCAGTCCTGTCCGAGTGGTGTTTAATGGGGGCCGGTAATCTCATGGGATGGTACGGCGCGTGTTGTCTGTCGGCAGGGCGGAACAGTCATCGGCAGCGCACGCTGCAAGGAGTTCCGCACACACGAGGGCCGTCTGAAGGCCGCCCACAACCTGGTGCAGAGGGGCATCACCAACCTGTGTGTGATCGGAGGGGACGGCAGCCTTACCGGGGCCAACCTGTTCAGGGAGGAGTGGAGCGGGCTTCTGGAAGAGCTGGTGCAGCAGGGTATGAGACCATGAGGGGTACAGCCAGGGGAACGCAGCATGTGCGGTGTCTTGGATGCTTCCATGTTTCTGTGCCAGCTCTGAGTTACGTAATTGGATTATGCATCATTTATGTAATTGAATCATCACACTCCAGGCTTAGTGAGATAGTGACTTGGTTCTCAAAGGAGTTGAGATTCCATCCAATATCAGGGGTAACCAGTCTCTGCATTAATTCATCAGAAGTCATTCCAAGACTGTAGCTGACCTATTGATGGACAGCTTTTGCATGGAATCCAGATACAGGGTCAGATTTCAGTTTTGAGATGTGACCTGGGGTTGTTCTGTTCGCGAAATCTTTTGCCAGTGCCCAATGTGTATCCATGTCACAGTCAGGTTAATACGCAGATATCCCTTGTACTTGGTGAGGAATTGACTCTGCGTTTGTCTCTGCTGTAGGGCTCATCGACGCGGAAGCAGCGCAGAAATACTACGCACTGCACATCGTTGGAATGGTGGGGTCCATAGATAATGACTTCTGCGGCACTGACATGACCATCGGCACTGATTCTGCCCTGCATAGAATTATCGAAGTTGTGGATGCAATCATGACCACTGCTCAGAGGTAACTACCAAAAACGGCCAACAGTCAGAGATCTGCGCAGGGCATATGCAGGGGTGGAGAGGCCTGCTGATATGGGGATTTTCAGGTTTTGTCAGCCAAACTCACCCCCCCACCCAATTCAGAATTGTTTCTTACAGTTTGTTTCCATCTTGTTCTCAGCTTAAACCATGTGGAGATTGACAGTTTTTAATCCTGATATTGACTGTTGACTAGCACTGAACTTTTTTATGTTCATAAACAGGAGGCTCTGTAACCCTTGCCTTTTTGCATTTATGACAATACAGAATTGTGATGTTGATCTTGGTTCATGCTACTTTGGTCAGTATATAGCTCAGATATCATATCCCTGCACTATACTATAATAACAATGTCACATCTGTGTATGATTCCTCATCAGTTTTTGTCTCATATAAAGACATCATCAGTACATGGCCCATCTGATTTATTATATCAGATTATATGACATTGATGATTAATCAGCATTATTTAAGTTTTTTTCCTCAAATCTTGTCTCATCTTTTTCAGCCACCAAAGGACATTTGTGTTGGAGGTGATGGGCAGGCACTGTGGGTAAGGAAGGCATTATCCTGCAGATGCTCTGAGCTCTGCCTCTCTGTTTCATGCATCTGTCTGTGTGAGAGTGAATGGCCCTGTATGTAGTGTGTATGTGGGCACCTGCAGGCTGTAGGTCTCAGGCTGTGGAATATCACTGACTCCAGTTCAGTACAATACCGCTTGTTTGTGTATTGCCAACATATGATCCTGTCCTGGGACGGATACTTTGGCTGTTTGAGTGCATGCATGTTTGCTGTATGTCTTTCAAGACCAGTGAGCTTTTTGGTCATTGGTAGCTATCTTTAGTATTTGTGGAAAAAAAGCACCACTGAGTGCACCACCTGTGTGTGTGTGTGTGTGTGTGTGTGTGTGTGTATTGTGTGTGTGTGTGTGTGTGTGTGTGTGTGTGTGTGTGTGTGTGTGTGTGTGTGTGTGTGTGTGTGTGTGTGTGTATTGTAGGTACCTGGCCCTGGTCAGTGCCCTGGCCTGTGGAGCTGACTGGGTTCTGATTCCAGAGATGCCCCCTGAGGATGGCTGGGAGGAGCAGATGTGCAGGAAGCTGTCTGAGGTAAAGTGTCTAGTGTGAGCCAGCCCCCTCTTACAGGGGCCTCACCAGTCCCACACTCCTATACTGCACAGCATGCGCTGCACTTCAGTCCAGAATACATACACTGAGGGATTTAACCCAACATACTTTTACTCTGGACTTCAATCCAGAACCCCTCCACTTTGGTTATTATCATAAATATCTCAAGTTTGAGCATAAATGTGTAGTACCCCTCCGCTTTGTTACCACAGCACTTTCCAAAAAGCTTGAATTGCAATTACAACTTAATTACTATTTTTGTATAATATGTCGTATTTATAAAATATTTACAAATGTATTGTTGAATTATTTAAATAATATTGTTTATAAGATGTTTATTATTTACAATACATGTTTTATTACCTGAAAAATGCACATATTTCTGCCAGTGTTGTGTCAGTGTCATTTGACATTGGTTCACACATTTTTTCAGCATTTGTTTCAGCCGTAGAGACACAGTAAGGTAATATTATTCATGTATGCACTTATGCATTCTAATGGAATGGACATGAACTAACTGTTATGTACATTAACCTATGTATGTTAGTTATGATTCATCTATGTTCTATTTTGCTATCATCGTTGACTTACCTAAGGAAGCTGCACAGTCATCCGTACCATGAAGTTGCATCTTTAGCAAATGTGTTTTGAAGTAAATGTTAGAATGCTGTGCATGAGTGTATTGACATATAACTAATGAAGGAGTGTATTTAACCAGGAAATCTTCTGTTTCTGTCTGTACATCTGCCTCATGCCAGAGAGGATTATCATCACTTGCACTCATTCTGGCAGCGTTTCTTTCATTGTCCAGACTCGATCCCGAGGTTCCAGGTTGAACATTATTATAGTTGCCGAAGGTGCTCTTGACAGACATGGAAAAGCTATTACTTCTAGTTATGTCAAAGACGTGAGTACCTGAACAAGCCATCGGTGAAAAACAAAAGCCTGGCCCACAGGTGTGGAATAGTCGCATGACCTCGGTCAGAGTGAGAGAGAGCCAATCAAAACATTGTAAGTCAGTCATGTCATGTGTCAAAGATCAAATGGCATCTTGATGCAGCATCGTTCGGATGTGGTAGAGGTGGGCTCTGACTTCCGGGGACATGCAACTATTTCAGCACAGGGTGAAATCCGGCTTTTGAAAACCAGTGCAAAACTTTCAGTTTTTTGTTGTCATGTGTCTCTGCCCTCTCAGAATCGAGCAGGCAAGAAAAGGCTGAATATCATTATCGTAGCAGAAGGCGCAATTGATTGTAACAACAAGCCCATAACGGCAGAGAAAATTAAGGATGTAAGTACTGTACCTCAGGCCTGCTGACCCGGTCCTGGGCCTCCCTCCCCACTGTGCTGGGTGCAGTTCTCTGCTTCATTCTATCTCTGGAATGCTTAAGCACACTCTCTGGTAAGGAGCCTTCTGCCTCTGCCCCCTGCATTAATAATGGACTTTCCCATGTAACTCTCCATGAGCCAGCTGTTCAGCCATGAACACACTCCCGCTCCTCTGCATAATTCAGGGGGGGATGTGGAAGTTATCTTGCCTAATTATAAGGAATGGATTTTCCTGTAAGTTGGCAGCCATGAACTTTAAATGATGGGTGGCATTTTAATCCCACAAGGCTGCGTACGATTGTGTTTTATAATTCCAGTTCATTTGATCATATTGTAGTATTGGTATATTGCCAGGATTATGGACCTGGTTTAGTTTGGCAGGTCCTGGCAGAGTTTTACTGGTGGCACTCTGTTATGCTTTTGCCCTGCTTTTGCCTCACTGTCTCAGCCTTTGCCACATGTCTGAAGGAGCAGGGATACAGTTTCTCTCATCTCTTGGGTTTGAATGTACTTACATGACTACAAAAACTTTCAAGTTTTGCATGTGTTGTGCTGTTTTTCTCTTTGCCTAAGCTTTGAACTGAATGCCTAAACCTTTCTTTCTCATTCTGACTTAGTGTTTGTAGCATCAGTAAGGCCTTGTTTTATTAGTGACATATTTTCTTAGTATACACTGTTGTTATTTTTAATAATTAGGATTTGTTTTAAATTTAGCATTTAGCCTAGGCTGCCCTGTACTGTTCAGTCTTTCCCAACAGTATGTCTACTGTTACTATGTTTAGAATGTTGCCATTGTTTGTATTATCTTATTGAGAGTTTTTCTTTTTAATCTTAATGTCTTTATGCGATTAGTTTGATTGTGAAAAGTGCTGCCCCCAGTGAAAGAGTAGTTTCAGTTCATAATGAAGAAATGTCATGGAAACAGTGATAGGACGGCAGTTAGAATGGAAACCGTTCTACGGCGCTCAAGCCTCGTCCCTCTTTCACAGCTGGTTGTCCGGTGCCTGGGATTCGACACCCGCGTAACAATCCTGGGACACGTCCAAAGAGGTGGAACCCCCTCGGCCTTTGACAGGATCCTGGTGAGTTAAGACCGCTACACCAGATTTGTGTCATTCAGGCTTGTTAGCCTCAGCTGTGGTTTTCCACCTCTGGACCTTTGACCTTTTCAAGATTAAACAATGTTCAAGTTTAAGCTCATTAACAAGATTGTGATTTGGGGTTGTAACAGATAGAGCATGTCTATGAGATTTGTTCCTCTGAAGTGGAAAATGACACTCCCCCCCCACACCCCTCCTGACACACCCCTGTCTCCCTTTAGGCCAGTAGGATGGGAGTGGAGGCGGTGCTTGCTCTGCTGGAGACTACAGCCAACACTCCGGCCTGTGTGGTGTCCCTGTGTGGAAACCAATCCGTCCGCCTGCCACTGATGGAATGTGTACAAATGGTGGGTTCTGGGTATAACTATATGCCAGCACATGATAATTGAGAGTGCTATGTGTGTGTCATTTTATCTTGTTTTTCACTGATGGAATCATTTTTAGTACTATATCTATTACCCGCTTATTTGTAGAATGATCGAGAAGATAGACAATTATGGGTGTAACTCTGTAGTTATTCCAATTGAAAATCTTTACAACAGCTCATTAACAGGACTTTTGGTAAAAGAGACCAAAGGAGTTTTGGCATAGAGACTAACTACCTACAAATGTAGTCAATAAGGGCTGCTGACACAGGAGTTTGCATCTATATTTAGACATTAGTTCCAGTTTCGTAAGTTGTGTTATGCCATTGTTTCACTGAGGAAATGCTTCTCCAAACAGACTCAGGAAGTTCAGAAGGCCATGGATGAAAAGAAGTTTGAGGATGCAGTTCGGCTGCGTGGCAGGTAAGGGCTGCTGAAAACGCTGCCCTGCTCTGGAGAAGTGTCTGTGCTCTGTGTGCCAGAAGAAAGCAAGAAAGGGAGCAGTCAGGCAGAAAATGGCAGTGCGCCATTCTGTCAGTTTCCATGGTGGGTCAGCTCACTAAGGAAACGCTGGCTCACTCAAAGCGCAGGGAGTCCCTTTCACAAACAGGCAGTGAGTGAGGCGCACCAGCATTACTGAACAGTTTCAAATATAATAACTAGAGCCTACCCATTATGTTTGCTTGTTTGGCTGCCTAACAAAGTGATAAGTGAATTTCTACAGGAGAACGGCCAGTTCGTGTTGGCTGAGGAATGATTGATATCAATGATCAATGAACAATAAGTTATTGTTTAATTATTGAAGTAATCCCTGTCTTATGTATGTTTCGGCAGGAGTTTTGAAAACAACCTGAAAACGTACAAACTGCTGGCTCATCGGAAACCAGAGTCGGAACTTCCCCACGTAAGTCACTGCAGTTGTACAAAACCAGACACTACTCCAGTGTGTTTGTTTACTCTCTAGTGTGTTTTAAAGGGCTAAGTCTGTGTTCTAACTATAACATGGGCTCTCACCTTTACTGCATGCAGTATATCCCAGCCATCTCTGAATTTACTGTGAACATGCATATGTTCAGTAATGACTGAATGTTCCCCTGCCCAGTTTGAACAACTGATACAATTTCTAACAGTCCAAAGGGGTGTCACAAAGAGAAATGTAGTGTCTACAGTTTAGAGAGTGATGAGAGAACCGTTACACTAATGACACTACACCCCTTAAACCCACCCGTCCCCCCCAGATTCTAGTGTGGTTTGACCATACGGGGACAGCATTGGCCTTAGTGCTAGATCCTGTGATGGGGTAAGAGAGTAAGAGAATTTGTAAAAAGCAAGCATCAGAAATAAAAGGCATAGCAATCATATGAGGATTAAGAGACTGAAAGCTGGTCTGAGCATACAGCGCAGTGGCAAGGCTCAGCCACTGTCATTCACACAGCACAGGGCGGGACACACTTCCCTTGATCTGGCAACCTGGGAGAGTGCCAGAAGAGCAGGTTTTAGAGAAGGGCTTTAGTCTACAGAGAGCCATCTGGCCTGTCCCTAACCCCCGCCCCCCCCTCAGAAATGCAATGTGGCTGTCACACAGAGTGTGTGGCCAGGTGCACACAAATGTATTGATTATCACTCCATGCGGCAGTGTTGTCCTGAGTAACCAGGGCTGTGCAGTTTTGAGCAAACAGCACTGTGTGTAGCAGGAGATTCCCTGTGGGGGGCAGTCAGCCAATCACTTTAGGCACCATGGCGATCGTGAGTGCCTCTGTCAAGACAAGGCCCTCATCCCAGGGCTGGGCTCTATAGCTGCCACCCTGACCACAAACTGCCTCACTGGTTATTTGGCTGGTGTTTGTAAAAATAATGGAAATAATTATGTGTATATACTTATTTAAATAGCTGTAAATCAGTTTAGGGTGTTAAAAATACCCCTGGGAGCATAGGGTGGTACGCCCATTGGGAGTCTGCAGCATTGGGAGGCAGTAGGCCTCGCCCTGATAGGAGTAGTGTGGGTTTACACTGGCCAGAAGTTCTTGGGTTACTGATGTACTGATTCCTCCCAAACACACCCCTTGCATACAAAGAATATTAGCTGTAATCGTGAGAGAGATGGCACTCTTCCAGGTGACTCAGGAGGCACAATCTGCCTTGTCATAATGGAAAGAAAAGACTCTGTATGGGAAACAAGCATTGTGTGTTTATGGTAGTGTAGTACTGAGTCTGATAGAGCAGCAGTGTGACATTGTGACTGAGCAATGGGCAATGGTATGCCGTAGGGAGAGTGTGTTAAAGTCACACTGACATGGTGGTAGTATACGATTATGACAAAATTATTATATTCTACAGGAAGAATGTGTAATACAGCGAAAGAATGATTGGGGCCTGTGGGCAGAGTGTAGTGAAATGGCGTTGTGATAGTGTGACAGTGTGATATTTTGAATGAATAATGTTGTGTCACTGAAGGAGTGTGTTAATGTTACTCTGTAACCATGTAAAAGGGTAATATTGTGACAGAACAGTAGTGTGCCGTAGAAAGCGGTTTAAGGTTCCGTGGTGACATTATGGCAGTGCAATATTGTGATAGATTGAGTGTGAGCCATAGAAAGAGTGTTTTAAAGCGTCAGTGACAGGGTGTTACATCATGTGCTTCCAGAGCAACTTCAACGTGGCCGTGCTGAACGTGGGCGCCCCAGCGGCGGGCATGAACGCAGCGGTGCGCTCCGCCGTCAGAGTGGGCATCTCCGAGGGGCACAAGATGTTTGCTGTCAGTGACGGTTTTGAAGGATTCTACAAGGGACAGGTACGTTTTCTGAAGCTGAAATATATATGTGTAATTCAGCATATCATGTGTAGGGTTTTTTATGAGAGCATTTAGCACACAAAGCAGTGGTACATAGATCCTGTGCTTGAAACCTTCCCAGAGCAAACCTAGTCAACAGTGACAACCATTTGTCTGGTCCAGTTAGAGTTACCATAGAACAGGTAGAGTCCTTTCTAACTAATGTTAGTTTAACTAAGACTGCTATCTGGCTTATGAGCTATCATGTAACCATTGCTGCAGAGAAGACATATCCATGCATTGCTAAACAGGATGTATAAAAGGATGGAAAAGAGACACATCACCACCACGGTAATTATGCTAATTCATACACAGTTTAAGTTTATAATTGGAAATGCGCATCTATGTTGAGGGTGTCAAAACTGAGAAATGGTGGTGTCACCTTCACGGCCGGGCTGTCACTCAGGAGGGTTTCACAAAAACACATGCGCAGGAACGATAAAAACACACAGATTAACAGTAATCCAATTACACCCTCCAAGAGCAGAGTGCAGGAGCTGTGCTGCAGAGACAGAGGCAGACGTGACTGACACACTACTCCCTGCAAGAGGCTGCTGAATAAACAGCAGCAGGGCAGAGATAATTCATTTAAAAGACTTGTGTGTTTCAACCATGAATCCAGCAGTGCCAATTCAGACAGATACAACTTAATTTATAGCCTGGAGGGAAAGTGTTGTAGGTAACAAAGTGTATTGTGTCATAGTTCAGTGATAGGTTAGATAGTAATGAATATTAATATCATCAGGTTTTTGAAATGATCTCTTAAATTATTCATTTTAAATAAAATTATAACTTACTCTCTAATGCAGCTTGTAATATTCTACAATTCATCTGATATTCTATGACAAGATTGAAAGAAAGAGGAAGGAGGCTGTGTAGTTTTCCCTTGTGGGTTTTATGTGTCACTGTCTTTCACAGATGTTCCTTACTGATCCAAGTCTTTTTCAGGGGTAACCTGAGATCCAATCTTTGTGTTCTGTAGCATTTCAGACAAGGATTGAATAGTGAGACTACCCCATCCCTGGCACGATATCTACAGCTGGCTTTGCCAGTCTGATTGTGTTGTGTGTCAATACGACATGCCCCCGACACACTAAAGTATATAAATAGTCAGCACTGCCATCGAAAGTGTCAATACAAGCTATTCTGGCCTAAACAGAAGCCTGTCAATAGCGTACCCTCTGTGTGTAGTTATGTCATGAGTGCTCTAAGCACTACTGGTGCATTAGTGCACAGCAGGGAGTCCTCAAACTAATTACAAAATGCATAACTGTACTCACCACCAGGGCCGGACCCAGCTGGGCCAATCATTTATACCCAGTGATTCAGATCCTGGATCAGTTTGATTCAACTTATTTTTAAGATCAGGCTTTAGAATGACTGGAAAATCTGATCCATTCTCGGGCATCACTCTGGAATACAGTTTAAATGTTCCAGCGCTATTGGTGCTGACATTCTGTTGCTATTTGCATTATTAATAAATTTGATTAATTTGTCTTGTACGAGTAGGCCAGTCTGGATTTTGCAGTGGGTGGGATTTCGGCCACTGGCTGAAGTTTGAGGATTCGTGTTGTATCGAACTCCAGCTTTCCCCATGACCTTACAATGTCTGTGAATGTTACTGTGTGTCTCTCTCCTCCTCAGATAAAGGAGATTAAATGGGGAGATGTAGGAGGCTGGACTGGTCAGGGTGGATCTCTGTTAGGAACAAAGCGGTAAATATGTCGTTAATTACTTGAATGTTGGCTCGTTTGAAATGCACGCCAGTGCAGTATGAGCCGATGGAACTGGTCCCCACCCTACTGTATTTTTACATAAGCTTAATTATGTTCGTCTGCTTTAATAATGCAACCTTTTAAAATATTAATCTTCACGGGAAGACACTGAATTTCTGGTAGATGTGTCTCATGCCATGCTATGGTCTATTATGATGATTCATGCTACCCTCATGCTACCCTTCATGCTAACTGATTGTTTTGAAAGAAACTGTTATTCACATATTCAGTATTCATTTGTTTCTAAGAATGGCTTAGCAGAGATTTGTGTGCCTTCTGTTTCACTGACACTAATGGAATCGAGGTAATTTATATCTCTGCCTGGAATGGCTGATGTATTTTTCTCTAACTAGATTTACTGTTGATTCAAACATTTCAGGACACTTCCTGCAAAGCACGTTGACAAAATTGCTGAACAAATGCGGAAATACAACATTAATGCATTACTTGTTATTGGTGGCTTTGAGGTATGTAACTTTACTTTCATTCATTTTGATTATTATTATTATTATTATTATTATTAATTATTATTATTATTAACAAATGTAGTTATAATGTAGTTCTTGTAAAAATTAATACATCAACATGTTTCAAGTATTTAATATGTATTAAATATGTAACACCTCTCCTTGATAATTGGTGGATGCAGACAACTTGTTGATCTTTCTCAAATATTAAAGGGTGTGCATAGGACAGTTAGCAAGATACCTGAAGGAAGACGTAACAGTTGTTGACAGATATTAGTTAAAAAAACAGCAATAAAATATGCTATTAAAAATACAATTAGTCAAAAAAAATTAAAACCTTACGAAGCTGAACTAACAGAAAGGACACATATTTGTTCATGACCAGGAAACTGAAACCTATTTAAAACAAATCATCTACAGCTAGAAGGATCTGTGTATTTAAATTCGAAGAGGGGCGGTTCCTGTGTGGGGGGGGGACAGAGGCAGTGTCAGTGAATGAGTCAGTCAATGAGCAAACTGCTTCTGACTGCCCAGCTCAACTTATACCGCTTATGGCAGCACATTAGAGCGTGTTTTATTGTACAGAAGTGTGTGTACGATACAATTGTATTAAAGAGTTATCAAGGGGAGGTGTATTTATAAAGTATTATTATTTGAAATTATAAGACAATCTGACCATGAGAATGTCACATCATTTCGATTGGATTTCAATGTAATAGCTATTAAGAAGCAAGTATTTTCACCTTTTTGTATGACCAGGACTAAGGTTTACTCTTTGTGATTATACATGTTAGAGATTTGTAAGATAATAAGAGCTAAGTAAGACTTTGTGTAAATGTAAGAATAAACAGTGTTAAGTGTGTAGCGTGCTGTAATGTTTAACATAACCCTTTCCTATGACTCTGCTCCTTCGTAGTGCCACCCTACACTAACGTACACTCATGCTCACCCATCTCCTCTCCTCTGATCCATGAACTCATTTCACATGTCATCGCATCAGTGCAAAATCATCTGTGAAGTCTTAACACGTTTAGAATAATAAAATGTGAGCATGTAGCCTGAACAAGATAATTACACTCTTATTGCAGCAATAAGGCAATTAGAAATGGTAAAGCAGACAGCCGTTTCCATTTTGTTATCTCGGAGTCATAGTTTAACAGGCTTTGCTGTCTGGTGAAATCCATTTCGTTTATCTGTCGATTTCTTTGACCTGATTGCCATTCTGGAGGAGGGCATGGGAATGGGAAACACATACTGCTGGCCCTTCATCACTACCAGTTTTACTGTAAAAATTTACGAAGTGTTTCATTGTCCGTGTGCTGATCTTTGAATGACGTGGTCCTTTTTCACCCTAGAATGAAACAGAATATGTCATTCAAAATTGCAGATCATGAACAGCATGAAGACAATGTATATTTATATAAATAAATGCATTACATATATAATAGTGATAGTATGTATATATTTATATATTGATGCATATTTATATATATATTTTTATATTGTTCTATGTGAGAGGTTTGTGAGTATATGTGCATATAGGCTCATCTCATTACTTCTCTGTGTATTCTCTGTAAATGTGCAGTGTTACCTGTCTGTGTCACACTGTCCGCTGTGATAGACCTGGCTCTCCCTTTGGCACCTGTCATGTTTCTGCCATTAGCTCCAGTACTAAAGACTTGGCTCTGCTCTGCAGGCCTACCTGGGACTGATGGACTTGTTAGCAGCGCGTGGGAAATATGACGAGTTCTGTATCCCCATGGTCATGGTACCAGCCACTGTCTCCAACAATATACCGGGTTCAGATTTCAGCATTGGTGCAGACACTGCTCTCAATGCTATCACTAATGTAAGTGTAGCTGGGACAATGCACATTAACACAGCCCAGCCCAGCCCAGCCCAGCCCAGCTCAGCTATGCCAGCCTGCCAACCAATCACAATGCAGAGCCATGGATTACAGCTCAGGCTTTCATTTACCAGCATCAGCCAATCACAAGTGCTCTGGCTTTCATTTAACAGTGTCAACGAATTAGATTGCCAGAAGACCACTTTCACAATTCAGATTGTACAGTGTGGCAAATAAGCAAATCATCTTTACATCACTGTCCAATGAGGGCATTGGGTCTATATTATGACTCATTAAAGCTTTTATCTGATATAATTTTGGCACACATAGCTGACATTAAATTAATTCTTCAGATTCGCTTACGTTGAGTAGTTTACAAAACTAAGCATACGTGTGCAGCGTAACAGCTGCTGCAGGTGGATCAATGACATCATGTTGCATTAGCGGAGACACAGAGCAGCTAGCTGTTGAGGAATCGCTAGTAAAGCTTTAACGGCTTATTAAGTTGTATCTAAGCCTTGGCACACACGGCTGATGTAAGCGAAAGCGAGTTGTTAGCGCCCAGGTAAGTAGCGATTGAGGCATGCTGCAGTACGATGTGGCATGTGAAGCCTGCAAGTGTGTCCAGCACGCACCTTGCTGTTCGTGTCTCATGACTCGAGGATGTTTGGTCCAAGTTTAGATTTAAATCAACCATTTTACTCTACTCAATACCATAATTCCCATGTAGACCCTGCTGTATATAGTTGTTGGTGTAGACTTATAAAATTACATGAATACATAACTCAACAATGACCAAAATAAGCATGGATTATCTAATATGGTAGTCCAATGAAAGAGGATGTTTACAATGCACTGACAAGTTACGTGAAGTTATTGCTATTTAAAAAAAGAAAAAAATATGACACAAGTACCCAGCTACACATCACACACATAAGCACACACACACACACACATATAAATTCACAAACACACAGAAAAACATACAAGTACAATCTTACAAACACAAGTGCACAATCACAAACTGTGTTATTGAGTATAGCAAAGTGTTGTTTATACCTAGGCTTGGCCATCATCTTACCCCAGTACTGTGTGTGTGTGTGGACAGTGACTGTCCCGGCATTGTGTCGCATCTCTACCACCGCTGCAAATGTGACTTCCCAAGCGCCACTTCCCGGTGCATAGTCACCGAGCTGCGTCACCATCGTTTGCTTTTTCTTCACGTCAGTGTCTTTACATCGGCGTGCCCCTCCCCCTTTCCCTTTCTCCACTCTGCCAATGGGAAGCCAATGTCGCTATCACACGGAAAGAGCCACGGGCAGGATACACAGGCAATAGCAATGTCTCTTAGTGGTGGCCAGGAGCTCCCCCTGGTGGTCTAACTGCGTCTGTGCTGCCTGCTTCAGGCCGTTGAGTGTCTGCTCCAGCTTTATGACGCACGGTCCAGCTTTGAGGAGTTTTGCATCCCGCTCTGTATGCTGCCTGCTACAATTAGTAACAATGTGCCAGGCACTGATCTGAGTATCGGAGCCGACACTGCTCTCAATGCCATTGTGGAGGTAAGGGAGATCTCTCCAGCATTTCAATGTGAAGAAACTGTTTAAATTCAGGTGTGCATTAGATAGTTTAGATTAATAGACTGAGTTGAGTTGTCAGGTGGGGCACTGCCTTTGATCAAGGTTCTTAACTGACATGACTTCAGTGACCGGCTCATCTGTATGCATTGAATCTCTAGAAGTGACCCAGTACGTTGGCATCTGTTAACAAAATTGTTACTGTAACTATTGTAGTTTTACTGTCCCTTGTCGGCCTGAGTCCCCTAAAATGCTGTCAATGCAATAACGCAGTTGGCAGCTGAAACATTCCTTTAAGAGGTTTCCGCAGTTATTTTACTGTTTGTTCTCTGGTTAAAACGTTTTGCTTAAAATTTGTTTTGTGTAAGAGACGGACATTAAATCTAAATGTGAAACTGCTCAAGCGGTAACAAATAATAGTAAATATTTTAACCTTAATGCTTAAGCATTCAACAGAATTGCTGTAAGCTGAATTGTCATTGATGGATGTCTTTTGACGTTAACTGCAACGAAAATGATCAGAAATACTGACATCACATTAATTTTCCTTTATGGAAAGCAGCCCTAATATTGGAGAACCAAACTATCAGTAAGCATATATTTGTCTCTGTGATGGGAAGATTGACATTGGACTGAATTTCAGATATAAGAATATCTTTTATAAGCAAATATTAATCTGTGTTTCTTCCCGTCCACATTCAGAACATGCATATGCATATATTATAGACATAGCTAATGGCTATTTGGCTTCCTAGAAGGGACTTGAGTCAAACTGTCATTGAGTAATGTGTTTTGTGAGATTTGAGATGGCCGCTGCAGTCTCCTTTTTAATGACTATGTGAGTGTTTGTGCACCAGACGTGTGACCGTATCAAGCAGTCTGCCAGCGGGACCAAGCGCCGCGTCTTCATCATCGAGACTATGGGCGGGTACTGCGGGTACCTGGCCAGCGTAGGGGGGCTGGCCGCTGGGGCCGACGCTGCCTACATATATGAGGAGCAGTTCGACATCCGAGACCTTCAGGCAAGTGGACTTCCTGTACCTGGGTTTGACAGTGAGGATCGCCACTCAAATCAGACCTTTGCATAGTTTTCCAAGTGTTCTGTATGAAGAATAAGCAAAGCATAAATTGCATTGACCCACAAGTATTAATATACCATTGGCCTTTACTTGCAAAGTATTTGCAAAAACTGAACCATTCTTGTCTGTAGTTTTATGCGTTTTATGTCAGCACAGCTGATTCATTTTAAATGGAGAGCAATCAAACTATAAAAACTGATGGCCCGCCATTATTAGTGTACCATCAACCTGAATTATTTAAATAGTTAGACCATAATGCACCACTTAAGTCTTTGCTGATCATCCTGCTTTATGTCAGCACAGGCTCTTCCTTCTACTGTGAGGATAGTTCAGATGCAGACTATATTTTATCATGAATTATTATTGTACAATATGAATAGCTCAGTTGATCACACCCCCCTTTAGCTGCCAGCTGGGGTAAATTAGATTGTAAGTACAGCGGTTTATGTTTATAGTTCCAGGCTGCAGGAGTTGGCTAAATATAACATCAATCATGGGCAGTTAGTCTCGCACTCGACTCGTCACACTTTGTAGAGCAGGCCGGAGCTTTCTGCACGCTCATCGCTTTGGAGGGTCTGTCTTTGAAAAGCTCTCTGAAGCGTCATTCTGTTTTCGTGCACAGAACCGCGTTCAGGCATGTGTGCTCTCTGGCTCTGAGTTTCTATTTTGAGACGGAGCAGGTGACCCACATACACACGTGTTTCAGTTATCCCGCCCACGCTGTCCTTTATTCTCACAATATTAATCTCAGATTGGCCCAGCTGTGACATTTTGACTGAAGGATTCCACTGCCATTGCTTGGAGTTAGCAGAATGTCTGCGGATATAAATATTGAAGGTTTTAAATTAGCACTTTTTGAGATCAGACATTAAATTAATCATGTCCCAGTTACCAAATTCTAAAAATGTAAAGAAACTGAGACAGTTGAAATCTGAGAACATGTGGCAGATGCTCAAAATGTAGCATAACAAAAAAAAAGTATAAATATAAAACAGGGACACTTCATAGAATTTATTTGAATTTGAAGCTATCGGATAAAACATTTGCCTTTCTGTGTCCTCTTTTTCAATTTAGAAAAAAAAAAAAAAAAAAACTTTATAATGAAAATAAATTTGAAAAAATATCAGAAATATATGATGCATGGTTCTCTGATCCTCTCTATCAGTGTACGGGGTGTTTATCAACAACTCAAAACATGGAAATATTATGGAGGGCAATGGCGCCATCCTCTGGTGAATTTGGGAAACACATCTAGGGGACTAAAAAAATGCATGTGTTCCACAAGGTGAAAATGGAAAGTTTTAGTAAGTTAAGAAATATTAAATTGTAGTTAGTGTATGTTGCCCTCATTACATTTGAGCTGATTTGGCCTAAGAGTGACCTCCCTGTGAAGAGAAGAAGGGCACGATGGCCATAGACACTTAATAATGATCTGTTATTGGACATTTCAGGCCAATGTGGAGCACTTGACAGAGAAGATGAAAACGAGCATCCAGAGGGGTTTAGTCCTGAGGTATGAGACAGTCTCCGTGTGAAAGCCCTGGACCAGACCCCAGTGCATAAAACACAACACTATGTAAACATTGCACTGGTAATGCAGTAATGATAATTCATAAAGTCATGGTCACAAGGAGCAGGAGTATAATGTTGATTACATTATTAGTTCCCTTGAGAGATCGGAATATATACATGTGAAAGAGAGAGGATTACGTTGTATTCATCTTTGTCTCTCTTGGCACAACACAAAGTATACATTAGAAGGTGAGATGACAGAGAAAGAGAGGCATGATTCATATCCTCAGTTCGGACTCCTTGCATGATTTCTAGCTGAATATTTCATATTCCAAGTAGAACTGCTTTACTGAGTCCCCAGATGAGTTTTAATTATTTACAGTGTTTCGAGCCCTGAAGCATTTTGGTGCAAACCTGAAGCCTCAAAGAAAAAAAAAACTGCCTTGCAAGCAGCATACATCAGCATCATATTTAATATTTCAGAAATGAGAACAGCAACGAAAACTACACAACCGATTTCATCTACCAGCTGTACACAGAGGAGGGGAAGGGCGTGTTCGACTGCAGGAAGAACGTTCTCGGACACATGCAGCAGGTACTGTAAACACAGAGTCACTTCCTGCTCTCCTCCTGTGGTACTGAAGTCTCTCTGATGTCACACACAAGGTGATATTTTGGAAATGTTTTCCATTGATAGGGAGGTGCGCCGTCTCCATTCGACCGGAACTTTGGGACAAAGATATCAGCTAAAGCCATGCAGTGGATCTCTAAGAAGCTTAAGGAGTCATATAGGCAAGGTATGTGATGGACCTAATGTCACAACATATGATCTAATAGCTTAGGAAGTGCCTTTAATGACTCAGGAGCCACCCATAAGCCTTTGCACTGTGGGTGGCTAAGGGTTCTATGTCAGCATCATGCTGGGGGTGTGAACCAGAGTGTCTGTCCTTACAAACCCAATTTATCTGTTCATGTGTTTGGAATATACAACATATCTGCTCACATATACAGATAATGGCGATAGATAATAAATAAACATTTTGGCAATATTAACTGTTTCCCTTATTAACAAGTAATATGCTTCATAATATGACTGCATGCCATTGAATTAAATTGTATGTTACTGTATTGTGCTTTGTTGTGTATTAAATAAATAGAATGGTATTTTTTGTAAAATACTAACATTGAAATTGGTTTCTGCTTATACAGTACAATGTGTAGCCTTTTTTCTATAGTTAAATTTGCATTCCTGTTTCTTTGCCTTTTTGCCTGTCCTCATGGATGACGTTAAGATGAAGGTAAATACTTTCATTAATTGATGTTGGCTTTGCATCGTTCAGAGCCTCCGACTCCTTAGTCCCATTTCACAAATACATTAGTCCCATTTCACAGATGCATGTAGAGGTCATTTGAATGTACTTAGATGATGTCATTTTGTGGTAAGTTATCAAGTAATCAAATGAATTAATGCACCCAGATTCAGGCAATCTCATTAATGGAATATCGTTTAACGTCCTGGGATCACCAGCGCTACAAGGCCTGCTGCCATTTTCTACCATCAATGTCAAAACCAATGTGCAGAGTAGGTTTGAGTGTGACATATAGAGCCAGTGCAGTCAGAAACATTCTGTATGTGAACCAATTCCATTAACCGTCTCACAAAGCCATTTAGAAAGTAGTTCTCTAATGGTAGCATTGGTGTAACATTCAGTGAGAAGCGAACAGATCCAGACTGGCTCTGTGATTGGATAGTTTCTGTCAGCCCTGGTGCCTGCAGTGGTGTGTGCAGGTGGGCAGGGCTGCACGTGTTGATGGGTTTGTTTCGCCCTGCAGGGAGAGTGTTTGCCAACAGTGAGGACTCAGCCTGTCTGCTGGGGATGCGGCGTCGTGCTCTCATCTTCCAGCCCGTGGTGCAGCTGAAGGAGGAGACCGACTTTGTGTACGATGCTCTGCGTGCACACACACACACACACACACTCACACACACGCATACATACACACACACACACGCATACACACACGCACGCACACACACACACACACACACACACACACACACACACACACACACACGCATACACACACAAACACACACAAACACAGACATGCACACACAGGTGAACATCATCCTTATGTTCCAAGGAACATTTATTGCCTGTTCAGAAATGTAGAAATAAATTAAAACTTCCATTCAGGTGTTAGGTAACATCAAATGTTTTATGCTTTGGAAAAGAATAAAACTCCCACACTCTGTTTTCTTGAAGTTTCCACCACTCCTCATTCTCAATGTGAGAACACCAGTGTTTCTGTTTGAATGGCCCTGAGAAACACTAAGAACCCCAGGTCAGCTGAAAGCAGTATAAAGCTAAAGTAGCATTCTGCATGGGCCTTTTGAATGTATTCATTAACAGTGCTAGTGGTGCTCCTTTATGACACCTACAAACTGGCCCTGGCAGGCTTCATACTCTGGTCCACATATCCGTCTGTATAATGCTTTCCTTAGTAATGAACGTAAGGTTTAATGTAAGCTTCAGCTTAGTTTTTAGTGCCTTATTTTTCAAGTGTGTATAACAGTATAAGTACATATTCAAGGTTGTTAACAAGGAATATGTGTGCAGTCAGGGTCGGTGCTGTGATAGTGACAGACCTTGTTTAAATGCTGTTTTATAGCTGAAGTGAGAGCAGCCTGTTTTAAAGAAAGTAATGTAATAACATATACTTAGCTTTTCTTTTTAGCTTTTCTTTCAGAGATATAAATATTTGGTTATGAAGAGCTATGAAAGACCCTTATTCTTAGTGTTACTGTATGCTCAACATGCATTGAGCAAAGGCAGGGAGGCAACCTGGACAGACAAGCAAAAACCTTCTTCATACACACACTCATACTTATGGCCAGTTTGTCAGGTCCAATCTCTATGTCTTTGGACTGTGGGAGGGAACTGGAGAAACCCCAGACACAGGGAGAACATGCACACATTGTACACAGAAAGGGTCTGGACATGGTGGGAACCAAATCTGGGTCCTTCTTACTGTGAGACCACAGTGCACACCACTGTGCAACCATGCCACCCCTTATTTTCTGTCACTATTATCATAGCTAAACAGTAACCATCAGTGGATTTTTGCATGTTTGAATGCCATATTTAACATAACAATGTTAAGATTCTCCCCTAATGTAACATTTTTGCCTGGTGGGATGTATCTATACATTATAAAATTGACTGCTTCTTAGAATAGCTCAGTGACACGAAGTTGCATGCATCAGGCACACGGGAGGTCATGTACATGCACTCTTCTGATGCAGTTGCATCAAAGGGAAAGATATGTATGAGTGTTTTTGTCCTCCCCTACAGCCACAGAATTCCCAAGGAGCAGTGGTGGCTCAAGCTCCGCCCCCTGATGAAGATTCTGGCCAAGTACAAGACCAGTTACGATGTGTCGGACTCCGGCCAGCTGGAGCATGTGGTGTGCAACAGGCCCAAAGAGTCTGACGCCTTGGCAATCTGAGATAAAGGGTCCGCAGGGTATATTCTGTGTAGATGGGTTGTCTGCAAGAGTGCTAACAACAGCTTTATCCTTTTTCGTGTTCCACCACTTAGTGTCGAGTAGCTTACCCTCGTTATATAAAACACAGGCCTAATGTCGGCTGCTGACTCGCTGCAGTGCTTTTGTCTAATGTATCTCCCAAGACATTTCCATCACCTGCCAGTACAGATGACAGCTCGCCATGTCTCAGTCACCCATGCTGTGTGTTCACTGTGTAACCGCACTTTCTCCAAACCTGAGGTGTGTTCCACTCTTCTGAAAGTAGATCTGCTGGTGTTCCAACATGTACTGTGTGTGCGAGACGAACGCAATACAATCCTATTTAAAGAGTAGATGTTTTATAATTTAAACATTCTGGTTTAAAGTATATATAATGTATATATACATTATATGATAATATATATGTGTTTAAAATATGCTGAAACATTGATATGTTGTCGCTAAAGGACGGAATGTTACGGAGCAGTCAGGGTGAGCAAGTAAAATGGGTTCCTTAAAAAGGAATCGTGTGTCTTAAGTGTAATGTAATAGGTATAAATGTGTCTCAGGTGTAGGTCTGTAAAAAGTGTAATAGGGTGTAATGGTTCAGTCTAAGCCTTGGCTCACAAGTCACAATAACCATGAAATCTTGCAGCATTGAATTAATACATGTTCTTCACTGACCAAAACAAGATAAACCCACAAATCCAAGGCTTTGATCACAGAGTGTAGAACACAAATCATGCATCCATGACTCGTCTGAATGGGTTCATGTGTGTACATAAACCATTACACCCTTAGTAAAATGTTCTACAAATGTTGGAATAATGTACAAAAGCCACTGCAAAACAAGGCATCACAAGTACAACACCAATTATATAAATATAAACAGCATATTTAAGTATTCTGTTATGACATTTGACATAGTATAATGAATAGAACTGAAGAATGCTCCATACTTGGAGCTGTGCTTGGAGCTTGAAAGTTGTCAAAGAATATTAAGCACATGTGGTTTTGTGCATATTAACATATTTTGTTTTGTTATGGATAATAGTGATTTATTATGAAATTTGAATTAAATCTTATTATTTCAATAGTGACCATTTTTGTCATTCTTTATTATCCCAGTGTTGGAACTGTCAGTCTTGATTCATCACTGTCTGTTTCTGTGCAAGTACCACTGTGGCTACAGAGCATGCAGTGCCAAGAGAGAGCTAGTGCTGAGCAGAAGTCAGTTACATTTACACATACTCTTTGGCATTTAACAGAAACTAGAGTTATAAACTCTACCAGATACAGTGACAAAGATACTATGTACTATACTACACAATACTGTATTGTATGGTATTACACTACACTATAAGGTACTATATTACATACTCTCTAGGATTCAGTCAAACATAGTCTCTTTAAGGACATATGGTATTCAATCAAGACAGACTTTCGTCTTTTTGAAGGTGTAAATGAAATACATTAAAAATTGTTTTCTTGTCTCCGGTAAAAATAGAAAATACTCAAAGAAGTGTCATGTAAAGACTGGACTTTCTAGTAAAAACACCAGCAAGTCATTTCATTAGATTTTTGTTAGCATGTAGCTGTTTTGTGTTGAAGGTTATCTGAGCTGACCATTTCACGTCTGACCCATACCTGAGAACAGGAAAACAATCAAGACTCATACCACCAGTAATTAAATATGTATATCCCCACAGTTGTAGATAAACTACTCAAGTATTCAGGGAGTACACTAGAAGAGACCAGGATGTCATGGGGGTCAGTTAGCTTTGCACTGGTGGTATTTAACTGTGAAATGATGTCACCCTGTTTTGCATTGTCACCATTTATCATACTCAAACGGGGTTCCATGTAGACGTTTTCCCTTTATCTAAAGGACCGGCTGCTATTTCCACAACTGAAAGCAAGGAGAATGTGACATGCAATTGATCTTCAGAAGTATCACTTCATAGTGGCAGAAGTTATACTTCTGTTTCTATTTATATTTTCACTTAGTTGGAATTTCAGTGAAGCCAGGTATACTAAAATAGGCTTCAGCAGAAATTAAATGTCTGGAAAAGTTAAACTGATGAACAGCATTTGATTTAGTTTAAGTACCATTTGAAATTGGCGTTACAGACAGGAAACACTGGATCTGCAGCTTTCAACCCTTGTCATACTGTGTCCGTTTTTTTTCCAGATTAAGATACAGATTTCTGCTTTAGTTTCCCCTTTTCGCTTCTCCCTCTCAGTTGAATTCCAGCAATGAGTCAAACTGAGCGTGCATTTATGCCTGCACGCATGTGCGCGTGTGTGTGTGTGTGTGTTTTGTGGCGGTGGGACAGGTGGAGGGAGGAGCAATCCTCCTTGGCTCCTCCCATGAGAATGAATATTAGTCTGGAGAGAGAATGCAGGAACTTGCACAGCAGTGGCCTCACTAACAGACAGGCTTACCTGCAGGGGATTGCTAATCAACTCAGGTGTGGGGAATCGCCTTCAATTAGGCCACCTAGTTAAGCACAGCCCTGAAGGCTGAGAGGGAGGTTACTGGTTTTGTTTTGGGTTGTTCTCCCCACTGGCTGTGCTGTTTTTGAATTTAACCCCTGTTTTTGCATGTATTCTTTGTTTCACTGTTTTCCCTTCCACTCGCCACCTGGCTCAGTGGCCACACCTGCCACTGTGCCACAGTATGTGTATCCATCGCATTGACATCTTAGGAAAGACTGTTCTTGCAGCCACTGCACAAAACTCATCTATGTTCCATGTGCAGCGCCGTCAGAGTCATGACCTCCTTTGCCTTAAAGCTGCACTGGACCCCTTTCATGGCAAGAACCTGGATTTCTGTTAAAATACTGTCTGAGTTCATTCAAATTTACAGTAATACTGACAAGCTGAACCATGAGTCACCATTGGGTTACTAACTAGAAGCAATGCAACACTGCCATACAAAGCAATAAACAACAAGCTTGCACCATGGCTGTGCTTTTCACTGTATAAAGACTGGGCCAGCACAGACATGACAGTAAATCATGAACCTAGGAGCACTGCAGTGGAGTAAATCCCCACCATCTGCACAGCAGAATTAGGTATTGTGGCGTGTATCCTAACTGGATTTTGTGCAGAAGAGTAATCTCCTGTGTCCATGGGGCAGTCTTTCAAGTAAACATAATCAGAATTATCAAAAATCTGACTTGCAGAACAAATGGAAATTGTAGCAAATGTATGTTTTTTTTTACTCTGATAAAACCTCTGTCATTATGTTTGTGGAATTAAATAAAGCCAGATTCGAGTTTTCTGATGTCACGAAAACAACACATGGCCGTTAAGCTCAGTGCCGTCCTCCTGCAATGCATGATGGTACAGGTGACCCGTGTTACTGACATCCACTGCAAACCAGAAACACCCCCCTCCCTAAGTGTACAGCAGTGGTGTTCAGTTCCAGTCTCAGGGGGCTGCAGGGTATACTGGTTTTTGTTCTTTCTTGGCAGTTAATACAGTTGATTAAACCATTAAATCTCCTTACCTGGTTTCATAGGTCTGACACGGTTTCTGAACTTTAGGTGAAATTGAAAGGCAACATGCACTTCGTCCCTCTTGGATCTAAAGTGAAGACTACTCAATGATGTACAGATGATATTTTGACATTGCACAATAATTACAAAAAAAAAAACAATTTGCAAAAAGATTCAGTGTAGGTCTCAGGAAGCTCATTTTGTGTGTTGTTCTGCAAAGCAATTGCTTTGACCAAATGAAAATAATAATAATGTTAAAGAATGCTGTGTGTAATGGAAAACATAATCTGTCATTGTGCTGGAAAAACAAGGCAGGAATAGGTATTGTGTGTCAGAACAGGTCCTTCACATTTTCCATGTTTCAGACAGTTGTAGGAGGTTGTCCCCCTGGTTTTCCCTTTTGCTGAATACTGTAATCAAGTCCATTGTAACTGCCCAACAAACCTGTGCTTATTTTTCATGCTGCAGTCTGCACACCCAGTGGAGAAGGGCTTGCGCAGCTCAGATAGTGCTGGAGGCCACAGGTGCAGCAGTTCCCTAAGGGACCCTGCTCAGGTCAGACCCATCCGTTAGGACCCAGCCCCTTGGAAGTGAGGTGCACTTGACCCAGAGGTGTGTGTGTGTGTGTGTGTGTGTGTGTGTGTGTGTGTATGTGTGCGTGCGTGCATACATGTGTGAATGTGTGTGTGTGTGTGTGTGTGTGTGTGTCAGTATGTGTGCATGCTTGTGCATGTGTGTGCATATGTGTGTGTATGTATGTGTGTATTTTCTATATGTTATTGCCCTACTCATAATACTGCCCTACACGTATAGGATATGTACTGCAACTTCATCGTAGGAAATATAGTGCATACAACTAAAAATATAACATTTTCAGACCATTTTGAGGTTCTGTACCCTGTTGGGAGACAGGGAAGATCAGTTCAATAACAACAATAGTATCACCTGCCTACACAATCTCTGAGCTGTATGGATACTAGTCGTAGCAAGTGGGAAGATGAATACAGACAATGTCTATACCCAGCCAAGTTCACCATCAGGTAACTGCTGGCTCTTAACACAATGCAGACAGGCCTGGCCATGGCAGTTAACAACGTGCTGACGAATGTATATTTTGGGTTCTTTCCAGCCAACCTCTAAATTACCTTGAACACCACTTCTCTATAGTCCGTGGACTATGTTGTACAGCTTCACAAAAAAAGTGTATCTCACCATGAAATTGCCAAAAAACATATATGTATTTTATCTTGAATAACCTGATTATATAAGTATTGTAGTTACTATCTATAATGGTTTCAATGTATATGGATAATTTTTAAAAGTTGTGATAATTTTTTTAACCAGCAGATGGAAGCAGAGGACTGTTCTACTCAAGTCTACCAATCAAAGCACAGTCTGTGTGCTGGTCCTTGAAACAGGCTTCCTGAGTCAGTGACTGGCACATCTGCTACATTCTTATTTTGAATGGCCAGTTGGTGCATGCATGTACACTCTTTAGAATTATCATTATCTTTTTTCTTTTTTATATTAATTGCACAATGAATTTAGATGTTTTCCATTGAACTTACATTGTTAAACTCTGGATATGTTGGTGCAAATTCAATAGCATAATAACTGCATAATGTGGTATGTCAGGGAGGATCACTGACATTCATACTTATTTTTACAGATATTGTCTGTTAGCATGGTGAGACATGCGTCCGGCTGAATGCACTGCTTTCAGTGGTTTTTTTTTTTGGTGTGTTTTTATTTTTATACAGAGCTGTGTGCAGTGTGTTTCTGCACACGTGTGTGCTGCATCGTTTTATTGCTGCAGAATGTCTCATTTCTGTATCAGAAAGCAAGCATGAACCAAAGGCTTTTCCAGAAGCCATTATATTACATACACCCGCTTACAGACACACACACACACACACACACACATTGCATAGTAGAAAGGATAAAACATACATGTTAAACATACATGTTGTTAAACATCATACATGTGCAATATCAATCGTAAAATATTTATCAAGGCCTTGTAGGCATAATCACATAATTATTAATCATGTGGATTTGGTGGTATTTTATGATGATCCTGAGGGCCTAGTAAATGAGCATAGTTATCTGGGAGTGCTATAGATCTTTGATAATATCAATGTGGAATTTCATTATGATTTTGAATAACAGTCTAAGTTTAAAGACTAGTAATTCCATCTACTCATGACTTAGTTAATATATTAAAATTAACAAAAGAATTGATGTGCTGAATACCTAAATTGACTACATGTGTAAAAATGTGTGATAATATTTTATGAAGAGAATCTTCTTTTGTCTCAGTTCAGAAAGTCTAAGTCGAGAAATAGAATGACTAAAACTGCTATTACGGTGATATAAAACATTAATACCATAATACATGAACGTGCTAAATATGTTAGCCTTTATAAAACATAGGAACAAATTTAAATTTCCTTTTTTCAGATTAAAATATAATTGTTTTGTAATATTAACACACCATTCAGGGCCATGGCATTTTCTGCCATTACATGTGAAAGGACACTGCAAACCAACTGAATCAGAGAAATGCTGTATCTGTTCAGAAGCAAGTTATTCATGCTTAATGGGACTGACAATGTGAGGTGAAAAATGCACTTGATGAATGATGAGTCATTCACTTCAAACACACACCATCCCAATAATCCTCTTGAGCAATGGCCCACAATGACACGAAACACAAAGACTGTCCCAATCTCCTTTCTTAACAGTTACACACCTTGCAGCTGTGTTTTCATCGTAATGTTCCGTTCATTAAGGAGCTTTGGCTTCTGGAGGTGGTCTCACTCCGGCTGACACAGGCCTCCCACAAAACGCATTTAGCAAATCCAATAATTTGGGTTGATTTAAGAATGCACAACCAGCTTGTGGGGTCATATGCACAGAGGCAATCAATAGTAATTACCATTTCATTTCTTTCTCTCTCTGATTTAAATTACACACAGATTTGATCTCACTGGACTTATTAGAAGCAGATCATTTAGTACCACTTTCTAGTTATATATCAAAGCAAAATGTACATTTTTGCTTTATCTTTATTTGATAGCACATTCTCTTTTTTAAACATGAGACCAATTAAATTCCACAGTAAGATAAGTGAAACAGCATCATAAGAAAAATGTTGAATTAAACATTACATTTTTAAAAAAAGACATTCAGTTCATGGTGCTGCTCCTAAAACTATATATTCCATTCGGTTCAATATGTTTTATATATATTTTAAGCGAGAATGAATATTAGAAAGGCTTATTTTATAGAGTGTTTGGATTCAAATGCTTACAACAAATTCTTTTTCAATTATCTCAATCAACATTTTAAATCTTTTTTAAAAAATCCATAGAATAGTAATAATGGATATTATCCATAGTTTTAGATTCCTGTTTATATTGAACAATGCAATTAGTTTGACAGTAAGCTAGGTTAGTTAGCTATGGTTAGCTTCACAGGTGAGAGTGCACTGAATCTGACAGTCACCTTGGTCCAGGTGTGGACTCTGGTAAGAGAGTGGATGGGACACTGAATAAACAGCTGCATCCTGAGTATGTGGCTTTGCTTTTGCTTGCAACAGCATTCCTGTAGAATCTGAACACTTAACCTTTTAAATATTGAATGAATTATTAATCTTTAATGATGACCAGATTCACCAAAGTTCTTATTTAGTCCTTGATAGGGACAAACTGTTGTGTTTGAAATGACACCACCTGCATGATGAACATCAAACATGATGATGCAGGTCACACTTTTGATTTATTCATCCTTATATCACCGCAAGTGTGAAGAACTATCTTTGTCTTTCTTGGTCTTAAGATGTTTGAGGTACACAGGTCATGTCCACCGCTAGTATTATGTGAAAAAGAGTTGGCTAAGTGCATCGTTTATGAGGTGTGTGAATGATGCGGTTAACAATGCTAAGAATGCATAGTTTACAGACAGGCCTTCTCGCTCCCCCTGGATTAGGTATGATATATTTCAGCTAATGTCGAGCTGACATTTCTTGGGACGTATTTTCTTCCCCAGTCTTGTCTGGCTCATTTGCACCCTGTGAGCTCCTTTGATAAATGGCTCGGGACGTTCATTCATTTGGAAGTATTAAAACTGATGCCACCGCGCTAAGAAGAAATTTGCTGTGATTTGAAGGGCAAAATGGACTGCAACATGAATGGAGCTGACGTTAATTTGACAGAGTGGTTGCTAACATGTGAAGTCACTTGCAGTTCATAAGATTATTATAAACTTCAACTTAATATGCAGCATGGCGGGCAGGGGTGCTAGAACAGGGTGTTTTTTATTTATTTATTTTTTGAGAGGCTGCTGAAAATGAAAGGTTGTTAGTAAGTGCAACTCAATGAAGACATGCCTTGTTGTTACAGATAGTACAGGCTGTGGTCTCTTTAAGCAGGTTTCTTTGTGAGGATACAGCATGGATTATTGGTTGTGTGTGCTGAATTTGAGAACAATTTGCAAATATGAGAACCAGAGAGCAAAAGGAAACCTAGTAGCTCTGACATTCTAGCATACATATATATAATGTCTGTAGGTCTGAAATTCAAGCATAACATTAGCAGCCACTCTGATCTATGCATTGAAATTACACACAGCGGTGCTTTCCAGCCTTTAAACTTAACAAGTGAACAGAGACCATTTTGCTATCTGGCTATGTTAATGAATGACGTAGGAGAGGCGGTATCATGACATTAGCTCGCTAGCGTTAGCTATTGCAGAGGAATCTCCTCTTATTGCATGTCTGGAGCAGTCTAACCACGAGAAAGGGCATTATGCAATTCTGCTGAACGTTTCAAGCAAAGGCTGTGAGTCCGCAATTCTCAATAACAATTAAAAAATATGTAATTGGTGTAGAGTAGTTTAAATATATAGTATGATAGCAAGACCAGACCCAGTCACTGTAAAAACAGAGATGCAATTCTGAATTTTCTTAATTATGTTGAATAACTTAAGGCCCAAGAAAGCAATACACAAGCTGCAGGACAGCAGGGCCAATCAAGTCCAATTCAAAGTACTTTAGAAATGCAACGTTTGTATCTACGAATATGACAGGGGATGCTTTTTAAAGTGTTTTTTTTAACCCTCAGTAGTTTATGGATTGCTACAGTTTGCCATTGGCAAAGTAAAATGATTTAATTCATCATAAAAAAAAGATGGAGCAGAAGAATAAACATGTGGTAGAAGAAGAGACCCATAAGCAAACACACTATTTATACATTTTGCCTGATTTCTACTCACTGTAGTGAGAGACACTGTGAGAACGCATTCACATTCCAACACCAAGGCTTCACTTGAAGCATGACTGGTCTTGCAACAGCTAATGGCTATTAAGGATGGCCATTAACACTAATCAAAAACCACTTTACTTGATAAGAACCCTAAGGTCGACTGCAAGCAACTGACCACATTCTTCTTCTGCAATTATTGACCAGCAGTAAACAATGTGCCATTGGTGTAGAGAAATATGTTGAGGTGAAGGAGGTAAGGGCTTAAGTTATTAACACAGTGAAAAAATCTCACAGCTGCATCTCCCCAGATGCTTACGAGTGCAAAAAAAAAA
This sequence comes from Albula goreensis, assembly GCA_022829145.1. Lineage (NCBI taxonomy): Eukaryota > Metazoa > Chordata > Actinopteri > Albuliformes > Albulidae > Albula > Albula goreensis. The sequence goes on along the minus strand of CM040753.1, from coordinate 8,468,177 downwards.
GTGGTCTTTCCATTTTACAAACACACACCCAGACAGTATGCGCATACACACACTCACAATATGGATACCCAGTGCCCACAATCATGAAATATGCAGCTATGCAGATGTGCGTGCTGTAAACAGATACAGGTCCTCAGGGGTTGTGCTGGTGTGTGTCATCTGCAGGAAGCTCTGCTGCAGTTGTGACATCGCAGAGATGGATCACCTGGGTGGAATGTGACGGCGCTCACTACAGTGACCCATTTTAGACACGCACTCAGTGGGAGCAGGTCAAGCCAAACTCCATACTCCACTCAAACAAGCCAAACACACGGGTAAACTTCACAAATTGGAATGACAGGCAAAACAGATGAGTGCAGTGGAAATGTACTAGGATGACATAATAATGGTATTTGATCTTTTTTTTTGACTAATGACACAATCATATCCAAAAGAGGCTTACTAGAAGAATATACAGAGTTTTGAAAATGCCTTTGCCCTCTGTCTGACTTACTTTGTTTTTTCCCTCATTTTGTCAAATTGAATTTGGTCAGTTCTTTATGTCCTCAGGTATGGAAAAATTATACCCCTCCTCTGTTAACTGAACCCAATTAAAGAAAATTATCAGTGAGCAGATTACAGAGGCATGTCATGTCACAAGCGAAAGAAATTACCTGAGACCTCTGGAAAAAGGGCGTTGATGCCCATCAGTCTGGAAAGGATTACAAAGACTCAAGGGTTTCCGAATGGGGAAAGTTTGTGACAGGAATGACTCTTCCATGCAGTCACCATCCTGCAAAAATCTTTCCAAGAGCAGGGGGTAAAATCCTCCAGGATGTTACAAAGACCCCATAAAAAGCCACCATATTTTCTTTTTTAATTCAGTATTTTGACACCTCAGACCTCTGTATCTCTGTGCATCCAACGCAGTGTGTTAAACTCAGGTGTTGCAGGGAGGACCAGTGTTTGCTGGATTTTGGTGTTTTGCACCACTTCATTGATTAATTGAAATCACTGATTGGCTTTAGAGTCTAAACACCTGGTCTCCAAAGGCCTGGAGTGGGTACTGATTGAAAGGAAACCACAAAAACCCACATAATTCCAGGACTTTAATTTCCCACCCTTGTTCTTCTGTATATAAGTGAGTATAGTAGAAAATATGATGATATCATAGAATATTTGAGATTGGAAATAATAAATAATAAATCTAAATCATATTTAGTGTAGAGCAGCAGAATACATGTAAACCCAGCAGTCAAAGTCAAAGACAAAACCCTGATTACTGTTATGAGCCCAGATTTTCAGGGGCATCAGTTGACAGAATCGCTCGAGTCCTCTGATTGTGAAAACAAAAAAAAAAGAAAAGAAAAAGAAAGCAAAAATCAGTGTGATTTATTCACACACAAAATAAGGATCATCTGGATGGCGTGGCTTTTGGTATTCAGCAGCTGGAAGCCGTGCTGAAACGGGCAACTCCATGGCAGCCATTGATAAGTTCTGTGGAATGACTCCTAGGGGGCACTTGTGCATTTAGTCACATCAATCCACCGTAGCACCATCAGAATGGCTCAGAGCGCTGGCATACCAGATTCTGCAGTCTATTTATTTATTTTCCTTTTTTTTTGATAAGCTGGGGATTCTGGGAATCACAATAGGAGGTTTGTTTATGTATTTATTTCAATCTATTTATTAGCTTGAGGTATTTATTAAATGTGTAACAATCAGAGCATGAAACAGCATTTTGATCAAAATTTTAATTACAGACGGCTGTTGCCCTCCCTGGGAGGATGCTCCCACAGATCTGAAATAGCAGTCAAAAGAAGGCTTATCACAGGGAAATTAAAACCGGAGGTGGAGTTACCATTTGACCGACCTACAAATAAAAAGAAATTCAATAAAAGAAAGAATGAACAAGCAAGTGAGTAAATATATATTTATATTTATGTGCGTATGTATAAAATCCCAATCAATTCTCAGCCAGGGTGTCCCTATGGGAATGTAAAAGCAGAGGAATAAAAAAGAGAAACATATTTTAAAAAGCTCTCATTTGCATTTAAAATGTGAGGTTTAATTGAGACTGGTAGGATAATTAGTTGGGGAGGGAAATGGTGATTCGCGGCCATAATGCATCAGTGAAGAGACACTGCCAAGTCCCTGTATGAGTCCCACAACTCCACTGAGCCCAGTGGATTTCTTTGGACTTTAACCAAGGCTAAATAAAGCTCATCAGAATAAACAGTCTGTATTTTCCCTTCTTTCTGGTTCTTTCCATTGAATCCTCCATTGTGGAGCAATTAAATTGACAGAAGCTCGCTCTAACTCATTTGAAACCTGGCATGTATATATATATATATATGCAGCTAAGCTGGGTTACACTTAAAATATTAACCTTAACTTCAGCAATAGAACATAATAACTTCTTAGCAAGTAATAATTGATAAAGATGAGGTTCTTTATCAAGTACATGTTCCCTTTGTATATAGGCCTATTCTGATTGTCTGGCAGCTGGACCTTCAATTATAAAGCACAGGTGTTAGCCAATAAGAATCAAGTTTTAATTTAGGCCAGTGCTGGGAAGTAACAATGGCGCAGGGGGGATCGTGCTCAAACTACTTCTCTTTTTTTCAGCTTTTCTTAGTGGCCCCTTGTGTGCTGTAAGTCTCTGCATAAAAGGCCTGACATATTAACACGTGTAAAGAAATTTACTGAGGCTGGCCTCGACCTGACAGCCTTATAGTTTAAGATGTCACATAACTGTTCAGATAGAGTTATTTGCCAATGACTCACCAAAGCCCATATGTAATCTTACAGTACAGTATGTCACACGGGTCAGGTTTACTCATACACCGCGCGGGGAATGAGGAGAAGAAATGTTGATTTGAGCCGACACAATCGTAGTTTAAATTGAGCCCTGGTTATTTATTTTCTTTCTTTTTAGACAGAAATATGAGAGTTCAAACAGAAATCAAACACAGCAAGGTCATTCATACTCTCCTGCTGCATTCTTCTAGAGCTCAGAAGATTGTGGCGCTACACCATCTTATAGCTGTTTCAACTACAGACAGATGCATGCAATGAAACAGTGTTTAACTGAGTGATAACACAAGGGCTGTCATTAAAGCACAACGCGATGAGCAGGGCTAAATCATTACGTCCTGCCCGCCATAAATCAAGCGCCGCAGAGAGGCTGGTGGAGCTGGCGTTTGGGAGTCTTCACTGGCTCTGACCCACAGATTAACAGAATGAAATCGATGGTTGTCTCTTCTCCTCTGCCAGTTCCATGCTCCCTATCTTTGTCCTGCAGTCCTCCTGGGATTTAGATGTGCTCTGTGTCCGACGCACAGACGGGAATGGTTTTATCTCCTTCAAGGCTCAGCCGGCTGGAAAAGAAGAGGCAGGTCCGGACGGGCTGGGTAAAAGCTCCACTGGATTTGAAGATGCCCTTGTGTTTTTTTTTCATCATTGCACAGACAGCATGGAATCCTGCAGAGTCTCAGAAACCATCTTCAATGACAGAAATAGTACATAATGAATGCATAAAGAATCTAGACGTGGAAGATTCATCAGTAAATTGTACATATATGCATATACAAAACACCTGGTTGCAGATAATTTATTTTTGCAGGTAACATGAAACATTAAAAGAGTCAAAAACATACAGTAAACAAATGAACATATCAGATTGACATATCAAACATATTTGAATGACTTTGATTTAAGATGAATGAACGTGTGTTATTTGGTTTAACATCAATTTGGGATGGCAGATAACAGTTTTTTTTTTACTTCAGATCTTCTGTTCAATCTTCTGTTAACTCTTTGCCTGTGTTTCCATGGAAACAAACCAGATTCAGCACATGAGGACGGATGAAGGTGGTGGTGGGGGTGTAGGGTTTTTGGGGTGGGGGGGATGTGCACATTTTTATTTGTACAAAAAAGTGTCATAATCATCTAACGGCTCTCAGTTTCCCATCCTTGAAAAGCCTATCCACAAAGGTATTTACTATTCGCTGCACCATTAATTATCATCAAATTAACTATTCCCTTTGTGGAGTCATTGTAATTCAGAAAAGTGTTGAGTTTCCACTCAGTACATCCTGAGTGGATTTCCAGTCTGACACATACATATTTCTGGCTTAGACCAAATCTTCCAGTCAGACTGGGCAAAGAGGACCGTTTTCACAAAAGACTGCTAAGTAACAGCTCATTAAAAATGTCAACATTGAACGGTTCATTTGTAAATCGGTGCAGCTATGAAGCTTTTTACATTCAATCGCTTTTGAGTTCAGTTCTGCAGCTTAGCTTTACTCAGCAGTGATATGCTTGATGCTTTCTTCCATCTCCTGTATAATGTCATAAGCTAATACCCCCTCTCACTCTCACATACATACATATTCACTTCATAGAGTTCTCAATGCCTCAAAAACCTCAATAACTTTTAACTGCGAGGCAAAGCAGTTAAGCGTGGTTACATTACTATGGGAGCACTGGAAGGAGGAGAGATTGTGCTTGCTTGCATGCCTAATGCACAATATCAGTCTGAAAAACTTGGATTGGTTTACTTTGATGGTAACAATTAAGTACTTTAGCAGACTCTGAGCTGGATAACACTGGATAACACACACACACACACACACACACACACACACAAATTGCACACACACACAAAAACATTGAAATTCTGCATCTTGCTGGGATGCTCCCAATGGCTTTCAACAAACCAAACCCACATCATCCACCCACCCCCCAACCCATCCCTTTATTTTCCTTACCTATACTCTGCTTGGCTATTTCTTGAGTGTTTGTGTAAACCGATGGAGTTGAATTGTGATGGGAATGAAGTGTGCTGGATTCACTGCTCTCAGGGTCATCTGACACCTCCAGTCATTCACCTGCGGAGCTGATGTGTGCTCGCTCACACAGTCCAGCATGCCTCAGTGCCAGGACCAACCCGTGTGCTGACTGGGCACTGGGGTGTGCTGGGCCGTGTCCTGCTCACGCTGAGTGTGTCAGAAAGGATGTACAGCCGCAGGCTTCCTCTCATCAGCCTGAAAGGCCAAACCTGTCAACTTCCAACCGATAGAAACGAGTGGAACGCCACCTCAGGTACCATATAAATGAATGACCATAGATCTCATCATGAGTAAATATTCATCCTTACTACTGCAATCTAGTCTCAACTCCACATGTTCAATCTCTGGTAGTTTGCCTGGTTGAAAGCATTGCTTTTTTGGCATTGGCTGCTGGAAAGTCTATTGGTGCCATCAGATTCTTTAGGGTGGATTTAATTGGCTAGGTTAGTTGGCTGAAGGTTGGTTTATTTGGTGATTATTATTTCACATTCCCAGATGATAATAGCATTGGTGGATGATAATAGTTTTCACTCTTGTATGGGATTGTCTAAATAACCATCACAGTATGCCCACATTTTTAAGTTTTTAAACTCAAATGGAGATAAGGATCTTGCCTTTTGGATCTTGATCTTGGTTGGCATAGCTGTGGGCAAATTTCACATTGTGGGTTAGTGGCAAGTCTCATTTGATCAAATTACTATCTTTTTCAGCTTGCTGAGAAATCCTACCATCTTTTAGGACTGAACACATTTCATGGTAGATGGATATTTCTAAACCAGGAGAGTATGGCCAGCCTGTGTATTTATTTAAAGAAAAAAAAGACACTGCCAGACACTGAAGTCCTGCTTATTTTATTATTTTTGAAAGTAGTACCAGTAAATCACATTTATCAGGTCAGGTGGTTATGCCAAAATGTACACATGAGTTTGTCACACCCTTAGAGATGTCCCTGAAAAGAGAGGCTAACTGTAGCCTAATCAAATGAAATATAATGAAAGTGAAATATTGAAAAAAATGTACTTTTTTTTTCAAATGCTAATTAGTTTTTCATTATCAGGTAATTACAATCAATTTACATGAATTTGAATAATTCTTAAGTGATTTAGAGGGCTCAGTCTGTAAAGTGGCCATGTGCTGTCCCCCTTGGTTGCCTGTGAATACTGAAACTGTATGCACCAGAACCAGGTAACTGATTTAATTGCATTAATTTTATATGGCAATGTGCAGTTATTTGTTTGTTTGCAATATCAATGTTCAGTTTTGTTTTATTTATTTCAATTATGGAAATAAATCAACCAATTAATTAAATGGTTGCTTATGTAATGCTGACCTAAGGTTTGTGTGAGCAATACACAATTTTGGGATATTTGCATTTATTTTTATTAAATGAATCATTGCTGGACTCATGGAAGGAGCACTTTCATTGGCAAGCATCTCTGTTGCCATGGATACCTCTCTGGTTCAAAAGTACTGCACAGTTGTCCTTGGCCTTACAAAGAAAATAAGGTCACCTCTCTCTGCCTCCAGAGAATGCTGAGAAATACTTCATGAAAAAGAACAAAAATAAATAAATAAATTACATTAACCATATTCTCAAAATGACCTTTATTCTTTATAATGCAATAAAGGCACCCCACTTACTCATATTGATCTGAATAAGAGTATGATTCACACGCAGAGGGAAGAGGCATCCAAAGGTGTGATATTTAAAGGTGTCATTCTGTGCCATGGCAAACCTTCAATATTCACCCACACATCATCTACAAAAAAGAGAGGGGGAGACAGTCAGATGGAGCTCAGGACAGCGGTTGATTGGCATCTTTTAAATCAGAGTAATTGCACCAGAAATAATGCTGCCAATCAAAGACTTTACACTCAAGATAGACTTATGGAACTGATAACATCGTGATAGCTACTGTCATCATATCTAGCTTGATTTAAAATTTAATTACCATAATGAAAGTCTCCCCCCAAAGAAAATGAAACCAGTGGTGATGTGTAAAATGTGGCAAGGGGAATAAATAGTTTATGTGAAATATGTATTCAAAAATTTATTTTTCAATCTCAACTTCTCAGGTTTCTTTAAACTCCTGGTTAACTTGGAGGCTCTGTTTGATTTATTTACGTCAATATTCTGGCAACACCCAGGACCTTCCACTGCCGGGAGTAACGTTCCTTACGGACACAAGCTGTTTAACAGTGACACAGAAAGGTAAAACACAAGGATGGATATGTATCCACAGAGCTGAATGTGAATAAATCTAGCAAACAGAAGAATTTTCCTCAAGCAGTGACAAGTGACTTACAATGCTCTGTTTTTCAGTTCATTCCTGCAGGCTCTTGTATCTTCAAGAAGCATGTACAGCAGGTTGACAGAATAATGTAAACACCAAACAATGCAGTATAGTATTAATAATACTATTATTATTTACTTGGGGAGATGGGTCATTTCTTGGAATGTTGTTGTATACATTTTCAACAGTTTACCTGGAGGTATTGTACAATTCTTGAAAAAAAAAAAAGCATCCAGTTTTGATTGAATAATGTGTAGATTTGGTGATTGGGGTTATCATTGGTAATTGTATAATTGGTACTTTGGCTGAGTTGGTCCTGCTTGAATCCCCTCTTGTATCGTCTGATGATTGTCTAAATAACTGCGATGAATGAATCAATAAGCGGTTTCACAAGGGTAGACCCACCATAAACATCAGGTTTGTGACCCATAAGACCATTGTAGAGCCAGGTCAGTGGAATCTATGGGATGCATTTTTGAGGCTGTTGTCTGCCTTATATACCCAACAGGCTATGGTTAATCCTTCAAAATACTTTGAGCAAGAAAAAGGATTTGAAGATATTGGTACTGGACATGACCCCACAGTTAAAACAAGCAGACTTCCTAAGCGAGGCTGTGAGCTGAGGTGGAGAGGGAGTATATAATAAAAAAGGAAATTGTATAATCATTTCCTTTTCATATTGTGTGGCTGTTTTTTTTTTTTTTTCAATATTAGGCCATAATTAAGTCTCATACCCAAAATTCATATGTAAAAATTCAATTCAACATGTATTGTACAAGTTTTTACATTTATGTCTGGAATCCAGATTATTAATTTTCATTCTCAGTTACAGGGCAAAAGCTATCATAAGCCAAACAATTTAATCAGACAGAAAGATAAGCCAATCAATAAAAAGTGAAAAGTCTCTGTGGCCAGTGTTTATCTTTACTGCTGCAGGAATGAATGGAATTTTACAATCTACAGCAGTGAAAGTTTTAACTGTGATATGCAAACGCACAGCAACAACACCCAATGCATGTACTATAAGTTATACACCAACCATTGATTTAGTTTATGATAGTGTAAGCTTGAGCGCTACATATCCTTTACACAGTCTACCAGTTTTGATATGGAATATGGAGACAATATGGAGACCTCTGGAGAAAAGATGCTATATTTGCTTGTTGTCTTTGAGACTGGAACATTGTAGGTAGCTGACATTTCTCATCAACATTGTATCTCCACTCATATCTGTGAAACTCCATTGGATGTGTTTATGTGTCCTATCATAGCTTACATCTTCATGATCCCTGGCACAAAACTCAGATAATGCTTCTACTGCTTTTGTGGGACAGAGCAGATTCTCCTGTCATTTCAAAGGTTTTCATGAGAACTTGATGAAACCCACATTTCTCAAGTCAGCACTTTCCAGTAGTTTTTCTAACAGCCAAATGGAGCATCATTTCTTCTTTTTTTTAAGCCACCAGTTGTCTCTTCTGGCATTTCTGTGAATCCTCTCTGTCTTTTCGTCATACAGGCAAGAATAGCTGATGACATACTTTTTAAGAGAGGAGCAGAGATACTTTTTTTTCTTCATATTGCCATGACAACAAGTCACATCATGAAATTTTCTGGTTGATTGTACTCTGAAGCAAACCATTTTACACTTGAAAGAAGATACCTGAACCTTAAAAGAAATCCTGTGTCGGTAATGCCTAAAATTCTTCTTCTATTTTCAACAACGGACCTTTAGCCCTCCTGGTTTCATTTATAACAGGACCTTGACACTGAAATGATGTTTCTTATAGTTAAAATTAATCTGTGCTGTGGAGTCGGTAGCTTTGCCCAATGTAGTGTGAGGAGAGACAAGTTTATTTCATTCATGCATGTTTCAAGAATTAGGACACTACTAATGTGATTAAAGTTCAGAGATTCAAAAATTTCATTTAGTGGTGCCTTTTACGGCAATCATTTGTTGCCTGAATCTAATTTATGCAGTTAATTACTCATAATTATATCTAATTATGCAGCAAATGGTTATATGCTCCTTAATGGTATTAGAATGCAAACTGCCTTGACAATTCATGACTTACCAAGCTAGATTAACATTCATTGCTTATGTAGAATAGAATGTGCATTGGCTTTAATTTAATCTCTGTAAGCCTCTGAATCATTCACAAAATTCTGAAACAAATGACCGTCTCTGATGATATTGAATGTGTGAGTATTCTTTCTGAGCTCTGCCTCGGCTGGCTTGGTACTATCACAATTCAAAATCAAGCATGTTCACCATCAGAAGTGAATGAGTAAAAACGTCAGGTCTCCATCAAGTAGTGGCCTTGTCTGCAATTAGTTTTGTCACCATTCCAAAATTTTTACATCGATACCGATACCAGGTTTAGTATCGGTACTAAAACGATACTCCATACTGGAATGGTACTGATAATATATTCCGTAACACCTTAAGAGATCAGAGACGGAATGTCCACAAGGGTCGATTACATTTTTGAATTCACTGTTTACTAAAAGCCTTTCAGATGAAGCCAGTTCAAGATATTAAGCATAGGCCTATAATGTTACAACTACATCATATTAACCAAAATAAATACATATTTCAAAACGAAACAAAAATAACAAACCTTTAAATAATCTTTAAATATAGCTTTCAAACTTTCAAACAGACCTTTGAAAAACAACCACTCTACGATGGCCTGCGCATAATTCGGTTACAATGAATGTGGCTTGAGGCGTTTCTCCGAAGCTGCACTTCCCAGTGAGAATTCAGCTCTAATTCAATCGTAAATTCATGGTACCGCGGGTACAAAATCACAACATCCATCGTTCTGAAACAATAAATGTATTTGGCAGTATTTTAAATATATGATCTGGAATTCAAACTAGCTGACTAGTCTTTTGAAGCTATTCGGCTTAGCAGTGTAAAGAAAAAGCATTTTAAAAAATATGCTATGCATTTAAATATGCTACACTGCCAGCGTATGCAATTTACGATACAGTAACGTTAACGTTTGCCATCAAATCTCATGTCATTGAACAGTGCACCATCATCAACTCTAACCAAATCATTCTCAAACCTAATTAGCTAGTCCGTAATTTCGAAATCGTAATCCGAAATTCGTGCTGTATCACCGAGGATGAACGCTGCCTCGGTAGGCGCTAGTACCGCCATCTAGTGAAAACTCTGGCAACCTTTTATCCTCTTAACACATGAGATACATTCGACCAAAAAGTACAGAACGTCAGAAAATTCTGATAACATGCCATTTTTTAAAAAAAAGAAATATTGAAAAAGTATCTTTTGAATATGACACCACAAAATACCAATAATTAATTTCAGTGGGCTTGGCTGATGTAATGTTTCTGCATCTATAGGTACAACCCCTTGAAGATCCATACTTGGCACAGCGTATTCAATCATGCACACAAAGGAAAAAAAGAAGCCTGTATAGAAGGTCACCATCTCAATCACATGGTTAAGGAAGAATCGGAGGGATGACCTTTGCTTGAGTGGCGAGGGCCATTAAATAAAGGTCAATGTAAAAAGTACACTTGGCCTTGCAAACTGCTGCAACGTCACTTAGAGGGAACCACAAGGGACCAGCTGGTTGCGGTCTGTCCAAGAGGGTGGTGAGAGACCTTCAGACACCTTTATGGATGTTCTCTCTCTGTCTCTCTCTCTATCGCTCTCTCTGTCTATCTCTCTCAAAATACCAAAAAATAAAAGTATGTCAGATAGAGGGCAACACCATGGCATTTCAGAAGATAAATAAATGTTATTTTGATGTAACAGTTTTCAATGCTGGAGCACATAGACTCAAGGAGAACTTAGTCCTATGTATTCCTCTGTATATGTACTGTTTGTGTCCTTTTACTCGTCCTGTGTGAGAATGGAAGTAATGCCATTCATGAATAATTTATGGATGTTCTAGAGCCGGTGGGGTCTTACCGGTAAAGCTCAGCTCACATGATGTTGTTTGATGCGGTATCTTGTTCACGTTGTACATTTCAGTGAAAGAGTTTTGACACACATTCATTTTTTACCTCCTCTTCAAACAATTCAGAGTGCTGTCTTGCAGATGCGACACAGCTAACCTGTCCCTGATGGTACATAGGAAATGCAGGGGATGTTCTCGTCCAGCTAGTTCCATGGGCTACTGCATTACCACTCACTGATTGCTGTATTTTGCTGTATTTTTCCCAATAAAACCAGGAAGTAAAATCAAGCCATCAGCATCTGCTGCCACTCTGTCCCTGCTCTGCACTGCTGATAAACACACCCTGTCATCCTCGCTTCAGTGCTTCAGAGGTCTGAAGATCAACTTCACACAGCCCAGCTTTGATACCCATTAAGATATAATTATGTTAAAGATCTCCATTCCATTATTTGATGCTTTTGGTATTCACTCAAATTGCATGGAGGTCAGGCTTTAATAGAAGCACAGCCTTCAGTAAGCAAGGAATGCTGGGATGGTTTTTGATAATTGGCTTTTTTTAACAGTGAATGGCAGATGGCAAGGAATGATTGATGACCTATATAAAAATTCCCATTTTTTTCCTCACCACATAGTATTGATAATTTTGAGTTATTTGGCGATTAGTGATCACATTTTACTAAATGCTGCATTTAACAGTTCCACGGAACGCTTCACACAGAGAATGAACGCATTTCTACAACATCACAGATAGATAGATAGATAGATAGATAGATAGATAGATAGATAGATAGATAGATAGATAGATAGATAGATAGATAGATAGATAGATAGATAGATAGATAGATAGATAGATAGATAGAACATGACATTGATACTATACCTTCTGTTGTAATGATAAAACATCACATTTTATTTCATGATAAAAATATTTGAACAAATGGGAGGCAGAAAACCCATCTGGTGATGATTATATGTGTAAATGGTGTCTCAGGGTTCAGGGGTGAGGAGGATGGGGGTGAAGTGGATTCTGAACAGGTTAACATATTCAGCACTCTCAGCCACAGTATGGCTATTGGCATGACATTTTGTTGAGTTTTTTATTGTGTTTAATAGTCCTTGCCTCAGGCACCTATTCTCACATTATATAAGTATGAAAATATTCATTACAATCCTGTTATAGCTGACCCCTGAGAGAATTCAAAACTGCTCATGCTATATCTCATCTCCTGAGAGATTCCTTCATTAATCTTTCAATAAATCCTCAATAAGACTCTAAGACACTTTCGTACACATATACTTCTATTTCCATGTAATAACGGCATGTGGATTGATTTTATTTGCTCAACAAGCCCCTAAACATCTATGAAAATTTGACTCAAAGATGCTCAGAATGTGACTTCGCAGAATAAAGTCACCAACACTGTAATGTTCAACAACTTATGATTAATCGAATGGGGAAGATCAAAATGGGAGATGGGTAAAGCGTTATCTCAAGAACAGGCAGACAGGCATGTCTGGGCAGAACTTGAAAAAGCTTATTTCATCACATCCCTGGGTCATAAAACAGTTCTGCTCTTGTCTGTTTTAATTGCTCACGTTAATTGATAAATGAAGACATGGACGAGGACAGCCAGCAAATGCTGATATGGGAAAGTGGTCGAGGCACACTAACATGAAACCAGTTACTGTAACTATAGTATAATTAAATGATTACAATTTTTAATTCCTTGCAACAGAAGAGTAGTGTGCTGTGTGGTGAATATAAAAAAGTCTTAGTCTGTTTGTCAAGTTACTATTCCCCTCTTACCCTCATGGTTTAAAAAATATATTTCCTGCTGAAAACTAGCAATTGATCTTGGAGAAGAAGAAAAAAATAAAACATTATTTCAGGAGTCAATAGTAGGTTGAATAATCCACCCAAACCAGGATCTTAGTGGTATTGACTTGCTGTCATCATAATCTATATCATGACCGTCTGCTGCGCTCGTATGAGAGGAAGAAGATGTATTGGGTTTATGTCCCTGTGAGGTATCCAACATCCAGCCTCCTGGAGCAGTGAAGCCGGGGCTGAGAGACTTCGCAGAGTGGCTCGATAGATCCAGCATTTCTCTTTTGTGTCTGAAGCACTGAAAAGCTGTTAATTACTGATTCCAGACAACAATGTCCCGACGAAAAAAAATCATTTCAATTAGAAAGAAATATATTTATGCAGTCATCCACTGTGGCTTTTTAAAGTTGGATTCATTCTTGTGTTATGCATTTGTATAGTTGTTTTCCAAAATTAGTTGTTACATACATATTGACAACACATAATGTTTATGTATATTTATTTATTATGAATTTATTATTCATTGATGCATTCACTCTCTGCACTGCTTATGAAAACAACAAGCTGATTTTATAATTCTGGAAAAGTGAAACCTTCGTGTAAATATTATACACATATACACATCAAACTGACACATCCCAATCACTGTTTGAGTCTCACGTCTAATTTGCTGGAATAGAACATTTACTCAGACTGAGATACGGTGTGTTAAACAAACTTCATTGAGATATTGTGCCATTTTAATACAGGAATGTCAATATTAGGTTTGACTGAAAAGCATATGACTAAGTATGATTGCGTTGAAGCAAGCCCAGCCGTAATATTCATCCGTGCCAAGTATATGCAGGAAGAAGCCGTAACCAAATGATTTCACAGTCCCTAAACCTATACAATGACCCAAAACGGAAACAAATGATTGGTTTAAAATCCACCAAAAACTGACTTCAGGATGGTCAAAAACTTAAGAACATGTCTCTTTTCCATAAGATGAAGATAAATAATGTTAAGGCTACACCCCCCCCCCCCTCTCCATCCCCCAGGGTATTTTGAGAAGCAGTCTCTGTGTCCACTGTTCCCTGGATCTCAAATTCCCCACAATCCAACTTCAGACAGGGAAATGAATTTATTATAAGTTCATTTTCAGACCAGAGCTCATGCATGTGGATTTAGGAACATGAAAGTACAAGCTGACTTTCTTTAAAAAAAAAAAAGTTCCAGGAGCATTTGAGTAAAACGAACAGACTGGGCCAGATTTCAGCTAGTTCTGTTGCGCTGCCTCCTACAGCACGGATTACAGAAGTCTGAACATTTACTCAGCATTGCTCTGTGTGATTCAAACCACTCCCAAGTGTAAAGAAAGGAATCATCAGGAATCATCCACCGCATGTGGTCTTTCAAATGACAAAGTATCTCCCTATTAGGCAAAACAAACTTCATATTAGACCAAAAAACTAATACAAAAACACATTTGTAGCATAAATTGTAGTTTGATATAATACTGACCAGAAAATGGCCGTTCAGAGTCATACTCTGTCAGACACCTCATGTAACCTCTGCTGATTCCTGTCGGCTGAATGGGGTGGGATTTGATAAATCCTGTGGAGGTTACTAAACTAAAGCCATGCAGGAATAGCCAGATAATGCAGCACACAATGGAGCTCATGACTGCAGTCTGTCTGTGGTAAACCTCGCTCACCGGTGCCTGTGGTCTAGCACCATTGCAAAAGACAGTATGGAACTTATTCCAGAACCATACAAAACCCACAGAGTGTACATGTGTGCAGGCATGTGTATTCTGTATGTGTACGCAGACATGGACAAGGTGTGTACGGGTCATTCCTTTAGAAATCAACCAACGTCCCCACAAGCCCACCTCATCTCCATATTACTGGGACAGAAAGAAACAGCTGAGTATCTAAACAACCAGATCTACCTCCATCACACAGATACACATCAAGACTTCAACGATCAGTCCTCGCTTCCACCTAAATTTACTGTTCAGTACATATTCCTGACTCCTTTTACTGACATTTCACGTAATCTAATCGGAATTTCTGTTTATCACATGGATGATCTTGTTCCCTCCAAAACTGTATACCATCCCATCCATTGATGCTAATCTCAGCTCTGCCCTGATTTTGTATATCAGCCTGGATATCTCTGCCACTAGTTGTGTGTCTTCGCCATTTCTTGGCTGTCTGTGAGCAGGCTGGGTAACTGGAAAATAAATTAAATGTTGAGGAACTTGGCTTTGACAACTTTCTATGACAACTGCTTAGTGTGACATAGGCATGTGGTGTGTTTTTAATTTGATTCTGTTCCCAGGGTCCTCACTCAGCTGACCCTGGCTGGTGCCCTTTTCACCCCCTGTCTGCCATGGGTCTCCTACCCCCTCTCGGCCACTCTTAGACCCAGGGTACATGGGTCCTCCAGCTCATACCTGACTCTAGTTGTTGTACATGTTCATCGTCATAATACTTGGATCTCAGCATCTCCTCTTATCTTCCAGATGTCCCATTTCTCTTGGGACAGTAACACATTTAATGTCCATATCGGGTGTCCTCACTTATTTCCATATGTCATATCTCCCTTTTTTGAGAAAAATGTAAAGTTATTGGGCTTTTTGTTTTTGTTTTTCATATCACAAAGAAAGACACATTTGTAAGATACTGTGTTTGTTAATTATACATCTCCTCCTTCCCCAGAAAAAAAAAAAAATTATCTGAACCACCTCAAAATCCCCCCTCCACTCCATTTGAACCCACAGTTGTCCAACATTTTCAGCAGGGCACATTCCAGCTAGAATAAGCTTATAGCTTACCATTGCAAGCCTGTACAAATGAATACACCAGGGAAAGATGTGTGCCTCTTTAAAAGTATTCATCAGTGGTACTTCCATAGTGCATTTAAGTGCAGCGCCTGCACACTTATCAAAACACGCATTTAGCGAACATGTTTATCTACAGTGGACTGCACCAAAAGAGGCATCCCCTTGTGTAGTGCATGTAGAGCAAGCCAGCCCAAAACATCCATGCACGTATCTTGGTAAGGCAAGAAAAAGCAATTTATTTTAAGCACCAGAAGCTTGAGGATTACATTTCTTTATTATTTCACTCTGCCTAACATTGGCCGATGTTCTTTTTTATGAAGGCATGCCTATCCTTGAAAAAAAAATGTGTGGTGCTTTGTAATAAAACTCATTGCCAACAGTAGATGTTGAGGTCGTTTGATGTTGGGAATGACCTCTGAGCAAAGTGAAATATGAAAATAAGTAAGCAATGAATAATAATAAGAAGAAACAAAATTTTTTACGATACCGTTACCAGACATGCCTTCAGTTAGACTACCGCCAGAACACGGAGTCATCTTTTATTCTAATGGTGTCCCACTGAGCTCATTGCTGGTGATCTCATCATTTTTTTTGTTTGTTTTTCAGAGCATTTTAAGCGGGCCTCGTTTAATCCAAGTCAATGCAAGATAATTAAAAGCCTTGGAGGAAAGCGGTAGTATCTGAAAACCTCAGAGGGAGCGGGGTCACCTGCCTCAGAATTAAACACTAATGTAAATACATGACATCACTGCCGTCAAATGAGAATTCTCCAGCACATCGCAGCGATAAAGGCTCGCAGTGACACGCTGCACGTTACACGGCCCTGGAGGAATCTTCTCCTCCTGGCACTCCCATTTACATTTTCTTTTGAGAGTCACATGAAAGCGTGCTGCTGTTGAGATTTTGGGTTTTCATTAGTAAAGTTGAAAAAAAAATGTACAGTGTGCAGTAAAAAGGCAGATGGCTTTCTGTTCTAAGCTTTGAAGAAGCTGAAAACATCAGTAGTCAAAATAGATAAAATAAAAAGTACTTCAAAGACTGGCAAATGTATATGCATAGATCAGTACACACCTTTAATATTTAGTAATTAGTTGATAGTTAATCCCTAATAAATTAAAGAAAAAAATGTGCTTTTTTTAGTTAGCATTATGGCATTATGGATTTGCTTTCTAAATAGTCAACACTAAGCCCCACGGCATCAATCAGAGTCCTCTGTAAATGCCACGTCTGATAATTAATGATAGATATACAGCCCCATTGTTAATGAAAGATTTACAGTCCTAAAGGATACTTGGTAACAGATAGCCTATAGGAAGGAGCTGAGCGATCACAGCAAAAACCAACATCAATTTTGCTGGGAGACAGGTGCACATAATGGGCACACAGTCAAGGCATTGACAATTGTGGGAGAGAATAAAACTGAGGGGAACGGGCATGTGATGAAATACAACAGAGGAGACCGCGTCACCGTGACAACACAAGGAAGAGGCCATTCAGCCTTCAGCCTTCAGAGATTTGACAGCCAAGGACCGGTTTTCACCGTACTAACATACAAAATATTTAATCTATGCTTTAAAGGTATTTCAAAACACCGCCTTTCTTCAGATGTGTTTTTTCTCTCCCTTTTTTTTTGTTGTTTGCAACTTACAATTTATTTCCTGCCAACTACGGTTCAGCAGTCACTGTGGAAACACCGTCGCTGAATCCCTTTACAACTTGTGGCTTATTAAGTTACTATGGCAACTCGCTGCATCCACCTCTGTTTCATTCTGCCTAACTGGGATCCCACTGGGAAAACCTCTGAGCGTAAAGAGGGGGAAGAGATGGATTTGGTCAAGACAAGAGAGTACCTAGTGCAGAATTGCTTTTTGCTTCATTTAATCATTTATTGAGCATCAGTGGGGTGACTCTAGACATCAGACAGAGAGGTATTGGAAGCCGACATCAACAGACAAAAATAAAATATGATTGAAATTGAATTTTTTACAGAAAGGAAGATATTATCACCATGTAGAACCAGGGACATAGAATACATTTAACATTTATTTAAACTTATTAGAGTTAGAGTTTGCACATTAATTTCTGTAAAAAAAAATCTCACACCTGATCAATCACTGTTTACTACTGTAAAATATAAATCTAATTGTTCTATCAAAATACAGTAACATCCCAATTTACCCACTAACATGAGTCTTTATCTTTACAGACTGTGTAATACTGTATGGTAACGTAATATGAACAGCCACAGGAAATTGACCATAGCAAGATAAGGATGGCTGTCTTATCACCTTGCATTTGGATCATTTCCCTCTCTCTCCCACCATAAAACAAACTACCCTCATAGCCTCCCCATTTAATATGAGCCATATTATTCCAATATGCAGGTTAACTAATGAGGTTAGGGGAATCAATTAAATTATACATGTTTAATTATTAGTTCTTCAGCCTGGACTATATTGAGTGGAGAATTAGACCCCAGGATGGTTTCCCCAATGACAAAACTAATATCCTCAGACATGTCTGAATTCCACCTGCCACTTAAGCATTCTTGTTAAAGTGTTTCTTGGCCATAGATAGTTCATTTTATTGACTGCTGGCTCAAAAACATCTTTCATGCTCTAAAGCATACACAGTTTGTCCTATATGGTTCAGTGCTCACTCTGAAGTCCTATATCTGATCAATTAACTCCAGGTCCGCACACAAGCTTCTTATAACTGCATGTAGTTTTTGTATACATTCAAAACTAACTTAATTATTTAAAGTTTTGTGTTATACAGGAGTGTAATAGAACCATGATTGTGGATATAAGCCTCGGTTTGCTTGAGACACACACACACACACACACACACACACACACACACACACACACACACACACACACACACACACACACACACACACACATATATATATATATACATATTAAAATGTTTGTAACATCATAAAGCGTAGTACCCTACAAACAACCAAATAAGCTGTATTAGACCAATGCCCACAGCAGTGTATGGTAAACTAAACTACAGCCTGTATCCATAAACATATATGGCTCTTGTAATATCCTGAGCCTGGTCAGGGGCTACTTAAATGCAAGCTATCACAGCATGCCAGCTACACCTACTAATTACACCTACTAATGTAAGCGAGCCCAACAAACACAGCTAAATATTTATTCAACACATATGAAAGCTATTCTAAGGAAAGGAGAATTGAATATCCGTATTGATTTTGCATGTCTGAAGAACTGAGTCCTACACTGTACATAGAGCTCAGTCATTGTTTAGCCCTATTGACTGTCTGATTTCAGATATAACAGATTAGGGTTTTCCTGTACAAAAACCATTACAAAAGAATAATGCCAAACAACATGCTTAACAGATTAATCGTAGTTACAGCCTCTCCAGTGCTCCACATTTTCACATACTAACAAATTAATAAAGATTAAAAATAATCCTGTTTTTTTTAATTCATTGTTATATGAGTAAATCCTCTTCTTTTCTTTATGCTTTACTGTTTCCGTCTTGAAACCCTGAAGGTCAAAAGAAATGGAGCACTGGCGCGTGAATAGCATTACATTGTCTCAAGGTCAAAATGTGACATGACCTCAAGTTAAAGCCTGATTCCCGGAGGGCACTCCGTTTGGGGAGAGCTTTCTACGGGTTACTATGGAAACGGTTTGCTTTATCACAGGACTCTTTATGATAACACAATCAGAATCCAGTTTTCATGTGATATTGCACTATTGAAGTGATGACTGAGGGAAGGGTGTTTGTGGAGAAGGCAGGGACCTTAGAGCGGTTCTTACCGGGGCTGCATGCTTTCCCAGCCCCGAGGCCCCAGGCTGTGTGGAGGGGGAGCAAATGCTGATAATTAGCTTCAGTTTATCGTTGACTGCATTGTACATCCCACATTTAATCTATTCATTGCCCCCGAACAGCATCAGTACAAAAGGGCCATTCTCAAAAATGCGATGATCTCATCTGTGAAATATTTCCATGGTGTCAGGACCTCAGCCATCCATTGGCTGTCTGCTCAGGCTATGAGGAGAGGAGCAGCGATTTCACAGGGGTCGCGTTATTTCTTAATGCTGCCATTTATGACTGCGCGCATGATGTCACATGACCTCACCAGGAAGTAAGAGCTTTTTTGGTTTTTTTCTCTTTTCTTTTCTTCTTTATTTACAGTGAAATTCACTGTGGCTGAACATGGGTCTGACAGGAACAGATATGAAGGGAGAAAAAAAGTGAGAGAAAGGGAAGAGGAAAGAAGGGAGGGCAGAGGGGAACTAAAAAAAAAAAAAAAAAAAAAAACCTCCCCAGGGACCTTGCTCATCCGTGTGGTTGAGACGCAACAGAACACACATTCCGTTACGCGGTAAATATTGACTCAGCAGCAAACAACTGGTTTCTATTGCATAGCAAACAAAGGCATTGTGCACTTGTGGGGCTCAATGGCTGTTGTTTGCAGATTACGCTCATTCCTGACAAGTGGACAGCCTGTTTACTCTGGGGGGCAGGGGAGGAGAGGGGAATTTTTCCTTCTCTTTTGTTTCAGGGGGACATCTGGGACATCTGACCTGCAAACTTGACCATAAACCTTGCTTATGCTGTACCAGAATGAGGTTTATGGTGTTGCAAATGCAATCAAATGCATGCATAATCTTAAGACTTCTCTGAATATACACATAACAAAAATAACTTCCCAAAAATTAGTTCAGAAACACTTCCATTTGTTATGCTAACAAAATCAAATACCTGAACATTATCTTAGCAAAATGAAAATAAAAAATGTGAAACAAAAGCTAAATGTGAAGTTGAGTTGATGTAATAGCATTATATTTCTGCTTTTTGTAGACAAACACTCAGTATGGATTTCTCTAATGTGATAGATAAACAGCTTTGGGTATTCCTCAACACAACACTAAATTGATCAAAGCCATAAAAACAAAAGTGAACCATGAACCATTTTGCAGTTATTTCCATTATCTCTTTAAAATAAAAATCAGTAACTTTCCATGTGAAATTCAGTCAATGTGTTGCCTTGACACTTCTGCTATTGTTGCTTACTGCGCTGAAGCAATAATGTGTGGCTCAAGTGAGCTGTTTCACCATACACGTTACCCAGCACTTTAGCTGTGTGATTGTGAATCAAATGCACTTCCTGTTTTAGAGAGACAATTACAACAACGTCACTGTAACCTTGTGTTCACACTGACAAGTTTCTCAACCTACAAAGTGACCACAGTTCATTCATTTTCAATGGCAACCAGCTACAGGTAGTGACACGGCATTGGCATTATAAACTTATGCTGCCATTAAGTTGCAATGTTACAATGGTCAGTTACAATTCATCCACACACAAAACGTCGATTTCACCATAAATTACTCAAACAATTTTAACCCAAGTGGTTCTTTGGCTATTTTTATTTTTAAATGTCATTTTGTTTAATGCCCTGTGAAATAAATTGTACTTGGATAGTTATGAGCAAGAAAAGTATGACAAGCTAGCAAGCTAGCATTTGGTAGGTGCACTGTTAAACCACTAAATAATATAAAAACCAGAATTATAATTTAGAGTTTATTGTCTGTTAAACGTGTGTATTTGCTTAGGAAAAGAGATAAATGAAAGGATTGGTGTTCAAAACAACAGTACTGCATCTAGTCCATACACTGCACCTGGAACAATGACACACAAGCTCACAAAGACAAAACAAGCACATTAAAAAATTTGAATAAGCCCACAAACAAAGCAGACAGGGTGACTTGAATGATACAATGTAGTTTGCGAGGCCTGTAATTCGAATGCAATGGGTACAATTTCTGACAGTATCAGTAAAAAACTATGAGTAAATCACTGGCATCTGAAATAAACTCCATTAGGATGCTTGTTTTATCATGTATAGCAGTTACTCATATATGTACAGCATAATTTCCATGTGTTCATTATCTGGTTTCTGACAGCTGTTCTCAACGGTACTGCTGAATACACAAAACCTGCTTCATGCATTCCACAGGCAATAAATCATGGAACATGGAGTTTTTCTAGACA
This sequence comes from Albula goreensis, assembly GCA_022829145.1. Classification (NCBI taxonomy): domain Eukaryota; kingdom Metazoa; phylum Chordata; class Actinopteri; order Albuliformes; family Albulidae; genus Albula; species Albula goreensis. The sequence continues at coordinate 8,446,415 of CM040753.1, read as the reverse complement.
GGCTGGTGGTCTCACACTATTCATTTTGGCAAATATTGCTGGAATATTTGTTATATACCATGACATGCTATGTTTTTGCAATCACGTTTAGTTTCCATTTCTATGCAATATGTCTAAGCTCCTGTAACGGCTATGAAGAAGCCATCCCACTAGAATGGGGAACTGATCTCAGATCAGTGTGCTTCACCAGGGAACTCTTCAAATGGTTAACTGATTGTATCCAACCAATGATTGCCACACTCAGCCTGCTGGGACGGGAACTGCATAGTAGTACATTCTGTGTGATTAGAGGGATATGGCGTGACCTTTTCATTGTGCTGCGGAGGCCTGACGACAGCCCCTGGAGTCACTCCAAATGAAATATTTAATTCATAAAGAAAACCAGGCAGGGCCGTGGAGCTGCTGCGGCCCCACAGCAGAGAGGCATCGCTCTGAAAACACAACAGCACAACATCCTCTCGCACTGCTCTCCCACACTGCCGCTAAATGTCACCTCTCCCCATTCTGCCGTGTGAAAAAAAAATGCCATTTAAATAATGTTTCTGTCAGCTGTTAGCACTCAGATTCAGTGCATATTGCGTATGCCACAGGAGAAAAAGGACTTCAACTCATACGCCTCATTCCTGGCAAACCGTGGTATTGACTTATATACTGATAATAAATGTTCTAGACTCATTTTGGGTATCATCAATTTCAGGCCTATTGTTGGCAAGAAGACAATTTCATGGCTGCAAGTGAACTTTGGTAGCAAGCTTAAGATAATGAGCAGGTTTTCCATGTGAGGTTATAGCTTCTACAGATATATTGAAATTGTGCTAAGAAATGTGCTCATTTTCATCCACTTCATATGTTTTCATATAAATACATATATTATATTGGAAAACAAAGAGGAATGAAAAATAATGACTTAGTTTCAGATACAGCATTTGTACATTTTGTCCCAATTTTATTGATAATATTCCAAATTTTACCATAAAAAGCTCAGTGATCATACCTTGCAATATACAAAATATAATTAGATAATGTATCTGCAACAGAAACTAATAAAATGAGATGAACACACAAGGGTCAGTCCTAAAGGGGCAGTAAAACACTGTGCACTACAGAAAATAAATGGAACACGCTTTGCTGTTATATAATTAGTTTGTCAGCCTGAGTACCCTAAGGCTTAAAATAGTGCTCTTGCTTCACTTACGGGTAGTACTAATATAACCCACAACTACCAGTGTCAGTCAAGGATGGGAGGAATTTCTCAAGTCAGAGAAACAGACACAGTGTAACCCTTTAGTCACTGAAACCAGCACTGTCAGCGTACGAGGATTTCTGCAATGTTTGTTCAGGGTGTAAAGAGGGCGCAAATAACCAGACAAAGGTTGTTCTAGAAAAAAGGCCAGACAAGTTCCGGTATGACACTTAATCAGACTTTGGATTTAGACCATGACCTCATCAAATTGCAAAGCTTAATTACATGAAATCCTTTTGACCCACCAGCTTGGAGGAAGTGACTAAACTGTTACTGTGTACCAGGTTAGGATCTCTGTGACTCTCTCTTAGATAATTATATGATAAGACTAATTAAGTCCTAGCATTGCATTGAGGGGAAAAAAAGTGTTTTATCATTTGACTGAGAATCCAGAGGAAATTGCAGGGGAGAGACGACTGGAGCTGCAGTGCCGAAGCATTCACAAGGTATTTCTCACAGAGTCTAATTACTCATTCAGTGGGAAATGCCTCATAACTATGCCTTAGATAAAATATGGTTTGTCACCAGCTCCAAATCACCCTCCCAATGAAATCTCCCAGGGAATCACACAGCCGTCTACAGCATACCAAAGCGGGAGAGAATTCATTGCTCCTGTTGCTGTAAATTGAAAAGAGGGGTCATCCGGGCCAGGGGATGAAAAGAGGATGTTAATTGTGTCAATTTTTTTCATGTCCTGTAGTTGTGAAACTGTGAAGCTCCTAATGGTTTTTCTTCCTTTGACGTTCAGAGAGGGATTGTTTGCTTTAAAGCTTTCAAAGACAATGCAGGGTTTTTGTTGTATTGCATGCATGGCACACAGGATTCAATTGGCTTGAATGGAATCATGACAGAAATCATACTTTGTCTTATCGAATGAGTGCCTTTAGCGTCAATTAATTGTGTTTGGATCATTAACCACACTGCATAACACTTCCATATATAGTCATAACTTTATTGATACTCCGGGACAAAAACGTACGAACTCTGGACTCTTCTTGCACAGAATGAACCCCATGATGTAACTGAAAGTTCCTTCATAGCTACAAAGGATATGTTGAATAGCAACATGTCTACCAGGGAGGATATATCATCATGGTGACCTGAGTGAGAATGGCTATTGTAAGTCGTCTCTGTCAAGGGCCTTTAGTGAGACGCTACAGCAGACGTCTTCCTGAAGCAGAAAATTACAGAGGATTCCTCTTCAGTGCACCCATTGAGTGACTGAACAACATGAAGTGGGATAAATAAATGAGTAAGCCAAAGTGGCTGCTGTCTGTCTAACTGTAACAGTTCCACCGTTTCTCTGGAAGCTTTGTGTCTGGGATCGTTGCAGTGCTGTTGTATGTTTTCTTGTGAGTAAGAGTTAAACCCCATCTGCCAGTGGTGAATGGGAACACTATGTTCAAATGTAAAAGAATGAAATAACAGCATGGGCGTGCTATAAATTCCTTTTGAATGAATTGTTTTGGCCAGGGGCCAATGAACGCTTTCTGCCAGTTAAAACAGAGATAGCACATGTTGATGCTTTGGTGGGATTTACCTCAGAGCAGGGAATTGTGGGAGAGTAGGTCTAAAATAAATAATAAAAAGTGACAAACACCAGACTGATGTGTTTAGTGGGAGATAATGGGAGTGAACAGTTATTTCAGGGAGGAATTAGAGTGCATATAGATCATATCAGCCTCCGCCTGACCCAGCAACCGGGATCGAGTTCATTCCGGGTAAATAATCATGTCACAGACAGGTTCATGCTTCCACCCACACGGCCGGGCTAACCCACAGATAAGTAAGCATTCCATATAGTCATGGATTAGCAACACCTTGAACAAAAAAAATGAGAATCAAAACAGCTTTTGAGCAAGATTTGTTCGTAGCCCATAGAAAACAAGCTTTTACCTTAATTTGTTGAAAAGACAAGGAAGTTATGGTAATTTTTTTTGTTTGTTTGTTTTTCAAAATACTTGAAGGCAAAGCTTAAGATCCAGTATTTTGCCCTTCATTGGCTAGATGGTGATATATTCTGATGGTTACCTTCAATCTAAACCCACTCCACTGGTTCTGAGGTTGATCAGAGAGGAATCTCCTATCAGAGTCTCTTTTTCAGTAAGGCTGTTAGTGAATAACTTCTCCCTGCAAGCAAATGCAAAAAGGCATACCCACTCTAATCTGATCGGACTTGTATTTAAGCATTTAAGTTAAAAACAGAAGCATTTACATCAAAGGAATCAGTAGCTGCAATAATAAAATATGTGCCGTTAAGATTCTTAATAGAGTTGAGGCTACAGTTTTCCAGCCTTGCAATGGTGTACTGCTGATGGCAACCTTCTACTCTACTACTTTAAAATGTCACCAGGGTCAGTCATGCTATTGCCAGCATGGATCTGTGTGACATTACAGGCCTTTGTGTTGTTCCAAATGTACATGTGATGTATCAAACACATGTCCATGTGCAAAAGAGGGCGCTGCAGTGGGCAGGCATTAGACTACAGTGGCCTGTGATTCCAGTTGGAAACCAGACCTTGTTCTGGATGTGCAACTGTGCCCCTTACTGCTTTTTGGTTTAGCTTGATCTGATACACACAAATGTGCCTGCAAGCCACCAAATGTCAAAGCTGCAAAGCTGCACCATGCTTTATCTTCAGATGTGCATGACAGCAGGAAAAATATGGTTCAAGGCAGCCAATACGCAGAGAAACACAACACACACACACACACACACACACACACACACACACACACACACACACACACACACACACACACACAACACACACACACACACACACACACACACACACACACACACACACACACACACACACACACACACACACACACACACATCATGAAAGTATGTTTTGTTTCAATTTTCTTTCCTCATTCCTCAGTCCAATATCATAGGACTAGTAGGAAAACCAGGCCCGTAGACACAGTCTCTTACCCAATCTCTCGCCAAAACAACTCTAATGAAGGGGGGGAGGAAAAAAATTTTCTCACAGACTCCTCTGATGGCAAAGAACTAAATTTACCCACAAACGTATGTAACCCTTACTTCCGTGTGGCGGTGAAAGATTTACGGCGGGTTTGAGGGCAGGAACAATGAAGAACGCCGGGGTTATTAATGCGCGCTGATTGCATCCATTAACCACACTGACTAAACAAATCACCAAGTAATTCATGTTGTCATTTTCCTGATTCCTCTCCCTAATTGCTTATAGGGCATTCCTCCCTTGTTGTTGCAAATGTCATTATTTGTAATGGACTCACGGAAATAATGGCACGTCAGTAGTAAGAGCTTTTTGCTGAAAGTCAGCATGTTTCAAAAACGATTGAAATGCATACTTTGTAGGCTGGCCACGGTCGCTGGGTAGACATGCACATATGCATGCGTGCAAGCTCGCACGAAATTGACCCCACTGAAACTGACAAAAGCAATAATCTCAGTTTCATGCAATAATTATTTTTCTAAATGCATGAGCACACAGAAAGATGACATTGCTGCCAAGTAATTTATAATATCACTGTGCAGTGTCTGAGGGCTCATATGTGGATTCTGGGATTTGAAGCAGTCGTTATTCACACCTTTTCTCATTTTGGCTGGCTTGGTTTGTTTAATTTACACCCTGCTATCACAAACTACAGAAATACATCGTTTGAAAACTTCAAGATGATAGTTTTGGCTGAGAAGATTAATTTTTATTCTTTTGGAATGTGACTTCTGGCAAATTTCTTGGCTGAAATATTGTTTAAAAAGCTGACAGTACATACATACTTTGTCTTGCCCTCTTGCAGAGACAATGGAGATGGTGGTAAGCAACAATAAATGAACATGTATGTTAAAATAATATGATCTGCAGATATCATTTTAGGGGGAAAAAGATTTTAAAAAAAGCTTGGCGAGTACATCGTAATCGAACTGAGCTGGGAGGGATCTTTTGATCTTTCAGTTCTGATGTTGGCAGAGGAAATGCTTTAAACGGGAGAGAAATGGGAGAGAAATGGGAGAGAAATGGGAGAGAAATAGTCTCTATTAGAAGCAGGATTCAGCGAGTGTAAATGCACTGTGGGCTGGCACACAGCACTTTTGCTGTTCAGTCCGTCCTCAGCACTCCAGATCGCTCCCACAGCGCTCTCCACTTGATCCCTTTAGAGCTCGTCTGCTCTCACCTTGCTCAGCCGAGGTCCAGCATTCCATCAGAAACTCACCTTCCTCCCTTTGTTCATGCATGCTGTTTATTCCTCCCATCGCTGTTCGCTTCCTCTCTTCTACTGCTTTTGCCACAGCTGTCCTCTGGTCTCTCCTGTCCACTCTCTCCAAGGTGGATGGACCTGTCACAACATGTACACCACCCTCTTCTTTCTGCCTCTCAGTCACTAAACCCCATTCTTTTAGTGGTGTGTGGTGAAATAAAATGCCTGTAAATATCTGGGCTCAGTGACCAGAATAATTAGGAAAACATGTACACCAGAGTTGTAGATAATAGGTATGCATTTCACATGTCGTGAAACAAAAGGCTGCAAAATTCAGGGCGAACATGAAGAGCTGATGTTGATTGTGATATGATGCGAATGATATGATCCACAATAACAGTGTAGGTCAACCTGTGGCGATTTATGCTAGAAGTCATTTATGATTTCAGGCAGTTCAAACAGAGAATGCTCAAGACTACAGACTGAGAGAGAGAGAGAGAGAGAGAGAGAGAGAGAGAGAGAGAGAGAGAGAGAGGGAGAAAGAGAGATGGTTGCAGATAATTTTAGGCTAATAACCCAAGCCCTGGGGTTTACATAACAATACTACAGTGTAACATACACAATACCATTTTGGGCCTGTGTAGTTTTCATCACCAATTAAATAATAAAGTAAAATAACACTGTCAATACCACACAAAGCAATGACTAGAAACTGACAATTTCATATTGAAATAATGAAATGTACAGACAACATGAACAACAATGACCACAATGACAAACTTTTAAAGTTCTGTTTAATTCAGAAAACATCTGGGAAGCAATATGAGAAATGCCTATGCACTCTCTGGCCTGAGGATTCCCTGCATGGGACCTTACCTACACATGGGGCTGCATGCAAAAGAGGCAGGCAGACAGCTTCCCATGACAGCTACCCCCTGGAGACAGGCACCAATCGGGAGGAGGAGTAGAGGGACCATGCACAGAATCACAGCAGCAGCCCACAGGGCCCCTGCCATACCAACCCTCAAAATGCCATTGTTATTAGCATAATAGTTTCTGCCAACCCGGGCAAAATAATTATAAAAATGTAAAGAAATCATACATTCATGTGCATAGTCTTCCTTGTTCTCCACAGTGGCTTAGCAACAGGGGGTTAATTACATTCAGCAGACACCTAATGATTTATGGTATAGAAAGCTATGCTGGGAAAGATAACATGCTAATTCGTAACAAAAGCCTGCAGACAGAGGAGTATGTTTGTGATGCTTTGAGCAAAAATTGCACAGCACACAGATTTCAGCAGGGAGTCATTTACAGTAATAATCTTATGCAATAATTATGGGGACAGCCACTGGTGTTTCTAAAGCACACTGTGGGTTTTTCCCATCTTCTTGTTCTTCCCCTTGTTCAATTTCTCTTCCCTGATTTGGATTTAGATTTTTTGATTAAAATAGATAAACAAAAATAAGAGGACTTAAAAGGGTCATGTGGTTTGAGCCATTGGCATGATATGATTGGTTACGTAGCAGATATCACTGCTGAAATAGCAGATTTTTTAAAAAAAACATAATATTGCTCTATATATGAGGAATAATACTGAAATTGTGAACTCTGGTTCCTATCCTCAGAAATATTTTTGGCTGTCTCTGTTTTTGTTTGTAAAAATTACACTTAATCATGAGAAAGAGATTTCAGATATGACATTTCTTTACAAAAGGATGCTTTTTTGTTGTGAAAAAATTGTACCATGATGCACATGGAGAATGTAAAGTGATGTTATGATGAGAACAGACCATTCATTTTGACAGCTGTCTTGATTAACAAAAACAGACATCACTGCTTCTATTACAAGTATCAGTAGCCTATTCCGTGTGCTTTATATGTGTCTGTTTGAAAAAAAAAATAAAAAAACAACTTCCTTCTGTTCACCTTCAACTAATCTTCACCTATGCCCTCTCCTTCAGCAAACAGAACTCATTTTGAAAAGCAGTAAATCCATTTATTGATCCTTTTACAAAAAAAAAAACCTCAATAATCCCCCACCCCAATGCTGTTGTTCATGGACCTGAAGAGATTAAGTAGGGTTATTCATAGAAGCTGCCTGTGCTTTCATAGCATCTAACAAAATTTCCAAAATTATAGATTTCAGCCACTCATAAATGTTTCAGAAACCATGGAAAACGTCATTTTCACATTTAATTTATCCCTATCTAACATGTAGGTTGACTTTGAGTAGTTAAACTTTTCGTACAAATTATATTGATTCAATTGGACCATAACAGAATCATTGCCGCTGTCCACTGTATATATGATAGAGCATCTTCAATCACTAACCGCTTGCCTGTAATTCTGCTGAACTGAATAATACTCAGTATACTAATTCTCTGATAATAAATAAGCAAAGTTAGTTGAGGTGGGAAGCTCAAATCAGAGCCACCATCAGCTGACAGCGGTTTAATTTAGCATGTAATTGCCTTGGCTCCATGGTGGTGAGCATGCAGAGCCTTCTGCTGAAATGAACGCAATGACGCTTACATGTCAATAAAAACTTAAAACTAATACATGAATTCTCCCAAAAAAATTTCTTCTAAAGTTCATATATAATTATAGCTTTTTTTAAGTCATAAGACTTAAAAATTGCACAATATGTATAATGATGTGGAATTGCACAATACATTATTAATGTTATACATGGTCATATTTTTGCAAAATCTTTTAGATTATATTGTTCTCCAGAAATGTATAATCACAAATAATCCCATATTAATATAAACTGTAGATCAATGCATAGTTGTCAGGCTCAGTCTTGTGACTCATCTCTGTTGTCCTTTGATTATCAGCTATTTTTACTTTACAAACAAACCACGTAAGTGGTTCTTATCTGATGGCGTCTTTAAACCATGAAACCATTTTCAGGCATGAGCAGTGAAGCAGGGAAGCATAGGATCCCTGCCTGAGAGTGTGTCTGACTGCAGGGTGGGGGTGATCTACTGTGAACACACTGATACAGTCTGCTCTCTTACACTGTGAAGATATTAACCCCCCAACACACAGACACACACACACAGGCATGCACACAAATACACACAGCACACACACACACACACACACACTGAATATAAAATTGTTTCAGGGTTATCATACGTATGCCTTTTTACAATAATTTCACAAGAACATCTTTACAACAACACAATACTTACTGTCTAATTACAATGTAAATGTATCATGGTAGTGCAGACATAATTAACAATTAACCCTGTATTTTTGGTAATTCAGCAATCGGAAATTTGATATCTAATCATTGTGAAATTTTGGGCTGTAATCTGATTTTGGTTAATGGCATCACAATGATATATTTCGCTGCAGCTGATGTCTCAGGTTAAATGGATGGTTTTGTTATACAACCCCTTGAGAGCCATGGAATGGAATATCAAATATAATAGGCACTCAGTCGGTTAAGCTCAAAAGAACCCAGAAGATATATCATTAGAGGGAAAAAAATGTAGGGACATGGTGATGTTGTAGATGTGGAGGAGCAGACGCAGTATCGGTTTCTCAAAGGAAAGCAGACTCTGGGTATACCAGTACCACGGTTGAAATGGGGGTGAAATCCCAGTGTCACCTCAGTAGATCAGTTTCTGAAAATGTATATTTTACTATCTGAGATGCCACTTTGATAATCTTGAAATCCCCCAGTCAGACTTTGAAGTGTAAAATAGCTTGCCGTGTGTTCAACCGTTAGGAATATGAGTCACACTATGGACTACTGCACTGTGAATAACATGGGCCTCAAATTTTATGAACAGTTTTTTTTTTTTTTTCCAATAGGAAAACAAAGTGTGCTTTCTTAAACCAAATGAGTCATTTACCCAGAATGCTTGCATAAGGATGAAACTGAGATGTGAAGGTAAACCCAGAGCCTCGTAACGCACGGCTGCCATCAGTCACAATTTGATGATTCTCAGTGATCAGCTTCATCCCATGTTTAAGAACATATTTATATCACGATGAAATACTTATATCCAAAGACAACACATAGCCACCCTGTGGTCTAAGGGGCATGCCACTGATTTCATCCATGTGCCCCAGACTACTCTGCACCCTGCAGTCAGATGAGCGTGGGTGGATTCACTTTTTCATTGAAGAGTGGGATTCCTCCAGTAGGATTTCAGCTGCTGGAAAAGTTGGTGACAGCACATACAGGCCACACTGCTAACAGATGGTCGCCAAACCGTCATTAAATTTAAGGTACTGGATGAAGGACATATGTTCATTGTACATAGAGGCACACAAGAATTTCGTTTCCCCACTAACATGTTTGGCTGTCGTATCAGTTTTGAATCCTGCCAACGTGGTTACCTCTTTGGGCCTCATCAACAAAACTGTGAGTCTGCACATTAAAAATTTGTATTTATTAAAACTGCATAAACATCCATACAGTTTTTTGATAAATCACACTTTCCCTGCTAATATATTATATATATTTAGTTGTATTTATCCTTTATTTAACCAGGCTACGTCTACTGTGAATTCAATTCTGTTTTGCAGTGACAACCTGGGGAATTAGCATGGGTAGGGATTGCAATGGATTATTTAGCCAATCAGATACAGGAGTTATTTAGATGGCCAGATGTAGACAGCCAATTATTTTGGGATTATTATGCATGTGTGTGACCCTGAATGATCTCAATAAATACCATTAATATGACTTCTATGGTAGGCTATTCATGTGCCATTTATCAGTGAGTGTATAACTGAAATAAGTGTAGTTCTGTGGCTTGCAGTAAGACTTTTCATCCACTAGTTGTGCATATGTATGGTCTGAAGTTAGCATAGAGTTATCCACTTTTCTGTGTCAAGCTGAAATTGGGTAAATCACAAACTTGGCATGGAACTGAGCGTGTGTGCATGCACGGTTGACAAATGAAGCCCTGGAGAGCTGGATGTCGGAAGTAAATTATAGCCATTAGTTACTCATGTCTCAGCAGCAGTGGTATTATGAATATTGCTCCGTGAGAAAATATGCCACCGTGGTTTCAAATGTTAAAAGCTGTGAGACCTTACGGGTGACCCCTTCCATACTGTTAAAATGTGGTGGCTGTTTTTGGGAAATGCAGCTAATGGGGTGGTCTGAACAATGTGTGCCACACAAAACACGGAGTTAAACACAGAGCAGTAGTTCTGTTCTCCTCTGTGCTCCTCCAGCTCCAGAAAGGGCAGTTTCAGCCAGCTAATGACACTGCTCCATTTGTGTGGACCCCCCCTGTTCAGTCATTTTTCCACAAGCAATACAACAAGGCTGGTTAGACAGGGAGGCACTTGGTAAGCTTGGCCTGAGATGACATGGAAAATTCCACCATTAGCTGCAATAAAAGCGTGAATGCAGAAACAATGACTTATAAACTGCACAAAGTGCTTTGCAGTTGCTGTCCTCACAAAAGCACCCAAGATCCACTGCAACCCTTCCATCTGCAGCTCTCTGATTTCTTTTTTAGATTTGACTCAATGCATATGGATATTGACATTTGAGAAAGCTTCCAGGAACCATCCGTCAGATTGGAATGCTAAGACCGCACATGCTCAGGTGGAGTGTGACGGCGCACAACCTTTGACAAGCTCCTCATGCAGGTGTTTTCAATATTGCAGAAATCTTAGTCCCAAACCACATGGGATCAGCTTGAGCATTTTGTCTGTCTGCCAAACAAGTTACAGCACTATTAACAAAGTTATGCCACAGTCTTAGAATGAATGTCTTGCCTCATTCATTCACTGGCCGCATCTTAACAAACACAAAATTATTATTATTATTATTACTCATTTTAATGCTAATAAAAATGTATCCAATTGAATATAATTGATGTACAGCACTGAAATGCATGTAAAAATTATATATTTTAGAAGCAATTTCACCTTCATGCCTTTCTGACAGACAAAACTTGGTGTTCTGGTGAAATTTGTTGTGTTGCTTCTGCAGCCAGCTCAATTCCCTTGAGTCTGGGTTGCATATTGTCTGGGAACTGAATTTTGGGACTGTGTAACCAGATAAACTGCAGTGTGTGCCCTACTCATATTGTGCAGTTTGTGTCTGGTAGCCTGGATTAATTCAGTACAAATCTTGCCTTATTATTCAGTAATAAAGTATCACATTTCCTGATAAACGCTTGTTACTGGTGTCTTGGGAAAATAAAAGTATGCTGCAACTATCCAAGACATAACAAAGCATAGACTAGCCATACTCTAGCAACACATCACAGAAAGACAAAATACATCTGTAATGGCACTGGGTTTTACAACCCATTAACCATAATCCTGAAGTAGCTCTAGTCTGCATGTTTTGTTGTTTGGTCAGTTATCATCAGCTGTCAGAAAGATAAATAGGTAGATGTTTTGTATGCAGAGTTGTTAAATGCCTCAGTCTGTTAAGCTGTTTAAGTGACAATGATCAACAACATCTGATATTACAATTAACTGGCACCACGTGATGGATATGGCATTGGTGGAGGGTTTTAAACTGTGGAATCTCCCATTAAGAATGAATCATGCGAAGGAAGTGCGAACAGTTTGTGCGTCAGAACAACCTGTCAGTATAACATAGCATCTATATTGCATAAATCAATATATAAATTAATTTATGAGAGGCAGACAAAGCCCAAGCAAAACTCAAGTTTACTGATTTTATTTTGGCTAATTACTGATTTTATTATCTACCGCTATTATATTTCTATATGTAACATACAAGTCTCTACATTTGCCACCACAAAGGGCATTGTTTTACCATACCAAAAATGTTTAAACAGAATAAGTGCTTATTTTAAGTGGGAAAAAATAGACAAAAAAGAGCAATGTCTTTTTTCTTTCTTCCTTTCCGGTAGAGTATACTCTGTAGTATATACCTACTCACTGCTTGTATCACATTTTCAAATAGAATTTTTGAGCAGGTAGAATCAAACAATATTGAATTTTGTTTATCTAGTTAAGACCACTGGGCATATAGTACATATGCTTGGAGAAAGCACAACCGGTAAATTATGATTAATAATACAATATGCACATATATGGCAGTATCTGGAGGGTAAAATTAAAGCGCAAATGCATGTAGTGTAAACACTCCTCTCTTGAAACCACCTCAGGTTCTCCGCATGACTCCACACTGAGTAAATACATGGAGGCAGAGATCCATTTTGTAAGAGCTCTATTGTTCCAGCTCACTGACTCCAAACACACCTGCAATCCTTTCCTTCCTCAGTTCCCACGCGCTGAATCAGGAGCTTGGGAAGGGAGAATAAGAATGATGTAATTACTTTGTTTCTTCAGGTTCCCAGGACAAACTGAAAGGATGAAAACACACAAATCCTGCCATTAAGGCAGGGCGTCTCAGGTGTTCCCTGGGACGTGATGTCACCGTGTCATAGTGTCACGATGTAATCATGGGACTCTGGCTCAAAAAATATCATCACTGGTGGTCTTTGTCCCTGCAATTTGAAAAAAAAGGGGAAAGTATTCAGGCAATTAGCCTACAACAAGAGAGATGCTAGATTTAGCATGACACAGAGTATTGGCACAATGGACAGTACTCAAGTTACTACACCCCCACAAAAGGACCTATCTCACTGATTAATCATTAAATTGCATGCCATTGGATATAGATTGCTTCCACTACCCAAGTTTTACCAAAACTGTATACCTGCTGAGACAAATTGGGCGCTCTCTTGTTCATTCACTCTCAAGGATTGTTGGCCCTAAATGGCTATTAAACAAGCTAGGAATGTAGTTCACTGCTTAAAATGACACAAAGGATATTTTCTATAATAAATGTTTTTTTTTTTTTATTATTTTTTAATGAGTAATCTAATCTAAGTTAAATGAAGTAATATTTTATCTGTGTATAGTAGGGGTGCGTTGACCTGGCCATAGCTGTAGCTGATGTTTTTGTTATTTATGAGATTATGGTTGAGCCATAGTCAGATCATAAATAACACAATATCAGCGTGAACTCTGGGGCATGAAGCTTGGCAAACAGGATAATTACATATTATTTAAGTAAGATCGACCTTGTTGTTTCCACAGAAAATGTGACTCATGAAGGGATTCTAGAGGTAAGGACCAAAATCCTGATCTTGGAACCGAGGCCTAACTTCAGTTTCAGAAAGAATCGTGGGCAGGGGTATTCCCCCATGAAACTACAGACTCATACCTCTTACAGTTACAGAAATATTGTAAGGTATGATTGACAACTGTTCAACCGCAACTGTTGGAGAGATGACACCCCCTGCTGTGACTTAGCTTTCCTGCTTGCTACAATGTGCATTTATTTATTCCTTGCTGTAATAGTCAGGATGTGTTCTGTAAAGGGTTTTTCTCATGTTTCATGACACTTTTTCTAACTGGTAGCTGATAAAAGGGAATTAAAGGTGGAGTTACTTTAACCTTATAGAAAAAGGGGGAACATTATGGAAGTGCATGATTTATTCATTTGTGTCAACACATTATTGTAAAATAGCAATTTCAAAAGGTATGCCAAAGGTAAATACAGATGTTTCTCTACTTCTGCTGCACACATATTTTTGTAAACATAAGCCACGAGTTCACCTTGTCACAGCGCAGGCCGTCACACTGAATCAAGAGGTAATGACAATATACGCCTTCATAATTGTTCGCTTGACAAATAAGATTAGACCAGCAGCTTATCTATTTAACTTAGGCAGCATAATTCCCTGCTGCCTCTCCCTCCGGGAAATACAGCAAGTTAGACATGAGAGTGATACAAAGAACAGGGTAAGTGGAATCACAGGTGTCTACACCAGTCACATTGTTCATGTATCGATTAGCTGTAGTACCATCTAATTAAAGTGGAATTACAAATTACTTACAAGTTAAACAAAACAGTTCTCCAATGTCTTTGATATGCTCGATTAAATTTTTGCGAACATTGGATTTCTCCACATATATTCACCAAACGAATTTTGGATATGTAGGTTATCATTTCAAAATTCAGCGTCAGTTCCATACTCAGATTTACAACAGGTGATCTCTGTTATTGTCTGTCTCTTGATACCCCTCTGCAAAAGTGAAGTGCCCTGCAAAAAAGAAGTCATGTCAAGATCATGAGGCAAGGACAGTTAAATGAGGTCTTTGTTCAGACAGTGAGAAGTGCACTTTTAAAACTGGCTTCCCCTGACAACACATACGGCTGACAGTATACACAAACAACCAAAGAGGATCTAAAATCCTTTTAATTCCGCAGCTTTTATTTAGGGATCTGTAACCATAGCCTATGCCAACAGTTGTTATTGTATTGACCTTCCTTTATGCAGAAATAAATTCAGTACACCAATTTCAAAAAATATAATTGACTGACACATTCACGAATGGAAGCAAACCGGTTGAGTTTGTCAAAAGCAAAACTAGTGGCTGGATTCAATTAAATGCCATAAGTTATTTTAAGGTTCCAATCACTTCAGTACAACAGACTTTAAATTACAACAATTTTCTTTGAGTATGCTTGTTCATTAATGGCTTTGAGTAGGTACCTTATTGGAGAGGAGAAGTCATCTCCTTTGGAATGTGTTCTTTTCATTTTAAAATAGAGTAGAGTATAACCTTAAAGACACTTCAATATGTTTTGATTGAATCGCACATTCCCACAAAGAATGTTCTTTGAATGTTATGTGAAGTTCATGATACTTGGTCATGTTGTATGTGAGACATCACAAAATCAGTCAAAACATTCCCACTGCCACATGTATCACATTACTCTAGTAATCAAATTCATGAAAATTTGTCCTGGATTCACTTAAAGTGACCGCAAGTGACTGAGAAAGCCTTTTTTCCTCCATTAATGAAAATAAACAGAGGTAGACATATTTCCCCTTTGGGAGAACTGCTCATTCGCGCAAGTCTGAACTCTCCTGTTTATGCGTACCACCTATCTGTCCATGGCTCCTCTTTTCTTTTTGCACTTAACAAATGTCATGTTACCAGTGTTTGTGGAAACAGGGCCAGTCTGCCAGCAGGGCTAATTTGCCTTCTTGGGATTTGCTTTGAACATGTGCCATTGCCTCTGTCACTCCACACAGCCGGGACTCCGCCTCCCGCTCACACAAAAGCCTCCTGAAACTAGCCTTTGTCAGGGAAGCCGGTGGGGGAATGCATGAAACAGATTCATAGATACACATGATAAGTCTGCTTTGGAGATGCATTGCGTCATGTTGGCAAGGCACTGCCCATCTTCCAGCATCATGCCTGCGGTGCTGAAGTGCTAAAATACTGACGCAAGTGCGCTGATATCAGCAGGATGCTTTAACCAGCGATGTACAGCTTAAAAATGCGTAACTTCACAGTTATTGGAAATAATTCACCATTGATGTTCCTGACAAAAATATTGAATAGTTGCTGGTTTGGACTGATTTGACTTTCACAATGTGAGATGAAGTGGTCGGTACGAGCTATGGTATGAGTAATGCATCGTTGTGACTAAAGAATCTCATAAAAGGAAACAGGAGCTGTTTCAAACATACTTTTAATCAACAAATTCACTTCAATGATATTTTATAAATTGCATGTTTAATCTAATTAACATGCAAAATTGTAATGGTACTGAGATGCACAGGTATAAATTGTATAAGTGCATACTGTAACTTGAGCATTGCCATGACAACACAAAATAAAACAACAAATACGAGTAAGTTTGAAAACAAAGATAAAACTATCCAGCCCTAGGTCCTGAGTCACTTGTATCCTGTATGTTTTTCTAACTCCCATCATAACTTTCTTCTGTTTAAAATAAAAACAGTTCATGGAAAATTTCTAGCAAAATATTGAACCTGAGGGGAAATATTTTTTTCACATTAGAGAGGCAGTCTTTCCTCTTTTTTTTTACTGCCTTGCGGTGACTCTGTGTGGCTGGGTCACCTATTAATGTTCAATTGAGAGTATCCTGTGATAAGCTGCAGAAGAATGCAAGTGCTGTCCAATCTGTGGCCTCCTCTCAGCTGGGTGAAAATGGAGTATTAGAAGGGCCCAAGGGCAGATTCCTGGCACACATTCTCCTCCCTTTAAGTCTGTGGTACTGCGGATCTCTACTACTTGACTAGCAGTGTGTTTCAGCCTCACTATTGTTCCCCCTCCATTACCTGACACTAGTAATACGCTGCACTCGTATGAATATTTTATTAGTTTGACAGGAGGGAAAATAATTTGCAGATCTGTTCTTCACTGCTAACATCTTTGTTGCTGCTCCCTCAACTGCTTGTGTGTTTACTTCGCCGCTTGACGATCATTTGTAACAAACTCAGACTACACCACCATAGGCTATACAGACAGATGTTTTTATGAAATATTAATCCCATTAGTAACCTGGATTCTCCTGTGCCACCAAACTGAGCCAGGTTGTGTATTATTTATGATTACAGCACTTTTCGCTATTTTCTTCACACTTTATGCGTGAAAGAACAGTATGAGCAGTGTCCTTAACTTGAACGTCAAACGGGCATTCAGGGCACTGAAGGCACAAAACAAAGATAACCTGGTTTCTGCTCTGAACACTGCTCACGTTGCCTCAAAGATGCCTCTCACAGTTTTGTAGGCATTGCAAATGAGACAGTGGCATAGTGCTCATAGCCCACTTCTAGTAGTTGTTCTTCCAGACTATTTTGCAGTGTGGAATACACAGGTTCCTCCAACTGCTTTGACACAAATAAAAGAGAATAATGTATACAGGATGCATGAGTTGCATACTAATATGGACAACAGTGTTCTTTATTCAATCCCATCACATAGAGAGATGCAAATCTCAAAGGCTGCATTAAAATCCCACTCCGTTCCCCAGCTATTACTCCCACCTAACCGTTTACAAGATATGATTATCATTTTTGGACACGATGGGAGACACGAGAGATTGTCAAGGGACAATGTGATGTTTTGTCAACGCAGAGTATACATGCACATGCAGCTCTGATGCACATTTCCGATTACGTTTCATTTGCAGCGTTGTTGTAATCTCCATCGCAAACCGCCTGCATGGAGTTAATGACGGTGGGAACCCGGGAGGGATCAGTTAATTGGAATTCAGGGAGAGTAACTGTTCTCACTCTGCCAGTCAGCCGCTCAGTCGGGCATGACGAGAATACACTCTCCCTCATACTTTTCATTAGACTGCAGCTCTAGGTTTCCACACTGTTCATGCTGAAAAAAAGATGAATAATAACACTGTGCAGCCTTCTCTTAACCGTGGAAAAAGGAACAAAAAACTAAAGAAACAAAAACAAAAAAAAAAAAATTAAAAATCTGTTGCATGAAAGATTAAGCACATGGAATACTGATTGTAGGGATGCTGATATGGACACAAAGCTATATAAATGTTTAATACATGCTTTAAATGAAAAATGATCCATCCTAAAATGAAGAATGGGAGAATGGTTCTGATTGAGACTAATCTTAAGAAAATTTAAAAAGATATTCTCATATGGGTTTTCTGGTTATAAATGTCCATATATGAGGACAAAAAGAATAAATAGTTGTATTTATCTATTAGATGTCATTAGTTGCATAAGCTATTTTTCAAAATCTACCGTAATGACTTAATATGACATGTCCTTCAGAAATATTGAGAGATATTACTGTTACAGAGAAATAATTTAGATGTGGTTCTAAGTATGGTCTAAATATTTTTCTTTGGATAGCTTCTTTTTCATGGAGGTACAGATAAGCAAGGCATCTATTGTATTCCATTAAAGCCAGAGAAGCTGTTTCCTGGGATCTTTAATCATTTTTGGAGGCCATCAGCTGGGACTGTTCACTTCTGCTGGAAAAATAGACGGTGTTAGCATCTACCATATCCTAGTTATGCTCAGTCACCAAAGTTTGACCAGCAAATGCATTCAAATACAGTCTCCACTGAACATGCAGTACCGTAATATCTTTGAACAGAAAATGGATGGAAACCAAGCAAACACACTGACTCTCTTTAAGGGTTCATGTGATCCAATCGAAAAAGATTTTATGTTATACCATTAGTTTCTTTGAACATTTTCTGATCTAAATTAGAATTAGTTTGTTTCCAATTCAAGCAGATGTCCATTGGAATGTTTTTTTTTTTCTAAAATACAATAGCACAATAGAAAAACATATACAGTGCACATATTCACTGTCTTTTATTTTTCATTTCAGTGCCAATAATTTTTCAGTCAAACCTGCTTACAGTATGGAAGAAAGCATGCAAAGGGGATGAAACTAGTGAGTATAAAATTGTTCAGAGAATGCAAAAAAAGAGTAAATAAATAATTGTTCATTAGAGAAAATGTTTGTTTAAGTCAGTGCTTCATTGAGAAATTGTTTGAATGTGTTCTTTGGCTGCTCAAATGCAGCACACAGAGGGACTGCTCCCAGGATCACTTCCCTTATTAAACAAGATTTCTGAGTGATTTATCTTGCAGCGCTGCAGCACAGTACAGCCTGACAGGGGCTTAAATGAGGGGGTGTTTTGGGGTGTTGACATATTTTTGGATATGGGTGGCCAAATATTTGGAAGTGGCAATGGGAGTGCATTAATTTAAGTACAGCCTCTAATGACAAATGCCTCATTTCTTGCCATACACATTCCTCATCCAAGCAAGTATGGTGTATTCACAGCAAGTGAGTGTGAATAATTTGCAGTGCTGAACAATTATGTCACAGTATTTAGCCTCTCATGTGAAACAGAAAGACCATCCCCGCCTCCTCACCCTCCAACTCCACCCCCACCTCCACCCCAACCCCCAACCCCCAGAAACAGAGACTGAAGTGATACAGTATGCAAATCGGACCTGCCAAAGTATGAGAAAAAAATATAGTGTATCTGGGCCAGCCTACTGGGCTAACCTTGAATGGCATCTATAAGACATTAATTTATGGAAAAATGGGTATGTGAATTAGAACAACATCCCACGGGAAAAAAAAAAATGAGAAAAAAAGTTTGCTTGCTTGTTAGCATTAATGAAAGACATATTTAGCATTCCATTATCAATCATATAGGAGTCTTAACATAATGCACTAGACTTCATTATGTTTCATCCCATGCAGCTACAGGTCAAACAAGGCTAAATGAAAATCCTTTTTTGCAATTCTCTGTACAAAATAAACATAGTTAGCGCTGATACTTGCACAGTTGCTGAGACTGAGAGCGAGAAAAGCTGCCCTGATTTTGTGAGATTAGCTCCTGATCACGGGTCGCCCCGGCATCGTCTTGCTGTTGCTGTGAAAACAGACAAGGAAACAGGATGTTCAGAGCTGTGTTCCATTGCGTGGCCTGCATGCAATGCTGGCCTTCCACTATGCTGGTAAACCCTCACTTACCAAACACTGCTAGGCACCACTGAGGAAAGGGACTATTAGCAAACTGCAAGGTGGTTGCTCTAACTCATTTCCTGAAGATCAGTTAACAAACTTTACTGAATGTATGGGCATTACAATAATGCAATAATACAGCATCATCTCTTTATATAATTAAACATTTTCAATTACTGAATTTAAAATATTAATGTTATGTTGTTCCACAGGGAAAGAAAGGAGATTAAATCTTTAAATAATTGGTTTTTATGGTTTTTCCGAAAGAAGAGCAATGGTACATTTGATAGTAAAATATAAACTTGAGTTTCTGACCTGATTTCTAGATTATAATTATTTAATATAGATTAAAGCAACACTTTTGCCTTTAGAACATTCACTCATTAAAAAAACTGTTAAGGTCAGGGGTGAAACATACAACATCCATCATGGGTCATGAGAGAGCCGTGCATATTTAATCACATGATATGACTGAAGAAGACAGTCTGACCTTCACATAATCGAATCATCAATTGCAAATGGCCATGCTGCATGAATTGTAAAAGTAGCTGTTAGACTGTATTGCACATGGAAACAACAGGGGTCTTGTAAGCCTTTTTAAAGTGTAAGGCTGGAACTAAAGCTGCCATTGCGTTAGGATGGCACAATCACACAAGGAGTACACAGGATGTGCACAGTGCTATTTTGAAATGTGTGAGTTCTGATTGAGTGATAGATGCCTTTTATGGAAGCCCAGCACCTCCAAAATCAGAGTTCAAAATGTTCAAATCACTTGAGTTCAAAACACCTGTGTTCAAAATGTAACTCTTGAGTTTCCTGTTGATGTTTTTTTTTTAATGACTAAAATACAATGAAATGCAACAATCAGCATCCACAGTATGTACATCAGCATAATTGTTTTTATGCACCACTGGTAAGTTACATACATCTGCAGCTTGTCCACCCCGCACATCCTTCACTTGCTCAAGCACCAGCATTAGTAATGAAGCTGTGCTGAGCTCACATTTTTACTCCTGATTTGTCTTAATGAAAAACAGGGCTGAAGAACACCTGAACCAGCCAGGTTCCCTCTCGACAGAGGCATCTGGTGCGTTTCTCTTCATCGGGCCACCTGCCTACACTTCACATACGAAAGTACAGTAAACATTACTGCTGAGAAATCCCAAAACAGAGAGGCTTTTTTTCTGTTTTCCCTTGATGCAAATCTGCAGACGCTGTATGGTAAACACCAGCTTTGTATCCATGAGACCAACCGGTTTGTCTTGACGTGACCTTACTGATCCTCGCAGAAGCCAGCGGCCAGGTCGCAGCCATACATTAGCACTCTCTGGAGTTTGGTAAATACACAATACTGGTGTCCAAGACATATAAGCTCCATGTGTGAAAATGCTGGGGTGTTACTTGCTTAAGACCTTATTATATTCAGACATCTGTAATAAACCTCAGCAGGTTCTCCTCCCACTCCCTGGTGTTATAGTTCTTAAGTAATAATCTAAAGTCAACAGAGGAAAAAAATACAGCTTTGTCCCCTACAGGCCAGACAGCTTCAGAATGTGCTAATGCATTACGAAAGCCATTGCTGCACTAAATGTAATTAGTATTTACTTTTTTTTAAGTTCGGTAGGTTACATCAGGATCATTAACTTAAATTACAAAATATATTCATGATTTATTGTTTTTTTTTTTTTTTTAAATGTGGAATTAAAAAAAGAACTACTTAAAGTATGTAACTGAGGGTTTTCAATATATCAGCCATATAAATACTTACAGAAGGAAACTGCCAACTCTGACCTCCAAATACAAACGATATGTCTGATTATTTGAAGAAACTGTTCAAACCAATAAGGTCTGAAATCATTCAAACGAATTCAATTCAACAGTCAATTAAATGAAAAATTCAATGAGTCAGTCAGATAAAATTTTGAACTAAATGCATTCTGACTTTCTATTCACTTAAGAAGCTTTATGTAATGCTGACCTTGGAATGACCCCTGGGATTCCCCCGTCAAGACATCCTTTCTGCTATATCATATGGGCTGACTGTCACTGACAGAGTGAAATACAGCTATACAACTGTTAACAGTGCAATGACATATACGAAACAAAGTCATTTATATACGAACGCAACATACCAATTGTTAACATTCAACTACATATCACTCTGTCTTTTGCTGACAATAAATTTCACAATAGCAAGAGCAAATCAGTTTTTTTTATATTCAGAGTGGCAGTACAAAGCATTTGAATTTATTTTTAAAAATCTCTACTGCTTGTGTAAGACATCTTACACAAACAAAAAGCGATAAAAAACTATAAAGCATGAATAAATAAGGATGTTATGCCTGAACATTAAATAAAATATCAACGTTAAAAGTGTCACATCTTCCTTCTTTCTTCTTCCATGCTAATGCACATTGATATTCCGGTCTGTAATTAATCAGCCAAAGTTATGTGTCTGCAATCAGTATTGTAATTAGTTTGAGCAGAGGTAGATAGTCTAGAGAGTATTTGGTAAATATAGTGAGAGCAGCATTACATCTACTTTATTCTGTGCTAAAGAGTATGATCTATAACTAGAAATGATTTTAGCTGCATGAATAACTAGCTTTGGCACTTTCACACCTAGTTTGTTTCACTGAGTGATTAAAATGGAAGTGTGGCTCTGTTCATTTGGAGCTATTTATGAAACCCCTGTCAGCAATGCAATTACAAATTATAGCAATTCATCTGAAACCTGAAAAAGGTGGTCTCAGTCTAAGCAGACATCAGTGCTTCAGGATTATGGCCCACAATGCAACATAAAGAGTTGAAAACATATTTTTGCCATTGTTGTCACTTTTATTAATTTACTTGGCACATGTTCTCAGTGAGATTCACCTTTAGAGCTAGACGATTCATGCACTCTATGTGTCACTGAGACAAGTCAGAACAGATGCGGTGCCTAGCCCATGACAATAATGACAGCACCTCTTCTGGGAACAGATCCTGTGTCTTTCTTTTTCCTGATTATTTCAGTATTCTTATGTTTTATAACACATTTATATGATATGGTATTACATATATAATATGTATAACATGACAGAACTCAAATCTTTGTTGATTAAAGATATTGGTCATCTATCACACTATTGGATTTCTTGTGTTTCTTTAGCTTGTTTTGAGTGTAAATTGACAGTGAGAGAGAATGTTTCAAAATACTCCATACCGTCAAGTAACACGTTCTGCATATTTCAGCTCTCCACATGCCAGTTCCCTATCACATCTCAGGCTGTCTGTCTGAATTTCTGTGTAATTCGCCCTGACAGAGTGTTTCAGCCGTGATAGGAATAGACTGAAAGCATGCAAAGAGAGGTATGGTGAAACACAATCCAAACAGAATATTTCCAGCATTTCGGAGTTCAGAGCCGTTGTCGAGACATGGCAAATTAGAATAGATGGCACCATAAGTACAGGATGGTGATATTCACAAAGTGTGAAATTAGAATATGCATGGCTAAAACTATCTCTCCACTGGGTATAACAAGCCCAGAGAAGGTAGTTGTCATGGTGATTAATGCAGCCGAGTTGAGTTAACCTGGAGAAGGGATGCAGTGGATTTTGAAAGCATTTCAATCCTTGACACAGACGAGCAGGGCCTTGTTTTGTCTTCTGGAGCTCTGGTTGCATTTCCAGAGAGAGAATGGACGACCTGTTAGCCTTTAAAAGCTTGTGAATGTGTCAGTAGATATGCCAGTATCCATTTCTATGTTAAGATTGGATTCTTTCCTTTTTTAGCCAAATGCAAAACACATATTTTTTGGATAAAAACTCTCACTTTCTCACCCACACAAACACACACAAATACATACACAAGTGGTCATATACACAAAAGTTTTGAAAAAACAGAATAATTAAGATTATTTGTGATAAATTACGGTTATGTGTGATAACAAATCAAATTAAATGCAACAAATAAACTGATATCATCAAGCAACAGGAACGTTTCCTCTCACATTTACGTCATAAATTGAATCTCTTATTCCCTAACTAAACGTAGTACTTGCACAGATACACTGGAGGTCTGTATTATAATGCAACATATGGAAGCCACAACTGGAAGCCCCTAATCTTTAAGTATTGTATTTGGTTTTTACCTTACTGCCAATCAGAAAACAGTGAATAAACAAATAAACTGTGATTAAACCTTTAAGGTACGTAAATCAGAAGACTATTGGATTCATTGGCATGGAAGAAACACTAGGATACAGGGCTCTGAGGTGTGAAATTGTCAGTATGCGCATCACCCTGAGAATGTGGTAACATGACTATTGAGAACCCCTTCCACAGCCTGGCTCACCTCTGCAATGGAGTATGCTCTCTCTGTGTACATCAGACAGCACCTACACCAGCCACCACAGGTTAAGAGCTGTTCACTTATGTATTTACTTGGTATGCTACCATTATCACTAGCCTTGCCAACAGTTGGCAGGAGGAGAGAGGAAGCCTTTGAGTTGTGGCGCGCTGTCATAGGTGTCATTCCCACAGCCTCAGCGCTAAGAAGCAGAGCGCGGTGTTTGATCCTGACCGCGCTCTGAGCATATGGAGGTACCCTGCTGCATTCATCTGCTCCTGTTTGATGTTTAAACAAAGGGTGGCAAGGGCATGACATCACTATGTGTCCTCTATCCTAGCTGTCCTTTCACTCATGAGAAGGAGCAAAAAAATGAAGGAAAATATAATGAACATACCTGAGATACAGGTGTTCAGCGGTGGTCTGGTGACCAGAACCATTAATTAGAGAAATTACTTCATAAATAAAATTGATAAAGCATTATATTCACTGACATATTAACCATACTATTGTATTGTACTGGGTAGAACTATGATTGTAACAATGTATCATTAGAATTCTGATTATCTTGTACACTACACAATTCTAAACATAAAGTCACATTTAAGCAGGTCTACATTGCTGTAATTGTAATATTAACTCAGTATAGATTTTTAATATATCCATCCTCATAAATTTGGTTATTTATTTTATTTATTTTACACACATGTATAGCTTGCAATATGGCTCTGCAGTACCTGTGGAGCTGTATGTTAGCAATATTATTTTAATAACACATATCTTCTGTTTCCAGCTTTAATAGTCTGAGTGACACAACATCAACAGAATCCAATTTCCCTCAAGTAAATTTTGAATGTCAATACTAATGACTTCTGTCCAACAGCACAAGGTCATCTCACACAAAAGACCGTAGATGAGACAACATAAGAAAATGAATTAGTTCTGTTCCGACGATTGTAGAGGCAAATATGGCAAACCTGGATTCTCATACGGAATTCGATAAATAAAGCTTTGTGTTGTTACAACGTATATGTGAGAATCACTGATGTGTACATTCAGTTTAATGTGTGGTGTCTATTTGTGCAATTCAAACAAATGGCTAGTCTCCAAATTCTCACTATATTAAATAACATACTGAGTGAAATTTTGTGAAAAAAAAAAACCTTTTCATACTTGCATTGTTTTAGTCAACACTAGAAAACAATTATGAGGATAGTTGGCAGCAAGTTACATAGTTCATGAGGCTGTGAATGAATTGTTTACCTTCTATGGACTCAATGTCTCCCTGTCATAGCATAATGTTAGAAGGAGCAGTCCAGCTTCCCCCCTCCCCCCTCCCATCCTCCCTCTAAAACCCCCACATTTTCCTATGTGTACACTGCAGATTCTGAAAAAGGCATACCATAACAATCAAGCAGACTGGATTTCATTAAATAAATGCATTGCTGTTTATTGGCTTCATGGATGACCATGCAGAGTATTCATATAAATATATTTGCTCTTTGCAGAATATTTGCTCCATATATTTTCAACTATGTTTTATCACTGATTGAAATTTGTCTTAATTTAACATACATACAAACATGCAGAGGTGTATTTC
Source organism: Albula goreensis (assembly GCA_022829145.1). Lineage (NCBI taxonomy): Eukaryota > Metazoa > Chordata > Actinopteri > Albuliformes > Albulidae > Albula > Albula goreensis. Next base: position 8,420,729 of record CM040753.1, on the reverse strand, counting down.
TCACCATCTCTTTCTCTTTTTCTTTGTGAGTTTAGGAGTCAAGTATGTAAGTCTATGGTTTGGCTTACCTCCAGTTGTCACCAGTACAAAAGAAAGACAAAAAAATATTGAAATTATAATCTATCATATTTCTGAACTAAGCTGAATATCAACTGAATGAATTTAAAAATGTTCATCTGCCGTCTGTGAGACTGATCCCAGTCAGGTGACCGCACAGATGATGTCACTCCAGGCTTGCTTTGCATAAAACACAGACATGCTCCCGTGATCACCTGGAATTAGTGACAAGGTCAAACTGAGTGACATCATCCCGACAAAGACACCTGCTCTCTCCCGAGACTCACTGCCTCATTCCCAGCTACTGTTTCCCAGCACCCTTTCACAGTCACTTCCAGACAAAGCCCTCATCTCAATGTTCAAAACAGGAATAAAACATTTGTTGTTTGTCAGGACTGAAATCAATTCTACAACAAGCAGAAAAAATTCTACCCTACCTTACTGGCAATTTGATCACAAAACTTGCTTTGTTTATATTTCAATCTCTTTCCCAAAGTTGCTATTTTGATATTCTACTTAGACATGTTACTTATAATAACACTTCAAAGAAAATAAAATAAGAAATGTAGACGCACCTAACAGTGTCGGGCTACCAGATGTGAAAAAAATCTTCAGGTGTATGTATGTACTCTCCACAAGAAAGCAAGTTAACTCGCTCCTTGCTTATGGAACTAGACAATACTTAGGTATCGTTCTGTGATGTCCTTTAAATGTTCCAAGCATTTCTTATCTGGTGACTGAGAAGGCCATGGATTATAGGTGATGTCAGGTCATGACATATGGATAGCATCAGTGTTCCTCAAACAATTAGTCAAATATTGTCTGTGAACAGGAGGACTTCAGACACTCCTCTTTGCCAAACCAAAAAAAAAAAAAAAAAAAAAATTAATATGAGGAGGAGGCAATAATTTGAATAAAATAATGACTGAGAACAACCTATCAAATATAAGAGTGAATCAAAACATTTGCTCCACAACGTTATGGAGCCCCCATGACGTTTACTTGTGGAAAACGTTTGTATCTGTTTTCAGTTTACCTGCATTTTTTTATTTCCTTTTATTTCATTTTAGATCAGCTCTGATAAAAACACAGGTATGAGTGTTAGAGTAACCTGGGGTATGAAATTTAAGAATGGTGATCATCTATCATTGTCAAGCTATGGACTGGGTAAATAAACTTTGCAGTATGGTTAATGGTTATGGTGACTGCAGACTGCCAAACTGTATGAACAAAAAAAATCTGCCAAATGCATTTTATGTGTTTATTCATTTCATTAACTGGGAGTCAAACCGAAAGAAAAATATTGAGTGACCCTTGGCAGATGTCAGTGTATCACACTTTCTCTTCCCTACTTTTCAGAAAAAGCTACAAAAGAGACCATTGATGGGCAAACAATGGCACACAATACAAATATTATGAGTGTGAGACATAAATGCAGAAGGGACAGGTTGTACACCAGCATCTCTTTAATCTCCATTATTCATTTCCCAAAGTGCAGTGCTTCAGGTGAATTGTCACCTGAACAACCGTCCCTACAACTCAAGCAAAGAGTGGGATAAGCTGAAAAGCTATTGTAAAGTTAAATTTCAGCTTTCTTTGGTTATCTTTCAAAATTTTTCATGGAAAATGTGATAGATGTGATGCTTTTTGAGAATGTTTCATAGTGTATGAAGCATGCAGTTTATAACATGTTTTTGACAAAAATAGCAAATTGACTGAAATGGTTATATTTCTTTGGTTCTTTTTTTATATTCCTTTGATTCCTTTGAACAATGTGCTAAGAAAGGGTATGGCTCCAGCAAAGCTAAATGTTTCCTCATATACTAGACTAAAACTGCATAAATGGTTTTTTTCTGCCCACAGTAATTCATGAGATTACAAGTTTCAAAACACATTGGGAATTCTGGAAATTCTTACATATGTATGATGCTTGGTAGATGTATTTATGTTTCCTCCATTCTTCATAACATTTAAAGTACACTTGTATATCTGGTAGTTTCCACTAGTCACACTATATAAATGACCAATGTATACAGCGTGATTTGTGCGATAATGACACAAAATGTCCTCACATATTAGATAGTGTACTTGGCTGAAGTGTTGTGAACAAAACAGACTCACAAGCTTCAAGGTCATTCCTCAAGAAAGAATAACATCTTTGTTCCAAGTGATATTTAAGATATTTTGTGGTTGAGAAGCTAGATATTTTCACTTTTAGGGTAATAAAGGCACCAATGTGACTAGCGACATAAACAAGTGAGGTGTTGTTTCGTTGTTGTGAAGAGGTGGGTATAGACTGCAGATAAAATTCAAATCATATTTTTTACTGATAGATATCTGAACTGCATGAATAATATTTAAAGTCACTTATTCCTAAGGTACTCCTGTATCAGAAAAAAAGATATGCAAGGTAATGTATGTATTGTATAATATAACCATGATGATGTTGGAATGCATGTGGTGACTTAGAAGGGAAATGTTAATCCAGAAGCACTACTTGTGTGTGGACACACTATTGAACATGCACATCAGTTATAACCCTTTTGCACTTTCCCTAAAACAAATACAGGGCAAAAAAAGGACTGAAAAACTGTTGTATGACCATCAAACAACAGTAATACAAAAAGCACAAGGCTAAGTGAGTACGACAAGAAATCAAGGATTTAAACAGATTAGCTTAGGAAAGAATTAAACTGCTTAGCGTAATAACAGTAGTGAGAAAATATCAGAACACTGAAGGGAATTTTTTCCAAATTTTTGGGGAAACCCTTAAGCCTGAGAATGAATTTCAGTGTTAACCATCCTGGGGACTGGGTCATATTTTTCTATTTATCAACCTTTTCATCTTAGAGTGCAATGTTCCTGTGGGAAAAATGACGCATCTTCCCTGCAATGCAAAGTGGACAGCACCAGTAAAGCCTATACAACATGTGATTCCCTGACTGCAGATCTGATACAAACAGCATGTTGTTTCTTTCAGGTTTGTGAAGGTGAATGTATACAGTTACTACCTATGAGTCATTACTGACTGCCAATGTGACTGGTGGAAAGCTGAGTGAAAACCTACAGGTTATGGGACTCCAAGTGTCTGCTCACTCATGGATTAGTTTACACAACCACTTGGAAAATTCTTTTTTAGGTCAAGAAGGGGTTAGAAAAAAATGAAACGAAAACAAAGTCTCATAAGAATCTTGTTATTCCAATAAAAAATACATTCATACAGAAATATAACAATTTTGCAAAGCAATGTCAAATTATATTTTATAAAGCAAAACAAAAACAACAAAAAACTTTTACAAAAATGTTTTTACAAAGATACTTCAGATAACAGGGAAATTTGAGAGAATGAAAATCAGTAATAAAAACATTTGTTGGTTAAATTGCAAGCAAACATGGGGCTTCATTAAGGCTCAATTACCACCTGAATATTATTGGCTGCTGTTTTTAAAGATAGCTTTCCATTGGCCAGCGCAAAACCCTTGTGTTAGGTCGACTGCAGCAAGCTGCTTCAAGTTTGTTCTTATTCCCCTCCCCCTCTGTGAATGATCTGTAATTCGTACTGTCTGTGCATCATTATGATTGCTGCAAATAACTTAGCAATGTCAATGTCATAAATTATGTCATGATATTTGCCCACAAAGCATGGGGTGTTTCTAAAACTGAGCAAAACATTTCATATTCTTGTTTTGGTCACTCATGTGACCTTTTTTGTTTATGTCTTTAATTGAACTTCTAAAAAAATAACAGAACTGTTAATCATAATTTTATATATAATTTACACAAAACAAGTTGTTTTTGGTCCCTTACCCTGAAAAATATAAACATCTTTAGAAATTTTCACTACACTTACAATATACACATATTGACACTAGGTCAGATGTACGCGTTATTCAATGTGTCATCTGTAATTTATACTGCATCAGTTCAAAGGGCAATTCTTTATCTTTCTGGAATCCTGTTTGCTGTTTTCATTGCTAGTCTAAAACAACACGCTCCAGACAGGTCAATAACTAACTTCCACAGTCAGCGGTCTGTAGCAGATTCTGTGCCAGCAAAGCCTTTAGCAATTCATTAAAGAGGCCCATCCAGCCATATACTGCTCATTGCCATAGATCTTCAGCTTTCCCTCGGTCCTGACACACAGAATACAGGCCTAGCCTTTTCAATTAAAAAAAGAAAAATACCTAGACAATTGTCATGGCAACTCCATTATTTTCTAAACAATTACACTTGGCTAAACAAAAAATGACAACACCCTCTTTCCAGTCTTTTTCAGGGTTTTGTACCTTCGAACTAAATTTTATTTAACACATATCGTGTAAAATGACTTGCATCACAGTACATACTACACAGTAGTAAATACAAATTTCAAATTTGTTAAGTGCTGTACATAATAACGTCTGAGATTTGTCTTTATCTTGAACGTAATTTGATTTGCATCTAAATTTGATCGGAGATCAGATTCTGCATTAAATCACAATCTGAATAATGGTGAGGCTAACATGCTAAAGAAAAGAAAACATTTGAAAGCTGTGAGGCCTGATCACCATCTCTACACAAGGAAAGGTGCAAGTTCATGTGAAATAGAGCCTTAATAAAGCTGTTCAGATCACCCATACCACTATATGTGACCTCCTGGGGAGTGGTGTGTTCCACAGGACAAGGTCACTTGCATAAGGCACCATTAAGGTCAACAGTGCATCAACAGGTAGAAAAGAAGAAAAGAGAAAATTAGTCTCCAAGGCATAAATAAGTGAAAGAAAAAAACGCTTCATGAGAAAATCAGCTGCTAAGCCATAGTGGTTTTTCCAAAAAAACAAAAACAGACCAGAACAAAACAAATAAAAAAAATACTCAAGGCTTTATGTACAGTATTGTAACAATTACCCATTGTATGTAGCTGCACTTTATTGGAATCTATTTGCAGTCCTGATTACAGACAACAGGATGTGTACAAACCCTAGAACCATGCAACACCGGTCTATTATACTGAAGTTATAGTTGTGTTATATCTCTAAGCACACAGCTTATACAATGGACTACAAATGAGCTTTGTAACCTGTGAAACAGGCTACTTAACACATTGCACATTTAGTAGCTGCACCAAACACCAAAAAAGCCCCTTTCATTCAGGAACGGGTCTCCTTCTGCTTTTGGATGGGGGCCACCAACTTCTTCAGACACAGAAGCCAGGCCTTAAAGCTCCCGCCCGCCCCCATCCGCCTCCCTCTCCAGGAGGCGCGTGACGTAACCTCTCCCATCCCAAGCCCATGCTCACGGCTGCACTCACCAACACGCAGACTGGATTTCTCACACGGCTACTCACGACCACAAGGGAACAAACACAGGATTTTGTTCCTCTGCACCACTCAGCCCAAAGCACCACCTCACGGTACCTCCTCACGCACGAGGACGCCCACCCAGCCAGGCACTCTCCGAGCGCATGCGCGCACGCTCACTCGCAAAGATGTCTCCAAGGCCAGACAGGTTCAGTACCAACGCAAGTGTCCAAGAACATCATGCACCATTCACACAAATTTTCCTCTCTCTTTTTTTAAAAAATATTTCCCCCCTTGCGCTTCTCTGCTTCATACATTACTTTTTTTTTTGTTTTTGTCTTTTTTTTTTGCTTCAACAACCTTCAGAACAGCTTCTCCAAGAGGTCCTGCAGGCACTGAGGATGGTGCAAAATGGCACGCTTTGGCTGGGACTCTCTCCTCTCCGCTCAGGGAACTTCAACCTTGAATCTGGGCAGGAGACACGACTTCCCAAAGACAGTTTCCTGACCCGCTCAAATGTGTCTCTTCATATGCAGAGCCAAATGGTCAGACCGGGAGAAACACCTACATAGAATGAGAGATAAATGGATTGAAGAGTGGGAAAAAGAAGGGAAAACAAATCATTAGATCTACAGAGGTAATAGCTAGTGTACAGTTTATGAGATTTGACAACGATATGCAAGTGCTGTAATGCCCAAATATCTCCCAATGTAATATTTGAATTGAGAGTGAGAAAGCCTTCACAGCTTAGTCAACCGAGAGCAATAACACAAACACAGTTTAATCAAGTGAAATACTGTTGTGAGTATCACTAAAGTCAGGACATCAAATTTTTCTCAAAGGGTTAAATGTGTGTGTGTGTGTGTGTGTGTGTGTGTGTGTGTGTGTGTGTGTGTGTGTGTGTGTGTGTGTGTGTGTGTGAGTGCAGTTAAATGGAAGAAAGTAAAATTTAGGGAAGTGTTACCTGTCACAGTGACTGCATTTAAATGGCTTTGCCCCTGTGTGCTTCCTGAAGTGTCGGGTTAACTCATCACTTCGAGCAAAACGCCACTCACAGCCTTCCCATGAGCACCTATACGGCTTTTCACCTGAAAAAAGAATCACAATTTTAAAAAACATTCCACATTAAGGGCCTTCTACAGAACAGGACTTAAGTATAGCATGTTTCATTGGATGATTATTTTGACTCATCCATCCATTGCTAGAACTTTTAATAAAAACATGAATTAACATAGAAAACCCCTTGTGTATTACTGCGGTGTTACATAACATATGATACCATGCAGATGAAAACAGATAAATGAGGCCTAACTGGGAAAAAGAAGAAGAAGTGAAATTATAGAACAAGCAGGGACAATTTGAGGTTTAAATTCCATTAACGTGTTACACAGTTTGCTTCATAAATACAAGGAATCTGAGGAATGCAAAAAAGCCTGGCGCAGATGTAAACACGCCGCTGGGGGTCAGAGTTCACAACGAATGCTATCCACGCTATCCATACAATTCATCTAAAAATGTCTGACTGACAAGAGCTGTTTTGGGGTCTGGATCTGTGGCTTTCCTTTCCCATGGTGAAATTCAATCTGTTTTGATGAACCACATCCCCTGATCCAAATGAAGCACCCTTCCCCCACCACCGAGGCAAATTCCAAGTAGATTAGGTCACAGTTTGGATATTCAGTCATGCAAAACAAATATTCAAAATCCTGAGACGATGTCTCCACAATTACTTTAGTTCTGAAATTCAGTGTGAAGATGACTCACAAAAGGGAGCTACTGAAAAATGTCTAGTCCCACAATTTGTACCCTGAGTTAAAGAAAAGAATAAAAGAAATAAATAGCCTAAATATGTTGCCTCGATGTGTGTAATTCGACACTAGGGGTGTCTTCTGATTAGTCAAGTCACTGAAGTCTATGTGATGTCACCTCTGGCTGCTCTGGACGTTTTCCCAAGACTTACGCAATGTTATGACAACAGAAACATAGGGGCAGTCCCACTGATGTGTGCATGCGCAGAAGGGGCCCACTCACCTGTATGAGTGCGCTGATGTGCTTTCAAGTGGGAACTTTTCGTGTAAACCTTCCGACAACCATTGAAATGACACCTGTGCACACGCCTCCTCCCGTCCGGTGATGCCTCTCCATTGGTCAACCCGGCCTTGTCCACAGTCTTTCCAACGCCGCCAGCTTTGATTTTGCCGGGGAAGTGGAATTCTGCCTGCACCCCGCTCCAGACCTGCGGGACGCTGGACTCTGTACTGATTTCAGGAGAGGACGGTGGCGTGCTGATGACCGAGGAGCTCAAGTGTCCAGAACTGACCAGAACACTGTTCAAAGGATTCGAGGTAAAGCTGAGCGTGGGAGAGAGTTCCTCTGAGCTGTCCGACGCTTCGCTGCTGGCATCAGAGTTTACACTGTTGGTCTCCAAAATTTGGCTGTCCTGATTGTCCTCTTCTTTCATGTACGGGATCTTTGGATCGGACTCCCCTTTGTCTCCACAAGCTAAGATGAGCTTGCTCCAGAGGTCCTCCTGGCTGTCAAACTTGATGTCGGGGGCAGAGACGTAAGGTTCACTCTGAAGATACCGTTCCAGCTCCAAACATGTCTGACAGAAAGCACAAAACAAAACCAAAATATGAATTAATTTTTTATTTCAAGTTATTTTAATTTTCCCATAAAATCCCTCAGATCAACAAGATGCAAAGGGAAATAATATTATATATAATTTTAGGTAATTATATAGGTTATGAATATCTCCCCAATGCAAGTGCTGCTGCAATGAAGGTGTGTTGACTTCCATGATTTATTTTTTTTTTTTTTTGCTTTAACATATATTAATAAGAGATTTAAAAAAAAAGAAAACTAAGGATAGTTCTTCTGAATGACTTTCATGTTCAGTGAGAACATGAACACATACTGAAGAGCTCTCAAGAGGACAAAGGGGATGATCGTTGCCCAAACCTTTGAATTCATTCATTGCTAAGCTTACATATCACAGCTCTTATGTAGGCACCACTGTGAGCTCTAGAATACTGTGGGATGACTCATTTTCTTAGAAAAGAAGCCACTCAACTTCCTCTAAGCTTCATTCAGCCAAAGCCATTTCCTTACATAGACAGGCAAGCATGCAATTCAGCACCTTCTGTCTAACTTCTCTATCTTGTCCATCCATGCCAGACATTTTTTTAATTATTGTAAGATGTTGCAGAAATGTAGCATTAAAACTTTGATCTTAATCTTAATGTAAAGCATCAGAACAGGATGGACTTCTTCCCCATAAAAAGTTTAACCCGTTTTCCCAAACTCTTGCCATATATTTTCTAGCTACCCTTATGCACAATGTCGCAGGTCAGTGTTCCTTACATAATATATTCTCCATACCGAGGCACAAATCTAACATTGCAAATGAAAAGCAACTGCGGGGTACGCAGTTTCAAAGAAAAGTATCTACTGTATATTTGAGGCGGTGATTTCTCACCATACTGTTAAAAAACAACAATCTGTGCAGCATACATGATACAAACAGCGTAAGGCTATTCTTCGGAGCTGAACGTTTATCTGAAGCTATTTAAATGTCCGAGATGGCAGAAGAACTTGGCTCCGTGCCTGAAGCTCGAATGCCTGAAGGAAACTACTTGGATCCATTTCAATCACGTACCAACTACAACAGTCGCTTTGAAGGAAAATGGGAAAATGGATACAAACGGAGCATGCCCGTAAAGATTTACACTTAAACTCCATGACCCTCCGTTGTTTAATGTTCAGTCGTGTTTAACGCCAAATTGCTAAATGAGGGACCAGTTTATTTTGAAAATATCATCTATGGCTAGCTCAAGAGTGCATAATAAGACTTACGTCCCGTGCACTTGTAGTTGTTTGAAGCAGCTAAATCACAAAAAAATGATTTGCAACCATGAAAAAATAAGTTCATACTTCAGTTGACACACCGTTTAAATTGTTTGTTCCTTAGCTATACAGTTTTAAATAAAATCAGCACAATTTTAAACACTGTTGCGTCACGACCTCAATTTATAGAGAGATAACGTCAGCTAAAGACCTATGGCATAGATGCGTTAGCTGTTCATCCTCCAATAAATCTGTAAGTGCACGTACAGCACAAGGAAACTAGTTAAGATGATACTTGCTGTATGCATTTGTATTAGTAGTTTGTTTCAAACGTGGCTTTCTGACTTTGCAAAACTAGTTCAACATGAAATGATAACATGCTATAAACATAATGTCCAAAAATAAAAATTACAATTTCAACAACATCATAACTTATTTTAGTACCATAAACTTAATATTAACAAAATTAGCCTACTTGCAAGAGGAGACATGTATGCACCCGACAAACGATATTACAGAAAGCAGGAGACTCAGAATGACAGTTGTAAAGCTACCCAGCCAGTCAGATGGCAACTTGGCTGTGAGACTCCCGATACTTCTGGAATAGGTAGAAGTGGTGCTATTTTGCCAGTATCGTGTCTGTCAAATATAGCTAGAGTTTGTCTTAGCTATACGGCCAATCAGAACAGCAGGCGAACTGGTACTGGTATTTGGTTTAGTTTGAACTCCACTCAACACCAGTTTTAAGCATGTGAAAATGTGTTTAAAAGAATATTACCTGCTGCCAGTACTCTTCAAGGGATGGCAAAGCTGAAAAGTACCCCGTGTCATGAACGATTTGAAGCTCCTGAAAGATGCTGCACATGGGTAGAACATCCATTTTAATCCCAGATGTAACTAGCTACAGACTACAGACTTTGTTAAAAATTGAAGAGATGTAAAATGTCTGTATTCTTTACAGCAAGTGAACTTGGTGTACTTGCACATGCAATTGCACAGCAATTAAATGTTGTTTTGCTTCCCGTTCTCTGAACCGCTATGTCTCCTACTGTTGCTACTCTATTTGCAAACACTGAACTAACTGCAAGACCAGCTCTCTGTAAACTTCCCTATTCAAACCTTGCAGCCAACCTCCCCCCTCGTGACAACATTACGCTTCTGCAAAATCGACCAATAATCTCGAACCCGGTTGCCCGCGCGCCTATGGTATCACCTCTGACCAATCATAACCGTCTCCTGACATGCAATCGTCCTCTCGCGTTCTGCAATTGGTAAATTTGACTTAAGGCTCCGCCGTGCCCATTGGACGACACAGTTTCTATTTTTAGAATAGTATATATACGTTGCGCTTGCTGCTTTCCTGTGTAGATGTAGCCATTCGTCGGTCTCACTCTGCGGTCAGATGCCAAAGAGAGCGCTTCTAAGCGTAGCAGAAGTTTTCATCTTTTTTTGGAAGCACTTTATTAACTATTTAAGTCCCAGTTTGTAAACGTAGTGACACCATCTAGGAAACTGTATACAGAATATAATGAACACATAACTAGCTCAATAAAACGAGTTGTTGCAAATTCATGAAAAATAAGGAGTCTATGTAGCTTCCTTGAGCGTATTACGCCTGATCGCGACGGATTCCAGGCTATATCGGTGAAATAAGGAACTATTAAATGAGTTCAGTATAATAGCCTGTAAGTCTGTCTTATAAACTAAAGAATGCTGCTCACAAGAAAGATGCAGATTAAGTGATTCTAAGAAATTCTTTGGTTCTATATCGTATAAAATAATATGTCTCCATTCATCGGCTTGTTTGTATGCTACTGTAAAATTCCACAGGGGGAGCCAAGCGCCACATCACTTATGACTCAAATGTACCACACTTATTACCATCGTCGAGAGTAGATACCAAAGCCACGTTCTGACTCGACAGCAACGGGAAGTACCATATGTACGTACCTGTTTGAATACCATAGGTTTATAAAGCGATTATTTCAATTTATAATTGTGTTGAACACAAAGTGGGCTGTGGGCTAGCGAGTTATTTTGGGATTCTTTTTACAGTAAAATTATTATTAGACAAACCTTTACCCTTATTGTTAGGTATCATAATACAAATACTTTTCGGTGAATGGTTTTAAAATCAACTTGATATGCTCAGCAAATTGTGGTTTACAGACAAACAGTCATTATGTAGCACATTGTAGGTTAAAACGAGCTGTTAATCCATTATGACATAACATGCGTGGTGCATATGAAACAACATTTTAACAACATTTCAATGTCATTTTAGTTGATTTAAGTGATTTTAGTTGATTTAAATGACATACAATCATTCAGTTGAATTAATCTACAAAATGTAAAAAAAAAAAAAAAAAAATGCATGCGCTCATAGATGTCAATTTAAAGTAACATAAAACATATCCTGGTACCCACGTGTAATTGGCACAGTAATGCTGCAATGCTTTGCAGACATGTGCCTTATATAAAAGGTAAAATATACATAAAATATTTCCTAGAGTGTGTCATGTAGAAATTAAAAAAAAAAATGAATTGGGAAAATGTCCCATGGAGAGATATTTGGCCTCTGCACTTTGCAGAATAAGTTGTGTTGAGAGTCAGGGGTACAAAGCATTGCATCTTAAGGACATAGGCATCTTCATTTCCTGGTATTAGTCACATCCTGTCACCAGAGTTAGGTAAGCTTTCATCCGGTGGCATTTTGTAGTGTTAGGGTATACAACAAATGCAATAAAATATCCCTAAAATGCATTGACCTCAAGGTCATTTTAAAAGAAAAACAATTTGCACATTTGAACAGCGACCCAAGTGTTTACTCTAAACTGAGTACAATATGAACTGTGAATATAATATTTGCTTACTTCCTTTTTTTCATTTCGTGATTCAAGAAGTATTGGTTGCAGAAGAGAAGTTGTGACAAAGCCATGATTATTTAAAGACTTTTTTCTCTGTTCCAGAGTGCTTAGCCAAATAGTTGGTCATTTCACTCTTCTCTTCATGTGGTCCAGAAATTCAACTGCTACTGTTGTCAAGATACCAGTGTCTGAAAAGTCAGGGTTATATAAAGAGATCTAACTTGAATCATTACTTTCAAGGTTACACAGTGACCTTCAAACAGGCTACCCCATGTTACAGTGTATTTGAATAAATGCATTATATTGTAAAATATATATTTTTTAAATTAATACACTGTATGTAAATGTGGAATTCCCATGACAGCATTCATTTGCAATGTGACTATTTTGCCACATCCCATAATTGATTTTGCATTCTGCATACCACTTTGTTGAACTAAAAATACTTCCTCAATCTGTGAGAACACTCTTAAAAGAAACACCCTTTTTTATAATCTCAGAAGATATGTGATGAAGCTAATGTACACGAAAACAAACCACCTCATTCAGGAGTTAGAGAGAGCTGAGATAAACAACATTTTGGAACAGAACCTCTTTGTTTTAACGAGAAGCATGTTCTTGCACTAACCTCTGGAGAACTGAGTCTCTTTTGTGGTGCTCAGCTGTGGGCATACTTGTAGCTCTTAAGCATCTGATTTAGCCATATGGTTATGTCTTTGGAATGGCAAAGCTGGCACTGATCGTCATTTCATAGAAATTTTACATGCCGAGATAGGAGCGATGCTGTTGTATTTTTAGTCAAAAATGCCGGACACTTGCTGAGCAAGTTTTTTGAAACTGAGAAATTACCAGGGAGGATGTCACTGCTGTTTAAATACTATGTCTGCATTTTCATGGGGCTGAGCGATTTAGCACCCAGCCAAAACCTTGCCTCTAAAATATGTTGGAGCTTATAAGCATTGTTTAAGGCCTTGGGACTCTTTCCATTAATACAATGTCTTTGCAGCCATGGTATTGAGCTCTCTTCAATAGGGTCTCTTTACTGGTTGACAGGTAGCCCTAGACATGTATTTTAAGTTGTCCAGGGTTGTCATTTGAAGCAGTTTAGGAACCAAGTAGTTCTGTGTTGGAATCTGTTATTTTAAATCCCATTGGCTGAACCCAAGCTGTCACCAGTATGCTAGCCTCTCTGAGCAATGGCTTTGAAAAAAATAAGACTGATCATGTGTTAGATAATTCAATGCACAATTGTCAATCATGTGAATATGTTTTTTTGACAACACCATTGAAATCTCATGACTGTTCTCATAAAACAGTCAAAACAATGTTCATCTTGAGAACAAGGTATCCGGCGCATTAAAAATCAAGCAATTTCACAATACATGTTAATAAGCACTGGTCTTGCATTCCTATACCATTAATTTCTCCTAGTTTGAGGTTTCAGAATGAGTTTGCCACAACCCCCTCTGTCAAACCAGAAGAGTGCAGGGAAGCCCCTGCTCTCTTCCAAAACACAAGATGCCAACTGCCATCTCTTTTTTACCCCACAGATCGCCAGCTGAGTGGCACTGTGTTGGAGGAGAGCACTCAAAGACTTTGGGGGGTCCCCACTGACCTCAGAGGTCTGCTGGTGTCTGTCCCATGGAAAGAACCTCCTCCTCCTCCTTGCGCAGTGCTACAGCCAGGTATGCGCCACCCTGTAGGCCTTCCACAGTCAGCACTGACAGCATCCTGATTCAATGCAAGCCTGATTTTCTCATCCACACAGGGACAGAATTTTTAATAGGATTTACCAGATGAGCACAATGGGAGCAGATAACATAGCAGGTGATCAACAATTGATATTGGACATTTGCCAGGGCTGAGTAATGCTTTTAAAGGGATCTCACAGAGTTCAGTAGCACTACTCTAATAGGGATTATCTAAACTTAAGGCTTGATTTCACCCTATTACATTACCACATCTCCATGATTTGATGCTCTTTGCTGAAACTACTTAGTGCTTTTCATGGTATGGTTAAATTAGTTTATGGTCAAAGATCACAATCATGGTACAGGAAGCTCCACCAGCATAAGAAAGCCTAGCAAACAGTTTAAATAAAACATTAAGTACCTGAAGGTCTGACAATGTATGCACTGATAACAATATGCAGTGGATTCAGTATGATACCCTGTATGAGAGTGCCTGAGAGATTTTCTGAGAGAACCCACTTTAAGATCCTCAAACATCAAGATAATCATTACAATTTCCTCTGATAAGGACCACTGAGGTGGAATTTTGTTCCATTATAACTAGAATATGATTCAATGACATAATGCTGAGCAAATGAAATTTGCATCCCCAAAATAAAGTGAGACAAATTGAAGAAATGTAGCTAGGACTTGTAATTGGGATTGGAAACCTATCATTTTCGTTTTATGTTTGTGAAATCTTTCTCATAAAAGAGTGATTTTATTATTAAAATAACTGCCTGAAATAAATAAATATATGTATTTATTTAATTCAAGATCATATTGCCATTGGCACTTGACACACATGAAAAAATAAGCATTCTCCCAAACAATCAATGTTCTTTGTGTAGCTAATAAAGATGCATTGCATTCTTTGGCTGGATTTAAAAAATATTCAATCATAAATAAAATGAAAATAAAGTAATTGATTATAAATCAATTCAGATACATCAATCACCCTAAAAAATAGAAGAAAATCAATATTCATTCTTCTTCAACATTCTATAAATTAGTGCCATGCCAGGGTGCACCACTGAGGGAGGTGCTCATTGGCTACTGGTGACCTCGCATAATCTGTACTGTATGTGTTTGAGAGAATTGATTTATTATTTTGTGCAGTTTCTTTCTCTGCTGTTTCGCTTGATATTACCCTTTGTGCTACCGGGACCGAATCAGGATTATACATTTACCTAAATGACATTTGTGTTTCATTCTAGGCTAAAGAAGATTTTGGCTGCTTTTAAGTCTTAAATAACTATATAAAACAAAACAATGCTTAATGTTTAATAACAGAGATTAGATCCATGACAGAATGATGATATCCTCCATACTAGATAGTTGAACATATAAAATTTCTGATCACAACATTCACTGAATTTTCAGTGGTTTAATCAACTTTGTAGCACCTGTGGTGTTCCCGGTCAAAAGTGACCGGCACAGATAATGAATGGGTAATACTAGATTGTTTTCATTTCTTTCCATCCACACCAACTTTTGTGCCCAATCCCCTCACATGAATAACTTCACAGAATAAACTATGTATCACCAAAGTAAGGGGGAAAATGAACATAATACAAGGGTTAAGTTTACATTGACTGTGGAAGAAGTTCAAGAAATGGTGGTCTGTACTGATCCATTCGTGTTACCATTATTAACCTTTTTTGACACTCAAGATTTTAAATCTATATTGGCATTACTTTTTTATATCATCAATTAACTTACAATTAATATTGATGGAAAATCTTCATTCAATCATCTTCTATCTTGTGAATAAAATGTCTTCCACTTAAAAAAAAAAAAAACATGGATTGAGACCATGAATGCTGCAAAAACTAGTAAGGTTGTTTACTGACCCAAATGTACTGAAGACAGGTTTTATGGAGAGAGAAAAACACACAGGAACAGAATCAGCACAAGATCTTCATCTGACTGGAAAATCTGGAGAACAGGTCAATGCTCATTGTGTTGCACAGAGGAGATTATTCAGTGATTGAAGTTGTTTTTCCCCATGATTTAATGTGCACCATTCTATAGGCATTATTCAGGGATGTGGAATGTGAAGTATTTCAGTATTTTCGGCAACCATCTGTGGGAACTCGGGTCTCACGTTAAAAGGAGGCCCTTATCAAACAGTGATGTAAACAGCCTCGCTGCCACTGACTGAGGATTTCAGGACTGACTGAATGTGTTTGACACTCAGGGGCGGGGCTGGCCAGGGGGAACCTATGAGGTCACAATTACCAGAGGAATCTGGAATTTTCAAGGTGAAAGAAATATTCTTTGCAAAGGTGCCCCTGCCTCCTTTTAATGTGTGTGTGTGTGTGTGTGTGTGTGTGTGTGTGTGTGTGTGTGTGTGTGTGTGTGTGTGTGTGTGTGTGTGTGTGTGTGTGTGTGTGTGTGTGTGTGTGTGTTGTTTTTTTTAAATAGGGGAGAATAGGGGGATTTCATCACATGCTTTGATGTAAGTGTCTCTTTGAACATATTGTGCCATACAGAGTCTTTTCAGAGTAGGTGGTTGTACTGAGGCAATGCCTCTCTTCAGTTATTTCTTTCTTAGAAAGAAAAATAACACCTTCATAGCCTTAAAACAGCTACCATGGATACAACGGGACACCATTCCCTTTTCAAAACTACTGGGATTTTTTCTGAAAAGCAGCTCTTTTTTGAAAGTTTTGCACATTTGCAAAATGCCATCTATATGAAGTTAAACTGCAAGTGATGTTAAATTAGAGATATCTACCTTTGTATTATTGTGTCATTGAGTTAAAGTATTCTTATTAAGCAATAAATAAACAACTAAATAAATATTTTACTATAATCTGCTATACTGTAATAATACTGCATTGTTGGTCATGAACAAACAATTTCCCCATTCCACCAGCCTTGAGTGTCAGTTTGAGTAACCTGGAAGCCTGAGTAAACAGCAGTGCTGTGAAAAAAGCAGTTTTCATGAAACATGGTGACAGATTGAAGATATCAGATGGTTTTGATATTGAATGCTGGCCTACTAACAGCTACTCGCTATTGTCCTTCCCCAAAATGTGACACCAAATCCCTACATGCTCTGTGTACTCAAACTGAAATTGCCCTCCTCCAATTTCTTTTATTTCTCTTACAAACAGCCTCCCCCACCGCAACCCCCACCCCTGACTCACCAAAGCAGTAGGTCAATGCCCAAGGGACCATTGTCCTTACGACCTAAACAATTAGTCTCCAGTGCTTATCTTTTATCAGGCCCTAAATCTACTGCCTATCACTGGAATCTATGTCATTGTAGTGTTTCAGAAACAGAACTCTATTATTGTTAATGTGGGTCTGAGTGAATATATGGAATTGCACAGTTTAAATGATAAAAGGAAAGCATGTTTTGCCCTGTTTCTGCACCTCTCCTCACTGGCAGGCTGAAATGCCCTTGTGACCGGCAGCAGAATTAGATTCAGTTCAGGTTAAAAGTTGAAAGGGGAGGGGGCAGTGAGACTTTAGAGGGCTGAGTGGAGGACAGTGGAGGTTGGTGGCTTGCACTTTACAACGTTGCTTTTTATAGGACTACCTCTATTGGTTGATCTGTTGAGGAAATAACTACATGTGGTTGGAGGTCTTTCTCCGGCATGTTGCGAGGTGGTCAATGTGCATGCAGAAACCTTGATTACCTACTCACTTTAGCCCCGGTGGTGAAGCAGTTTTTGTCCTGATATTTTCATCATTGTGATTTGCATTCCAAATATGGCTCTGATTTCATAAAAAAACAACTATAACTGAAATCAAGGAGCTCTGCCACTTTTTTTCCACCAAGATCTTTTAAACAAACTGTGGCACAAACAGCTTTAATCTGGACCAAGGAGCGCATGCTTTTCTTACAATTCAAAGTCAGCTAATCCTTTTAGGCAATAGTCTTCTGATTATCAGTATGATCAAATAGATTCAGAGCTGTCTGAGGCAGTGCTTTGCTTAAACTGTAGTCTGCATTCAAAAATCCCAGTTGGTACAGACAAGAGAGTATTGAATCTGTTAGATGGCTCCTCATCACCAAATCTGCTGCTTTTGTGTCTTTTGAATAGGAAAGATGGCTGCTCTCTTCCCCTTCTTAAGTGCATATTCTCTCTGTGAACACACAAAATTTAATGACTCACGATATACAACTGAAAACAATACACACACTCATTATGATTTATATCCTCTAATAACCATATACATGCATACACACACCAACATCTGTCACCCTCAGACTAATAGTGAGAAAGTGAAAAATCCAAATGAGATATATGTGTGGAAAACATGGGGAACAGTGAAAGAAACAATGCTGTCACCGTAACAACCATTTTCTATTCATTTCAAAAGTATCACATTGATGTTGGCATGAGCAATACATGTTGTCAAGGTTGACAATAAAAAATACATTACTAATAATATTAGTGTTTCCACAGACAAAGTGAGAATGTCCATAACGATAGTATCATGATGTCATCCTTATTTGTTCATGTAAACAATGTTCCTCTACGAGATCTAAAGTATGAAAGTGGGATATCAGTAACGGCTGCCAGCACCATGGTAACGGTAGAGTAAACATAAAACAGTTACGTGCATGAGTGCGGCTCAACACACACTGATATCTTCATTGCAGTGGTTTCAGTATGAGTAATGCATTAGGTGCTATCTGTAGAGCTGAAGGCCTTTATTGCTAGCTCATTTCCTTCAAACTGGCAAAGTTTGAATAATTGCAAGCTCTCTGTTCCGTTGAAGCGACTTCCTGTCATGTGCAAAACGTGGCACTTAAATATTCATCACTTGAGACAAAGACTTCCAATATGGGCATGCATCCCAATCATAGATGCATTAGATTTTATTTATATATACGGAACTGTAACTGTGATTGTGATGCAAAGAATGCACTTATGCCCCATTTTTACGATTCTTTCCTTTTAAAAGGTATTCTTATCCAGGGCAGCTTACAGAGGCTAAACATCAGCTGAGCACTATAAATCATACAGAGTCAAATAGCAAGCGACAAAGTGCTGCAGTGACTCCATCTCCCTGCACTAACTGTTCCCAATTCACCAAAGCAATTTAGGTGTCAAAGGGCTGTTACAAGAATGCAGGCCAACCAGCGGCCAGTGAGGGCAAGTGCTCACTCAACCGACATACAGTACACAACTCTCATCTTTTTTTATTCAATTAGCCGAAAAGCAGGGAAGATGAACTCTCTGAGGACAGAGGAAACTCTCTCAGCCATTAGTTATCACTGGAGGGGTATGGATCGGATGCTTCCTCCTTCTGTCTCTTCATTATTTCTCATTAATAATTGAAGATTTTTTTGTGTGAATTTTCATATTTTACATAAAAAATATGTGGTATATTTACATAAGTTAATATTCAATATACTTGCATGTATTTATTTTTTTGTTTGCAGTACTTGAACCACCATTACTCAAGGTCCAAACGCTTATTAGAGAGATTAACTGGGTCAACCTAAGCAGAGCAGACACAGTTTAAATTAGTGCAGGTGCAAGCATATGCACTGGGAGGATGAGAGTGGTGAGTGACTCTGCTGGTCTGAATGTGGAGGGCTGCTCTCTCCTTCACTGGAGGGCCAGAGAGGAAACGGACAGTGCCCACAGTGGGGGAGGGATGGATTTCCAGACCACGACATGCCCTTATCAGAGAAACAGATGAGGGCTACAGTCAGAAGCAAGGGAGAAGAAATGAGAGGGACTAGCCACTGGAATGAAGGGTGGGGGATGGGAAAATCTCAAATGGGAAGCATGGTTATGGATTGGATTGGAAGAGCTGGGTAATGCCTGGAGGCACCCTATCTGAGTGTAGCTGCAGTCGACCAAGCATCATGGGACAGTGTGATGGCCTGAACTGCAGAATGGATGGAATCATTGAATGACGGATTGGTTCTTCGGCTACAGGGTCTGAAAAATTTGTTGTGACTGCCTACTGTCAGCATTCTACCAGCACTCATGGTTCTTGTAAGCTGCTATGCCAGGTGATGAATTAAAATTTCTTGAAAAGAAACACACTAAATATACTAGTTGGCAAAGTAGGTTAACCTTGAAAAATTTGTTAGAGAACAGGTTAAGTTACATACTGTAGCATTATTAATCCAATATAACATTGTTACATTCAAGTAGTGTGCAATGGCAGGCAATGCTACTGTTTTGTCAAAAATATCAATGAGTGGAAACAATGCACAACACAAATTTAACATGCTTTTTGATTTCTCTCCTGTTGTGTTGCAATATCTTTCATATCTAACATAAAGAAAATTTTGTGCAACAAGCCATTGTAATAATGGACTATAATATTTACAATATTGCATGATTATAGTGGCTTTCATTATGCAATCTTGATAAACTGTTTTGTGAAGAGGAAAACTCACTTTAGCCTCCACCAGTGTGTCGCCTGGGCCTGTGTGACACACAGCTGCCTTCTTGGATCAACGGGTATAACAGCTGAGGTGGAGAATGGGGGAGTCGTTAACGAATGGGATGATCAGGTAGGCGAATTCAGCAAGCCAAGCTAAGAATTTTGCCAAGACATTGGGTAACCCTCTACATTCTTGCAATCAATGGCATGGAATGCAACATGAATGCTGGCAATATGCATGTATCATATTTCAATAATAGGCAACACAGAATATGACAAAAAGCTAATGTTTTAATCAAGCTAGACTTTCTCTCTCCCCCCTTAAAATACAAGGGTGGTTGGGATTACAAATTTGCAATCAGAGATGAATTCAGTCAGGACCGTAGTCTTTTTTGGTGCTGAGGAGCTATCTGGCAGTCTATCTCATTTTTAGCCACAATTACAGACTTAGTGTGCTTTATAGAGCGAATCCTACGCAGGTGTAAACACACAGCACAGGACATTGAGTGAAGTGTAATATTTTGTGGCTTGAGTCTCTGCCAAAGTATTTGTCTCTGCCACAGCTTGCAAGGATTTGCAAAACCGTTTTTTTTTTTCTTTTTAAACTAATGTTTTCATAATTCTTGGAACCATACCTACCTGTAATACCATAAGTTGAGATAGCATTATATCTATAGATTCCTTAACTCATGAATGCAGGCTTTTGTGTGTATTATGTGTTACTAAAACAAAGTCTTGTTTACCGCTTTGTTTCCTCAGACAAGAGTGGGGCAGCAGCCAGCAAAGGCAGCAGCAACCTTTCATGGTCTTTTTTCCCTCAATGAAATGGTGTGAATATTGAATATCATGCACTTTGCATCATGCACATGATGTGTGATACTAATTTCTGTCTTCAGCTATATGTAGGGTTGGCTTCATTACTGCTGCAGTTTACAGACATGTTATACTGTCTTTCATCTTTATAGCCAAGATTGTTACTGGATAAATGTTGATTTGGAGTTGCACCTTACTGTACCAGGACATCCAGGTATCCCAAGTAAACTTGCCCTATTTGGTTTTGTTATCAATGTGTTCGTCACACTTTCATCAAGCATAAAACAACCAGTTTTTATATTCTATTTTCTATACTCCATATTCTATATTTTTATATTATGTTCTTGGGGTACAAGATTGAATATATTTATGCATTGTATGGCATTAACAATTTGCAACAGTTCTGGTTCGAATCTCATGCTTGATTTTTATTTAAAATGGGCCTTCCTGCTTACGACTGCTTCGTATGATCAGAATACAATAAACAGAACCAGACATTCTAAAGATATGTCCACATTTCACTGCGTAAACCGTGAGTCACTCCATAGGAACTGCATTACTCAAACATCAAGTGAATGCCGATAATTCAGCAAGTGATTTTGAACATGATTTTGTTTAAACCACTTTAGAGTGTGTTTCCTATCAAAAGTCCTCTTGCAGTTTTTTTCCATTGTATATATCTAATATTTCATTATTGTTTTTGTATTTGAACAAAAATTAGGTTGAAATGCATATACACAACTTTGGCTGTATACTTGCAGATTTAAGAGGTCAAATCCATGGCCAAAGACTTCTTCCTTTCCACAGTTTTCCAGGACTCTCAGAAAATAATGTGTATGGCTGAGTGGGTGGGTGGGTGTGGGTGCGTGGGTGGGTGGGAGTGCATGCATGATTTTTAGAACTGTGTCTTGCCTAAAACATGAACAGGGAGCCAAAGTACATCACCTGAAGCAATGTATAAAACATTTCAAAAATGCTGAAATGCATGTTAGTTGTATATATGTATTTTATTTTATAAGGTGATATATCACATCAAACAAACTATGGTTTCAATCTCTGACATGCTATAATTTCACTTTATGATAATGTACATGTGTGGGAGTGAAATCTGTTTACAGCTTTATACAGGTAGGTTAAGGGAACAATAAAGTAATTATATTATTTATACTCCATCACATACTTTATTGTTTTTATGTGATATGAATTTGTTATTATGGTTGTTGAGATCCAAGCTTGTGCATGCTCACATTGTCCCTTGGTATAAAATCTTTGTTAGTGTAGTGCACAATGCTTTATGTGGTACAGCCCTGGGAACAGCTGAAAGGCTTTGGTTAATTCCTTCCATGTTGTACATTTTGATATAACATGTTCACATTGTTGGGTTTGACGATCAGTCATTGACGACAGCCATTGAAAATTAACCATTCTGTGATACAAAGTGCTAAGCACAGTACAATGGTATCTCACAATGAGAATTACTTGAAGGACTAAAGTTGAAAGACCCAATGGCAATGCACACATAGATAAAACTGAAAATACAAACTGTATATAAACTGTATTCTAAACTGTGGTTTAGAACTCATTGTTTCTAAGCTCTGCATGTGTATGTAAACGTTTGTGTATGTGTGTGTGTGTGTGTGTGTGTGTGTGTGTGTGTGTGTTTGAGAGAGTGAGAGAGAGAGAGAGAGAGAGAGTGTTTTACAGTACTAATGATTTGCACCATGGTCCATGATTGGTATGACCCAGCTACCATGCCGCGTCGAACTGGACAGGACACAATTGGCTAACATCTAGCAAGCTGGGAGGGATCAGGTTTGTCAGACATTCACCAATACCATTGTTCATTAGCATTGCCTCGGACAGACTGACTGCGGTCAAATAGCATAGTGTAATAAATACAGTCATCCAGAATACAATGGATGTGTTGCTCAACTTGTGGACTGCAGAACTCATATACACACTGAAATGTACTTGCATTCATTGAACATAGATCTAGCATTTCCCCATGATGACCTTACCTGGTTGTGTACTTTACAATGGTATGCCATTTGTTTACACTGTCATCCCCCATCCCTTTGTCACTTCCTCAGCTAAGTCCCACCCACAGGACATGCATACAATTCTTCAACCTTTTTTCCCCTCCACATGCACTATTGTGTCACCAGCATTGTTCCTTCTTGCCGGTATTTCTTCATCATGCCTTTCAACTGTGCTGTCTTTCAACATGTCTTTTATCTATCATCTTCCTATTGTTCCCATGAAAGAATGTCTTTCACACACCTGTTTTGACCTTGAGGTTATTCTGAGCAAGGCATGCTTTGCTCTGTATGTCTGTTGTTGAGGTAGATACATCAAGACATTATATTTTCTAGACCTAACATATTTCAGTGACAATACATAGACAACAGACTACAAATCAATACAAGCACTGATATCTGTGTAACATCTATGATCTAATAAGACATTTAAGAGACAAACAATTTCACCACCTGTCAAAACTACCTGTAGGCCTACATTTTTTGATCTGAAAAAAAAGTGGGAATAAGAACAAACCTAGTTTTGCATACACATTTAAAAGACCAACATTCATATTAGACTCAGCAGATCTAATATGAATGACTGGTAAAGGTATGAGCTCATCATGACACGGCGGCCCATGGGCAAAACCCTGTATGTAAACAAAGGGCTGTAATGGTCAAACAGCGCCATTAGAATGAGGCAGCTGATGTTTGCATTTGCTCAGTGGACACCACAGCCCAGCTGAACATGACTCACACTGTCCCATGACCGTGACTGGCCACCAATGAACCGGATACACAAGCAAAGCATGAGGTGATACCAGGCAAGCTTGATGAAGGAAACACACAAAAAAAACAACCATCTCAGGAAAGCATTCAATTAAAAACACAAAAACAGAACTGGCATGCCACAGATCCTCCATTCTTGTATGTTCTGAGGGACACCTGGTATCTTTATAGGAATACCTTCAATGCCACAAAGTGTTATTAGAACAGGAAGCAGGGAGAAAATATTGTAAAACATTCACTAAATTAGACAGTCACAGACATGCACACAAACACACACGTACATGCACACACATTATAAATTCTGTGCATGCCAGACGCTACCCTTTTCAGATGTAGCGAGCTGCATCTGTTGAATGCGTGATGTGCCGGGTTGATGGTTAGCATGAAGCCACAGGCGCTGTTTCGCTGCCCACCTCCCCCGCATACGGCAACACCGTAATTTATTAGAGCAATGGGAGGAGATGTGATGAGATATTCCTCACCCCATAATGAAAAACTATATTTCATTTCACAGGAGATGTACGCCACTGGTGTAGTTAAGCCAGGCATACAGTACAGTACATATGGGAATGACATAAATTTCACTCGTTTTTGGAAGCCCTAAAATAGAGCAAAATTATAAAAGTGATTTATTTCAGGCCAGTTTATTATATTGCAACGGTAAACCAAATTCAAGCCTTGTATATCTGTGACTAATACTTATATGTTATTTTTTATTTCCTCCCATTAAGCAGTGGAGGTGAAAAGCCACTTTCTGCCCCAGACTGGAACCCTGTGACCTTTGTACCATAGTGCTGCATAATGTAGCAAAGTGTTCCTCTGCGTTTACTACTGCTAAAGGTTTTAAAATGCATGATTGTTACTCTCCACAATTATCTGTAGGCTCCTTTCAAATGGCCTTACTTATTGAGTTTCAGCCTCGGGACTCAGCCCTGAACTCCTCTAGAATTACAAATGGGAGTTTAGGATTTCCAGCTGAAATCATGGACGGCTCACTTAGAAATAAAACTGGCATAATCTGTGTTCATTTAATGAACGGTGCGTTCATGGTTCCAAGTGTGTTTTGTTCAGAATACTGAGCAAATCTCTGTACACCTCTGGCAGTAAATGCACATTAAACATATGAAATAGGCCATACATCACGAGGGGAAGCTGAGAGTGGAGTAAGTATAGATATCAGTTCTACATCACAGAATATTATATGCCAATGAATAATAATTTTATCACATGTCGATGAATAATAATTTTATTGTATTTCCATGCTTATACGATCATTTGGATTTATGGTACAACAGGGGTATTCTCTGTCAATTTTCACACTAAATAATGGATATACACATAAACGTAAATAATGTATATACAAATAAATTTAAAAAAATAAAAACTGCAAGCAGCAATTACAGGACCAAGCACTGACAGGCACAATAAAATTCAAAAAGGGTGAAAAATCAAATGCGGTGGACATTGTAAACCTTTGAGACACATTTTGATGATGAGTAAGGTAATACACTGATGTTACAGTCAGATATCTAGGGTTTGCATCATTGATTGCAAGTTATTGTCACAATTCAGCCATTTCAAATGATGGTATGCAGTTTGATTATGGAATTTTTGTAGTTATTCTCTATTCATGTACTAGTTTTTATACATTTCAGTCAGGTAGTCAGGCTTAACTGAAATTCTCAGATAATTAATAATCATGTAGTTACACAGCTTCATGAGTATGAATTTCATTCTGTCCTACCCAGCATTAATCTTAATTCTGATTTAAGAACAGTTCAGTAATTTAAACATGTGAGCCAAGGTTTCTGTTTTCCAGCAGATCAAAGCACAAACCTTTACCAAGGCTTGCCAGTGCAATTCAGAGATTGTATTCTATTGTGGAAAACGATGGGTTAACAATGAACAGTGCATGGTGCTGAATCAGGAAGACCAGAGATAAATGGAGCGTATAAAGAGACAGACTTAGACAAAGCAAAGAGAATTCCTTCCTGTATGGGGAGGAATAGGGGAAACACTTGAGATAAATTATTGGCTCTGATACGAGGAAGAAGGGGGATATCATGTCATCTCCAGACTGTTTGAGAACCATTCTGACCATATACCAGAACAAGCATGCAATGGTTGTTGCCCGCGCTGTGACTCATTTCTGGTCTGTGATATTTGCATTGGGTCGGATCCAAAACATTCCCTCCCTTCTCTCACGTCCATATCTCTTGCTGTTCTCTGGCTGGGGCCTTGGACGCTTCGCTGTGTGAGCGTGACAGTCACCCAATACCGTAGTCCTGGCCAGTCACCATGGGCAGTCTGGCAGAAATTATCTCGATGTGACAGCCTGGATGCGCTGTGAGGAGGTGTGCGAAGGAACGATCGAGGGCAGAGGTGGTTACGCTGCCTCGAAACGTCTAAAAACGCGCGTGGAAAAGTGGGTCAGTGGAGCTCAGAGGGGCCCTGGGCTCAGCGCATGGGTCTGCATGTCGTCTCGCGCTATCAGATGCTGACAGCAGTATGTGTGAGCGCGACGACAAGAGTGCCGATCCCTGAAAAGGCCACGGCCGATGACCTGCACCCAAGCACAAGCCGTGCTTCCTGCACTACGCATCCTAGATCTCCTAAACTTAACAAGCTGGGTTTCATTTCAGGGATCAAATGCCCTTTTCTGGAAAACTTGTGTCTTGTTTGAACACTGAGTGCCACCCACAAAGTAAATCAACAATGTAAACACCAATGTGGCAGCATGGTAGTAGAATGAGTGTTTACCATGTCAAGCAAGGCATTCAACACGGGGGCTTTCTTTCCCAGTGAGTAAAAATAAACAGAGTATCAGATTGGCATTGTTGAGCTAAAAAAGAAAGACATTTATATAAAATTGGATTTAGACAGCACAGCTTGAGTTTGACCAATTACTAGGAAGATTGCTTTCTCTTGTGTAAGAATGTGCTGGCCGAATTTGCAGAGGGGCACAGGATCATCCCCCGGAAGAATCTATTTCGTTTTGAGACAGTTTGTTTTTGAAACAAGATGCCTTTTCTGACATGCAATTACCACCAACTCAGAGGTAACTATATAATTAGCTATTGCACACCACTATCATTTCTCTTCTGAGTCACCAACCCTCACGTACAGGCCATTCCGGAGATTCCCAAGGTTAGATTTGAGAGATACCCATTGCCCATTTCGAACCTGACAATACTATACCGTAATTACCAGAGGCCTTGATATTTAACGTGAAATTGGTACCCTAACCTTTAGTGTTTGCTTGTGACACCAAGCCTCCCCCCCCACAGCACACACAAATAGCAGGGAACAATCATTTGGGGGGGTGGGGGTAGTTGCTCCCTGCTGAGTGAGATGCAGTGTGTCTCTGAGTGTTGACTGCAGCTCAGGACCTGGTCAAGCACACCCCTGTGAATCTGTCGAATGTCATCGCCTGCCTTCTGCTGTGCGTAGCACACAGTGCACTGGATGTGATGAGTGCTGGGAGATGTTCTTTATTGCTTGGAAAGCTTTGTGGACAGTAATGCACCCAGTGGCACTGTCCATGTGTATTTCTATATGTAGAAGGCTTATTAGCCACTGTGCATGGTTCTACCGATGCTGCTAGCTGCTAATTGGTTCCCCCAAATAGTTCCCCTTGCAACACTGAGCTGTGACGTTGACACCACTCATAGAGGTTGCATGACAACAAAAGCAGCGAGCAGACTACAAACTTGTGAAGGAAGGGCCTCATTAATCCAACAAAATACAAAATAAAAATCACCCCACAGAATTAAACCATACACTTAAATGTATAGGAAAATGATTGCAATAGAATTCAACAGAAGATAACAGTTCATGGGTGGTATGCAGGCATTCATCTCAACATGACCTCACTGTAAGACGTACCCTTTTAAACAGTCAGGGAGTGCTCTGGAATTACTGTTTTTAAACCATGTTGCGCAACACTTCCACAATAACAATGTGGAATCTTGAGTAGGCACACAAGTGCATGCTTGCTCTTGGCTGCAAGCAGGGAAATCTAAAAGGCACCGGTATCCGTCATTAAGATGTCTTACTTGAGCGTAGTGGAAAACAAGCCAGTCACAGTAAGTCAACATTGTTCCTCCCAGCTGAACCTTAGGTCTGTAAGCAGTAGCCACATGACCTTACACGTGAAGGCACAGTTACTCTCATTTGCTGTTTACATTAGTGATTGTTGTCTAAGTTCTTTTCAGGGATTCCATGACAAAGGAGTGAGGATTGAAAAGCTGTAATTTTAAAACACCTGTCAAACACTGTCATCATGACCTTGTGTTAAACAAAAAACATGATGGTGTGCACAAAAAAAACCCTCACACACACACACATGCACACACACACAAACACACACTATACTATATGGGCAGACAGACATATTCACAAATTCTATCACTATTTCCATTGATAAAAAAAAAATAAAATAAAGGGGCTTGTCTTAATTTTAACAAATCTGACATATTCACATTAAAGATAAAAGTGGTCTCTAATTTTGCATATAAATATTGTTTTAATGTAAAAAGTATGATGTCTTTGTCAAGGACTGACATTGTTTTAGCTATTAATTATTATGAAGAAATTATTTTCAGATATTATGGAATCAAATTAGTTGTAGCACAGATATGCTACTGCATTTTGTATTGTAGTTTTACATGTGAACGAGAATGTTTTATATGGACAATCCCAAGCTGGCAAAACAGTTGCGCCGTGCTTTGTGTGGCAGCCATTGACTGAGGTCACTGTTATTGTTCATTCATTATCTTCATCTTCAGTCATTGTGCAGTCATCCTCTGCTGAATGGCTGAATAGACCATTTTATGCTCTTTGATAAACTTTTGACCTCAACTTATCTGACCAACTCTCTCATTCAAATCTGTTGCTCCATCCCATGTATTGAATACAGCAGAAAACGTTTTTCTGATGCATGTTAAATGTATGGATGGATAAGTGTGTGTGTCTTTGTATGTGCATGCTTATGAATGTGTGTGTGTATGTGTGTGTGTGTGTGTTAGAGAGAGAGAGTCTGTGATCTGTATTCCCTTGGTCTAACCATCACCCTTGTTTTAGTTCTTGGCCTTATTCTTTCCTCTTCACGTCAATCTGATTATTGATTTGTCTTTGAAGAATTTTCTTTTATATCATTGTCTCTTTCATTCTGTTTCCTTCACATTTGATCAAATTACTTTATTCCTCTCATCAGTCTTTAATAAAATCAAAGCTAGACAGACAATTCTGAAACTAATGCAATACCTCTACAACCCAGAGGGGCACAAAAAAATGAAAATATAAAGATATATTTTACTGATAATTGAAAGATGTCTGTACCTCTATATCTACACAAACAAAAGCACAATATAATGACTGGGGGACAAAAAACAACCTTCTGTCAGAATTTTCTTTAAGGGTTTTTGCAGTTCAATTAATATTGACTGTTACTGGCATATGCTATTCTGTTTAGTTACAAATGAAACACATTTCTATTTTGCCATCTGGCTGACTAGCCTAATAAAATGGACTTTTACAGTCATTGGTTGGACTCTCTAGTTTAGCTAGTTTCCTGTGCAGGGAGGAAGTGCGGAGAGTGGAATAGCATTTCACTGAAATGCTCATGTTTTGCATCAAAGTTTCAATGGCACCATATAGATGCAAAAACTGTACACACTCAATAGAATGAATAAAAAAATCATAAGTTTTTGACTAACCAACGGCATTAATTCAACAAAAAAGGTAGTGTCATGTAAATTTCCTTTCATGATAGAAACCCATTCATCAGCAACCCAAAGAATCTCATTGCTGGCAAAACTCTCTTTTAGGTAAGGTATGGATGAATACAAGAGCACAATGCACAACATGCGGCCTCTTATGTTAAACATGACTTTCAAATGTAATGGGTGACTGGGAGGAAAAAAATGATATAAACTCTGTGTAGTAGGTAGGAGGGCTGAAGCAGACAGATCTGTATTTTCAGTTTGTCTTGATGGCCTGATTTGCATTTTTCCCAAAAGGTCACTCGCAATGTTTAAGCCCAACATTGTTTTTTTGTGACATCTTACTATTACAAATAATATGGTATTTCCTAATGCTATTAGAAAAGTATTAGTGATGATATAACACAAATTGAATTTTTGGCCATGGAAACGCAAGTGACCTTTGGGAGCTGAAGAGCATTATATATTCCTACTGTAGCAAGCGCTTCCCCACCCTGCAAGGTGGAGTCTTTAAAATTCATAAATGCATGTGTGTGAAGGTGAAGACAAGGCTTTTCATGTCTTCTCTTTTCAAACAAAGACGTTGCCAACATTTTTTTTTTTTTGTTCAAATGTTCAAACAACTTACTTAAATTGCATCAAAACCCCTTATCCTGCAAAAACGGTAATTCAAATACTGCATGCCTATTGCTTTGAGCATTTGGAATTATTATTGCACACCATAAATAAAATGTGT
Source organism: Albula goreensis (assembly GCA_022829145.1). Taxonomy (NCBI): domain Eukaryota; kingdom Metazoa; phylum Chordata; class Actinopteri; order Albuliformes; family Albulidae; genus Albula; species Albula goreensis. The sequence goes on along the minus strand of CM040753.1, from coordinate 8,390,502 downwards.
AACCCTTCCTGTCTACTGCACATTTGTCATTGATGCACAATTAAATCTTAAAATATGATACAATTAAGCAAAGCAAAACAAGCGGACAGTAAATGCACAGTGACTGAATGTTATCAGCAGTGCCATACCTTGCCTCATCAATACCGCTGTAAACGGATGGGATTCTGAGTGATTCAGAAGCCCTGGGCTGGACAGGGGCCCAACCAAAGTCATCAGCAGGCCAAGGGATGGAGGGTCATATCTTTTCATGGGTCCCCTGATTCCCTGGCTGTACCCCAAAAATGTCCTAAGGACCCAATTGTGGAATGTGCAGTGTTGTGCAGTTTTTTTTTTTTTTTTTTACTGGGGATATGTGAAGAAAAAAAGAGAAGGAGAGAAGGTGCGGCAAATCCCTCCGGTAGTTGTTTAAAAATGGGGAGGGAAGGTGGCAGTGATTCCCTGGCTCTCAGTCCTCAGTCATCAGTCTGTTTTAAAGATGTGTAATTGTCATGGGTCATGGGCAAGTCATGGAATTGCTTCACTCACTTGGGCTGAAAATGCATGGGTAAATCAGACCAAGGATTTACATGATTAGTGTTCATATGCTTAATTTAGATTTGTTTTCTAAACCATTACAAATCGATCACTGGTTAAATTTACTCATTTGACTTATTCCTCACATTTAGGCCCGGATTTACCTGAGTCAGTGAAGTGAACTTTAAGAAAATGTTTTCTAATACAACATTAGCAAAATGTTGCCTATTAATCTAATAGACTGCATTCAAAAATAAAAAACCTTCCTTGGTTCCATTCAGAAAATTTTGTTTAGGTGGAACAAAAGCAGTATTTGTTGTGCTTGCTATTCTGATGAACAATTCTTTGGTTGAATTCAGAGGTCTAATCATGGTATATATATATATAGAACAGGGATACCATGATTAAAGCAGAATGAGCATTCCTTGTTAATTTTTTTATTCTCTCAGTTCTTCTAATCCATTTCCTGCAAAATATTTTATATATTTTAATCAATTTCAGTGACAGTCCCTGAATAGTGAAACCATTTAAATAAATATCGGTTTCATTTCCATTAACATTTAAGCCAGCTTGCCCACAGGTTTCTGCCTAGAGTGCCGGGCTGTTGTATCCTGCTGTGTGGATCGGCCTTCACTTCCAATCTCTGCAACTGTTAGTGTTTTATCTGGCCTTTACAATGTGAATAACTTTGAGAGAATTGCACGGGGTTAGCAGAGCCTGAGTTCACATTCATTTATACACAAAGGGCGAGTGGCTGGAAGTGCAGAGGAAATTGACAGAGGTTCCAGCCCATGCATACAGAGGGATTATGGATAACTGCCTAAAAATCCAGCTAAATAAATTCAGACCAACCGTTGTCGATGAGACATTAAGTTTTTTTTTTACTCCTCAGTATTCAGTAAGTACAAGACTGAATCACTGCTGTAATACCCGATCATAGCGTAATCTCGTGGAAAGATTTTCATCATTTCAGATCAACACCCACCCTGGAAGTCTCCTGGAAGAAAATCCAGGAAGAATTACAGGTTTTCTTTCTTTAGAAATAACATTACCACCCCTCAGTTTCCCCCGCCCCGGTCGACATTTACAATTACAATGAACCTTACCTCTACCTGTACCTACATGTGCTTTTTATACTTTGGGAACAAAACATCGCAGTGTTGCAATGAGATGCCCCACTCAGGTCCTGACATGCTGCCACTTCTTCACACACGAATCAGGAAAGTTTCCTGGCATGAGTATGAGTAAGTGACAGCAGTCAGATAAAGCATACCTGGGCTCGGTAGGCTCTTATGAAATGAGAGGCACCTCCAGACTCTGTTTACAGAGCTGAACAGTTTACAAAGGAGTGTCATTCTGTATTGTGCAATTATTATTATTATTATTATTATTATTATTATTATTATTATTATTATTATTATTATTACGACTATTATTATATTTGCACCATGATATACAGCTCTGCTTGCTGTCTCTTCTTTAGCTCATTGGTTATGTGTTTCACGAAGAGATTGTCTTTGATAATGTATTGCTGTCTTGTAATATAAAGGTTGAGGAGAAATAAACAAAGCTGACATGAGAGGTTGGCTGATATCCACCAAGTCTCATCAATGATTTCCACATCAGATACTGGCCTCTTCGCCGCTCTGGAGTCTTTCCATTTTATAATGAAATGTATTCTAAGCCTCAGGTGACGACTGATGTTCTCCAAGTCACATTGTGCTAACCCCCTACCCGTACCCCCACCCCCCACCCTCCCCCTGGAATGCTCAGGGAAAAGGATTCCATCCAGATAAATGAAGTATACCTGTTGGGAATACTGCCATGCAGTGATCGCAGGCAGCCATCCCATTCACTCCCATCTTAACTCCGTCTTCTTGAGCCACGTCTCGTGAATGACTCCATTATCTGGGCGACGTGCGAGCTGAAATTCTGGCACTGACATTTCAGAGCAAATCCTCCTGATATGAATCACTCATTTCATCTTGCACACCTAGGCCAAACACTGATCTCTGTTTGCCCTATTCTTCCATACACAGAGCAAAAATATGCTTGTTTCAGGCTCCTGGTGAGCTCTTTTCAAGTTGCCCCATCCAGAGCTGGATCAAAGGGCTCATGGGCACCATTTTTAGCCATTAACAGAGAGGAGCACCTTCCATTTGCATAGATACTTGGTGATAATTAGTTAGATGGACCCAGTGCTCCATTAGCCTGGGACCGATCTGACTCATACTGAGGTATGCTTTAAATCATGATGTCATGCTCCTATTTAAGACTGGGGGGCCTATCAGGGCTTCCAGCCACACAGGGGGCTTTCACTTCACATTATTCATGACTGTCCTCCCTGACACTGTCTTATTTTCTCATGATGGCCTAATCTGCCAAATTAGCTTTCCATGTACAGAATCTTTATGAGACTTTAAAATGGGCTCTGGAAATATGGTTATAAATGATTTGATTATGAATTACCACTAGTAGAATATGACAGTGAGGACGATTTGGTTACATGCCAGTGAGAAACTAATCATAAATATTTCTCCTTGGTCACAGGGGCATAAGAAGGGGACCCTTTTAATGGTTGTGAAAGTATGTTCTTTTTTCTGAGTTCAGTACATTGAGGAAAATTGGACACATGTCCACACAGGGGGTACAAAAATGATTGGTTTTTTCTCAAACCTGAATTCTCACAGTATTAAAATGAAGAAACCAGAGACACAATTCTTCAATAAGCTCAGAAACAGAGCGAGGTTGGTTTGCTTTTCTTCCCTGTCTAGTTCCGTTAGACAGCCTGAACAATTAATGCAATTAGACACAGTAATTTCGCAGGGAATTGGCCCTGTCTGAACAGAGGCAATGACTAGGCCTAGAAGCTGGTCTCAGTTCATTTTTCTAGTGTCCGAAACATATTCTTATTCATTTTTGTTATTCATTTTCAACAAGCATGAATGTTATAACATATGATACAAGTTCCAGGGCACTGGCACAGTGCTACTAAAAGAAACTCAGGTTAAGTTCCTTGTAGTTCAGATCCCTGTTCTGTTGCAACATAACACAGAGCATTAGCCCGTACTACTTGTTTGCTATATTAGCATGGTTAATGCCCAGATTATAGATGGTGGCAGTATCTTATAAATGTGTATGTGCTAGAATTTCATTTGTGGTAAAGTTCTGTAAAGGCTGCTTTTTGTGGTGAATACTGCATTGAGTGCTGCACACTGGAATAAAATGTTTTTACAAATGTAATGGAATGAATTTACAGTTGAAAGAAATGCTTGCATACTTCTTGTCTGAAGGGCACCTTTGTGTTCAGTGTAGTCTGGGAATGGGCTGACACACGCATGTGATCATTTGCAAGATATGGGGAGTGAATTATTGCCATGAGAGGGATGTTATTTATTAAAGTCCAATTCTCATGTAAGGAGGGCCAACTGTTGCTGCTGTGTCCATGACAACATTAATGGCTAGCAGATTAATGCCTTTGAGTTGGAGATAAACCAGAATGTAAATATGTTGGGGGAAAAACATAGTTCATTTTTATTTTGCATGTTGAGGCAGATGACATTAGTTAGGTTGGTACAGCATATAAAAAGTATTGCTCCAAAATAAGAGGCCAGTGAACAGAGCCATTTGCTTTGCGTTTTATTGAAAGTGTCAGGACTTATACCTGCTTTTAATGTTCACTATAAAGCATATGAAGAATATTGGGTCTTAAATGTCTTTGAGCTGCTAGATTTGGGTTGTAGTATAAATATTCTGCTGTTTGCAAGGCAGCTCCCATGTATCTCTCATTCATAAAAGAGCAGAAATTAAGCCACTCCACTGCACATGTTCACCGAATACCCCAACAATTAGCTCATAGTAATATTTGCTTTTAAACATTAAACAAGGAGGCAGTGTGCTACAAAAAAAATAGAAGACACATAATATACTTATAAAGTTTGTTGCATAAACAAGGCCAAGCTCTTAGCAAATAATGTCTGTCTGATATTCTGTGTGCTCTTACTAAGCTATATATAAGCTTTGGCTTGACATACAGTGTGTCAATGATCTTTATTTTCATATTTATGGGCTACATCTAGGCCAATATCACTGATCATTGAAGTTTATTTTTTTTTAAGTCTAACAGGACATTAAGCAGTTGCTGAAATGATCAAGGCATGTCTGTGTTACATAAACAAAGATCTGTACTTGCTTAAATGTCTTATTTAAAGCTAAGGGGAATTTAGTGTTTTGCCAGTTCGTTTTGCTCATTATTTCTCTAAATCTCCCACTCAGTGGTTCCCCCTGCTCTGAGATGGTGCAAACTGATCTTATGTCATTAGATTGATACTGTATAACAAAGAAATTCTTAGTAATCTAATCTTCATCACATTACCTTCAAAACTCTCTCGCTCTCTATTGAATTTGAGACGCACTTTGAAGGTTGAATTGCATCAACGTTTGAGTGTGGCATGTGAAATCCGTGTACACAAGTGAAGTCTAACAGGTTATGTTCTGACATGAAACAAAAAAGTTATGGTTTCAGCAATTTCCATCAAGATAGTTATCGACCAGTTATATTAACATAGCTAAGTGTAGCTATGTAAATCATCAAGTGTTATTTGTTCTACGGTTGAGTATAGCGACTTATTACGTAAATCTGTTTCTCATTACAGCACTATAAAAACATAGTCATTTTTAGCCATAATTGTGTCTCATTGTTGATTTATTACATTTATTATTATTAATTATTATAAAATAAATCACCTTCCAGAGCCAACACCTGATTACATACATTACATTACATTATGGGCATTTGTTAGACGCTCTTATCCAGAGCAACTTACAAGGCAAGTGATTAAGGCGGGGACAAGGGCTAATATCCTTTTAAATAAAATGAATACACAAATGTATATATATTTTTTAAATCATTACAAATACTATTTTGGTACTTGAGATGCTTGCCTCAAAACATGGCCAAAATAAGTAACAAGACCACCTAATTGGGCAGACTGTAGTTTGGGATATGACCTCTGAGGATAAGTATACAACTACTGCCGGTGACACAGCCTGTCTTACTCCCTCTGTTTCTCTCTCCTCTGATTTGTTTCTTGAAGATGTGATGCACAAGTTTACCAAGTCTGCAAGTTGCATGGTGCAATACATGATGACAAAGGAGGCAGGGGGTCCACCTCTGACCTTTGCCATTACCAGCCAGCAGAACAGTGTAACTGGCAGGACATCCAGGAATCTGTATGCATCAGTCATATTCGAAATATAAAACAGATGCACAGTGTCATCTTTTGACTTTTCTTTTGAGTTGATAAAGGGATAATTATAGGCATACTGTAGTAGCTTCCAGGAATTTCAAAGCACTTGTGAGGGGGATAAGGGACCTCTACCGTTGCTCTGTAGCCACCTGGGTCAAGCAAGGCCAGCATTTTGCTCCATCAACCACACAGCAACAGGTGGAGAGTAGCGGCGGTGGGGTTATCCAGGCTGAATCAAATAGATTCAGGTAGATTTTAGCAGGAGTCCGGTGGAACCACTACCTACCACAAATGTTGGGAGGTTAGTTTCATCTCATCCACATGCCTGAGCCACTGATGGCCTGGATTAGCTGCACACTTGGTCCAAAGGAAGGACTGCCCCCTACTGCTCTAACCTCCAACAGGAAACCGGCTCTTTCATTCCAGATTTTTTCATGCCCAGTCCTGCTTATCGCTCGGTATTTTTCACAGGGATTGTGACGCCCTGTAATTCAACTTCACTTTACCAACATCTGCAGGAAATAAGGAAGGTATGAAAAGTCAGTCTGTTTGAAAAAAAAAGGTCATTGTCGTTTCCTGTTTGAGATTTTGCTGTTTGACCACAATAAAATTTCACAACCACAACATTATTCAGAAAAATATATTTTACAGAGTCTATATCTATTTTGAAAACAAATTTACATTTCAGAGTCTTTTGTTTGGATTACAATGGCATTTTAAATGCCATTGGTATCATTTAAATTAATGTCAGCTGTCCAAGAAATCAATGACATATGAATTCAGATTGAATTCTAGTTAAAACATTGCATAATAAACAAATAAACTTTTTAAAAACCATATTTTAGACCTGACATTTTCACACATATCATAATCTTTGTAGAATGGTAAATATACACACTGTATCCACCAGTGTGCCTTTGCTCCAGTGCCCTGTCTTGTTGTATGACCCACAATGACTTCCTCATGTCCCAAAGGACCACTGTTCTCCTGTCACACAGCTGCTCTGACTATATGAAGATAGAGCACACTAGTAACAGTATAGATTGTGTGTGATGTATTCTGAAGATGAAGTCTTCTGAACATTAGTGAAAGGTCAGGAGTCAGTATGACAGGTTCTTGCAATGTGCAGCTATATTTTTGTCACAGGTAGTAGGCATGTCCTTTGACTGAAATTGTGTTCATTATAGAGTCCTATTTCTTAATTAGAGTATAAATATCCAGATCAAACTTGTACATTAATCTTTTTTCTTCCTCTTCATAGAACAGGGAGTTTCTGTCTGATGTTGCTTACATCTATATATAATGGCAATATGCTAAAAGTTTGTCCTTTCATATTTTTATTTTAAGTATAGTATTATTTGACAACTACAAATATATACAATGGTTAGATTTTGATATTGATGAATGACGGTAAAACTAAGAAAATAACAGTGATGAACAACATATGTAGATCCATTCCATTGAATTCTTCCTTATTTTGTGGTGATTTTCTGTAAAGCTGCTGTTTCTTGGTGGAAAAAATGTTGATTTCTTCATACTTATGGCAATGTATTATGTAGTTATTTTTTTTTTTTTTTTTTTGCATTCTAATGTTTGACCATTCCTTTGGGTCAAATGAAAGTGGTCTCTTTTGTCATCATTCAGTTAATCTTATTTTTTTATCTTGCATTTAACATTAATGTGACTCAAGGCACTGACAGTAGTAAAGGTGCAAATCCAAAAGCAATCCACAATGCAGTCATGTAGATATGATTTGATAAAGAGGCAAACATTTCTTGATTTGGCACATATGGTCATAAGAACATTTCAAGGTCAGTGGGCCATTTTCCACTTCAGGTCTTATGTGATTGCTACCACATAATCCACTGAGTCACTACCACACTGGTGGTAAAGATTTTTCCACACAGTTAAATCAGTGTTTTCATGTTCCCTCATGAATCAGAGAGGCAAAATGAGGCAAACAAATGGCTTTTGTATTTATCAATTCCCCATAAGAATACTCTTCTTTTAATTAATAACATTTTTCAAAAAGGCTTCAAAAATCATTCATTTACAAAGCACGCTGCAGTGAGGTTAGGATGATTCATGGCTTTTTCAAACTGAGAAAAGATAGGTATAATGCAATCAGCTTGTACTGATTATATCATTCATTTCTGCCATACCTCACACTAACATTTTATCGAGCTTTCGTATGTTCACTCTGAGTGGTGACTGTATTCATGTTGTAGATTTTTTTAAAAAAAAAAAAACATCAAATAAAATGATATTCTCATGTTCTTGTCCAAATGATGTATGAAAACTTACTTTACATATAACTGCAGGCACAAATCGGATTTTCATCCACATACATCTTAGGAGCCAAAATGTGTAATGAAATGTAAAATGTGGTGATCTACCTCTCAGGAGACCAGCTGGGTTTGCAGGTTAAAATCAATATCCAATCAATAATTTCCAGTTGAAGAGCCTTCTACCAGACATTTTAAAATCATCAAAGTGATTTTGTTATTGTTCTTCCCCCCTTTGATCCCGGCATGCCCATTATGGGGCTTTAATATTTCAAATGTCTTTCATACTGTTTTGATTCGATTCTGATTGACAAGACAAGATATTTTTCATTTGCCAACTGGATGGAGATATTTATGTGGTACTTTGCTGTGATAACACAAGCTTATGAAAGTAAAATGATGTTTTTTTTAATGGAGATTTTTTATGATGTATCCATTCTGACTCTCCCAGATTGAGAGCACTATCCTTCTGAACTCTATTAGACGATTAATGTTTCAAAATAAATTTATACACGTGTGCAATTAATCTTATATCTTTTACAGAGGACTAACATAATGACAAAAGAATAAAAATATTTGAAAACACATAGTAGACGTATTGTGGGGATGTGTAGAGCATCTAACAAATGTCCTTTAATGTAATGTAATGCTTTTTCTCATGTGTCCTTGGACAGGCAGCGATTACAATCTCTTGTATATCATATGATTTTATTTTTCCTATCCCATAACTCAGATGAGCTGATGCTCTCCCATCTAACATTCCCACACATCTCTGTGACCCCCCAGTGTCACATATCTCACCCATTCCTCATCATTTCCCCGTGTCAGGAAATGACCTCACTTCCCTTTGTGTCGTCACATCTCCCAGAATGCCTCTGACACAATCAACCTTTCTCAGTCAGCACAGTTTTGCCCCCCCTCCTCCAGAGTCACAGCCAGTCACCCTTCCTCCACCCCCACCATCACAGTCTCTTCCCAGCGCAGCACACTTCCTCCCAGGGTTCCTGGTCACGCTCTCTGCCCCACAGTCAGGGGTCTGTGCTCTGTATCCCCTTTGGACTCAATCTCAGCGGCAGGAAGTCACACCTGCCTTTCCTTCTTCACTTCCTGCTCTCTCCATTTATCTAAGCTTAAGGCTTCCTTCCATTCACTGTCATTGAGTATTATGTCACTACAAGTGAAACAATGAGAATTCCTCTGATCCTCTCTCTCTCTGGCACAACACACGCACACACTCACACACACATACACACACACACACACACACACACACACACACAAAAATACACACACACACAAATACACACACACACACACACACACACACACAAAAAATACACACATACACACACACACACAGAAACTCTGGCCCTTCATCCTCTCTTGAATCCCTCTCTCTCATCCTCTCCCCCTCTTCACCCTTCACCCATCCTCTGTCCTGATGACCTTCCTGACAATTCCAGCTATCTAATCTGCCAGAGCGTTCTCTGGTCTCACTCTGCTGCCTCTCAACTCCAGTGACCACCCACTCTTCCACTGTCAGGTAGACCTCAATAGCGCATGCCACTGAGCAGCTCAATCGCAGCCCAGCTAATCCCATTAGCAGTACTCACAGTGGCCTCCTAATGTTAATCATCAAATAAAAATGAATAATTGCAATAGGTAGCAAAGAGATGAGCCATTTCCATGTGGTAATACAATAATTTAGTCATTATATCATTTGCATGATTGCTGAGAACATAATATAAATACAATACAGATAGCCAGTTCTTAAATAAAAAAATATAGGGTTACTCAACAGTTTGTACTGCGACTGGGCCACAGAGATGTTGGTCATAGTCTATATACATTTCTGAGGTTGTTTCTTGCTGTTTTTAACAACTGTCCTGGTAGATATGTGTGTTTCTGTTGGTGGGCTTGAAGTTACGTCCACTCTTCCCACAATTCTTCCCTGTTGGGCGAATGCCATCATATTTTTCAAACTGTTCCCCTTCACACTGTTCATTCTGACACATGCAATGTTTTTTTTTGTTTCTATGGTTGACACATCTCCAATTCATGCACAAATAAATTGTCCTCTTTAAAAATCTGTTGCATCTTATGTTGCTTTAGAAACTCAACTAGGAAGTGTAGGTCAACTCAAAGGGATCCTTTTCCCCTGAGAGATTCTGTGTAGTTAAAAAGTAAAAAAAAAAAAAACACAGTGCAGGCAAAGTAGGCTGTAAAATGACATTGGAAAACAACCCGTTAACACAGTGTTTTGACATCATCAGTACTTAACTTCCACCCACTTCCTGCGCCTCACATCCTGTCATTGATTATCAGCCTGCCAGCATAATGCACGTCTTTCCCCTGTGCGTCTTACAGTATCTCCTCATGCCTCTTCCTGCATGCACTGTCATCCACATCACCTCGGCCTTCTGACGCAAATGTCCCCACTGGTCCCCAGGGTACATCCTGCCATGTGCCATTTAGAGCTTTATGTTTATGTTTAGAATGCTCATTTCTGGTTTCAATGTTTGATTATCTTTTGTCATTATAATATAGCACTTTAATTTGGACCTTTTTTGTATTGTTTTTTTTTTCTTCACCCAACAAACAACAATTGTATTCATATCAGTGACATGCTGACTATTTTAGGTAACCTTCTTTAATTCCTCACTGTTTTTCTAAAAGCAAAAAAGTACAAACATTAGGTTAGTTGACAATAATAACGAACAACTACAAACTTTTTTTCTCATTAAAAGTGGAAACTAAGTGGAAACCTTGGGAAAGAAAGTCATCTTTGTTCTAATGTAAAATATTTTCTGCAGAATTGGTTATCACATATTTCTCAGAGTAAATACTGTAATTTTACAATGTAAGAAATATTGAAATGTAATGAAACATTCAATCTCTAATTACAATGTCTCTCCAGGCTGGGTTCATCTAATAATCTCACATCATAATGATAAACAGCACTGTGCCTGCACTCATGCTAAACTCCACCCGCCCTGAATGGAATCCTTTATCAGCCACTGTAGGACTGCCAATCAGCAAGAATTAAATTCTTCACCTCCCAAATTTGACATTGAATATGTGCTGCTGAAAAAGGCCTGCATGCTCTGTGCATGGGAGAAACAGCCCAGCCCAGCCCAGCCCAGCTCACCCCACATGAGAGCGCCATGAGCTCCAGAGCTATCTTGTTCCTTTTAGGGGAGAGGAATGTGCTTTATTTTATTTATTTTTTAATTTATTTTGATAACCCTTACACATCTGTGACACTCAGTTGCATTACATTGCCCTCACATGGAAAGCTTCCAGAGGGGAGCTGGATGCTGATTTCTTTGGTTTTGCTGTCTCTGTCCCAAACTGTGATAATGTAGGTATGGCAATGTTCACATGCTGGAGAAGCAGACCCAGGTCACGGCAACCGCCAGGGTTAGATGCCCCTGGCTAAAGCCAGAAGGGCACATTTTGAATGATAACAATTGTGAGAATTTGGAAGACCACATAACCCTCTGGCAAAATCCTTTCTGGTTCTACGGCATGTACTTGAACAGTGGAAGAGTGTGGTGAATAACACCATCCTGCATCCTTCACATTACATTACACCCTGTGCTGTAATGGAGAAACTCTGAGACGCAGAACTCACAGATCTGGAAACACTGGTCATCCAAACAGCATGTAAACCACGGACCATTCTCGTATGCCTCATCAATCAATCTCAAACTCTGCAAAAGGGTGGACATTATACTGACAGATGCTGAAGCACTTAAAACCTGATATGACCAAAGGTTGTGCCTTCAGATTTTTAGATATCAAATGTGGTCCAGCTATACAAAAAAGTCACCAAAATGACAAGACAAAGTGACAAAAACACCTAACTCCATTCTTCAGAGCCACACAGAAATGAAAGCCTAATGTTAATGGAGTCGAATCACATGTGTCTATCCAAGATATCCCACCTGCATAAAACCTCTTGAGAAAGAGTTCAGCAATGTATGCTTATGGGATATGTGTGACCCTAAATGAAAGACACTGTCAAACTGAATTTGGATATGTGTGACCTTAAAATGAACAAGGTTTTTAACAGGGATTTTGTATTATTATTGTTTTGTTTTGCTGTTTATAGTATTTATTAGTAATTTATTAGTATTAGTTGCTAACAGTATTTCATACAGATCTTATTCCACGCATCAACAAAAATCCTCAAAACATTTACCTGAAGGACATCATCAATAGAAGAGTCATCTGGACTTTGCCATATCTGTGGATTTAGGCCCACCTACCAGTGCTGAAAAAACCACCTCTTGTTTCTGACTTTTAAATAATTTACAGGGTTTTGGCTCTGAATAGGAGCCTGCTGGCTTTTCAGGGGGAGGATCTGAAAGCAGAGTAGTATGTTCTGAGAAAACATGGCAGGAATTTGGCTCCAGGGCTGATGAGTATCCCAAGAGTGCGGAATGCGCTCCTGTGGGAGTTTGTGAGCCAATGCCAGCTATCTGCACTGAGACCCTGGAGTGCCTCAAACACACAGCCCTGCAAATGAAAACTGATCAATGATTAAAACTGTCTATGGGCTGCATCACGGATATACTATACAGCAGTCAACAGTACATTTCTGTAAAATTCACTAAACTGATATTGCTCTTTTAAACTCCATAATACAGTATCAGAAAGGAAGGTGACAGTGTTGGCCTGGCTTGGAATCTTGGCTTTGTTTGGAATTGTGAGGTTTTTGAGATGCTTTGTCTCATCTTGCATAAAAGTGATGTTACATAATCTGGGACGTAATGATAAATTTATTATTTCAATACAAAAGAATTCAAAGCATTGTGCCCCCTAATATTTGCTGCCACTGGCAATCATTGATTGCTTTAGCACAGCTTTGCATTATAAATGACTGTATGGATGAGGAATTGCCAAGAATCACATTGGGTGCTGCTCGGTTTTACTGCAGGTAATGGTGCTGATATCACAAGGGCATTCACCTGAGGCCCACCACAAGTTTTAGAAATTATTACAAACTATTACAAAGGAGCCATCAGAGAGTCTACAGAGAGGGATCACTTTATATTCCAGGGCAAACAGAAGAGATAGCTAAAATACAACAAAAACCAGCACTCTCGGCATTGTGATGAAAGATTTCACAGTCACAAAAGTATCTGTTCCATGCTGTCAAAGCATGTGGAACCCTGCTGCTGCCTCAGCTGTATAAAAATAGGATCCTCATTAGCTCCCTAAACATTAGTCTGCAGCTGAAATCGCAAAGACATGCCTTTTTTAACCATAGCAGGGAATGCACAATTAGATTACTGAAATTCAGGAAACAAATATGAACCTATTGCATTAATTCATGAACGTATGCTCAGTTAGCAACACACAGTTTCAGAGCAAAAGACCCCAAGGAGGGTATGGTGCTTTTTGTCGGTCTTTTGCAAACAAGGCTGACAAAGCTTGGAAATCACCCAACCTTATTTTAGGACTCAGAGTGCTTTCCTTTTTAAATATATCTCTCTTATGCTTGTGCCCTCATTAGCTGCCGGCAGAATTGTGAAACAGAGATCCCTTTCTCTCTATCACTTTCTATTTTCTACTTTTTATATGGAGTCTATGCAGAAGCATTAAAAGGGGCGTGATAACCTTTCTATAGTGGTATGTACTGCTGTATCTGTTATTTGAGATATCATGGTTTGATATAGCTGTAGTCTGATTGGAAAGACAGAGTGCATAAAAAAAATCTAAAATCTCATGAGAAAGGAATGTAATCTGAGATAGGAGCAGTGGTTAATGACATAATTATGTGTTATCGAATCAAAATCAGCCCCATGCATTTATCTAGATGAGAATTTGACTTGTGAAGAGGGATATACCCTCCAATCATAGTGTTCATGTATTGATTGGCAGAACTTCCCCCAATTACAATGGAATCACAAATGACTCGCTTAATAAAGCTGATTTCCATTATCTCTGAAATGCACAGATTGTTTTTTTTTACCCCAACTCAAGATTTCTCCCCAAATAATCCTGCAGTAGTCTTAGTTACGTTATTTTTATATCTAAAATTGCTGTTTAGTCTGCACAGTCCTATATAATTTTAATTGTGGCATGATCTGACCCCAGACCAGATGCTGTGACAAAATAATTGTATACATATTTTAATACAGAGACTACTGAGGGTACAGGGGGGACCAATAGAGCTGCGAAAACTATGTCTCCAGATGGCTGTCCAAGTCACTTTTTGTAGACAAGAATCACAAAAGATGGGACTGGAAGTCCTTAGAAAGCTTTTCTACTCTTGTTTCTACCTCTTGGTTTTGGTGAGTTTTGTTATTTTAAAAATACATTCCAGGTGAAGACATTGACAGCTTGGATAAGACAATAGCGCACAGTGTCAAAGTCATTGTCAGTGTGGAGCTTCAGAGAAGGTATTCTTTGAGAACAGGGAGTACTGTTGCAGAGGGGGAGGGGAGCACCAATACTATTCATTTTGTGGTTTGTATTAACATCTGTTCTATATGAATGAAAATCAATTTTTCATCGGGACCCGTTTGTTTTCGCCTGTCCTGAGGCTGTCTGTGATACCGGCTTAATGGTGCATCCCTACCCATAACCAGTCGCATTTACACCCAATTACAGCACCCCACAATGCACTGTGAAGAGCAGCTATGGCTTAAGACTGGATTATTATGAAAAATTAATACGACACCATGCATTTTATGTGTTAGTATTTTTGATACTTCATCAAAAAAACAAAAAAAAAACAACTTATACGAATAACATTCATAAATCTATTGCATATGTAACTACCAGCCTGATTTGATAAGAGGCATAAAATATAATTGCACACAAACATTGGCCATGTTTATGTTCAACCAATATTTCCAGTGTTGCACCTACAAAAATAGTATGAAAAAAAATCAGAAAACAAATCTCATATTCTCCTATCTTCTTCTCACCTTATTCAGGATGAGAAGTTTTGGAATAAGGAGGGTGAAATATTCTATTAACTATATAAAACTTCAGCCCAGAATGTTGCTAAATTTCCATCACAAAAAACTGGACTGAAAAACCTACATGGTACAGAACATTTAAAAATACTGAAATATGAAAAATTTTAACAACTTTCCCAAAGATATCAGGAAATAGAAATGCATATGTCAGAGTGGTGACAGCAGCATGACATGTGCGGAGTAGGTTTGATGATGTATGTCATGGCTGTGATATGAGCTTCAGATTTCAGGCTCCTGTCCTCTGCCGTTCCCAAAATGGGTTGCTCAGTCAAGCCCAGAATCCGGTGCTCTCAGTGTTACTGGAAGCAGTGTGAGTACACATCATGAGGGATGAGGTCAGCAGTCTCCAGGGTTCCGGAGCCTTTCCTGGCACATCCATGCCGAGCCTTCGGGGATTCTCGGACGCCTTCTCAGAGCTTAGCTATTCTTCCTGGAGATTCACACCCTCGACCTCTGTATTCAGCGACAGCACAGCACGAGTGCCAGGCCCTCATTGAAATTACTCGCACACTTCAATCAACAAACAGAATTGCCAACCCCTCTCAGTCCATCAGGGAAAATAGCCGGGGCACAAGGACAGCTTTGGTTGACAACCTCTCATTTGGAGTGCCTAGCTCCTGGAGATTTAGCAAATGTACTTACTGAAAATTTCAGATCAGACTTGTATAACAAAAGCCATAGGGAACACTGTAGATCTGTAGATTTGTATTCTGTGTATTACTGACATTAAAAATTGTTCAGTTTATTTATGGAGTATAGAACACTGTTTTTGTCAAAGCTTTACAAATTTGATTACACTCATACACACTTCCCTCTTGATGAAAAGGTAATTGATGAAAAAGTTTCCAATTGTTTTGCATGCCTCATTTAATATGCTTACTGGTGCAGAATATTTTTAGTCACAGTTGATCATAGATAAATAAATTGTTTATCTACTGTTGAAGTTTTTGCATAGGCTATTATCGACTTATTACAACAACAACATCAATAACTATTGTCATTTAAATTTTAGTACATATATTTCTCACAAGATGAAAAAAATATCTTAATGATTGATAAGCTAAGTGTGTACACATCCCAGGGTAACATACCCAATACCCCCTATGAAGTGAGGCTGCATATTTTGTGAATTTTATCAGGCAAATAAGATGAACAGTGGTGGGTATTTGAACCCAGAGTGCTGCTGGACAAATACTTGTCAGTGTGTGGTTTAACTTAAATGCAATTGAGTATGTATATAATGATTTGCCGCACGTTTAGGTTGCAGTGAGTGGAGTTCACAACACAGTTTTACCTCTGTCTACAGAAGAACCTCCAACAGTGGTGTTTGAGAGGCATTTGCAAAAATGCTACATTTTGGAAATTGATCCTGGAATAGCTTGTGAATATTTAAGATCAATTGGTATTGGGAAACCCACCCCAGTTCAATGACAAAGTATGTTCTGTCTATACTCTATACCACTCTATACTATAATTGTCCTCTAAGTAATTCATGATGTATTATGGGTCAAATTGAATGACAATATTATACGTCTCAACTTGTATGCTTTTTTTTATTTGCAAATTCCTCCATTGTAGATCAGTGATACTTTAGGAAAGTATGAAATCATTAATCTGAATACTATTATTATTTCACTTGAAGCTGTTTGTAAATAAGCAGTGATCTACACACATTCCCGGTAGGACACCCAGAGAATAGTGCTATTTAAAAAAAGTTATAAATCCAGTTCTGCATAGCTTTAAAGGACTTCTAAGCTTCTAGTGATGCAGTATTGTCAAAGTGGTGCATCTCTGAATTGTACATGCAAAAAAAACATTTTTTCTTGAGTTTTTGATATTGGCACATATAACATCCAGTGTTAGAATTCTAATTGTTCAGTCCATGGGAATGAAGTGATGTCGCATAAACTGCATGTGACATGAACTCTGAGCACTACTAAATATGTACATGTACCTTTTAAATAAAAATCAAGGTCAAAGCTCAAGGTTATGAGAAAGGCTATGGTTCAAATTTGAACTGAATTGATTTTTTCCCAACTTTTTTTTTTAAAAAAAATATCTATCAAAAGGTATTTCTCTTTTAAACTACCGTTTAATTTTTGTGATTTTCAGTTGCTGTCTGACCAGCACAATGACAAATAGAATATTAATCTGCTAATTCTTCTCCTTGCGCTTGTAAGCTGTTATGTAAGATGCCTCTGCAAGAGCTTAATGTTTGCTGTGTCCTGTACTCCTCCTGTATCTGCATGGGTATTGGATTTATTCTGATATTTATTTACATTTCATTTATTATTTTTTTTTTTGTAGCTCTCCAGGTTTTAGGTCACCCTCAATTTAATGCCAAGAATGATTTCCGATTCCCTGATTCAAGTATATGTGTATAACTTCAAAAGTTATCTTTGGATTAGTGAACAAAGTAGCAGACTGAGCCAGCTCCTGCCGCTCCTGCCAGTGCCTCCTGTTTGTAGATGTATGCACTATCACTTGAATTGAGAAAAGGATTAAATATGGAAGAGGCATATTTGATGTTGTGTGGATCATAGATAGCGGGGGCCAGTTTGATCCTGCACCCAGGCTGCTGTAGAGAGTACCACACTGATATTGTTTGGCCGGCACTACGGGAAGGCGATCAGTCCAGCTCAAATCAAAGGCTCGTCTCTTCACGAGCCGGTTCTGTTTCTGGTTTCATTCCATGCTGGGTGTTCCTCTGCACCCTGTGAGCTTGAGTACAATTATACTTTTGGGTACAATTATAATGAATAACATATTCCTGAAGGCTTCATAAAGCATGTACAGCAGCTTTATTAATGCAGTATTACATCTCTATAGATCAATCATACAAAACCAAATGTCTTCCTCAAATCTGAAAAACAATGATGTCATTTGACTCAAGGATAACCCTTGTTCCAAAATATGTGCATTCCTGAATATGAATGACTCATGGAAATAACATTCTCTGGCAATAAAGACTTTACACATGCTTCACAAGGGCAGCATGTTAGGGATACATGTTTTAGGTATCATGATTTTCATATGTGTAAAGAGTGAGCACTTTTCCTTTCATTTCAACACTTGTCAACACTACCCTCAAAAGTAAGGTGGAAACTGATATGAATGACAGTAGTAGAGAGTCTGTGAGATGACGAATGACAGTGAAACCCAGACAACAGAATCACAGAGCAGAGGTAATAATGTTTCAGAAGAGATGTTGATCTGTAGCCGAACATGTGGAAGCTAATCCTAATTCTGTTTATCCTCTCTGTGGAGGTGATGTGGGTCTTTGTGTGAAAATTAAACCACATATTGTGGTGGGCGGCTGAGAAGTCTCATGGAATCACGCAGGAATGAACCAGACAGTGGACCGTGCCCTATTACAGCACAGGCGAAAAATAGAAGTGTTTAAAATGCAGTGTCTCTGTATAAATTAGCATCAGTGACAACAATGCTGCCAGTCGTTTGATCACTTCCCTCATTTTCATTTCTTTTATTTTTTTATCTTGGCAAAACCTGCAAATGTATTAATTCTGTTTTGTATTAAATTCAGCTTAACATTTTTGAGTGCAGAACACTCCCATTCAGAGAGCTGTTAATTTCTCATTACGCTGGTGAAAAGAAACTGCTGTGGAAATTTTCTCCGCTTTGTTTATAGCTGAGCAAGCCATGCCTCTCACAGTACCACCGCGGTATGGGTCAGGGGGACAGCCAGACAGATGACAGCATTTGATCTTTGGTACAGTTACCTTGCCTTATTTCATTAAAGAACGTTGCCTCATGTTTATGAATGTAGCACAAAGGTTAGTAAACCAAAAGAAAAAGGTTTGGCCTTTATAAGTATGGCTCATGTTCAACAGGGTGAGAGTAAACATCCATGTGAGGCAAAGTCACTGAACCCCTCCTGACTGTATGCAAATAAACGTGTACTAATGAAAATGATTAAAACACCAACAAGGCAGGCAGACCACTAAACTATATATTTCAAAAGCTTTTTTATCTTGATACAACCTTGATATTACTGATATTAACTGATATGAGCCCAGTTTTCAGTGTTGGAAAAATGACAAATATAGTTTACAAAATTCAAAATAGATATTCTACAGTTAACATAGAATATCCTTCTTAAATTAATACTTGATTTCCATGTTGCAAGTTATGTGTAACACTATTACCATTGTTTCACAACATACTTTGTTAAAATAAAAATATAATTTCCTTTTTTATTTTTTGCTGCTTCCAACATACAAAACTAAATGGGGAATTTAGGTTCAAATTCAGTTTTTCTTAACTGTGGGGAGAACTATTTAATTAAAACTATCACTAATGCTCAAGACTGATTAACTCAATATCACAAACTCAGAGATGATTTTCTTTTATAAAGTTGAAGAAAGTTTTCTTTAATCTTTTTTTATCAGTGCAAAACACACCTCAGGCATTATTTTTCTTTCAAGAAAGATAAAAGAGAATGGCAGCCAAAAGATGTCAGCCCCAGATTTGAATGAAGTTAACAGCTAAGTTTCAGCCTAATTAGCCAAGAGGTGATAATTAGCATCGACAGCAGGTCACTGGGACCAGTGTTTAGAGAATGATGGACCACTGGATCAGCTATATGAAAGATCTCCTTTTGGAATATAAAAACTGTATCGGTATATTTGAGCTGTTTGTCCCTCAGTCTAAGATTTGTTGATCATTAATTAGCATGGGTTTCAATTTCTCTTATTTGCACGCTGGGTACATCATGTGTGCATTTGCGGCACAATTTTTGATAATGTTCAATACAGATCAGCCTCAGACAATTGTTCTCACTGTTGACTGGGGCTGTTACACACCGTTTGAGAGAGCTTTGATATTGGCCTTGTTTCAGAGTAAATCACGGTTGTGCTCCATGTCAGCGTTTCCTATTTAAACAGCCTTCATTTAACAAAGGTCATTGGGACATATCAAAACGCTACTGTATTTGCCTCTGGAAAGGGCTCCTGATAAACGTTTGCTTTGGATTTAACATTTGTGGCTACTGACCTTTGAAAAATCGAGTTTGTACCTGATAAAAAAAAGGACGACATGGTATGGGTAGCATTCCTCAAATAACACAGTTAAGAGCACTGTGTGGAAACGCATGAATACACTCTTCTGACAAAGACGACAAAAAGCAAATGCAGTTGACTGCTGGGATAGGTGCAACAGCATTAACGGGATACACGCAGGAAGCACCCTATCTGCATGATGATAAACACTGAGCTTCAGCATCAGGGCCCCGATGACTCTGAGATATAGCCTAAAGGTAAGGAAAACACTGCAATCAATTAATGCTCCATTGCTTTTATTCTACCTCACCACAATTTTTGTATCCAAAAATCTTTATATTATGAAGGAAAAATCAATATACACAGAAGTGGCATAATCTCACTGGCAGATGTACTCCATCACACTATATGCTTTTCCCTTTTCCATAAGTCAGCTCATCCTACCACTTGTTTTGTAGATCAGGTGATACAGAATTATGTCTTAATAAATACTACTGCAACTCCCAGAAACAATAGTGTTTTATTTGTTCTATTTTATTTTCCAGGAGAAAATAAATATATAAATGTGAAGATGACATTGGAGAGCTTCAGTCTGAGAAGCATTTAATTTAGGCATGACATACCGTTTATGTCCCTGAAATATGAGTGATGCACCCCAAAAAGTAAAGTACATGTTTTTTTTTTTATCCCATATAAAGTCGCAGCTGAGAAATCTCAGAGTAATGCAAAGCTAGTCCCCTCTGGTATTGATACAAATGCAATTTCCCGTATGCAGATGTATTTCTTGGAAGACTGAGAATGTTCTTTGGGAGCATATTGCGCTAATGAGGTTCACCATGTATTAGGAGTAATTGAGAAAGTCTGCATTATAATTACATGGTGATATTAATGAAAAAGGGGAGCTCAGCAGTTTCTGTGCCATCCACTTCAATAACCTGCTGTGCCTGCAGCTTCTCCCTGAGCTGTGCTCACACACTGTGCTCTGAGTCCTGCAGCGTCTCTCCCTGGCCTGTGCACACACCCTGTGCTCTGAATCCTGCAGTGTCTCTCCCTGGCCTGTGCTCACACACTGTGCTCTGAATCCTACAGCGTCTCTCCCTGGCCTGTGCACATACCCTGTGCTCTGAATCCTACAGCTTCTCTTCCTGGGCTGAGCTCACACCCTGTGGTCTGAGTTCTGCAGCTTCTCTGCCAGTGGCTGTTTCACAGCAATGCATGGATGGCTGTTTCTCCTGCTGCCTTTACTATGGATTAATATAGACTTGAGTGAATGCACAGAATTTCACTCTGAATGACCCTTTGTTTTCTCTGATCTATTAGCTCTGTGTCATTTTGTTTTTTCTCTACCATGTCCGTATTAATAGTTCAAATTTGTATTGTTGCAGCTCTTACCCTTCTTTCTTGCGGTCTGCATAAAACATTTTTGACATAGAACACATTGGAAATGAATTTAATACAGCCTAGAGATTTTGGATGGTAATCCTACATCTCACACTGCTCTCTGAGTAACCCGTATTAGGATTAAAATGCTTACTGAATGGCCATGCATTCATCTCCTGACAACATAACAATGAATAATGAGGAGTATAGTTTGCATTAAAGTCTTCTACAAATTGCCAAGGAGAAAGTCATTATTTTCAAAAGAAGGAAAACAATAATGGCCTGGACAGGGTGGAAGATGAAAGGATCCAATATTAGTGGATGAGCTTTCAATTTCCATTTCCAAAAATCTCATCTAAACCATTTCATCATTAACCATCCCTTATCAATATGAAGGGAAGCTAAAATATAAATATATATATTATTTCCCCCCCAAGTTACCATCTAAAATTAATGAAGGTCCTGTTTTAGAGCCAGCATAATGATGTGCAATACCACAAGGATTCATTAAAATAAATTGAAAAAATGTACCTCTCTTATATGCCATACAGGCAATATTTACAGAAGTCGTAGTTCTATTTCTTAAGACATTCCATGTTCACTGAAGGATTAGACCCCAAATATAACCCAGATTCAGAATCTGTTTTGACAGATTCATTGTCTTTTCTCATGACTTACTTTCCCCAGCAATACTGATGGAGGGTAACGGAACATAAAAAAAAATAAAAAATAAAAAAATGCATGGAGATACGGGAATGTGCTCTTGCCTGTGTTTTAATACGGTTCGGCTAAGGTTCATGTATTGACTTGTTCAGTGCTGCAGCCCTAACAGATAAGCACCCAGCTCACCGAGCAGACCCTGGTACAGGAGTGACTTCACCTTATCTTGACCCAGGCTGCGGGCATCACCATGACAACGTATCACAGTATGGACCCCGTTTCACAGCACGCCTGGTTTATCGCCTGGTCACTTGCTTAAATCTTTTGTCCTGTGGTCAATGCTGTTTATTATTTCAGTGTTTACAGTGGGTAGGTTTATATTTGCAAATAGATTCATGCATAGATACTGTACAAAATTAATAAATAAAGAAGGACTAGTCAAGCTCGGTTGAAGAACATGCAATACAAAGTAATTTATCACAAACTGGAGACAGCACATCCTGCTGATCACAGAGAACTAGACCCCCCCTCATGCTGGAAGCAGAGAGGGGTGGAGTGGCCATAATTGCATTTGTAGTTGTCACACTCTGTGTGGCTGTTAATTGTCACAGGCTGCGTAAAGTAAACTTACAAGTCCCCCCTCTTTTCATTATCATGGAGGTGCCGGCTCTCTGCGGTCTCCCACCCCCTGGACGGCCTGCATGCAGCATTAGCTGCGCAGAGATCCTCCCTGGCACTTCCCTGTCAACATTCCTCTCTCTGACACGTCTGAGATAAGACGCTATAAAGCATTCCGGTGCGCCTGTACAGTATCTCTCACCCCCGTCCCCCGCCTTCCCGTAGAGTCCTCACGCCACCTTTCGCTCCTGACTTTTTAAACATTTGTTCAGAATATCGCAGGTATTTTAAAAGCAACAGCCCTGGCCTGAAATTAAGCATCCATCAAGCTAAGATGGGAAATGAACTGTGGGGAGGCGATCTGTAGATTGGGTAAACCATACTCCCACCACCCCCCACACACAGCATTAATGTAACATGTAAAAACTGTTCACTTTTGAAAAATCACTGTTAACATTGCCCCATTTTTCAGCCTAATGGGTGGAGCGATTCCCAGCTGGTAGTCTCTGTCTTTCTGTCATTTACCACCACACATGTTATCTCACACTGTCACTAGATGATGACATCACTATTAATCAGGGGGCATGGTGAAAAAAAAGTGTATTACATTTGTGCTTGATTTAAGAGCAAGTGTTTCGAGTAATGTGCATTCAGTTTTCTGAGAGGACCACGTTGGTATGAATGAAACATAACTTTAACACTCTGCATTTGCTCTTGTCTTTGCTTTTTAGATATGAGGTAGTTTATCCACAGGCTGGTGAACAGGCCAAAGAAGGCATGCAAATAAACATAGAATGAGCCCTGCCAAGCTGGCTGGGATTCTGCTGGCCAGAGAAACCATAAGCTTGCAGTGGGCCATCAAGCGACTTTAATTTTATGAATGTAGTAATGTAATAACTGGGACCTGCATGTGGCCTGCTGTTGACACAATGGCTCTCCTGCTTTGGGGAGTGACAGGGAACACAGAAATGTGAATGGCTTGGTGGTGCGCAGACAGAGTGACGAGCTCAAGTATTCACCCCCTGCTCTCCCTCATTCTCGGTCTGTCACAGCAGCAGGCAGCAGGTTACACTGCATTGCAATGAGCTGTTTTATACACTCTGGCATATTGCTCCACTTTATGAAGCCTCAAAAAAATATATATGACATATAAAAACTGCATTACTTTAAATCATGTTTATCATGCGCTTGATGTTCATTGAATATTAATGAGCATTAAAAGTCAGAGAGATAAAAAAAATATTAATGAAAGTAAAAGGAAGAAGCAATCTAAATGGCTTAGTCCTTTAAAGAGAAAGTGTCGTTTTTCTCCCACTGTGGCAAATTATTGGCAAGTGAAATTGAGAACACAGTGAATTTTATCTTTAGCCTCCGCTGTGATCATTACAGATTCTGCTCATTGCCATCTTCTTATCTTCTTAATTAGACAATTAACAGCTCCTGGAGGCTGTTAGCGTAGCCATACACTAGAACAACCTGGAAAATAATAGCAATTCATTACAAGTGTATCTGCAAAATTTGGAAAATTGCCATGGAGTAACAACATAATAAAAAAAAACTCAACATTGATGTGTGGACTGAGCAATTTGAGTCAAATCAAATGAGAAGATCTTGAGAAAAGAATGCAAAAAGCAATAAAAGACGGGGTGAGAATGACCTGGAGCATTATCACACAAATTGCTCTGCGTTGTAAATCAACACCTGACAGAGGGAATTTAAGAGGTGGAATGTAATTGCAGTCTTTTCTTGCTTTGTCCTCTGTGACTATAGCTGTGTATATCTTTGTCTTTAAGATGACAGTGGAAAATAGATCTTTGTGATGTGAAAATATTTTTGATGCAGTTAAACACATTTCTTTATGAGTTTCCCCTCGATTAGGCCTGCCTCCAGTGCCTGTGTGAGGGATCCAGGCACTCATTACTGTCAGTCAGGTTAAACAGTGCTCATGCCTGAAATGTGACTTTAAATAAAATGGCCTCTCTAATGCATTTGCTCTTTGGTCACTTCCCCTGGCACTTATGAGTTCTATACCCTGGAATAATGTAAAACCAACCATAAGTAGTGCATCTGCTATTACTGACACAAACCAGAACAAAGATTCAGAAAATTTTTCAGCAAAAATTCAATATCAGAGTGAAACGAATATGATAATATAATTAAATAATAATAATAAAAAGATATGATCTAACAGGTGCCTTTAAAAAGTTAAATGGTGTTTTTCTTTAAGCCCATCATATTGCATTAAAAAAATAGAAGTTCAAATCCCAATTTCTAGGTAGCATGGCTTAAGTGAATACATATTCCTTTATTTTGAGAATTTTGTTTCAATTATCCTCCTTTTCCCATGGGAACCCACATCCTCCTCTTTTTAGTCTTATCATTAAGGAATAGCTGGCAGACAAAAGAAAAAAAGTGTAGCGATCTGAATGCTTCCATACATCAAATTCTTCCTGTCTGTGGAACCTTGTACTGTAGGTTCCTGAAACTGTGGTGCCATTGTCTTCCTCTGCATCTCTGCATTTTTTTGCCAGCCATGCTTGTGGTAACCCCCTTTCAGATAGAGGCTCCTTTCATCCCCTGGCCCGTCTGAGACACATTTAAGCCCCCCCTCCTCCACAATGGGGGTGCTTGAGCTGAACAATGTAGCGGACCGAGCCCTTTGATTTCAGCGCACTGTTCCAAATCAAGCAACAATCAGGACCTTCATAAACAGGAGTGTGAAGGATTTCCGTGCTCAGATGAGTGATTGCTGAGACACACTGGGCCAATCTCTGCCAACACAGCCCCCCGAGTGCCCAAATATCACACAGCCAGCCCCCGATGACCGAGCTTCTGCTTTGGAGACGGCACGGCAGAGCCAAAGTGCGCTGGCAGGCTGCCATCTGAAAGGTTTGCTAATCCGCAGCCTGCGGGTGGACAGCTCAAACACTGCATACAGCTACATGAGATATTCTCCGGAGGAACCCAAGTGGCTATCACACAAATGAGTAAACAAAAGAAATGTTGCTGTTTTTTTATTGTTGTTGTTGTTGTTGTTGTTGTTGTTGTTGTTGGCATCAGAATCGCAAGAGCAACTAGCTATTTCTTCTTGATTGTGTTTTCAATTCCTGGCCAAGATGAATCACAATTGGATTATTTATAAATATTTTTTCAATAGCTCATTTTAAATCGGGGCTTACCTGTTATATATCATAAATGTGTTCATCCAAGTCTTGCTCTCCACATATGTGCTCAGACCAGACGAGGCGGGGGTGGAGGGTAACCTTGGTCTCCAACATTGTGCGTGACCTGGGTCACTGCGCTTCCTTGACAGATGATCTAGAAGCTGGGTACACGCACACAATTTATTAAATAGTCTAATGATAGAAAGATAAGGGGAAGCAAATGACACTTAAATCCTGGACCACAGAGCTGGAGGAGTCAGAGGAATGGGCAGACATCGCCGGAGGTAGCGTCATAAAAACCTTCGTAAAAGAGGCTCTGCGCGTGGGGAATACAAATGTTGGTTTTAAGTTGGAAATGCGAGGCAGGAAATGTGGCACCATATTGAGGAGGGAAGATTTAGGTCTTTAGCAGATTAATCTCTGCCATCATCGGGGCATTGTGGAGAAGCAATTTAGATGGTAAATACCAACTTCGGATATATATCATTTATTAAAACTCCGATGTGCCAAACGCACCCAGCACACTAAATGAGACTCATGTAAACGGGGGTGGGGGTGGGGGTGGGGGTGGAGGGGGATCGCCTTTTTTCATCAAAGCAATCGTATGCTGGCGCTCAAATGCGCACATTTCTAATGTAGTCTAATTCCTGGAATAAAGCACTTGCTGCTGAACACAGAGACTCCCTGCTCCATTGGTACCACACGACCCCACGATGTTGCAGTGCACTTGTGAGCCCAAATTAGGAAAATAGCTAACCCCTTTCCAGGCGTTACATCAATTTTATTTCATCCAGCTGAGGACGGGTGATGTAATGGGAAACTTAACGAAAACTGAGTCAGTGAAGATATGAGGAACCATTTTCACAGTGGTTAAAGGCCGAAACGGACTTTACAGCACCACAGAGGTTAGAGTTTTGAATCTCAACGGCCTGTTTTTATTTAAAACAGCTTTTAAGTTCAGCTGCGGCAGTAAACACTGAGACGCAGACAAAATAACTATGCTGCTGCGTCTGACTTCAGATCTGCCCTTCTATTGTCATGTCAGGAAAGTCCTGCCCTTCAGCTCTGTGATTTTCCAAAATTTAGCTGAAATGAAAGCAGGCAGTGTGGCTGGCTGAACAGCACCTCATTAAAGCCCCCATTTCGGCCTGATGAAAGAGATACTCTGCAATATTAATGACTACCTACTCACATGAAACAACATTTTTCCAATGCCTCTCTCAGAGACGTATAATATAAAATACAGCCAAAAAAGGAAGTTTAATGTTGGCCACATTGATTTCTATCTCCTACTCCAAAATATCCTGATTCAAATTTGAGTACTCCTGTTTTGGGTTAGGGGGTCAACATGTAGAATTTTGGACATGATCAATTCATACAAACAGTGAAATGGTGTCCCCTCAGCAGAAGGACAAGGAGGTTAAAAGGTGAAAACCACTCATTTTAGTTGGTTTTGTGTCAGGACTCAGAGGGACCCAAGCGCAGACGAAGATACGTAATAAACCAGGGTTTATTGAGCAGCCAAAAACAAAGTCCACAAATCCAAAATCAAAGTCGTGAATCAGGCAGAGGTCAAAACCAGAGAGACTCGGCAAAAGTACAAAAACACAATCCAGGGTGGTAGTCAAAAACAGGCAAAGAGTTCGTAACAGGCAGGCTCAGCAAAGGTACAAAATCACAAGGCAAAGAATCAAAACCAAAAAACAGACAGGGTAATAACAGGCAGGCAGATCAGAAACAGAAAGGCTTGTAGCACAACAGGTACTAAACACACTGAGACAAATTCGCACAGAACAAACACAAGACAGGGTTTAAATGCACAGACTAACGAGCCAACGAGACACAGGTGCACAATAGGGCAGGTGAAACAAATGGGTAATCAACTGGGAAGGTAACAAGGAGGGCGGGGCAGACACAAGGGGGAATGAAAACAAAAGCACATGGACAGGGAAAACAAAAACAAAAACACAGCATCAGACAGTACTACTGACAGTTTTGAAAGAAATATAAAAAAACCCTCTCATTTCTTAGAATGATGTGTCTAAGAAACCATCTTATTGGGTTGCAGCTTTGTTTTATGCTTTCATCTGCCCTTAAAATAAACAGACTTCTCCGACATGGGCAAAAGAGAATCAGTGCCAGGCCAGTGGAAGAGACCTAAAAACGGGGCAGGAGTGGGCCTGATTAGAAATCCTGCAGCATAGGGTGATTTCACCTGTTTCCCTGCCTGGACAAGTGGAACATGCCATGACCTTGCTTTTGTTTGTTTTGTTCATACTCCCTGCTCACTTGTTGCCATTAGTGCTGTTTCCTTTAATAGAAAGACCATTAGTGCACTTAGGTCTAACAGGCCAGACCATAATACTGCTGTAATGCGAAGATTCAGAGAATGTATATCCGGACACTCAGATGAAACTATAGGTGTCTCCTATATATACATTTCCCAATGTACACTCAATGTGATTGTCGAATGTGAGTATTTCACAAGGCCTCTGGAACAAAATCATAATTAATGTACCTTGTGTACCTTTTTTTGTTGAATTATACGGTTTTAATCACTGAATTTTATCACACTCAGGGTGAACCATTGAGTCTCAAATAAAGGATGCTTACAGCAATCAAAACATGACAGATGTTATTTTGAGCCAGTGATCTTTCCATAGCATTATATATAATAAAAATGTTTGCTCTATTCAGAACCACAGTATCTATGGAATCACCAGACATTTGCTCAAAGGCTTTAACCTCTTCTAATAAATCAATGAGCATTGAAAGACCATAAGTTTAATAAGTTAATAAGCACTGCTGCATTTCATATAATCTATATGCTCTTCTATCATGATTAAGTGTTTTTAATACCTTTAAAAATATAAAACTATGCACAGATTAAACCGGCTCAGCTCCACCGTTAATGACTCTATGGCATAAACTGAATCTTTCATATTGAAAACATATTTCATATCAATAGACAAATGACTGAAAGATTTCATGGTCTGCTTTAAATTTGTATGGCATGAATGTATGTCTGTAAAGACTGCAGCTGTATGATAAAAATGTCATGAGAATGGACAGAACTGGAGAATATATCAGGGGTTTTGAGTTTTCTTTGAAATATCATCCATAATGATTTGAAGTCAAAGAGGTGTCCTGGTAATAAATGTGTCATTCATTATTAAGGACATTATATTCATTATTCAAAAATATATTAGCCGTATTTGTTTAATTCATTCATCTTCATGAAATGAGAGTTCAGGCACTGAGAATTGAAAGCACTGTGATCTTTTTTCAGGTATCTTGAGTTCTTCAAATGCACACACAGACATATATAGGCACACACATTTGTCTGGGGCTCATTTTGAGCGTTTTGTTTGGGGGTTCAGGGTCACCCTCAGACATGATTGCGCTGCAACAGCCTAATCAAAAGCATGTGTTTAAGTGGCCTAGATGCAGATAATTCAATAAGTTTCTTTCACCTCTCAATTTTCGTCCAACAACAACCCCCGACCCCCAACCCCCAAATTCAACAACACACAGCCACCGGACCACTATAGACAGTGTTGAACTGGCATTTGAATTTGTGGCATGGTTTACTCTGGCCTTCACCTCCTCTAACACACACACACACACCCCAGACTAACTCAGCTTTCAAAGCAAAATTCCCATGCAGTTTGAGAAACCTGACAAGCAGTCAGCCAAGTTGTGGCTGCAGATTTCCTGCAGGTCTGGCCGCCGGCCTCTGACATCTGCAGCCAGGGAAGCCTCATCAGTAGAACGTGGCTCCAGGCAACAAAGCCCAGAGGATCATGGGAACAGAGCCTTCTGCAAAGCCAGGTTTCACAGGTCACTCCCCGCAGAGATACGGCCCTGACAGCACGATGGAGACCTGAAGGTGTTGTCGACGGGCTGGGTCGGGGGCAGGTGTACCGGACTGCGTTCCCTGACATGGTGGTGACACATCTCATAAAAAATGGGGTGACATGGGACCAGCTCCAGCACGTCACCCCAACATTTCGCAGCGAGGGCGACACCACAGCAGTGAGCTGTGACACAGGTTCATCTGCCTGACAAAAGAGAAGGCCTCCAGAGATATGCTGCAGCTCACTCTCTGTGGAAAGAGAGGTCTGACTGCATTACTCAGCCTGCTGACCCCGTGAACTCCATGCCCCCCGAGGCCTGCCAATCCGCTCTATAAGGAGATGAATGGATTCTCAAGTGCAAATTCTGACATAAGATTAATTGTTGAAAGACAAAATGTTAAAATACTTTTTTTTTTTTACCTGAAATGTATGTATGCTTTCATTTGTGCCTTTCAGGCAAACAGCACAGGTAGAGTTGTATAGATAAATATGCCACAGCAGGCTCTACACCACTAGATTGATTGTGCAATAATTCATTTTTTAATATCTATGTGTCGGGTCGTGGTTTTTTTCGCATTTTTAAAAGACACACATTTTTCCCACACACCATGTATCTATACATTTAACCATAAAAGTGTGCAGTATATAGTAGTGCTTGAGACCAGTGGAAAATTACAGGGTGAGAAAGCAGCAATCCAGGGTAAATCGTGAGTTACATAATAGCTTCACAGCTTCTTTTCTTTCTGTTTTTTTTTTGGTTCAGTCAGTACCTGTGTGTAACACTGCTCCCATCTGGCTTTCCAAAAACCTGAGCAGGAGTCAGTACTCCAGAGATAGTGAGAGGTGCTGTCAGCCAAGACAGTTTTTTTTTTTTTAATGCATTCCTGGCGTGGATTGTAGATGTGCTGTTGAAAAGTTTTCTGTGAATGTGCAATCATTTTACCGCATAGAAAAAATAATTTTAAAAAAGTTAAATAAAATGTATAAAGTAGTCTAAGAATGCACTGCTGAACCAAAACCAGGAGCTGGTCTCTTTAAACACATTTCAGACCTTTTTTGTGAGGTCTTATTTCTTCTTAAATGATCAAGTAGCACCAGTTATTTGGACCACTGCCTCATCTGAGTGAGGCTGGCAGCCATAGCAATGTTCAGGACCCATGTGAACCATGTCATCAACCCCAAAACCCCAGCCCTGCTTTATATAAAAAATGGGTAGAAAATAATAAACTCTGAAATAACAGTGCCTTTAACCAGCAGCATCTGGACCTGATCTGGCCTGCATTCAATTAAATTAAATTCGCTTTTAAGTACCAAACACAACATTTGGTAACTAACCCTCCATATATCAGCTCTACCCTCGGGACATTCGTAATATTGACACGTTCGTTAAAAAAATAGGGATGAGAGGATCCACTTTCACTGGACAGCACAGGGACGCTAATGCCTGTGGAAAGACATCGTTTAAAGCACCGATGTGCCGACAGACTGATTATAAATACCCACCACAGTCCAGTTGCAAGAAACAACCTGATAAGGAGGGCCTGTCCAAACTGGTGTTAGACCCATTATCTGAGATTGAGTGAGGCTCAAGCATGTGCCGTTTTGGCAGAAACAACCAATGCACCCCCCCAAAGCCAGTGCAATGGTCGTCTGCCCTCTGACAGATGTCCCCCAGGACCAGAGAGAGAAGGTCACCCACTGTGCAAGGGAAAAGGTCACAGCAGGAATGTAGCCTGTAGCACAATCATTATTGGCCTGGTGTGAGGCGGCTGTAATTAAGATTGATACAAAAAAATGTTTCTTCTTCTGTCTGCCCCCTTCTCCTGACTTAAATCAGCAGGGACACCAGCTCATTCTCAGCACCATGTCAGTTTGCTTGTCTGTTCAGTTTTTTTTTTTTTGTTATTCTCTGTTCGTGGAGCTAGCAGTATTAAGCACATCTCACAACAGCCTGGAACGATCTGCAGCTTTGTGAAATACAGAACAGCTCCATATAATGATGTGATTTTTTTCCCGTCGTTTCATTTTCCTTCAACAATGAATCATTTGGACACCCGTGACTGAGCTGTTTCCATTAAGATAACACTGTGTCATGTAAATAATCAAACATGAAATACATCCATTTCACCATTATCCCACTTTTCTGGGCAATGTGGAATTCTTGACACTCAGATTAATTTGGGCAGAAGAAGGCATGCATCCACTACTGTCAGATATTATGCAAAGCTTGTATGTAATATCTGTATGACAAGTACAGACAATACATACTCACTGGCATGAGTAGTGTATAAAGAGATATACACTAACGCAAAACCTTTCAGCGAGCAGATCATGTATTTGTATTTGTTAGCTACTGAATCTTGTTAACACAGCATCGGAATCCTCCAGCTGCTACCATGGTGTTTCCAGACTGCAAGGAGCCAGGCTTCACTCTGCTTGCTCTGCACATTCCAGGAAACCGAGGGGACAGCCTCCATAAAAGGCCTTCCTGAAGGGCCACCGCGTGTGTTTGCGAGCGACACATGCGAGATCAAGGGGAGAACGCTTGATGTGATCACTTCTGGCCTGGCGGATGCTTCCCAGTGGGGTGGGGGGGGGTGGGGGGCGGGGGTGGTGCTTTAATCACAGTGGAGCTGAGTAAAACGATCATGAACTCCAAGCCTTTGGTGTCTCACATTTCCGTTTCAGAGATCAGACCCGTCGTTGTTTCTCCTAGGGACACACAAGGGGAGGGGGCTCCTCCTCAATCCATCGGGGTTGCTGCTTTGTCTTTAACTTTGAGCTCCACTGTCATAGCAAAGCAGCTTTGTGTTTTCAGATTATTGCATGTATCAGACTCATTTCATTTAAAGCGACTTGTCATGATGTGACATAAAAACCCTGAAGACAAGGGAATTCTTAAAATATCCATCCCTCAAAACCAAGACTAGAAATGACACAGTTAATTTTGATTTTATCTCTAATGAATACATGGTTTCCATGATTTTTGGCCTGAAAGTAAGAGTATATTTTGTCCCTGAAAACAACATTAATAGCTGTATGTGAGGTTGCAGTTTCCATGTGGTCATTTGGACCCTAATTGGTTATTTCTGTAGTGAAAGTATGTGGTTTGATATCTTTAGTCTTAAATGTGCAGTGACACATGTTATTGGGAGAATGAGCATGTATCTGAGTGTGTGGGTGAATGCTTCACTCTAACAATCTGTAGTAAAGCTGTTATTCACTGTTATATGCAGTTTATTACATCTTTATAAATAATAAAAATCCATCTTTTTGCCATCATTTTTCCATAAGGATTGATGAAAAAATATACCCCACCACAATATTTCAAATTGTTGCAAAAATAATCGTGGTTATTTTTAACAATTCAATAAATGAATATCATGAGTATCATCTCATTAGCCTGTATTTCTTGTTTTCAGATACACACTGAGACCTGATGTAATTATTTACAATGTCACTAGAAATGTGCTATTTTGAATGTAGCAAGTCTTTCATCAAATGTATGCATTTGGCAAGCGATTCTTCAATATGAAGTTGCCCTTTGAAGTTGTTTAGGTAATCAGGGCAATAAAATGACTTTATGCATGAATTAGTATTGTTGTAGAAAACATTTATCACACCAATTTTTTTTTTTACTCACAGGACACATTTCATGTGTCACTCATGTTGATGGTTAGTTTCTGCGGTTGGACTGCAGTGCCTCTCTTGCCTGATTGCGCCTATAGGAAGGTAGGTTTAATCCTCAGCTTCCTGAGGTTTCTGCCATTTTCATTCCGCTGATTGATGTGCCAGGCAACCCACAGACAGCCAGCCATCATTAGCCAGAGATCCACCTCTCCTTTGATTGGCAGTCAATCTTCTATAGCACTGTATGACCTGCAGCCATTGGCTCACAGGTGAGGCTACTGGAGCAGTGCCACGCCCATTTCACTGTGGTGCTGGGGGAACTGGAGTGACAGAGAACTGGCAATTAGAGCTAACACATTGGGAAAATGTTCAAAACTTCAACATATCTTTTAACTTCATGAATGTACAGACATGTAAAATATAATTAAGTATGTATATTTTTATGCGTGCATATTCAAATGTGCGCATCTAATGGGAATTATATAACTGTATCCATTGCACCTTCACTGTACAGCTGTACAGCTGAATTTTTTCATGTAAAAACTGACCAGGACTTCTGTGTGTACTGTAACAGGAGAAGCTGAAATAACTTTCATTCTGGGAATAATCAGAGACAGCATTTTAATCAAGTGGAATATCTGAAAAAGATTGAGACTGAGATCAATTTCACCTCAGCTTTGTTCCTGTTCAATAGTGACTCCAGTATTGAGTAATATTACGCAGATTGCAGACTTTCTGGCAACCTTTCCTACCGAATATAAATATTATTTACTTACTTTTGCCAAACTGTACTGATCCCAGCCAACAAATAAAATAAATAGAAAGATGTTGTCAAAAGAAAAATACACAGACAAGGCAACCCTTCAATTGTGCAATACTCTGTTACCCTTAGAGACAGAGATCTGACAGCTAAACCTGACTTTCATATCTTGTATGCTTACGCATGTAGCAACTATGGGATTATTCTGACAGTTCAAACTTGCAGCACTATGATAAGAAAGACCATATTATGTTGCACAATGTGTGTGTATTTTACAGATTTGTGTAATATACAGCATGTGTCAGGGTAAAGCTATGCCATTGCAGCCATGTAACTGCATCTTACCAGAGTGAAATTTCCAGTTTTGAAATAAACATGGCAGCAATTACTCAATATAATATACCATCTTTTGACTTTTGCACAATGGGTTTTGACCACTATCAGACACTTCAGTCTATGTGAGTGATCCTTCAAGACTGACAGCAGGTAAAAAGAAAATTACCAAAACTATTGGTCATATGGAATAAAAAATGTTTTTTTTTTTTTTTTTTTTGGTACAAGTGACTGTAAGTAATTGCGCATCTGCATTCTGTCTTGTCTAAGCCATTTTGAACATTTTGAACATTGTCAGCTGCTGTGCTAATTGGTGAAGCAAGCTAACGATCTCTGTCATGTAGAGCAGACAGCAAAAATCAATTTCAGCCCAGCCTCAGCCTTGGTTTTCAAAACAAATTTCCTCCCCATACACGAGGAGAAAGAAATATTATTGAGGTTGCCATAGTGATTCAATGTAAACTGGTGTTTCCCCCTCCTACGTTCATTTCCTCCCAAGAACAAACGGTGAATATTTGTGGAGGAATTCCCTTGGTAAGAGGAGATGTGAGCCTCCCCCCCCACACACACACACACACACACACACACACCGCCCTATGGCAGGTTCTGATCCAGCTCCTGACCACATCCAGCCAGAAGCTCATGGAAACTCTCAACTGTTGTGACATCACTGACCCCCCTCCCCTTCATCCACATCCTGCAGCCCACCTGCTGAGGGGGCTTTTCCACGACCAAAACTGCAGAATATCTTGGTCCATATCCAAACTTCAATATTCTGTGGTGTGTATTGTATGACATGCACAGGGACAGTGTTAGTTATGCCTTTTAGTGCTGTTTCAGCTTCATGCTGCTGCTCCTATTTACGTTACCTGCACAATAGAGCACATAGATGAATTTTCTGAAAATCCCAATGAGATGACCGTAACATTTTAGATTTTTTTTTTTATTGTAGGGAAAATATCTCTTCATACAATCAATTGGCAAAACTGAATAATGTTCTTTAGTGCATGTAGAGACAGGGGTTTTTGAAGTAACTAGGGGACTTATTGTTTCAGCATGACAGTAACTGGTGGAATTTTTTTTTTTACCAGTATCCATTTCTATTAATAATAATAATTATAATAAAAATAAGAGAAAAATCCATCACAAGGAGTTTTACTGAATTGCATTTGACAATGAAATAATGAACCAAGGTTTATCCATGAAAGAAATGTAATTTATAGATATTATGGTATGCATGGGTACCCCCAAATACATGCTGTAAAGTGCAAATTAAGAAAAATAAAGGCAAATGCTTTGATTTATGCATCATTATATAACACAGTCTGACATTTTGATTACAGTTTCCTGCAGCTGTTCCACTGAATCGTTGAGAGTGTTAGAGTGTAGTCCAAGTGTCTGCTTCCCAAACCCCTCTCCTCCTAAACTGGTGTCCTGTTGTGGCCATCTGCCATCTTGGAAGCCTGCCTCCCAGACAGAGCCATGAAGTGCGTCTGGGGAGCGGTATAAAACAGCAATATTTCACTGCTTTCACTAGAAATCTGTATTGACCATAGACCTGCTGTATTCCACGGTCATAAATCAACAGAAATTATTCATATCCCTCAAATGGTATAAATTAAAAGTAAGTGGTGCAGGAGCCATATGATACAGTTGAATACAATGTTTGGGGTCCTTCTTTCTTAATTCATTGAGCGCACAGCTCAGTCATTTCAGTGCAGGCCGGCTTGTTTCATTATTCTGGGATGTAAAATAACCAGGAAACCCCAGCACTTAGTGACAGCATGCTTAAAGTCCGCCTGCATCATGACAGTGGCCTAGGAGGGAATTCCTGTTGCTTAATTGTATTTTGTGGTTTCCGAAAAGATCTCTATGGCAACCGCTGTTTTTGACAAAACGGTTCTCGATGCAGAAAAGACAGGCCCATTTAGCAATGTCTATTTATAGCTAAATACTAAATATGCCACAGCAGTGGAAACTGTAATGCAGTTCTACCACCAGCCTGTGTGACCGATTGGGCAAACAGCTCATCAGCAGTTACCACTGAATCAGAACTGTCCTCATATTATTTTTTTCTAGAGCCTGCCATGGCAACAGTGTCAAAACAAACATGTATCACTAACGTCACAGCGATGACGTTGTCTGGGCTCCTTTCTCCTCATTACGGCTAAAAAAATCTCTTAGTGAGGAAACACTTGAGGTCACCAACAAACACATGCACTCCAAGGATGTAACTAGGTGTTGTCATGATTCAAAAAATATACAACCGCAGTTTGCATTATAGACATATTGCATGTTATTGAAAGTTTCTGCAAAAGTGTTTTATATAGTCTTACTCCAGGATCCACAGTTGGTATATGGGGAACTGCTGTTTAGCCATTAGCTATGTGAGTTTAGCCATCAGAGACTCCCTTGCACACTGACCCAGGCTGACATAATGTCCAGAGAGCACACAAGTGACAACTGGCCTGAAGCTCACTATAGTGAAGATAGATATATTCATCCTTGATGAAATAGTAGGTCAGATGCTCATTCTCTCAAATATTTTGGGCCAGTAAATCAACATTTTACAGTAAAACTCTTTAGCTGTATACTAGACTGGTGTTTATCGCCGTCTATAAAAAACACAATTGAGAAGAAGATGGTGGAGTATGGTACAATTAGACTGAAGGTGTGCAAGGAACACTAAAGCCTGCCAACATGTTGTCTGAGGTTCCCTTATGAGTTCTCGCAAGTAAATCTGAAAATAAATGATCGTTCTGATTTGTAAACCAACACAACTCCTTAGAATGCAATGTTTACTGAGTCAGTAATTTACTGCTGTCAGATGATCCTCTTAAATTACTGGGAAAGGGCTATCCTCTGAAATCACTCAGAAAGGGCTGTTCCCCTTTTCTGGGTTCCTGGAGTCTACTCTTGAGTCAACATAACTACCATATGGTTACTAAGCAAGAAAACAAATACATTTTTGTTTGTATTCTCCTTTATTACATGCATCTTAATTGCAACTGCTCTAAGATGACAGACTAAAGATTGTGGAAACATGTTTCATGTACAGCCACTACAGAGTAAAACAAAAACAGATAAATAAAGCCAGAGTGTTTTTTTTGTGTGTGTTGCCCTTACTTTTCCTCACAGAAGGCAGAGATTAATCTCCATGGAGACATGAGCTTCCTGTGTCAGTGTCAGCGCCCTTGGCTCACGGCGATGGCGAATGAGGAGCTGTTCACACGGAGACACAGGACCCCTCTGTTTCCTTCCTCCCCACTGACAGCGCTGTCAGATTAAGTCTCAGAGAATCCCTATTGTCATGTCACTTACAGACAAAGCACAGCCTGAGAAATCACCTTCTTTTAACTTCAACATTACTCTGTTTGTTTAACTTCTCACTTCTGGTGTAAAAAATAAAATAAAGGCCAAAACAAGACATATAAAAGCAGTTAAGCAAAACTACTTTTTCAGTCCATCCACTTGTGCTAAAGCAGGTCGAACAATGTCAGGATTAAAAATACATTTTTATGCTACTTCCTGTCCTGTTTAAAAAGTAATGAGACTGAATAAAAAACCACTTAAAGTAATAGCTTAGAAGTGCCCTGGCCATTTATCAGTAATTCCAGGTAATTCCAGGAAACGGTGCATCTTAAAAAAAGAACCTGGCACCCTGACCAGATTATAAGATGATGATTAATTAAATTTG
This sequence comes from Albula goreensis, assembly GCA_022829145.1. Lineage (NCBI taxonomy): Eukaryota > Metazoa > Chordata > Actinopteri > Albuliformes > Albulidae > Albula > Albula goreensis. The sequence goes on along the minus strand of CM040753.1, from coordinate 8,352,343 downwards.
ATAACTTGGACTTGCACAAACCTACCCAGGAGGCTGTGGTCTTCCGGTAAGAGGGGACTGCAGTGAAAAATGGAAAGCCCCCTCACTGTGTGTACATGGTCAGCTCAGAGTGGTAGATGACAGTCTGCCCTGGAGTTAGCATTACCCTAACCCAACACATGCTAGTCTACTCCAGTGCCCTCTCACCCCCATCTCTACCCCTGACACACCGAGGGCTTCCTGCCACAGGCGCTGGGTATCGGGTGCTCTGGGTGGAGCCAGCAGGGATATCCCCCTACGGCACGTGGGGCTCTGAGTCACAGCTGTGGAATGGGTAGGAACAGCACGTCCTGTTTGTGTTCCTACGGGAAGCTACTGGCAGGATATTGCCCTCCCCGGCCTGTAGGCTCAAATCACCCAGCGTGGTGGAAACCCCAGGGCCCACGCAGCACTGGATCATCCGACTTACGGGTAAACCTCAGCGAGGAGTCTCACAGCGGCGGCGCAGCAGCCTGCCAAAGGAGCCGGTCATGCCCAGGCGCACTCGCACACACAGCCAGTGTGATCAGAAAGAAAAGGATTACACTCTCCTGCTTTCCCACACAATGGCTGCCTCCTTCCTTCACAGAGGGGCCTGAACATTCCAAAACCACTGAGTTACTTTTACTTAAGCCGTCCTCTGCATGGAGCAGGCATCTGTCCGCTCCTCATTTCTGCTTATTTTTACACCAGGTTACACTCTGTGGCTTTGTAGATGCCAATGTTCCTTGCAGTTACATAAACTGTTTTATTTTTGCCAGCTTAAGGCTGGCACTGATGAAATTAAAGACATATGTTTCTGATTTCTACCAAAGGCTACTTAATAGTTATGAAAGCCACAGGGACTTTATTCAATTGGAATTATCTCAGTGCAATATCCCAGATATCACTTGTTTCTGTGACACATAACATCTTTAAAAGTTTTCATAGTCTTTCAACTAAAATCTTGAATTATTTTCAGCCCAAACAGTACAGAAAAACAGGATCACAATACATGGCATCATGTTAGTTAGAGTTAGAGTTTTCTTTCTGTTCCTCAAGCTAAACATTTATATTTACCTTCTTGGATACAAACATGTCGTGTGGCTGGTGGCTGCTGAAATCCGTGCTGAAATGAAAGTAAAGAAACACTTTTTTTCAAGTCAACCATAAAGCATACAGAATCTTGTAAAAAGGTTCCTGTGGATTTTAGGTCTATTACACCCCTGTGGAGGGAAAGGTACAATAATGCTTCACACATTCCTCACATTCTGTATGGTGTACAGTATCATTTACACTGCTGGAGATTTCCTGCAGCAGATGAGGCATAGCAGCCAAAAGCATGTCACCAGGGATCCACATGGGATTCAAACTCACAACCCCCTGGCCCATACACCAGTGCTTTAGCCAATATACTTCAACTGACTACTTTTTATGATTTCATGTGGTATACATTTTGAGATGACACACAGATAAAGTGAGACGCAAATGTAACATTTCTTGGGCATTCTGTTAACCCATGCTCAAAGTTAGCTCAGGTATCATAATGCAATTCAGGGACATTCTCTTCAGATCTGTTCCACACACACAGCCCCCTGCAGGGGTGGAGCCAACGGAGAGATTTCAGCACCTGCTGAAATCTGATTGGCCTCTCTGGGTGCCCCCTGATTTCCAACAGTTCAGACTAATGTCAATCATAGTTTGCCAAAAACAGACATATGCAATGCAAATACATTCTAAGAATACAGAGGACACATTTCTGCAGTTTGAAGACAAAAGGTAAGGTAATAGTTACAAGGAATTGCATATATATATATGTGTGTGTGTGTGTGTGTGTGTGTGTGTGTATATATATATTCATGAATCATAACTGTATTTGGAAACTTCTGTCACAATTGTGGTTCAAGTTGCATGGAAAATGTTTGAAAGTTTTCATATTCCAGTTTGAGGTCAGCACCTTATTTGTTGGTGCCCCACCCCCCTCATCTGAAAAACCATCCTGGCTTGGGCCTGTGCCCCACTTGGGTCACCCCAGTCAAAAAATCCTGGCTCCGCCCCCTGGCCCCATGCCCCCCGCCTCATCCACCCTGCACAGAGCAGACGGCTGCCTGTAGTATTTGCTCACTATTTCCTGGGGTTAAAGGGCTCCTCCGAGGCACTGATGGGAAAGTGTCCTTTTCCACTGTTTTCACTGGATGGAAAGTGTATGGGAACGGGCTCCACAACAACAGCTGGGTCTCTGTATCACTGTGAAACTTCTGGAGCTGTGTGTGTGTGTGTGTGTGTGTGTGTGTGAGAGAGAGAGAGAGAGACAGACAGACAGACAGACAGACAGACAGACAGAGAGAGACAGACAGAGAGAAAGCATGCGGTGGAGGGGGCTGTGGTCTGGCATTACATATATGTATGTGCATGTAATCATCACATGGTCATATTTCTGTTATGCTTTGCTGATGCATCAGCCATTTGTTGTTCTCACCATGCAAAGTGCTGGTGATCTGTCAGTAAACACGTCTCATGTGTGTTGTGTGCAGAATGGCTTGCAGTCTGAAATTCTTGTTGCATCACCATCTACAGAACATAATATCTAACAGCACTCAGTCGGAGGTGGTGGTGGGGGGGGGTCACATGGGAGAAGCTGCCTCCAAAGTGTCTGCTTCTGACCATGCCACCAGAGAGCAGACAGAAAAATGGGACAATGTGTAACATTAAAGTCTGTGGAATGGTCATTAAAGTCTGTGTAACATTAAAGTCAGGGAAACACATGAATACAGGGGAATATAAGCTCTTGGCTGGTTAATGGGTCATTGCCTCCCTTTGCCAGTGCAGTTTGCTTCTGGTGCTTTTAGTACAGATTCAGCACTGCTGTCATGTCGGGGCACAGAAGGTGTGCATGTGGGTGGGGCCCTGCGAGACTCTGCCAGACTGTAAAGAAATCCGGTGAGCCATAACACATCTAAGCACGGCTTAACCTGGGGGTGAGACTGATCTGAGATCATGTCAGGCCTCTGGGTCAGAACACACAGGTTCACCAAAGCCTGCGGGTGAAAGATTAAAAAGAGTATTTTATTTCATAATTACTGTTCAGAAAAAAAGAGAAAATCTCTCTGAATTATGATTTTAATTTTCCTTTAAAGGATTAACAAAATCACCAAGGGCTTTTTTTGCTGAAATAAATGCATAATATTATAATTCAACAACTACAGGACCAGATCAAAATTATCAAGATCAAAGAGTTCTATCCAGTTCCTACAGAATAAGGAATTACTCTACGGAGTCAATTTATTTTCTACTCTAATAGTTTTTTCTCTCTCTCTCACCCTGTCTCTCTCTCTCTTTCCATCGGATATTACCAAGCAGAGAATGCTGGTCAGAGCTTCTCTAAATGTCCATATACAAGTGTTCTTTTAGGTTGACACAATCAGGACGTTTACAATTCTGCAACCTGTCATTCATGAGAGGTCCCCTCCCATGTGTCTTTCATGTTCCTGTTCCAGTGTCCTCCATGCCTATTGTACAGACTGCATGCTGAAGTAAATCAAAACTTTAGTGTGTGGAAACGTGTTTATTTTGCGAACCGCAGCATCACCGCTGAAAGGAAAACTGCTGTGTACGGTTCCGTGTGGTCAGCGCTGTTATGTAACCATGGCAACCCGTGAAATAAGGAAGCCATCTGGCTCCACGGTGCCCTGGGCCGCTGAAGCATCTGAGGAGATCAGATGACGTTGTGACAGACTAACTGAAAACTACAGCCTCTATGATGTGCCTGAGTACCACACATTTCACATCAAATCGTTTCCATTCACTGTCTTCTCTGCGCTTTGTCATTTTCTTCTCTGCTGTATAGACGCCACACAACATTCACTTCTCTCCTTGGAATACGCTCTATCTGAACTGTGTTTCTCCTTTATTGTTTTATTCTTTGTAGAAACTTGACAGCTTTGACATGACAAAGATTAAGGGCAAATCTAAAATGATGCTTTGCCCAAGGTTACATGCGTGAAAGAAAGCATGCTGCCTGACCGGAGGCATGATCCCCTCATCAAAAAGCGTTTGGAATTCTATGTCATGCTGTATGAAAATACAAACTGTACACTGACCTTATAAATGTTACATGTATTTCTGTCACAGGGGTTATATTTAATAAAAATAGTGCTGAGGCAGCAATCGCTGACCTGGATCTTTTGAGCTGCAAGTCATGATATAATTAGTGCTGGGTAAATCAACTAATGTGATCTTTTTCAGATTAGATGGATATACTTTCACAGGTTCAATGCTTCTTCACCACAAAGAAGAGGAAAGGGGCAGTGTTAGAAGGAAACTTTATAATAACAATAATAACAATAATAATAATAAAAATAATAGTTATATGACATACGTTTGTGAAGTCTTTCTCTGTGAAGCCACCATGTTCAGATGATCAGTATGTAAACAGGTCTATAAAGCATTTCAGCTAATAATAATAATAATTTTCCAGTGAAGAATGTAAAACCATGATGCTTTATAGAGGTGTGTTTTATTATGATTACATGGCGGATAAAACGAGAAAACAAACTCAGCAATATTCTGGGGTGTTTCGTATCAAAACAATCCCATAAGAGCTTTAATACTTCATATGAAAAGCATTCAACAGGTCTATAAAGGTTTAATGTGCAATATTTGCATGCCTCAGTATAACTCGTAGATGTCCCGTTTACATTGAGCGCACAGGGTCTGTCATGAGCTGGATTGCTGTTTAAGTTGAAGCAATAACAATAGACCATATACACAGCACATAAAGAAATGGTCTATAAATAAAGTTAAGGTAAAGTAATTCAATAGTAAACATAATTAAATCCCATAAATAAAGCATGCCAAAATAAAAGCCAATTAGCATAGTTCTAAACATAAACAGAACAAGAGGTAATAAGACATTACAGCAATATAACCCCCATCAGCTGTGATATCGTCTGAGAAGAAGGCCTTGACAGAGCTTAGGTGTGTATGACTTTCCTGTATTTTTCTTCTGAATTTCTCTCTAAAAGCATAGTTTTTTGTTATCTAATACATCAAACTCAGATGAGGCTGTCTTAAGTAAAAGCAAGAGGTGAACTGATGGGAGATATGACTGAGGTTTTTTTTTTTTTTTTACTACCCTCCGCTAAATATAACACCAAATGAAAAAAACATCACAAAATACAGAACTGCTCACTCCCTGCACTCTCAATGTTTGTTTATCCCAAGGAGCGAGAGACGAGTGAAAAAAAAACTGGGCAAACATTTCAAATCATAACATGTAATACGTCCGCAAAAAGTAGGTGTGGCGGGAGCATGGCCAGCCACTGCATACTCACGGAGTGAATAATGAATGAATATCGTTTGAAGAGCCTTGAACTGCACATTACTCATTGGGTGAATCATTGTTAACAGGATGAAGAATGAGGCCCTCCCAACATCCAGTCTCATCCTTTTATGGAAAACCATCCAGAACGCTAAGCAAGGCCTAGTCCCGGCAGCAGATTTTTTTAAACTAAACATCATGGGCACAGTGCCTGTTCTCCTCTGTGCTCAAAGGACCGGAGGATAATTACTGCTGTAGAGGTTCCTGCAAACAGATTAGATTGGCTCTGTGGGTGGTGGCTCCATGTATGGCCAGTGGGACACAGGTAACCCATAATTAACATGGAGCCTTTATGGGAGAGAACATGCAAATGGACCCCAGCTGTACCAAGCCCAGCTCAGCCTCTGCTTTCAGACGTCCTGGGTTATGAGTGCGGAGGAGGACAGCAGTGATTCGGCCTGATGGGTACAGCTTCCTCCCCTGCCTGTCAGGGTTACTGAGTGACATTTAAAAAAATAATAGTAACAGAAAAGGAGAGGCCAAGACTGGCACTGGACAGAAAGCAAATCACTTTAAAGGAAAGAGCAACCAGCTCACTCTGGAGGAGGCCTCAGGCCGGGAAAGGGAGAGACCTTATCCACTATTGATTTAGCTTTCTGAGGGGTGTCATTTATTTGGAGAGTGATGTGAGTAGGGCTGATTAGAACAGGGCCTGATTGATTTGCAGGCCTATAATACCTGGCACAATGAGGAAAATACAGGCTCCCTGGACAGGAGACACTGTGCTCTGATGACTGCAGTGCTTTCATATGCAAACCAGCATTTATTTCTCAAAGTCATTCTGCATGATGTTAATTAAATGAACACTAATCTTGTATTCCATTTAAATAGCATTCCAATAAATATGATTTGAGCAGTGATTCGCCTTTATCGTGTTCTGGGCCATTTTGACTGATTCCACTCTGGGTTATGCAGGTGCACTGTCATTAACACACAAAGTGTCCTTGTCTCCAAGTTTATTATGGCCAGAGTGATTGTAATGAGCCCATTTCACTGGTGATAGTGTCATTTGGAAACAACAATGAGAGCCACCCCCCTCTGCCATGACAGTGATGAAAGGATGCATAACCTGTTTCATTCATCATGTCTCTCCTAATGGCTCTTTAAGTTTGTCCTTCCATCATGCACCGGACGTCTGCCCCCGTACGCCATTCAAGTCAATATATGCCCTATCAAGCAACCACAAATATAATCAAACCTAATGTTTCTTTTATACCTAAGTAAACACTTCCTTGAAAATAGGAATTGGTAGTTATATTTAATGATTAAAATTACGCTTTTTCAATTTGGTGGATTCATTGTTTCTGTTGATAAACATTATGAGCAAATCTGATGGTTAAAAAAGTAACTAACGCAACTGAGTAAAACAAAATGGTGGAACTCTGTGTGTTATATTTGGAGGGCAGAGGGGGTTCTGGATTAGCTTCCTTAATGAAAGAGAGTGGCAGGAAGTTTCACTTCAGCGAAGGTTTCACAAGAGCCCTCTGAAGTTGCGGAAATGCAGAGCCGTAAAGTTCTGCAATTTTGTGTGCAGACATATCTCTTTCAGAAAACACCCCTGGCTACACCTCGCAAAAATGTCACAATGATATTTTTAAACTGCATATCTTCCCCTGCCTGTCACCCGTTCGTTCCACTCATGAGCTACATTTCAAGCAGGTCCATCAGGCAGGTTGACTGGCCTTTTCAGGTAGTAATATCACTCCAGAAAATCAGCTGGCAGGCTCAGACTGGGCACCATTCAAACTGGGTAGAGCAGTAAAACTGAGACACCTTTCCTTTATTTACATACAGGCGCTTGTCTTATGTGTATATATGTGTTTATGTGTTCGATGATTCTGCTACTTTCATGTCTCAATTATGTCACAAAAATGATATATATTTATATCTATCATCGTGATATATATTCACATTATTTGGAAAGTTCTACTGCATCTTTGATTGTCCAGCTGGGAAGAAGAATACAGTCCAGTAAATTACTAGAAATTTAACTCTAAGGGCCAGCAGTCTTTATCAATCCAATTTCAGTTTAAATTGCATTGTGTCTGGTTTCATCATGTCACAATTAACCAGTACTATGGATTGTTTTGTTCTGCTTTTTTTCAATACTTTCTTTACTTCATTACTTTTCAATACTCATTTCTTAACATAGCGAGTTGGTATATTCCTCTAAGCTTTGTGTATTCAGTGCTTTTGTGTATAGTTCTATATCATAGTAGTAATACACAGTAGTTAATTAAATTTGATTATATGTTCTTGGTACTATAACAAATGGCACATAATGGCATTGAGTTTCATACTGACAGATATGGTTATCAGGCTTTAAAGTGGTTCCACCACCCCATGACAACTTTTGAGTGTTTCAAGGGTTTTAGGCTGTACTGGGTCAAACACAAGGGTCGAGGATGTTGCTGCGTTACTGGATTTGTGAAGTAACTTTGACATATTTATTTAACAGACAAGCTGATTTTTTTTTTTTTTTTATGAAGCAACCTCTTTTAGATGTAAATGATGCTAGATGTGAAAAGTCTGATTTTGAAAACAAAGTATTCTTGCTTAATGAGTTTGGCAAAAAAAAAAATACCTCTTTAGATGAATTTCCTCCTCCTTCATCTCTCCCAAATGATGACAAGCCAATTAACCTGCATCATTATATTTAAAAGCATCTGAAACGAAACCACAAGGAAGGAGTTTAAGGAGTTTTTACATTATTGATTATGTATTACGGCCGGAAACTGCCAACAGTGGGGAGGAAAGCGAGGCTGGAGTGAGTTACAATAATGGCCTGTGAAATGCCATTTGAAAATCAGCTATCATTGTTAACCACTAATGGACTGTAACATAATGTTGGGATGTGGGCTAATGCATTACAAATTATCTGGTATGTGTTTCTCCTTCTTTAAGAGGCAGAGGCAGGGAAGAGGGAAGATGAAGGGTAGAAGCTCCTCATGAGAGGTTCTTTCTGTAACAGGTCATGCTTTAATGAATCTCCTCTTTATGTTAGTGGAATCTGAGGAGCAGTTGAAAAACGCTGTCATTTTCTGAGAGTTTGCATGCGGTGTTCTGCTCTCACAGCTACACTGACCAGGCACCTGATGGTGGTGCTGGATGGGTAAGTCTTCTCCACTCATACTGTCCGGCTCCCTTTCAAACCAACCCCTCATCTGGCACTAAACTGTTGTTTTCTGTTTGGCTGAAATTGAAATGTAGTACAGAGTCCATGCAAATCTGCTCCACTACAACAAAACCTCTCAGTTAAAGGGCTTTTTTTGATAAATATTTTGATTTCCTCTTTATGGCCAGTATTTCACAAATACAAACAAAATCCTCTAGAGGGATAAGAGGCTCACAAGTACTGACACCATAATATGAGTGTCTTGTGAGTTTACAATTCTCCTGGCTGGTTCATCTTTTCTGGTCGTACATTTTATATGAGGAGAATAAGTGCTAATTATCACTGTAGATATCTCAAATGCAGTTGCATGGTGGTCCCTGCTAAAACTATAAATGAAGGGGGGAGACAAAGCAGTGCAGGAGTGTCATGACACATTGCTGTTGTGGAGGTCTTCCACAGCAGCCACGCCTGAAAAACAAACAGGTGTGTTACTCGGCAAACTCTCTGTCTCTGTCTTATGACATTTCAGATAGCTGAAATTAAAGCAATGTTAATTCCACTACATTATTATTTTATGGACACCTTCACAGCCAATTTCAGTTCTAGTGGAGTACTACTTTTACATTCCTTTTGTGGAAACAATTTGAATAATATTGTATAAATAAGTGAACATGCTCATTTTGCGCTGACCAGTGAGATGCAAATTGTTGTCAGTAACACAAATGAACATGATGTGCCATAAAAGTAGAGTCATCAAAAAACTGCTGATGCTAATTATCAATGGAAACAAGTGAATGTTAAATGATCTGGTTTCACGCACAAAGTTTTAATTCAAATAAAACGGGCAGATTCTTTTTAATACTCAAATGAATAAAAGCCATTTTTTAAGACTTCTGCATTTATTTCCTTTCCTTTGCAAATTATTTGATTTTAGCAATAAAGCTAGCAGTCATGATTAGTAGGCTCTGGTTGCCGTTTATTGTGTGTGATGTGTGCTTTGAGGCAGCTGTAGCATGAGCTATATAAGCTTGAGAAACACTTGAAGTACAGTAGCATTTCCTCATTAACAGCATTTTATGATCTCTGAAATTCCATGCAAAATTTCCCCTAAGCTATGTGAGTTAGGAAAAAAGGGGGAGGTGTAACATAAAGCTATGTTACTGAGCCCCATGGAGTGTTTTTGGATTTGGAATTTGGACAACAGCCTAAACATTAATCCTTATCTGTCTATTGATTCCTGCCGGGAAAAAAAAGGTTGTGTGTAGGTTGTTACGGACACTAAGGAAGCAGACATAGCTAGAAGTGAGATACATTCCTTCTGACAATTACTCCACATTTATGGAAAAAAAAAAAAATGTAAAGTAACCAAATGAGAAAAAAATTGTGTTTCCATGAGCAACCCTTTCCCACCAGACACACTTACGGTGTCTTCATCCACTCTAACCCTCTATGCAGTCTTCATTTGAAAAAGCTATGGCAGAATATACAAGCTTATTATAATATTATTATAAGATAGCTATGCGAACAGCTCTGTGAAGTTTTCTGTTTATATTTTACCCTGTTTTTGCAGTCCTCTGAATCGTTTTAGGTGCCTCTCTTTCAGTCACTTCAGAGAAGGGGAGACATCTCACGGTTATTTCCCATAAATACAGAGTACATGTCCAAGTAATTGGATATAATTTCAGGACGGATGAGGGCTCCAGTAATTGTCAGCAACGGGGGGAGTCAGTTGTACCCAAGTCACCATGTGCCAGAAAGTGCAAACATTTTGAGCGAAGTCCTACAGATTAATCAATTTAATGTCCTTTGCAATTTTTATCAAGTCTCCACACCAAAAAAAATCATAGTGTTGCCTTCAAAATCATAATCTAAACACAAAAATGGAATAAAAAAAAAGCTCAAGGGGGCATAAATGAATGGTCTTACAGAAATGAAAGCCGAACCTGACTGTGTGATATTGCTGCCCCCTCTCCCCCTCGCCTCCTCTCCCCCTCTCCAGGGTGGGATGAGCTTCACCACACAAGCATGCTCATCGCTGTTGTTTGATTTTATTTGGCCTGATTTACTGTGGCTTTGCAGCAATATCAGGAGAAAGACCACAGGCTACATTCAAATTGAAAACGCTAAGCTGCAGTTCGCGATCATGTTTGTGGAAAACAGAATGAAAAAGGCCTTTTCTCCCATAATCACACAAAGCAAGGCTTTTGGATGGCATGCTGTAATAATGGACGCTTTGGAAGAGCCACACGCATGATTATCTCATATTATCTGTTCTTTCAGATGCCATAGCTTTCCATCCAGGTCATATATTATGTATGAGTGTATTTGGAAGATGCAATTATCGGGAAAAAAATGTGCAAAAGCCTTCATGATAAACTGCATTAACGGCACAGGTACAGAACATCCAAACTGTGTGGTAAAATGAATCCATGCTAAAATGCAATGGTCCAAGATAGGTAACACAAAAAAAGGCTTTTGAAAACATGCCTAGCTTTTACCCTTTATGTGAACACACCTTCACAAAATATTAACTCCTTCTCTCTCTCTCTCTCTCTCTCTCTCTCTCTCTCTCTCTCTCTCTCTCTCTCTCTCTATATATATATATATATATGTGTGTGTGTGTGTGTGTGTGTGTGTGTGTGTGTGTGTGTGTGTGTGTGTGTGTGTGTGTGTGTGTGTGTGTGTGTGTGTGAGTGTTTCAGTCTCCACATAGTCACAGGCAATTATATAATACTCTTAAATGAAATGCTGTGTCATTCTGCATCATGCCACTATATTAAATTACCTTTAAAAGTTACATTAGTCTACAGAATAGTTTATATCACATTTCACTTAAAGGTTGACTCATCCCATATAGAGTGCAAAGGGTAAATTCTGGGAAAGAAGATATATTATATGTCATGCAGACGTAATGCATGCATGTACACATTTGTGCATGCATTAAATGTATTTTAATACTATGCATCGGAGCAAAAATGAATTCCCCTCTTTCAAAGCACTTATATACACATATTTAAGAAGAAACATGAAATTGGACACTGGGAAGCATTGCATAACCTTGTTTTAGGTAATGCATGGACTCCAGAATATATTGATGCTCAGAAGTACATCAATTTTCAGTTGTATTCTGTTTCATGAAACTGGACAGAAAACAGAGAGACAGAAAACAAGCAGAGAGACTGACTGCTTTTTCTCTGGTCTCTGACATTTTGGGCATTTCCCCTCCAGGCCAGTTTTACCTGGCTTTGTTGGTGACCTTTTTCCCCTGATCTTTAAACTGGTTAATTTTAAAAGACACCATAAACAACAGACCACTTATGTCCTTAAAACTGAGGTAAACTTTCTACCCCTTTCACTAAATTGAACAAATTAATATATGTATTTTTTTTTTTGAGATGGTGCCTTCTCGGTTCACATAGACAAAGACATGGAAAATAAGAACACCCACCCACAACAACATAATGGTCCTGGAAGCAGACAGTAGTCTCTGGAACAGGACAGTACCACAGACATGTGCCAGAACAGAAATCCTCATAGAAGGTGCAAAAACAGTTTATTGAATTCAAACTTGAGAGGGTGAGAATTCAACAGCATGTGTCTCTGATTTGGATTGAATGCTTTCAATTCCCATATGCGTTTAGTAGAACTACAATACATGCTACAGCCTCATTACGTTTTTTTCCTCTTTTCTTATCTTTTTTTCCAAAAAAGCACCCAGACTTTTGGTGGTAACATTGAAAGCAAAAAAAAAAAAAAAAAGGAAATAAGGGAAACGAGTTTGTCTCTAGAGAATGCTGAACACACATAGCTATGCATAGCTATGCAACACATGTATGTGCTTTGATATGTACACAATAACTTCCTTCATAACAATGCAGTTATTGCCTCAGTAGAGGCACAATAAGAGTCTGGATAACCATGCAATGAAAATATCATTGTAAGCGTGACGTGGACCTTATTTTACACATGACAGGGTCTTTCGAGGTTTAGGCAGAACATGACAGGCCCTGCACACCATAGCAGAGAGCGTGTGAGGTCCCTGTCAAAGGGCTCACAAAGCTTTACATAGACAAAGGGAGGGAAGAAAGAGTTTCACCAGGCTTGAACTGTAACTAAGAGTAACCAGGAAAGGAAATAACTGTTCCATGACCTTAGCATGCATGTCCTTTGTGAGGTGTTTTTCCTGCACTAGCCAGCCTTTCCCAGTGAGAAGCTCATTGTGCTAATCTATCAACAGCAGCCGCAAAGCCCTCATGGGAGGCCAGGTTTGAGCTGAACTGGGGATGTGAACCGCACTGAGACTGGTATGAGATGTTACAGCTGGACACACATTCAAACCAGGGACTATGCAGATCATAAATGTCAAAAACATAGATTTATGGCTGAAAATATCATCTGTGAAGTAATGAGTCGTGTTTCTGGGCTATTTGTGCATTTTTCTTTGGAAGCTACATAACTTAAAAAAAAGCAAAGTTTACAAGTATGGTGAATACGCTTACGAGATGTCTCCCATTTATGTAATGTTTTGTCCCAAACATTGCATCATAGAGAATGGGCACTGCCACAGAAGACCCCCACAGATCTTCATTCTTCCCTCTTGTTGTCTTGTCTCCAGCTGTGATTGATGGGGCGTCTCATTCCAGAATGCCTCTGTGTTCTGTGACCCCAATCAAAGCAGACGAGACACCATCCAGGCCAGGGAGCCTTTGCCTACCGCGCGTTCAAAGCGCCTTATCACCTTCAGCGCATTCCTGGCCTGTCCTGTCTGCCAGACCCACCCCCTGTCTCGCTTGCCCAGGGAATTCTTCATACACCCCTCATCAATTAAACTTAATAGAGGGTGTTACTGCATTTCCACTCCTTACATCTTTCCAAACACCCACACACGCTCAGATTCTATCACCTGAATCCGTGATCAGAAGCCTTTCGCTATCCTTATAGTACCTCTGCTGAGTTCCTGACAGACCACTTCCCTGAACCAGTTCAGGTAACAGCAAATGTAATGTAAATCAACAGGAGACACCATGAGGACACACATAAGCAAAACCTTACATAATTAAGATATCATAAACCATTTAGTTATTATCATATACTCATTGATTGACGTTATTAAATATTTGTCCACATTATTCAAATTATTAGCCATCAAGTCTAGAGTAAGACTGCCCTCAATGGAATTAAATTATGCAAATGTAAATGACATGTAATCTTATTCATGTAAAACAGATTGTGTTGGTCAAGTGTAGGATATTAGTGAACACAATGGCCAATGGTCACAATCAGAGTGGACAACTCTTGCATATTACCGCTCTCCCTGTAATCACCCCATTATCTCCCAATAGCCAGTGTTAATGCATTAATCCAATACCACATCTCTCCAAAAGTATCCCATCAGACAGGTATATGTCCTGCCATTTCTGACATCACAGTAATGTCTCATCATAGATATTTTAAGCCAACTTTGGGTAAAAAACTTTCCTTATACAGACTTCAAGCACTGGCACAGAGTTGGCCATAATTAATATGTGACCATTAACAGCCCACACTGACCAGAGACTGGCACTGAATTTTACAATACACCAATCCAACAATCAGTAGCATTCTGTTTGCCAGTATGAAACTAGACGGGGAGGCCAACTAGAAACATTTTTTTCTTGGACACTGCCGAGCATTCTTGTGGGCCCTTTGAGTTACTGATGGAAACTGATTTAACTGACATAGGACCAAGATTGAGCCAAATGACTCACATTAATTAGAGTAGTACCTACTCCCTGTGGAAGATGAATATATAACATAGAGCATATTAACTCATGAAGTGTATTGTCAGTATTTTATAGGGGACCATACTGAATGAAAGAGTAAAAGCTTTACCTCTTCATGGCTGGTCTACGGCACACTGCACTCACCACAGTTATAATTTTCTATTGTCAAGAAGTATTGCTTGTATAAAATATCAGAACTATTACGAATCCAATGCATGCAGAAATTATCGATAATATGTAAGACAAGTGCAAACAGACCCATTCAGATAATCTTCTTTTGACTGCACTAAGATTTTCTTTAAGTTTGCATGTTGAAGGGAAACCTTTATGTGCACACATGCTGGTGTACAACGATTGCATTCTTATTTAACTGATGCAATACCTGCTGTGTCTACTCAAACAAACCAAGCACTCATGCACACACGCACACACACACACACACACACACACCTACATGGTCCAGGAGAGTGCCTGAAAAAATGTAAATGACTCCTAATGATTTATATCCCCTGATGTTCCACTTCCTTCATAATAAAATAATAAAAGGGGGAAAAAATGCTGTTTCCTCCATCCATCTGTGACTCAAGTCTGGGGGTTTGTTCCATTGCTGAGTGGAACAGGGAAGCAGCTGAGACAGTGTGAGTGTGTGTTTGTCTGTGTGTGTGTGTGTGTGTGTGTTCTGCTATGCTGTCACTGTAGCCCGCTCTTATCCGTGCGCATCTGTTTCCCCTTCTTACCCTCGGCAACAAAAACCTTGGCAAAGAAGAAGACACGACTCGAGCGTTCAGCCTGTCATTGAAGAGACGCGCTGCCCTTTCACCCCCAGTCGGTCCTCTGTTTATTTTGTGAGTAATGGAGAGGCAGCCAGCCTTTCCCTGCACTTGTGTGGACTTGATCACGGTTCCCGAAGAAAACACTGTGGCCCACGACCAAGTACTGCTGTTCTCTTCAGAACGGGGGTGTATAGAAGTGAATGCCTTCAACCATCTTTACATCTGCCTGTTGGCAATTCCTTGTAGTAAACTAAACTGCAGATGATCGAATGAGTCCATACATGCTATGTAAGGTGGTTCCACAAAGATTTTAATAGCGTTTCCTATTTTTAAATAGGAAAATATGAAATGTATGAGGAAAATGTATCACTAAGATTATAGGAGAAGACAAAATGGAATTAAAATGCATGCATACCAATAAACATGCTTCATATCAGTAGTGTTGATGTGAGGTATCAATGACAGGTCTTATAAACACCAAGCATGCAAAGCAGCATCCATATTTTCTCATTTTCATAATCTGATCTGTCCTGTGCAGGTTTCATATTTCTGCCTGGTTCGTGACTCTTCGAACTTTAATGTGGGTGGACAGTATATAAAGTGAACACTGTTCCTCAGATTTTATTGCACATATGAATCTGCTCTGAAGTAACTGCCCTAAAGAGGAACAGGAAATTAGATCATTTCAATGGAAAAAAATGCATTATGTATTTATTACATATATATATATATATATATTCATTCCTATATTCCTATATATAATATCTATTCCTTGGTTCCAAATATTCATTTAAACTATTGATAATAAATTAATAACACATTCATGAAAAATAGGCAAATAATGATAAATAAATAAATAAACTGTTAATTCCAATACACATTGGTATTTCACAAATTGTATTTATTTTTTTTTAATTTTTTTTTATCTATTTTTACTTTCTGTTGTTAATTCATCCTCGGTGGATATATTCTGTCAGTCTGAGTACATGGTATTCCTGTAAAAGTCAGTTTAATCCAATCATGATTCATTTGACAAAAACTTATAAATTGTGTTGCGTTCATTAAAAGTATTTACTTAGAGTCTGGACGACTAAATTGTCTGAGGTAATCATCTCTGTGATAATGAGCCAATGACATTGGCCACAGCATCCTTTTCACCTGCCATTTGCCTCTTATTCTTTTCCCGAAATGAAACCCCAGTGTCCTTAGTCACACATCTTTAGTTGTTCAATTAACTGCCTAGAAATCGAGGATATCATTAAACCCTATGGATACGCTGCGTTCGAAAATGCTGAAAGCTGCAAGTCTGGAGTGCATTACAAAGACTCTTCTCTGATGCATATTGAGTTTAGCACCCTTATGCTCGCAGTGGTGAAACTCCGTCAGTGGCCCGCTCAAATACAGAGAGCACAAATCACACAATCAGTGACATTGTGTTGCAGGTTTTCCACCTTAGAGATTGCCCACTCCAGAAATCTGCCTGGGCTCAGGAGACGCACAGAATGACTCTCTGATTGCATTAGTCGCCTTTTCTTTCGCCATGCGTGTTTTGCAGATGTTTGGAGCTGTTGGATGTGGCCTCGCGTTGAACTGGACCAGGAAGGTTAAGTGGAACAGTGAGGCAAACCAGCTGTAGGAAATTTTTTCTTTCCCCTGCCCAACCCCCTTCCCTCTCCCCCTTCCCCCTCTACCCCCCATAAACTTGTTGAGGACAAATGACCAATGGCAGCCCTGTTTCAGCTGAGCCTCTGGATGAAAATCAGGAACCACGTGGTGACATGATTCACCTTGCACACAAAGCCAACTTGACCGGCCTGAACAATTGAGCTGTCCAGCCTTCACGCCCCCATTGTCACTCCATCCCGCACACACACTGAAAGGGGCCAGTCAGTGTATTATGAATGAAAAAAAAATCTGGCAAGGTGTTAATGCGCCATGCACAATGACACTTCACATCATTTCTTTGCGTGTTTTAACACATTTGAAAGCTATCCTCTGAGTCCCACCCCCTCCCCCAAAACCCCACCCTCCACACCATGCAGCAGTATTGTGATGTCATAGTAAATCACTCTGATCCAGTAATGCTGAAACAGGCTCGCGCACATGGCTTCCCTTTGTCTATTCATTTAAAGATTGAAAATCAGTAACAAGAAATCTCTGAGGGAATTTCAGAATCTTTTTTTTTACAGCATGTTGCTTTTGATTTCAGTTTTGCTTGAATCTCTGGGGCCTGTCTGCCCGCCCACGAAACCCAGTTTTGCTTCTCCATCTCTGTTACTTTCTTCTTGAAAGGAAACATTTCACCAAACCACTTAATGGCAGCTCCTGTTAGCCACTCAATCTCGGAGCGATTAGAGTCTGTTCTGGAAATCCTCTGAAGTGCCATCAAGAAGCCACTAAGCATATGCATTTGTGAGTGGGCCTGAAGGAGAGGGCACGTTTCCTGCTTCCTGTGTCTCTCCACAGCATAATCTCTGCTGAGCACCACCAAATCAATGCTGATTTTACTGAGTGAATCGGGGGACGAGGGACGGGGGCAGGGGACAGGCATGTGTGCTGTGCCATAGCTTTCTTTGTTTTAAAAAATGTGACTGAAACAATGCTAGCCAGCTATGCCTCAACAATGATTTTTTTTTTTTTAGTTTATTTGCTTTCATACACTTTACTTTCAAATAAAATGAATATGATTGATCATGGCATGACAGATTTACAGTCCTTTTTTATATTTGCGGGGGTAATCAGAGGGACTGGACGAGACTGATTATTCTTCTTAAAGGAACAGCACCGTTATATTCCATTATAAGAAATGGCTGCATTCATCTGCATCTCAAGTTCCATGTTTTTCTTTTTTTTTTTTAATTGTCACATGCCAAGGTAAAATGTACAGTAAGCAGTGAAATGATGGTCGGCAGCGGGGCAGACTGTGCAAAAAACTCTCAATTGTAAAAATGTGCAAAACTCACAACAGAAACAAAGAGATTAGTTGACTGCTGTATAACATTATTCACATGTTCCTGAGTGAGAAGATGTAACTTTGTTTTATTCTTTGGAAAGCCTGAGTGGAAAAAAAATGGAAATGATGTAACGCAATTATTGTTTTCAATTGGTATGAGATTTAGAGAACATTCTACACCTCTCTGAGATAATAAAGAAAACATGAATTTAGCAGTGAAACAGTCTTATTTCCTAAGCCAACCAAGCTAAATGAATAGATAAATTTAAGAGCATAAATTATATGGGTGCTGAAAAACCTGCACTTACATGCATTAATAATTCCACAGTAATGAAATCCAATTTCAATTATGATCCCCACCTCTTGAAAACTCTCCAAAGTCACTCTAATTCCACTGGATAAAACTGCTTGATCCTCTACAGGTATGGGATCTAATAAAGCAATTACAAATCTTGACAGAGCATGAACTGAGTACACTTCAGACTGAAACATGTTGAGAGCTAATCTCATCCAGGTGTGGAGCAGAGGTCATTTCTGGAGTGTTCCGCCCTTCACACAGTGTCGGAAAAGATTAGTGCAGGGTTTCGATGTTCCCGAGGACATATTTACGACTGATTATCATAAATGAATTTCTCTGACAACAGCACATCAACCCCATCCATGTTTCGCTCACTCGGAAACACTGCAACAGTAGAAATCTTTTGATAATTGGATGCAGAGGACACATCTGAAGGTAAAATCAGCGGTATTCTGTGAACTTGGCGTTCTCATCTGAACAGAAAATGACGTCAAAACGTCTAGCAAAAAAAAAAAAAAAAAAAAGAACAAAGAGAGCATTAATAGGCAGGGCAATTTAGGGATGAGCCAAGAGCTGTTTGCCAAATAAAATTGCTACTTGTCCTTACAAAGTGCAGTGTGGCTCCATACTTAATTGTTCGGGTGGGTGATGGAGGCCAGGGGAAGGTCAACAAAGCTCCACAGAACTCAACATTTCAAGAGCAGAGTGGAGAGAAGGTCTGCTGTTCTCCACTCTAACTGTGACCTGGAAGCTTCCAGAAGTGGTACTGATTGCAATAACTGGGCATTTTCAGACCAACCATTGCATATTCGTCTTGTGCTTTGCTCACTGAGAATGTAGTTATTACTCATGTATTTGGTATACAGGCTACCATATATAGGCAACCATAGCTAGCTTGCAGATTTGCACATTATCTGCTCCATTTTACTGTAGATATTTACTGAAGGCATTGTGGTAAAGCACCTTTGTTTAGGATACAATAGTTGAGCTATTGGTTCTTAATCACTCAGTTCCTGCTTGCCACATCCAAATATGTAATGATTCTCCTCATTATTCTGTTTATATTTAAGCCTCCTGTTGTGATCAGCTGTTGGGGTGACATCTGTTGGCTCGACATTGCCCTGGGCCTACAGCTAATGGTACTATATAATATCTATTTAAAGGGCTTTGTGAATTAACATTGGAATAAATAAATGAAAAAGCAAGTAATGAATGGAAAACAAATGAAATGGCCTCTGTCTGCTTTGCCTTGAATTGGACAACCTCAAAATGTTCTCTTTTGTCCAATTACAGGAGAGCAAATGTACTTACCGCAGATCATAATTCTGAAATGTAAAACAAATACATAAGACATAACATCCAATTTTTGTGCAATTTAAAACTCCTGAGGCTTTAGTTGGGCTGTTTTGTGTCCATTGTGTGTAATCAAATGATAAGTAATGCTTTGTGCATGTTCTCTAAATGGGAGGAAACATAACATTTTAAAAAGATAAGAAATCAGTTTCTGCTTTTTAGATCTGATTATACCTACCAAGAGTAATGCATCTTGGTACTTATTCCACAATGGTCCAAACTCATTTAAAGTAAATGATGAGGTTAACCTCACAGAGGCAGGGAGATGGAAATATATACCACAGTAATATATTATTGCAAAAATAAATAAATAAATAAATAAATACGCATATAAACTCATCTAACTGCATTGTAGCATAGTTGAGAGGTGGTATTCTTTCAGAATATATTATTGACCTATTAGTGTAGTTTCTGACTGCCCACATAAAACAGGCTCATTCTGAGCATTTATGTGATTTGAAATACATATGACAAATGATACCTAAAAAGACAAAACAGTGTATTTTTATACGTAACATCTGTGTGCTGTACACAGCACAAGTAATGGGCAAACCCACGTCCACATGCATTACTGGAAAGAAAAAGTGTGTCAGAACAAAAGGAAATGAGGTCTGATGGCCAGATTGTGAAAGAAAATAAATAAAACAGCTGAACATAACCCAATCACAGCCTGTGCACCACTGGGCCTGAACGTCCTAGCTCCGGTGTGTTGTCATGGCTCTTTTAAATGGCACACTTTTTGCTTTGTAAACTCCTCTCTCCATAAACTCTCCCTGGGGCCATGAGGTGAGCTGTCTGATGGATTAGTGAAAGCCCATAACTGAGTGATGGCTGTGCTGCGGGTGGGTTTGACTGGGGAGGGGGCGGGGGTGGTCATCCTGCTGGACCCAGAACCAGGTGCAGGGAACATGGGAGGGCCCCAGGGCATGGGAGCAGCACTGATACCTGGCCTCCTTATTCACTGATGGCTTGCCTTTAGAGAGCGTGCCTTGAACCTCATATGCCCTGCACAAAACATAATAACGTCAGAGGTACATGTGAAAAAAAGGTTGTTTGCTGTAAAAATCTGCATCATCATTTCATTTTATTTTCTTTTAAAACTTTTTTCACCATTAGATGCTATTTTTTTGTTAAAAACAAAGAAGAATAACTAACGTATAAATGGAAATTCAAATGTTTCGATTAGCTCTGGGTTGGCTTAAGCTCTTTGGAAAGACCCTGCATCAAAACCATCCCTTCTTTCTATCGCTTCACCTTTATTTTCTGTCTCATTCCTTCAGATTTTGGGGTTTGTGTTTTTAAAAATCACCTCCTTCATGAATGATATATGTAGTTTTTGGCTTCAATATGCAGGCGCAAAAAAACAGCTGTCAACAAGGTGCTGCTTGCGTCAAAAAAGTCTTTGAGATAATTGATAAGAGGAGCAGACTTGAGGTCTTGTTAACATTCCTACCATGTTTGTCATGCAGAAGGTAGTAAAACAACCTGGGGCTATCTCTTTCAGCAGGGAATCACTTAAGCTCACAGGTACTTCTTTGTTAAAAATTACACAGAGTGTATGACAGAGATTCAGACCACATATTTAATTTAAACAATTAAACACTTATTTCACATATCATTTTCTTCATATTTTATCCCACATATGTGTGTGTGAAATATCCTATGCATTGAAACACTGTGAAAAGTGACAGAGACTGTATGTCACTGTGGTATGAGCACAGAGACCAAGGTGCTGTGTGTGGTAACACTGTGCTCACTATGGCTGGAATGTATGTCATCTCGTTTCCTAGATACAATAAAACAAGGCCAATCACAGGGTGTAGATACTTGCCCCTTTGAAGCAACCTCGACCTCTAGTGGTAATGTGTCATTACTGCATCGTCTCACTTTGGACAGACAGACGTGGGTAGAGACAGATAGACCAAGCCAAATATGGTAACTTGACAGAATGAGTTACATGTATTAGCTGAATTACATACTAACACTGATCATGAAATGACAACGCTATGTGTGAAACTGTACATTTGTGCTCAATTACACGCATGAACAGGAGGTTCCAGTGCTTACATGGTGACATTTTGGTCATGTCACATCTATCATGAGAGATGACATTGTCTCCGAGGAGCAACTGAAACACAGCCCCAAGGGAGGCGGCCACAAATGTATGGGCCCTATGACCTTTGATCTCTCCTCTAACTAAATAATGGGGAAGAGGTGTGAGGAGCAAGTGTCCCACTTAGGCCAGGGGCTGGAGGTGAACACGAGACAGAAAAAATGAGTAAATTCCCCAGCGCAAGGGAGGACACGTGTCTCTGAGAGATGCTGTGTTTCTGTTCAGAGAACAGCTCTGCTGCGCTCGCTGTGGTCAAGCAAAGAACCGTGTCCGAAGAAGGCTGGTCATAAGAAGCAGGAGAAAGTGAGGTTACAACCTCTTTAACCACAAAGGGGAGCTGTCATGCAAAACCACTGCACATGGCTGCAGTTTAATTGATGATATCTCTCAGAAGAGTGTGTGTGGGTGAGTGTGATTACCTCACTGTCAACATTATACAGAGGAACCAGTGAGCCATCAAGCCTACAACCTACAGAGAATTTAGTTATTTAAAGTAGAAGTCATTGATGGATAACATCTACCAACAGAGAGGATAAACAAGACAGCTGGTTTTTGTCTGCTCTGGCGTCAGAGGAACACTCCAGCCAGCATGTAGGTATAAATCACCAGAGCGGTGAGGAGGGTTTGGGGCTTCATTGTAGAACCCGCGTAGTTTACTTCAGAACCGCAGTGGAAAACCCGTTTGTGTTTACCAAGACCCGCTGACCACTTCAGCATCTTACTGAGATTACTGTGACTCGCACTGCGCATGTGATGTCTGCCACAGGCATGTGAGAAATCCCAAAAATTTACTCCAAATGATTGTTTTCCCTCTGCTTGGGCTTTGAGTTTGTGGAGTGTTTGACTGCAGGCGGGTGAGGAGAGGGGAGTGGCCTTACATCTGTTCAGCATAAGGGCTTGCTGACAGCTGCTCTCCTCTCTCTGTCTGACTCTCCTTCTTGGGATGGGACCACTCATCCGAGCTTAAACAGAACATACAGCACCATGCCCCGGGCCCAGTTTCAGTGTAACCGCAACACGATTGGTCTTTCTCTCTGGGGAAAGCATTCGAGTAGACGATACATGATATACTGTATCTTCTAGTGAAACATTCTTTTATTCTCTCGAGGATTCCTCTTGTCTGTGATCGTCCTGGTTTTTGAGCCCCAGTCTATTCTACTTTACATTAGCTGAGCAGAAGCATGTCTGTACTGGTACTTTTTTGTGATTCATTTATTCATGTTTTATTTCGGGGATTATTGTATTCACACTCTCTTTTTGGGAGGAAAAATTCACTTCTGTTTGTTACTCAACATGAAGAAGGTGGCACATTGTGGCTGGATTGAGTTTGGCTGCTGCGTACTGGACTTTATGCTGCATAGGGTAGAGTGAAAGATGTCTCCAGACAGCACAGTCTCTAAGTGTAGCCTTTAGGCCTTCCTCAGCTCTGCCATGCCATTGTGATATTCCTGAGCGACTGCATTTAATGTTCAGCTGTTTAAATGAAATAATGAGTGTCCATGATCGCGTCCCATTGTAATTTTTTCTCATGTTAATGTAAGGACTGTACACATCATCGACCACCCGCACATTAAATCGTTGCATGTTGCTCTTCTTCAATTGAACTACAAGTGTGCAATAATTCTGAGGAGGTTATAATCGCGGGGGAGGCCGTTTGGAGCGTCGCAACTGTCTGTTCTGTACAGCCCAATCGATCCTGGGCTGGCGTTAAGCACATCCGTGAGGGATCTGAATGATCCTTCTTCCACTCTCCACATTTCCTGCTGATTAGATATGTGACTACGCTTCTAAACTGCAGCTCCCTGCCATTGGATATAAACCTCGGACCATAAGCTACGATGACCAGATATGGCAGGACACGCAGCGGCGATTGACATTTCCCCGCAGTTCTTTTAACCTTCAAAGGTTATGTTCCCCATTTGTGTCCTTTTTTTACATTTACATTTCTTAACATACAGTCAGGATCTATTGTTATATGTTTACTCCGCCAGGAACACTGATACACTATCTGTGATATATGAGATCAGATGCAGCAGTTTTTGCCCTTAAAATAACTTCAAACATCCGCTTCTTCCAAATAGTTTTTACTTGCTTTTTTCATAATAATGCAATATCATTTTTTTTTTAGAAACCTGAAACATGAAAAAAGCATTTTTTTCCTTTTTAGACAGAGAGAGGTGACAGAGTGTTGATCTGTCTCATCTCAACCAGGCCCCCAGCGGTATGCACGGCCTAAATTTAACAGCTGAGAGAAATGACTGCTGCCCCCGCGCCTGCATGCCATTAGATGCCATTCCCTGCTGCATGCACTCAACATGTTTTACCGTTTAGAGTGAGAGATGTGTCAGAGAGCTTAGGGTGGACCTTTCAGTGTCAGCAGAGTTACACCCACAAGCTCCTACTGCAAGGGCATGCACACCCATTCATTCATACACCCTGTATAAGTGCATCAATGAACAACATGTGGGACAATCGCTGTGTTTTCGAGTGAGAGTTCAGAATTCAGAGAACTGAAAGGAAACATGTAGGAAATGAGTGAATGAGAGGCCTGTGTAAGTAAGGAGGGGACAGGCATGATCCAATGCACTCCCACAGCAGAGTGTTGGTGAGGAGCTGCATCCCATGCGGTGATAGACTAGTGATCCAGGTGTTACAGATAATAGCACAAATGACAGTCAGAAAATTATGCTCTAAAGGGTCATAGACAAGAACTGTGTCATGCTAAATCATGTTGTATTTGTGTGCATGTGCATGCACATGCGTGTGTGTGTGTTTGTGTGTGTGCATGCATGCATGTGTGTGTGTGTGCACATGCGTGTGTGAGCGTGTATGCGCATGCGTGTGTGTGTGTGTGTGTGTGTGTGTTAATTATCTACTGTCATTCTAATGCATTTAGTATTAAAGCTAATTTTCACTTAAGGCTTTCGAATGTAATACGATACCATTCCTTGTATGTTAGCTATGAGCTGCTCCTTTGTGCTGTATACAGTGATGTTATGTGTGGAGCACTCGACATATGCAGTGAAGTGTGCCAAGAGAAGCTGGAGAAACCGTTGAAAGAGGTTTTGGAAAGACGGCCCCTCTGACCTCATCTGACCCCTGTTCATTTAAAGCTTTCCAAAACAACTGCTGGAGTAGCGTGGATACTGTGCCTCCACTCCTGCTGCCTCCACTCCTGCAGCCTCCACTCCTGCTGCCTCCACTCCTGCTGCCTCCACTCCTGCAGCCTCCACTCCTGCTGCCTCCACTCCTGCTGCCTCCACTCCAGTTTTTGCACTGCACATTGATCAGATGCAGGGGCTGCTGCTTACACTAATGTATCTCAGTAGCAAAAACAAACAGACGGCTGCGTTTTTTGTTTTCTGTAAAAGAACAGGCGCATTGGTGCTGCCCATAAGAGTGAGGTAGGGCACATGGATGCAGATCCACAGCGTAAGGTCATTCTGACATCTCCAGACCGCGGTATGGTCTTAATAAGAGCAATTTGAAAAATAGCATCTCACGCTGCGGCCACAGTGCTTCAGACATCTCTGTGCTGCTATGGCTGTGCTCCTCAGCAGCGGTTGGTATTGATCAGACCACAGCGGGGTTCTGGGGTTTTAGACAGAGTACCTCACAGTTGGAGCTGAGGGCCTGGTTTGGCCGTGCCGTTGGTTGCAGAGCCAGAGACCCGAGTTGCGTCAGACCGTTTCGTGATTGGCTACAGAGCTTTGGCTGCAGAATCCTGGCAGTTATGTATGATGTTCGACATCACAGCAAACAACAAAGTGACCGTATTTAGGTAGCTAAGAAATAGCCGACTGTAGATGCTGGCTGAGCAGAGGTACAGTGCACTGTCACATGTTACAGACCATTTATTTCATGTTCCCTAGTGGACAGCCCCCTCACTTCCATACTACAACCAGTACCACCACCTCCATCAATACCTCTATCACAACTCACTATTACTGCTGCTGCTACCACTGCCACTACCACTAACAATAATCATAACAATAATAATAGTCATAGTAATGAGAATAATATGCACTTAACTATTTCAATTCCCTTTACATGATTTCAAGGGCATAAGTTCACATCAGCCAGCACCAGTCATTGAGCTGATCTGTTCTTTCAACTGCACTGGGGAAGGTCTATATGTATGGAACAGTGCTACTGTATACACAGACAGGACGCGGAAACAAATGTCACTCAATCCAAAAGTTTGTGTCTGGAATGCATGACATTTGGGTTGCGATTCAATCATATTACCATGATATGTGTAATTACATGTTATATAATACATAAATGCCATTTATAGTCATGACTACATGACCAACTGTGTTTATCATTTGCTGTTTCACACCATCTTTATCAGTAGCAAAATAAATAACAGTGTTGGTGTTTTGTGTTCGATATCATTGTAATCTCTTTTGTTTCAGTGAGGGGGGAGAAAAACTCTCTCTACCCTGATTGTCTTTGAACTGTGTAATTTTCACTCATCTTATGAAAATCCCCTGCAGTGCCAACGGTAGGACTTTGATGTGAGTCAAAGCAATGGCAGGACGTTCTCACCTGTCAGCTTTGATGGCACCCTAAAGTCTGACACGGGAGCTGATGTCTGTTAAATTGGGACTGATCTCAAAAATAAGGGTCCCGCATCAGAGACCGTATTAAAAGAAGTGTTTTTAACAAGAGCACCACAAGTCCTTTGTTGGAAGCTACTGAAGCACGCTAATGTTCATTGAAAAGGTAACATCAGCGGATGGCTACCAACCCAGTCATTTTGTGCATTTGATCGTCATCTCGGTGTTAATTGCAGAAGGCATTATGCAAATTGTTGCACTTGCACTGGCAGTGGAACCAGGGCCATTTTAATGTGGGTAAATGTACAGTGAATACTATGTAACACCAAAAAAAAAAAAAAAAAAAGAGTAGGCATTTTATTAAGGACAGCTTTCAATAATCCCTGCTTCTGAAAAGGAAATTTCAGTCAATTTTAGTAAGAACAGAAGTATCTGGTCTGTGAATCATAAGTGCCACCCACCCCCAATCTGCTCCCACCCCCAGTCCTCCTCCTTCCCTTTCTGTTTCGGCTCCGCTGAAAGCTTCCAGTTGAATGGCAGCCATAATGGTGCGGTTTCCTAATTCTCATTTACCAACTGTCAAACCCAGCCTACTACGAGGGGCCAGACTGCAGGCTTGCAGTCATGTTGCAGACTGCAGGATCACCTGGCGTGGCGTGTCTCACACCCTTTGTTCTGTGCACTGGAGGATGCCAAAGGCTTGGATAGGTCAGCCCCATTATCTCTCCCAGTACCATCCTTCAAACTAACCAGCCTGAATTAGCATTGGGAATGATCATAAAAAAAAATGTGACATGGTGTGAATTGGGTACACAGTTAAAATATGTAAGTTTTCAAAGTATGGAGGCAAGGAATGATCAAAAATTGTTTTGATCAATCAGTTTCTTATTAGTTTTATTGCATTGACAGTTCACTGTTTTCATCACTCCCAGGAAAGTTATTTTAAATAAGAGAAGATATGTAGATTAATACAATTTGTACAATGCTCAGCATCAAATAGTCCATTAAAAGGGGTGTAAATTAAACACAGTGGCATTGTGCCTTCAACACTTCTCTAGTCTAACAATGTTTTGTTTTTCTGTGCATAATCACCCAGCTTGGACTGGCTGCTGTCGTCATGTCGCTTGAGCAGGGATCCATTCAGTAAAGTCAAAGACCTACTACGCCCCAAACACAAATACACAGCACAGTCCTGGCCTGAGAGCTTTGTGTGACAAATTTTCGTCCATCACGAGCAAAACCACCCTTGGAGCGCATGTGGAAATGGTTAGAGTCAGTAAGAACCCTTCTAACACTCTGCACTGGCCCTTTCTGATCCCCTGTCCTCCCCTCACAGTGACCGGCACTGAGAGGAATCAGGAACGAGCCAGATAAACCGAGCCCAACCGGGAGCCATCCAATCAGAAGTGATCAGCGTGAGAGGACGGTAGGAGCTGCCCCCCTCTGATCGCGGTGTCAGTTTTAGGGATGGAGATGAAAGAGGTGCATGAGTTATCAAGCCCTTTGATCTTCCTTTGTTTGATAAAGCAGGACGCAGCGCCAGGGAAGCCGAGGTGAGAGGGTTTGGGCTCGGCTTCCAGAGAAGGATGGATCCTCCGTGCCAGATATCCGTCTGCTACTAAAAAAAAAAAAAAAAACATTTTGAAGGGCAGGATTGGTGTGCCAGCCCCCTGTCCTCTCACGGGAGACTTTCATACAGTTTACATGTTTTGAAACGCACACACGGTGGGTTGTCTTCATCTCTGATGCAAGTTTTTCTGCCAAGCCATGGGACTTGGTTTAACTGACAATCAAAAGATCTTTGAACTTTAAGATGAGTATAAGGGCTTTTATGTAGCATTTACGGTATTGCAATAAAATCCGTGTTCAATATTTGATGTCTGGCATGGCTTTGACAAAACCCTAAACCCATCTGTCCTGTGAACAGAAACATGGAAGGTAAGGACTTTCATTCAGAGCCAGCAGCAGCGGTTGCCCTTTCTTCTCTGTGCTTTAAATGACATTGAACCGCACTGTAAGGGGACAGGGGTGGGGGGTGGGGGGTGGGGGGTGAAAGATGGGGGGGTTGGGCGAGTGTGGGGGTGGAAAAGTCCTGAGTATTGAATCTGTTTTAATTTACATCTGACTGAACCCTTTAATTAAATCCCAGCATAACGCCATATTTGATGTATATGATACAGCATCAGGCAGCGTGCCTTAGATCTTTCTGTAGTCACTTCCACTCAAGGGCTTTGTAACTTTTATCACAGTCACTGAGGGCTACAGAGTCTGAGCAGACTGGTTTACTTTATAGTAGTGTGGACCGATGTGTACCCATTAAATAAATTAAACGGCACATATAATTGGTCGTTCTGCATTTTGTGCCTTCTGCTCATTCCTGCAAACTCCTCTGTGCTATGCTTTATGTTGTGTTCATTATATGAAACTGTTTGATATAAGTATTTGAAAAAAACACACTTTAACTTTAGAGCATAATAAAAGTTGATGGCTCTCTTGATGATCAAAGCTGTTTAATCAGAGAGTTTGGATAGCAGGAAGTAACCCAAAAAATGGCTAATTTATGAGCCAAAATAAACATCTCACAAAGTTCAAGATTTGAACCAACCAGATGGTCAGCTGGATTTTGGATGCAATGCATTGCAGACGAATGTGGCGGGATATTATGCACACATAAGTTTTTGTTTTTTTTGCATCCTTCTGTCAAACACACAAAGACTATCAATAACTGGGGGAGTGGAGTGGTTGTACAGCAACTTGTAAAACAAAAAGCCTGCTTTGTTCTGGGTCATTCAACAAGATGAACTGGTGACCTAAAACCATCAGTGTACCTTTTCTGCTGAAATTATATTGTGTTTTGGGTTCACTTCCAAGAGCTATTCATGTAAATGCCAGCCATTTAATTGTTTATTTATTTAGAAGTGATCTTACTGAAAACACAGATACTTTATTTTGATATTACATGGTGATATATGCAATTTTGGAAAATAAGTGTAATCCCGAATGGGATTCTACAATTGAAGTGATCTCAACAGGCAGATTCACCTTCCCTTTACAGTGCACTTTACAGAGGCAGCAATGATCAGAGAATGATCCTCATGTTGCCTGATCTCATCCTCCAGTATCGAACAGCAGCATGCGAGGCACATCCAGATCTATCTGCCCCATTAGCAATTATGTAGTGTCAGATTCACTTTTATGATGCAACACAATTAATTATTCATTACATGAGGGCAGTAAAGAGTTAAACTCCATGGCCCAGGAATAAACAGTGCATGATGATGCTTTCAGTTTCCTATACAGGCTAAAAAATGCAGGGTGGTGGGAGGGAAGAGGGGGCGGGATGGTGGCATGCCTGTGTGTGGGAAGCGGTTTTGGCTGCGGCTGAAAATAATGAGCTCAACATGTGTTATAATGGAGAATCATCAGAAACGAAAGTGCAGACAAAAGCACTACCAGCCAGAGAGGGACCGCAGATGGAAAATTAAGTGTCGAACGGCAGACAGCAGAGGAATATTTAAATTTGTGTTGCCTTTCAATTAAATGTCAAATTTAATCTGCACATGACTTTAAAAAAAAGGAAATCCGTAAAGCACAGTAATGTGTTGCGCTGCAACCGGCTGCTAAAAATGCGTCTGATTGAAGAAAAGAGCACCTAGTGCATATCCAGCCTGAATTAAGAATGATGTGTCACTCTTCATGCCGCGCCAAAGAAAAATATATTTTGGAAAAAGCGCATGCATTAAAAAGGTCACTTAGACATCCATTTCTGGTCGATTTTGACACCTGGAAATGACATGCAATCACTCCCTCACATATGAAGCATACCCTCATGTTGCATATTTTATGTGAGTAGAATGTTCATGAATATGCAGATGCCGGTTCAAAGTACAGCCTATTTCTGCATGCGTGTGCCTATAAGGGCACCTGGCACACAAAAAAAGCCTTTTGTTGTGATGGCTGTAGAGACATTTTAGCGATGTCAGAACTGTCAGCTGATAAGTAAAACTCCAGGATTATATTCTGCAACAGAGAGCAGGTGAGAGTGCTGGAGCTGCAGTCAACAGGGGTTTTAATTTGATTATAACGTGAGAGAGGTGCTGGACAACACAAATCCATCCCTATTAATAATTTATTATAATTCATTCAAATGTTAAATTGTTAATGGGTTACATACAAGCTATTCTTTGAGTGAGATTTTAAAAAAATGCTAATATATCACTTTCATATAAAATGCTTTCCATGTGCATTTGAATATTAAAAATACATCCTTCTGTATTGGGTTATCTAAGATGTAGCCAGTAGAAAAATATGTACCAACTGCTTCAGCGGTCACACATTGGCTCACAATTTAGCCATCCAAGTTCATGTAGGAGATACTGGAGTAAGATATTGGTGTGGGAATGACAGATTTTGAGGGAATCAGTCAACAATTAACAGAGCGTATCCACTTTGGCCTTGTTTTATGCCTTGCGGTGTCGAGGATGTCCATGGCTGATGTGAGTTAGCTGCTAAACCTACAGTCAGCATCAAAGAGGTGTCAGTTTTGGATCAGTACATTCAGTCAAAGGTAGGAAGAGAGTGACTGTATAATGTGAAGGAGCTGAGGTCTCTTTGATGCCTGAACCGCGCAGCTTCATCAGTGAACAGATCCATGTCACAGGCACACAGCGAGCTTGTCCTGCGTACAATGAAGCCTGCGCTGACGCGACAGACAATCAGTACTGGCTGCAGCTGCGCACAAAATATACATCCCACTGCTGACACCAACGTTATTTTCCATTCGCTGGTTCACATGCTAATAGTTTTCATCAAAAGATCCATTGACACTGTCAAGATTATTTTTACAGTTATTTAAAGGTACACAGACATAAAGAAAACCACTTTAGCCTGCCAACAGACTCATCCTTTCAATCTGAAATTTTCAGATTTGCTTCAATATGAAACACATATGTAAAACAATAGTTTGTATTATAGCACATAAATATTTCAAATTATTATTATTATTACTCAAAAAAGGAGTTGATTGTGTGTTTAAAAGTATGAAATATATAAAGTAAATTGGAAATATATAAAGTGCATCTTTTAAATTGGCATTTTCAGAAGCGATTGGTTGGGTCTTTAAACAGTTACTGTCCAAAGCCCAGGAAGCACACACTTTCCACTCTCCAGATTTAAGAATATGTATGCATAAATATATGTAAAGAAACCAACAGTTCTCTCACACAATCATAATTAGTGGCAGTTGCAACACTAAAACAATAGTTCAGTAATTCCTCACATTAAAATATATTATATACCTCATTTTACAAGTATGCTGTTAATGCAATACACCTCTACAGTACAAGATATAATTGAAATGTACATGTCTGTGCTTCACGTCTCTAATATGACAATGGCATCCATCCAAAATAGCATCTATAAACTCAGTCATGGCATAACATTGTGTTTATCACAATACAATCATGAGTACTGTGTTTGAAGATGCTTTGCAGACAGATACACAATGACTTTATCAATTGAAATCTTGTGGCCAGGTTTCCCACATGCCGGTGTACCTTGAGTACTGTTCCTCTGTGACAACACTGCTGTTTTCTCTCAACAAACAATCCTAATTGTTCAGTGCACAATGGTAAGCTCATATGCTCTGAATTGGTCATAAATGTGTAAAGTCATTGCAGGGATCTATTTGAAGCTAAACATGGTTTGGCCAAAATAATACAAACCCCCCTTCAGCTCCCATAGCATGTATTAAATAAATGCAGCCAAATCCATGTAAAAATGGTTATCTTCTAAGGTCACACAAGGATAATGCTGATTCACAGCGTGAAACCCGAAACCCGAGTTTACGTCATTTACAAATCCTTTGTTGCAGGATGATAGACCACTTCTGTTTGATCTAACGTATTGTTTAATAAGACAGAAACTCGTCCAGGTTCACACGTAGTCAAGATCCTAAAAATATCCACATAAGCTTAACCGGCTGACTGGGTACTGCTGAGGTGACTTTGAACTATTTATATGGAAATGGCAGCATATCAAGGAAAATATTATTCAAAAAAACGTGTCCACTTGTGTGCAAATGAGATCAAGATGGATTATAAACTCTGCTTTCTATTTGCAGTCTGAGCACCACAAAATTTCCCACCCAGCCAATTTGAACTCCAAGACGTAAGGGCTAACTTTAAATCAGATTTCCTCTCGTAAGCCTTTCTGTAGGTGGACGCATTAAACAGATCAAATCTCTTAATCCACCACTTGTGGGATCTGATGTACATTACTGACAGTGAGAAATGGTGCATTTGGAATAGAATATGCTTTTTCCATATAGAGAAACAGAAAAAATGGTTGAGGGAATTTCCTGGAACTTCTAAAAGTGCCTGACATGCAAAAATTCAGCTACTAGCAAAATGCATTTAGAGTTTTCTTTTTTTTCACTATGTAAATAACAGTAAGCTGAATCGGAGTTACATTTCAAACGCCCCTCTCAGAGGAAAAACAAAAGATTTATCCTTCATTTCTGTTGACGTTTCATTTGTTCCATATCCATCTGTCTGTGACTGTCTCCTCTCGATTTAATAGCGCACAGCTGTAGAACGAGAGCTCCTCAGAAGCACATTTCAGGTTAAAAACACATTATTGCTTGTGGGGGTCACAACTGTGTATCTGCATAGCACATTGAAGACACAGTTTCTTCTGAAAAATCACAGGGTATTAAAAGCAGAAGGTTATGCACAACAGATCAACACATCCAACAGAGGACTTGTTAGATGAAGAGACAGTCACTTGCTGCCAAAGTAGGTTAACCATCTGTGAGCACATTTAAAGCATGCTGCGCAGTGTTCTGTCCCTGAGTAGGGTGGCACGGTGCCTGTTGACACACAGTTTCTTCAGTTATGCCAGTCATTCCCTTCTCTATATACTGGCACAAATGGGCCAGGAGTATGATCCTTTCAATAATGTTATATTCATTGCTTTTCAGAAATCTATCTATATATGAATACCTTTTTAACCTGGATTTAACAGATTTTATTTTTGTAAATGTGCATACAAGTAAAGTCCTAGTAAAGTATTTTCGGAAACTTACTTTGACTAAAAATTGTTTCCATGGGAAATATGTACACGATATGTTATTGTTTGTTGCTGTGTTGGAATAAACATTCTACAAAGAAGAGGAAATATCAAAGTAAAGACACAGTGCCTGGCCAAACCATGAAGGGTAAGCCAAAATCCAGAAATACAAATCAATAATTGTATTCAGTGTAGCCCCTCTGATGTCCAAGTAAGGCAAACTTCCCTTTCCTCCACAGCATTTTCCACTGATCCCCAATGCATCCCCTGATAAAACACCGCCACCCCCCATGGTTGTTTCCAGATGTTCCCAAGACAGCTGGCAGTCGTAGCCCCATTAGCATTTCCAGGGTTGGGACCTTGCCTTCCCCTCTCCCTCAGGCTCCTGTCTGATCCATAGATCCATATGATCTCCCCCTGAGGGCAGAGACGTATGTGACCCAGCACAGCTGGCCCGGCCCAGACCTGGGGAAGGAGTGATTCAAAGCCCCGGCTCCTCCACTCCACCTGTCAGAGACCGTCAACCCCACACACCTGGGCAGCATCATATTCCAGCCCCATCGCCGCCGGTCGTTATAACATGTTCTTGGTTTGAAGAAACAAAATTCATGTCACACTGTACGCTTCACAGGCTGTGGAGGGACTGCAGTCTTCAAATTCAGAACGTCAGCCTCAGAATAGATGGGTGACCATCTTGTTCCAGATCTCCTCTGATATGAGACAATCTGAGTATGTGACGGTTATATATCAGGTTCTCTGAATGGTAAGACTCTTCACTCCTATCTGGAATCTCCACCAAATAACAGATGATTGACAGGAATAGGTGTGGTGAGATTATATATAAACTGTTTATTATAATCTAATAATAATATAATATATGATTATATATAATCAGTTTTAGAAATAATTGTGAACAAACTGTAATTGCATGGCTTACATGTTAGTAAGGTATCTATAAAGCCTTGATATTAAAAAGTAAAATTTTTAATTTGTTTGAAAAAAAAAACACATTTTTTATTTATTTATTTATTTTATTTTTTATCAAAAGAGGCTTTGCTCATTCTTTTTTTCACAGAAAAGTTCATCTTGAATGATTAGCCTCTTCTGAGCTTTCTCCTCTGTCTTGTATTGCAGAAGTAGCCAGTTGTGGGTAAGTATGCTGTAAACCACTGCATGACAGCAGGATACGTTCTGGCAAATATCTGTACAAGAGAATCTCTGGCAGCACCCACAGCTTAAACAATGTTGCTTCTTGTTTGGAGCTGATGTCACTGGCACCTTTTCCCATGACTCATAAGGTACTGCAAAAGTCGCCAGAATACTGTGCATTACAACAGCCATCCAGAAAAACTCTTCAAAAAACACCTCACACGGACAGGAAACAAGACTGCAGCTGCAGCCGAAAAAACGTAGAGGTTGTGCAACACGATAGCCCTCAGAGCCCATCAATCGTGGGCCGTCTCGGAATGGAAAACCATTTATCCAGTTCCACAACTGCCCTTCTGGCACGCGGCCACAGACGGTCTCACACTTCTGCTTCAGGTCAACCCACAGGGTTGAGAGAATGGATGCCATCTGTGAGAAAGCCCGTATGGCCATATGAGTTCAAGCGTGCTTACCCCCACATACCCACCCCACAACCCTCCAGATATATTCAGCTCATCAGCTTATTAGTCCTTTCCACATCCTGTCCATAATTCATAGAAGTCATGCCCACACCGGTCTTGGTCTCCAATGTAAATCTTATTCTCTGTCCCTGACTCTTCCAATCCTTTAGCATGTCTGGATTCCCACCTGTGATATAAACACTTACGGAAAATCAATCCCACCTGTGATTATCAAATAGCCCCCATCATTCTATTTGATTTTATGTATCCACCTGATAATATCTTGCGGCTTCACTTGATTCAATTTGAATTTAAATTGACATGCAGTTCCCTTAATGTTATTATCTACTTGTTGTTTCATTATTCAGATATAACCTTATGGGAGATTAGGGTTAATGAGTTTTTACTGTTATGGTATTGATAAGTCAACCATCTTATCAATATTGAAGTTATTTTACATATACTGCCAATTCACTGCATAAGTGTATAATTGCTACATTGAATAATTTATATCCATGGCAACAAACAAGCATGACAGCAATAACAAAAATCCCCTCTCTGAGCAATCACTGTAATGTGTAGGTATGAATGTAAAATACAATAAACATTATGATGAAACGATTCCATCTTTGCCCTCCTCTGAGTCATCTGACCTTTGACCCCTGGCTGAGTGCTAATGACAGCATTTCCATTCTGTGTGGCTTAACCAGCTTTCCTGGCCGGCAGATGCTAAGTGGCTGAATAAACACGAGACTGTGGCGGGCCACGTGACGGTGAGGCGCTCGGCGGAGAGGTCCTGGAATCGGCTGGGGATACGGGTAAGATGAGTCACAGGGGGAACATGGTGGAAGGTATGGCCGCAGTCCCAGGGAGCAGAGCTGGGACAGGGCAGGGCAGGACAATGTGGTGTGTGCTCTGACTCATGGGGTGTGTTCCCATTGCTAAAAACGATGTCCTCGCAGGGCCTGTTACTCAGACCATGCCAGAGTCCTCCGTCGACAGGGTGTAAATAGGTGGTTACATTCCGCCAAACCACACTCCTCACCAAACAGCTATATATCCCTGCATCTGTGCCTGAAAATAAAGAAATGGAGCTACCATTTAAACTTTGCATATGTTTGCTTATGGTTTTATAATTACTTTGAACATATATACATAAGTACAAACATGCACACAGACACACTACACACACACATGTGTATATGTATGTATATCCAAAATAAATGTTATATAACCATGTAGGTCTCAATAAAATGTTTTTTTCCCTTTTAACCAAGCTGTGTGCAGTTGTATTGTTCTCATTCTTTCACCTAAATTCCTGATAAGCTCCAAGAAAAATGGTAATGCTGACTGGGAACATCAAACTGTGATAATTCACCTTTATAATACAAGCAATGTCCTACTTAGAGTAGAGCTTTTACATGCATAAATGATTAAAACATCAAATGAGGAGCAGGTGAGCTTCTATTAATGGTGATGGCAGCTCGGTTATTTTTTCCGATATGAAAAATTCCATTGTCTCCTGGGTTTTGGATGGGGATGTTTTTTGGAAAGCTCTGAACACGGAGAGTTCTCTCTCTTACCCTTCACCCCCAGGTGACACGGATGTAAGATGTAAGTGATTTTCCACATGAGTATGGGCAGAAATGATGTCAGACTCAGGGTACTTACAGACTGTGGAGTGCAGTTCTCACCTCCGTGCTGCTTTTGACGAAGAGTCTGCATTTCAACACCAAGCTGGAGGAATGTGACAAAATAGTTTCGTCACTGAGGGAAGGGTCAGCACCACTGGTTTACCAAAACCACAGAAACACATTTTTAAGATATTAGTCCTCAGATGTCATTGAAGGTGTTTGAAATTGAAAATGTCTAATGCTGCAAATGACTCCTGTAAGAAAAGAAGGTGGAAAAAAAATAAAATAATGTTCGGGTGATCTTATGAAAACGTACATTTAATGTCTATACATTTCAGCTGCCCTTCATTTTTATGTTCGCACTAAATCCCCTATTACAGGAAAACTGTGCATGAATTTGTAGAGTACATGCATTATTCATTAAAAGGAATCATTTGCATTCCCATACTGTGGCACCAGCAATGAATGTGAGCAATATATGTATGAGGCGGGGTGGAGGTGTCCCAGGAGGCAGAGCGCCACGAGAGAACTGAAATAGAAACACAGCAGCACTCACGGGCTACTTTCCTCAAATTAATTAACAGGAGAGCGTTCTCCACTACGCGTCTGCTCTGCATGGCGGTCGGTACATGGAGGTAAAAGTTGAACTTCCCGGCGTCTGTCTCTGTGAGCCGTCGCTCAGACAACGTCCGCTCGGCTCATTGAGAAATCCAGAGCAAAGTGGCGAGCTTTTCAGGCCTTCGGCTCCAGGGCTCTGTGACGCAGTGAGGAGGCTGGCAGGAATGGTATTTCCCAAAGCTAAAATTAAAGCAGACGGCCCCTATTTCTACAACAGCGCTGCTTTGAAAAAACAAAACTGTAACAACAGCAATAGCTCATTTGTGATAGGTGTTATTTGTACAGCAGCTCGCGTTTTCACAATGCTCAAATACCGTGCATGGCTGTTGAGTGTAAAAGGTATGTTTGGTTCAGTATTTCAATGCTGACAGCAAAAAACGGATTATTTATATTCTTAAATTTGACAAATGGATTTAACATATGAGAAGAGACTGAAGAAGAAAAACTCATGTCATTATGCCAAGAGCATATGTGTTTTACAGATTTATGTGGCACTGAGAACTTGGCTCTCTGCCCTGTGTTGTCAAGCCACATTTTATAGCAAATAATATACCGTTAGGAGGCTTCAGTGCCATGCAAAATGAATGGCGTGATTCTCAGAGGATCAATGCATTGCTGTGCTAGACAAAATAATGTAGGCTCGAAAATGTGCATGCATCAGCTACAATATATGTGGTTAAGTAACTCCAAAAGGTACTGAACTTTCAAATGTGCCTTTAAAACACAAGGAATGTCATATTGTTTGTGGGTGAATACATCAGTCTGATCCAAGATTTGTAAAACATATCTTGTCTAAAACCAGCTGAGCAAGAATACCTATGAAATACTAATATAAAACAAAGAAAATATTCAAATATCATTTAAAATATACCACAGGGAGAGAATCTCTACCGACCTTTTATGTTTTTATTGGCACAATACACAGTTCCATTAACAGTGGTGGAAAGGAATGCTTCTATATCAGCACTCTTACTCAGCTAAACATAGAGCATGTCCTCAACCCTGTCAACAGCAAACTACAGCAGTGTTAAAATCCAGCCATTAAGGTGTCATATGACATTTTAATTAGTTGTTGCTACCTGCATATTAATTTGTGTTGAAGAGTAAGAGCGAGACAATAAGGTGACACAGTTACACTTTTGCAATACATCTCTAAATTGATATCGACTGCACTGAAAAACCCTGGGATGCTATCAGCAAATGTTAGGAGTTTCCTCACATCATTAACAGTTTGAAGCTTTTGTTCTTAAGAAGGTATGCTTACTATTACATAGTAAGTGCCAGTTTTCATTTCTGTTGTATCTTACACCTTGAATTCACCTGAATTTGTCATGTGGTAAAATCTTTCACATGCATTGCAGAGCTGACAGTACTAATGCAGCCTACACTTCCATCCACATTAAACGGTGACCTCCTCTGCACACCAGCACAAAACTGCCTGTAAAATGGCAAGAAGCACACAGAAAATAGCAGAAACGTTGGCTGCTGTTCCATACGCATCTCGGGGGTGAATTCTGCACCTCAACAGTTGGGAACGCTGATGTGTTTTATGTAAACAGGGAGAGCTGTGCAGAATGCAAGGGGAAATAATTTGATTTGAAAAGTCTAGCTGTGGTTTGTTTTATGAAACCTGATTGACATCGACAGCTGTCAATACAATGAAGAGAGCACCCGTCAGCTTCTGAGGCTGGGAGAGCGATGCTGTCAACTTTATCCTTGTGTGTCAGGAGCTCGAGGCCACACACATATTAACTTCATGAACAGTTACAAAAACAGCAGTGCCACACGAATACGAGAGGCTCAAGGTTTCAGGAAATCAGAAGAACCAAATAAGTGCATTCAGATGCTCAAAGCCTTCAGCAACATCTATTGCACCTGTAAAACCCAAACAGTCACATGACTGTGAAACCACGCACCTAACCATAACTAGATGTTTCATTTAAAAAATGTATTCTCTGGCTTCATTTCTGAGATTGGAATATCTGAAATGCACTTTGTTCCTAACATTAATTTCATAACTTCAGAAACGTTATGATGTCATTTTGGGGTAAGGGCAGTGTGGTTAGAGCATATGTAAGAATGGTCTTAGTAAAAAAGGGGGAAAAAATGTCTAATAAAATAATATCAACCTCCCTGAATCCCTTTCTAAATCCATTTTAAAAGGAGGTTAACTGGGAGTATGAGATTTGTGCTTTCAAACTAGTCATATTCCTGACCTAGAATTATTTTGACTGTACATTTCACTTTACACAAATTAACTTTGATAAGCCTACAAACGTCAAATAATAAGGCTTATCATATGTTGCTGAAATGATGGAAAGCTATGCATATAAATACATGTTAAAGACATAGAGGACACTCAGTAAAAGCCTGATATCCATAAGCAGTCTGCATGCGTACAGTGAACATTTTTGTGAAAAAAAGATGTAATGTGTTTTATGTCAGGAATATGAAGCAAACTGGCAGACTGGAAGAATTCTCCTCTAGTTGTACTGAAGCAATATAATCTGCTCTATGGAGGTCAGGAGTCAATGAAATTCAACTGTTCATTTAAACTGTGATTTACGTACTATACTGGGCTCCATGCAGGTTCGCCATAAATCACTGTAATTTAATAAATGTAAGAATAATGATGAGGCATCCTTAGAGGACATTTACCCGGAAACCTCATCACAGTTTAATAGTTATAGAGTAAAACAGGAAAATGTCAGCTTTCATTTGCATGGAAATCCATCACATATAATTGGCCTGAAACCACAGCTTATGATAAGATGCAAAGCTACCTCTTTTTTTTCCCAAACATATACAAAGTTGGTATTTACTTTGAAGTTTAAGGATATAGAATTGCTCGTTTGTGTGTTTGTTTGACTTCACAGAACAGAGTCACAATGCAAATGCATATATAAATGGCATTTACAGGGAGATGCGCTGAGATACACTGGAACATAACAATTTGAACGCAAAGCCATGCTTGTATCAAAGTCAGCTCTTCAAAACAACAATTTTGTATGAGTAAATGGCTGGGGGAAATACAGCCGCAGAATAATACGCTGATGACAGTGAGTAATTTGTTGACCTTTCTCCCCATAGAGCATGAATAGCTCCCAGTGCTGAGGCTCTTGTGCCGGGATGTTTGGGTGCCGGTCACTCCGTTGTGCTCCAGTGTGTAAGGGACCCTTCATTATTGGGGATAGTCTCCCTTACACTCCGTTGTGCTCCGGTGTGTAAGGGACCCTTCATTATTGGGGATAGTCTCCCTCCCACTCCGTTGTGCTCCGGTGTGTAAGGGACCCTTCATTATTGGGGATAGTCTCCCTTACACTCCGTTGTGCTCCGGTGTGTAAGGGACCCTTCATTATTGGGGATAGTCTCCCTTACACTCCGTTGTGCTCCGGTGTGTAAGGGACCCTTCATTATTGGGGATAGTCTCCCTCACACTCCGTTGTGCTCGAAGGAACCCTTCATTAGGGGATAGTCTCCCTTACACTCCGTTGTGCTCCGGTGTGTAAGGGACCCTTCATTATTGGGGATAGTCTCCCTTACACTCCGTTGTGCTCCGGTGTGTAAGGGACCCTTCATTATTGGGGATAGTCTCCCTTACACTCCGTTGTGCTCCGGTGTGTAAGGGACCCTTCATTATTGGGGATAGTCTCCCTTACACTCCGTTGTGCTCCGGTGTGTAAGGGACCTCCTCCCTCACACTCCGTTGTGCTCCGGTGTGTAAGGGACCCTTCATTATTGGGGATAGTCTCCCTTACACTCCGTTGTGCTCCGGTGTGGGACCCTTCATTATTGGGGATAGTCTCCCTTAGCTCCGTTGTGCTCCGTGTGTAGGACCCTTCAGTAGTCTCCCTTACACGGAATGTGTGTGTGCAGTGTGTGTGTGCAGTGTGTGCAGAAGGAATCTTCATGAGTTGATATTAAATTATCTTTCAAACAGCAAAATGCTTTCTGATTATGAGAAATGTGCTAATTGATAGCTAATATTTGTCAGCATCACTTACGAGAGGTTAACGAGGCCTCATCCAACCTCAGACTCTAGTGTGAAACATAAAATGTGCCAGGCTTCATGTGGAGTTTTTAAGTTAATTTTTCATTTTTATCTCCAGCTATAATCAGAGAGTGGT
Organism: Albula goreensis; assembly: GCA_022829145.1. Taxonomy (NCBI): domain Eukaryota; kingdom Metazoa; phylum Chordata; class Actinopteri; order Albuliformes; family Albulidae; genus Albula; species Albula goreensis. The sequence continues at coordinate 8,310,983 of CM040753.1, read as the reverse complement.
GGGGACACAGCCCGTGGGATTTCATTAATGTCCTGAAATCTTCCGTATGATGATCATTGCAGTGTTTTGATTCTGTAGAAAGCAGAGGTGCAGTTTTGGCCAAATTATGTACCATCCCTATCAAATACCTTGGCTGGGTTTCTACAGCCCTTACTTATTACCATATATTAATTACTATATTATTATGCCATATGTCACAAGTCCTGGATCAACTCAGCTGTGAGAAGTGGTTTATGGTTACCACGACACTTTTTTAGGAGAAGAAAATCAGAAAACTTGGATGGTATCATACATATTCCATATATTGAATTTAATTAAACAAATAAAAACACAAAAATCAATTAATGATACTAATAATATGGTCCTCTGGAAAATTATATGGCAGTATCCTAACATTTTCAGTCTGTCCATAGCATTCACCCTATTCTGCTTCCTCAAGTTCTGCATGCTGTTTGTTTGTGTTAGTGTGGCGTATTTCTTGGGCCCCTATCTTATTAATTCAGGCAATTAAAGCAATACTTATACATGCATATACACACAGACACACACACAATATACTCACAAACAATACTGCATTTTATTATTGCTGTTATATATATTATGTTGACTTTGCATTGACTCTGGGTGGCATGATCGTTCCTAGCATGTCAAAATCATATTGTGAAAAACTGTTCCTGCAAAAGTCTTTAAAATGATCCACAGCCATGCGTGTTCTACCATGTTCATCCTGAAGAAATCCCAAAACCCCAAGGGAGTCTGTTAACCATCAGGAAGGCCAGCTAAATATATCAATACTACTACATGCAAAAGGTTTCATTTCCCACTTGGTGGCCAAAGAAAAGTTGTTGCTTAAATAAGAGTGCCCTCTCCTGGTTAAGAAGGGTAAAACCTTTTTTTTTCCAGTTATTTCAGGAATCCTCCTGTACATGCAGTTTCTGGTCTACTGTTATAGATATTGCACCTCACTGATAGCTTTATTCTGCATGTACACCAAACCTTAAAGACAGAAGTACGACAATATTGGGCTGAAGGACATTTACAGCAGTGAACTGTGGACTTGGACCGTCACCCAAATTATATGATGACTTATAAATATCAGCACACTATTGGCCAGCAGTTTTTTGGTGAATGCAACAAACACCTAAATGTTCAGTTTATCTTCAGCAAATTCAATGACATAAATGGCTGCCTTAAATGCCATGAAATGTAAAGCAACATTTCCACTGCCCTCTCAGAGGAACTAATTCTCCATGACATTTTCAAGCAATTTCCTTCAATATGCAAATTTCACATGGAAATCTGATTTGTGTAAAATGTCACTTACAGCATATTTCACAAACTGAAAGACAAAAATAAAATCTCTGTTTTGTGTTTTCCAGCGCGTTTCAAACTCAGCAGTTTGGATAGCCCTGTATCAGTTAGATAAGACTGGCAGATCATTAGTCTGTACAGCAGCAGAAATATCATTTTGGGGTGTGCAAGGGAGGTGGGGGGGGGGTTGTGATAGGGTGCAGGTGGTGGTTCTGAATCAGTATTGTGTTGAACACCTGCCAGCCTGCCTGGGTCCAGACGGAGAAGCACCATGTCAGTAGCTATACCATATTTAACTTAAAATCTCAACATTCCTCTACAAGACCCCATACAGGCATCTGACAATATTGACCCGAGAAGTCCTTTGTACCTTCTATTCTGATGAATCAGTCAACGGCCTAAACCAGTTTCATAATGGGGGGCTTGTTTCAGTTGTATGTGGACTACAGTCCCTGTCCTACCCTGTGAAATTGAGACTGAAGCTGTACTGGCTCCAGAGAGCTTCAGTCCGCTTCTGGCAGCAGCCACACTCCTCTCCCACAGCTTCTCGAATGCTGATGATGGTGTCCAACTCCAGTTCCGCCTCTACGGATGCCTATTCAGAATCTGATACCTGCAAGCTTTAAACAAACCATCCTCAGTATTCATGAGGTCCAATATCCTGACTTCTGCACCCTCCCAGGGCACCCACAAACCACAATGCCACACACACTGGACACTGCATCTTCTATGTGTCACTACAGCTTCCTTCTGGTGAACACCCTCACTGAATGATTATCCCCAAACCCACACCCCCCACTATCCTCATCATGCCTTACTGACATTGACATCCAGGCTGGCACCAGCCATGCCTCTTCCAACATGTCTCTGCCCTTGAGTTTGTGACCAGCAACCCAAATACACCAATGCACACACTAACTCCACCCTGAGGACTGAGGTGGAGATCAGTGCATGCTATAGTAACACCCATGTCCCTATCAGTTGGGTCCCCTCGGAAAATTATGAAAGAATTTTTTTTTATATATAAACATGCATGTAGTGCAACCTCTCCATTTTGCAGGTTGCCTGGTCAGCTCAATACTAGCTGGACTTAATAAACTGATTTCATATTTCTTATTTTTGTGGTTACATTGAGGCATCTATCAGAAGGTAACCAGAGGGGGTGCGGTTTTTCTAGCAGTTTACAACAGACTAGATAGGTGGGGCAATTCCAGTATGAATACAGTAGTTACTTTACCACACCAAATATACACATACACACGCACACACACACACACACACACACACACACACACACACACACACACACACACACACACACACACATCTTTATTTGTCATTCAACTGGTTGATTGTGTAAAGAAACGTGACGAGCCATATGATGTGGGTGATGGTAACAAGATGTCATTTAAAACACATGACCCTGAAAGTATAGGTCATGTAATATTACTAATTGAGTATGGGAAATGGCCATGAAACACTGTCACCACCTGCCAAGAGGAAAGTGATTTCAAAGTGACCACAGTCTTCCTGTAAACGTGCACTGAGTGCCTTGCAGAGTAGGTCACTGTCCAGAAGATTGTAAATGTACAGATTGTAAATTTAGTTTGACAGCCTCCTGAAACTGAGGATGCAATTAAAAGAATACTTTACCAATAAAGAACCTGACCCACAGCAGAATGATCTTAATTAATATGGCCATGGTGTGTAAAGAGTATGTATTCATTTTTCACTATCTGCTGACATATTGAAAGTACAACAAAGTTACATTCAGACAAACTGAATGCAGAAAGCAAAAGATTTCACTCACTCACAGAAAGAGTTTGGATATATAAATGTAATCCCAAATGAATTGTTACTCTGCTGGCTATTTTTTTCCAGATAACATAATAGATGAAGAGGATGAGAGTGATAAGGAGGAGAGTGAGGAACAGTTTGATTGTGCACATTCTGCAGTTGCCCTTGAATCTGCATATGAGCAAAACTATATGCAATAAAAGGCAATTAAAATATGCATGGTAAAACTTAAGGAAGGAAATATACTTCAGGTAGATTTTTTTTTTTTTTTGAAAAAAGAGGAATGACATAGATTTACATAGATTTACCTGTGGTGACACATATACTTTTAGTACCTTTGTAAAGCCAACCTACAGTATGTCTTCTCATTACCATTTATTATTGCCTGGTTCCTCTCTGGACTCACACACAGCCTAACCCCGGCCATGCTTTATCTCATAGTGCTCTGAGTAATACCCCTGTCCCATTAAATTGTTACGAGCTCTCCATCGCTAATGACTTAATGTGTACTGCAGGGCTTGGATATCTTCTAATAAATGTTAGGCATCTTGTTCCAAAAAAAAAAAAAAAAAAAGATTTGATAAAAGCAGGGGTTCAAACAGTAAACTCTGAGTGATGGGTTATCTGCAAGCATTTCATAACAATTCTATATTAGTCCTGATAATTGATACAGATTGTTACAATACATTTCGCAGAGACAAAATGAGAACATAACTTTCATTGACACAACTGAAGGAGTATAAATGATGTTTCTGATTAAAAAAACACAGGCAAACCGAGCTGCACAAATAAACATTCCAGTTCTGATGCATGATGCATGGTCTCAGAGGCCCTTCTGACTTTACGGCCAGTAAAATGAATAACTGACTTGCTTAATTTATTTTCTTAATTTCATTCCATCACAAATGATGCAAATGCATAAAGTTGTACATTTATGTCCAATATTTTTTATGAACCTCCATGAGCCGGCAGCCCGCGTGGATGGCTCTACTGCTGACTGGTGGCCTGTTAACCTGACCCAGCCGTAAACATGTCTGGTGCAGTTTAGGGCTGCAGCAATAGATTTGGACAGGAAAATTAAAGATGGCATGCAGATATGAGCGCATCGGAGCCGATCTGCTTAGCCTATTTAGGTTGTTAGCATTTTTTTTATGAAAACACTAATTTAAGTCTTTTGTAATTTAAGACTTTTTTTGGATAGACTTCAGTCTGCATATACAGCCTCTGGAATCCAATGACTGGTTTGAAAGTTCGGCCAGGGCCCAGGATACCGCTCCTATTTAGGATATGTGCCTTGGATAATTAATGAGATGAATGAGTCATGATTGTGCTGTGCAGAATCTGCATCATTGTACCAGACCACTGGCTTTTTCCACCTGGCACACAATGGCGCTGGCTTATCCACCTAGGAAACACTGCCCTCTAATGGCGCAATGGCACCACTTCCATCAAGGACACGAGCCACATGTCTGCTCCACTGAGCTTCACATACATGGCAGGGGAGGGCTATTGTGTGGCACCACTGGAGATGTGAAAATGCACAGAAATGGGGTTTACACATAAAGGCACCATTCCAAGGTGTGGATGTGCCTCGACAATCTGGTTTGATGTCCAGACTAGGCCAGGGCTGAATGTGTCCTGTAACCCTGTGTGGGGAAGCAGAGAATTTGGTACGGAGGTAGGAGATGACAGTGGTCTTCGGTTCAACCCTCACATAATGCTTTCTTCACTGGACTACATATTGCATGTAGCTACAGAAGCAAGCATGCAGAAGTAAGAGCCATTTATATTGCAAATGTAATATGAATTCATTAGCTTTGGAAGCAATTGAAATTAACAGAGAGCCTAAGTCTTTGTAAATGGGCTGATGGGAGTTGTAGTCTTAACTTATAAGAACCCAGATGACAGTGAACTGAGCAACCTGTTTAAAGTGGAGTAAATTAAGGGCAGCATTGGAAAGGGTTTAGTAGGAAGCCAGTATAAAAGCATTCATAGTTAGCAAAAACATAAATTCTTATAACCAAAATATTTAAAAGGAAAAATCCCCCTACATAACACACTTTATTGGCCCTTACAAGCACTGCACCTACATCATACTAACATGCACACACACATAACATGCACACATAACATTACACAGATCTTTAGATGAAGCATTCCTGAGCACCTCACGTTTATCTCGTTCATATCAGCATCGCAGCCCCTTTCCTCTCCCCTGCACCATAAATAAATAAATAAAACACGCAAACAAAGAAATGGTAAAGGAAAAGCCATCAGCACAGCAAACACAAAGGGTGTGGGTGACCTTGAGTCTGCACACAGAGTGTGGATAGCCCCAGAATGCTGTAATGGAGGTCTTGTGTGCACACGAAGAGCAGGAGCTCAGCTCCATGCATCATTTATACTCTCTTATTTATTCAGGATGAATGCAGCTAAGCAGGATCCTCACTGCTCCAGGAGGCTCGGCACAAAAGCCCAGCACTGGGAGCACGGCTCGTCTGTATCGCTCGCTAGATAAAGTTACGTCGAAAAATTGTATTTAAAGACCCACTCGACATATTCAGCTGGTCTTACATCCTGTAGCTTTACAACAGTGTTGCACGATAATCCAAGTCAGAAAATTGACATTTCAGTAAGAGGAGCTTAGTATGGTATGAGTACTTCTGCTGGCAAATTCAATTTTCCTTCAGCCTTCTCCCACCTGTGTTCTTGAATATTTTGCAGATGTGATGTAGCTCATCTGTTTATAAAGTTATTGAGCAGCCTAGGGAGCGTCATTAGTTGCATCAAGTACTTTGTCACCACGCATTGGCTGGAGAGGACCTTGAGCTAAAAGACATCACACCAGTGTAGTAAGGATTGCCAAGTCATGGGGTGCACAGTGGTGAAATCATAAGAATGGACTGAGCATACTGGCAACAAATGAGCTGTTGGAGGCTGCTATTCTTCTCTTTGCTGTGATTATAACCATAGTTGTTCTGTCAATGCCATTCCTTTCCATGAATTAGTAAATTATATTTACTGCATCCAGACAGACTAGTACACAACTCAACCACAAACTTTTGTATATAATTTCAGGGAGTACATTAATGAATACAATGTGCGTACTAGCAACGGGAAACCCCAGCTTTATACTGTCGATAATGACCAGCAGATGGCAGCATTGAACCACTAATTCTATTGTATGTCTAGCTGTAGTGTGAAACTGTGCCCATGGGATTGAATAAAATACCCTCTTGAATCTTTTTTGTTTATTTTAGCAACATATGAGATAATCGCTCAGGCCCAATAAAGCAGAAACAGATTAAAGTTGTGGGTCCAGATCAACACTATTGGCAGCGTCAGCAAAGTTTATTTTCCAAAAACCCTGATTATTGCAGCTTCACATTAGGCATTTAGCGATTCTTACATATTCCCATCTGCTGAATAACATTTCAGAGCTGATTTTCTGTTAATAGAAGAGATAGGCAGAGAGTGTCATTAAATCAAGCTGCATTGTAATTACAGGCTAATTGAGTTATGACTCAAGCCCTATCCCATGTGAGGTCATTTCACTTATTACAGGTTTTCTTTATTTAACCAGCGTTTTGGTACTTGGGCCTTGATTAGACCGGGGTGGGTCTGACTCACTCATGTTTATATAACTATCTTCTTATGATCTTTGGACACAGAACCCAAGCCTTTATGGTTGATGAGGTCACTTGCTTATGAAACCCTAAGATTTGGAAGTATATTTCTCTGAAGTAGTATTTACTTTCACCTAGCGAATTAATCCAGAAATTAAAAGCAACATTACATTGCAGGCTTTAAACTAACTCTTTTATGCACCTAAGGTAATGTTCAATAGCTATTTTAGGAGGCAAATTGTGATTTTGTTTTGTTGCAATCTGATCTGGTATTGACAGGAACCAGTACTAACTAGTACTAAGTAACTACGTTAGTACTAAGTTTTTAGGACACTTCACACATGTGCAAATACAAGTGCAGAACAGTAGTAGAGTGGCCGTCTGTCGAGTCAGAATTTAGAATGGATCCAGAGGTCCACTGTAAAATCTAATATTCCATGCCTCATAGCAAACATGAAAAGCCGTTTCAGTCCTCCCATCAGAGCTCAGTGTGGAGTAGAGGCATGGTGTATACCACAGTGACTCAAAACAAGCACAGTTTCTGGGTCCCTCTTGCCAGCGCCAGACAAAAGAACCAATGTTTTTGCCAATGTTCATTAAAATGGCCTTGGAAATTCCCCAAAAGCCCCTGAAAATTGGTTTACCAGGGCACAACATGCCTTTGGGGAAAAAAAAAGTTAATTTCTTGTCCTGTTGAGGAGTGCCTGTTTTTATCAGCAGCTCTATGGTGTATCATTATGGAATAATAATGTTGGTAATCTCGTCTAGTACAGATGATACATGTTCTAAGGGAGCTACACATGGAAATAGCTCCCCCAGTATGTATGCTACCATGTGATATATGATTGCACCTGTTTTATGTAGATGTGCAGTTTATTGATCAGCGAATGGGGTTTCATGACACCAGAAATGGGTGGAGCTACTATATGGTAACAAAGCCTGCCTGAGTCAAACCAATCATTGAGTTTTACAGTGGGGAGTACAAATTTTTTTTATTTGTTCAAAGAAATGACAGTCAACTGAAGTCAGTTCCACCTATTAACAGATTCATGAAAACTCATTCAACCTTCACAGTGGGGTATGTGAATGTTTCTGTGAACATGGTCCATTTCTTGGTTCTAGTCCTATAGTGTTTGTCAGAAAACTACAATGCATATTGACTTCACTTTTTGACCAATGGGAATGATTACAGGTTTCTCACTGCAGACATATTGTATATTGTTCACCCCCCACTCCCCACCCCCATTGCTAATACTGTCAGAAAAGCTCCACTCCTGTTAATGTGTCATGGTTTGTCATGTTGTTAGATACATGAAACAGAGAAATGGATTCAGTTGGACACTTTTTAGGTAGTTACCTGGAACAAAAAAAGTACATGAAAAAACAATTAGTGGTTCTGTTCAGACAACCACTTGGGAAATGCAATTGTGTGCTTCATTCCATTCTTTGTCTTATTGAAATGACACAACTGTTCCTGTCTGCTACGTAAGTGTACTGGCAGATATGTCTGTCTTGAGCCCTGGATAAGCTCTCAAACAAGACTACAATGTGCTTAGACAGGACTTGGGGTGCCTGGGAACCTGGACATATCCTACAGCCAAAGCTCCACACAGCATCAACCCTGACTAATATCTGTATAATGTGTGAAAAAACACTATAAACATTAATTAATTTTTCCAATGTAATTATTATCTTTCCATATTGAATCTTTTATGATTGTCTTAATGGGTACTCTTGTACAAACACTGGTATTGTTCCTGTTTCTCCAGTGAAATGCTTTTAATGTTTCTTGAGACGATGACCTTGAAAGTCAGTCTGGATCAGAGTGTCCGCCAAACAAATAAATAAACATAGATCCAATTACATGCTTCCCAGGACACCAAGAGAACTGGCGGTCCATAAAGGCCAGAAACACCAGCCCTTGACAGGTTAGGATGACTAACAGCATTCAAATGGCTAGCAGGCAGTTGAGACATCATCAGCCCCCTTTAAACCAGTACATTTTGATGTGGGACATATCTTTTAGAACTATAGCAGACCATGTATGCTATTAGCCAAGCGATCCCTCTGTCAAAACAACAGAATCAATTATACATCACTTTTTATCATTCCATGGTGCATTGTAAGATCTATGTCAACGCTTCATTTCACAATGCATTGCAAATATTTGAATCACTCATAACTGATGATTATAATTAATAAAATGATCAGTATGTGGCATTGAATATACACATGAATACACTCACATATGTGCACACACACACACACACACACACACACACACACACACACACACAGGGATATTCACCCCTCCGGTTTCTACCTCCAGCCCACGTTGCTTCTTCATCCTCCCTGCAGCCTGGCTTCTCGCAGTTATTTTAGCTGCAACCAGCAATGACAGCTATTATAAGGCTCATTAGTGGGGTACAATGGCAGGGAGCTGGGAGCTGGAGCTGGAGCGCCAGGCCTGAGCCGCTGTCAGACATCCCAGCTGTCAGGCCAGCGCAGGATAAAAAGGTTCAGCTCTCTCTGTGCTGCTTAATCATGTCACTAAATGGAAGGTATTTTGCAGGCTAATGCAAGGGAGGCAGGATGATTCATTGTGTGGCACGGACCGAGGGAAGAACACAAAAGTTTCAGCCATTATTCTGAGCCAATATTAAGAGCCGGGAGTTCAGTGTCTTGATATTAAAAAAAAAAAAAAAAACAATTTGGGCAGTTTCATTTTTTCCCATTTAGTTGTTTATTCATTATTCGTTTATGTACCTTTCTTGCCTTTGAATGCTTTAAGTTGTTCCACTGCATCCGAAGTCCTTATGAATATAGTGGTTTGGATGCCTCCTCACATATTCAGGAAAAAATAACTTTTTGTGTATAAAGAAAGTTAGTTAAAAGTTGAACACTCACTGAATTTCTGGATGAGTCATACCTCACAGGGGTTTTGAAACCATTCATGACAACACTTCACACAACAATGAGAACATGAGTGATAAATATCCTTTATATTTTATGGAAATTATTTCATTCCATTCACTACTTTTTATTTTAAAAAAATATATATAAAAATTGATTTAGTAGTCATACTCTTGGCTATGAACCTGCCAAGTGAGGCTAAGTTGGAAGAATCATACAGTTCTATGCCTCTCACAGAAGCAAATATTCTGCATCAACTGGTGACGAGGTGCTGTATTTCAGTTCAACTTTAGGCTTTTAAAATAGTCTCTCAACATTTTGTTGAATGGGTCTTTAATGACATACCTTTATCTACTAATGAAACCTTGCATTTCTTGATTACACTGCACAAACAGTTCAGATCAATGAAAGTGTTACATAAGTTACATAACCCACTTCTCTCGAAGTCAGGAAATTAACCTAATAAAAGTTTGTTATAAAGTTTGAGTTAGGGGGTGTCAAAAGACAGGAGTGTGCATGTTGTGTGAAGTACGTTGGACCAATATAAGTGCATTATCATTGCAGGTCTCACATCAGTGTTTGCCTTGTCTGTGCATTTGCCAAGTGAAGAGCTGTTGAGCTTTACTGTCATTTCAGAATTTTGTGCTTGTTAAACCAGATTATAAATTATTGCAAATTAGTCTTGGTTATAAGCAGTCTCTAAAAGGCAGCTATGTGAAGTGCACAGCTTACAGGGTTTGCTAGGTATGAGTGCCATAAGTATAAAGTTAGTCCTGTGGTAATTTATGGAGCTATTGTTTTGTGGTTTTTGTAGCATTTAATATGTGTCTTCTAGTAAATTACAATGAGCCCTTTATCTTCTTCCCTGATGCTTCCCTGGGTTTTTCTGTGTTGTACACTGTCGTTATTTTCAACACAGTTCCAATTGACACATGAAATATTTTTTTTACTCTCTGCTCATGTAATCGTTCTGTCTAAGGAATGCACCTGCAGCTTGCGCAGCAGCTATTTAACCTCTTCTAAAATCTATAACAGCTGCAATGATGCTTTAGAAGTTGACAATTTAAATGACAACTTTTAAATGTCTTTCAAAAAAAGAAGTGTTTTTTTTTCCAATTCATGTGATGTTTCCATTATTTTGTGTACCCCCTTCGTCTCCATTATATACATGTGTGTGGTTTGTGTGGGAGAGCACTAATTGGTTGTCCTGGCACGTGAGAAAGGGAGAAGGGGCTGATGGGATGCACCCATGAGCGGTGATGGATTAGCACCTGTATTTATGCATCGCTGTGGGGAAAGAATCAGGGAAGAGAGCCAGGAACAGCAGACTGCACTTCAGCTGTGCTCTGTCTTTTTTTCCTCTTTTTATTGGTTTTGTGTGTGTCCTGGCATGTTTTGTCTTACGTCTGTCAGTGGTGTACCTGCTGTGGAGAGGCCAAGAGAGACGGACGGGGAAACCTCCGCCTGGGAAGAGAGACAGAAGGAGAAGAGCAGATGGCAGCGGGGGAATAGGGTGAAAGTGCAGTATCTTATTGCAATATAAAATGCTCAAGTCCAGTTGCTGTGGACTGCTGATGTAGTTCACTTGCCTTTCCACAATCCAGTGGTGAAATTAGGTAAACATTTTTTTTTCTTTTTTTAGGATCGCCTTACTTGGACAGTGAGTGAGTGAGTGAGAGTCACTGTGATGCTCAGGATTCCACTCCCCTATCCTTATGCAGGGCTGTCCCACCGAGTATCTCTGCTGTCATCACAAAACCCAGCTGAGGAGTCCATTGATGCTGGGAGGGTGGGAAACAATACTTAGTTGTGTGTCACCTAAACCCATACTTCCCCACACATGTAATTATAAGGTCTTCATTAAAATTTTACTTTGGTTCATTTTATGAAATAGTAGGCCTATGTAACTGTATGGTATTCAGTCTCTAAAAGTGTTAAATTCTCTGAGTATTTAAATGATTAAACTGGCATTTAAAATTGTACTATCCCAGTGCTGCAGCTGCCTGGCTCCAGCAGAGCGACATGACTGAGGCCAGAGTGATATGGCTGCTGGCACATGGCACATGATGCCTGCTTGCTGTGAGGGGACATCCCATTCCCCCGCCCCAACATCCCCCCCGCAGCAGTGGTCTCAGTGTTCTCAAACTCTGTGTGCATGCTGGTTTTCATTCTAACCAATTAATTATGTTCAACGTGGTTAGATTCAGCCTTTCCGCCATATTCAGGTAACTGTGGTGAAGCACAGAATATAAACAACAAATAACTAATTTCATATTATAACGGTTTGGTGCCAAACAACAGGATTAGTTTAGCAATTGATGGAACTAATAACGTAATAAAGACACTGGAGTATGACCCAGCATACTCGAGGCCCCCTTAATGAAAGTCAGAGTTTGACACTGCTATCCTGCGGTATCGGGACAAGCGCACTATGCCAAGTGGAGTATTCTCGAGTGAGAGATGCCGCAGGTAGACTGAGACCTGTATGTACCAAATCCAGACCTGGGTTCACCTCATCATTGTGAGAGTGACAGACTAAGTAAACTAAGACACAGTAAATGTACTTGAGCACAGGTCTAGGTTTGGCTCATAGTTTTTCCTTCCACTAACAGGAAAAAAAGGGAATAAAATATTCCTCAGAAGGATTGCTTATGGTGAATGAACAGTGAATGGAAATTGAACTATAATTTACATTAGAGATGTTTTGCTGTTCAGAAAAAACATGTAACAGACCAGTCATCTGTGTAGAAATGAGAGGTGATGCTTTCATTTATGCATCAAACATCCCACCCAGTTATAGTGTAAACTTTCATGTACCAGGAACTGTATACCAAGTTCCCTAAGTGAACTGTCCTTTTTCAAATGAAGTACTTTTCATCAGTTCTAGTGACCACTAAATTCCAGTGGATTTGCAGCATAAGCACAGAAAAAAATGTGACACTGAAGGGAAGGGCAACGTACCACAGCTATGTGATTGAATATCACACATTGTAAAAGGCGAGAGAAGAAATGGAGCTGTGTTATTGTTATTGTGTCCTTGTGCTTATCAGAAATATTGCATTGTAAGGCACTGCTCCTAAGACTGAAAACATAGAAATGGCTTTATCTCTTCAGTCCATGTCTCCAAGCATTCCAAGGCTGGACTGCGGACCCTCGGAAACCGTGGGGAAAAAATAAGCTTCTGTTTGAAAGCATGATAGATGATCCTTGTAAACGCGTTTCATTTATGAAGGGCAGTCTCAGGTGGGCTATATTTTAACAATCATCTGGCAGACCAGAACTGCCTAAAGGAATGTGCTCTCTTGCTCTCTCTCCCTCCCTCTTTCTCTCTCTTTTCTCCCCTTCCCTCTCCCCTTCATTCTCTCTCTCTCTCTCTCTCTCTCTCTCTCTCTCTCTCTCCCCTTCCCTTTATTTGTCTGGATGTCCGCCAGGCCAATCAATCACAGTGCATTGCCATGAAGAAGTAGTTCTCTTGCCACCCTCCCTAAGCTGTAAATTAGCCATATGCTAAATGCATTGCCTGAGAATGGCCTGACAGTGCAGTCAGAATGTGTGTGTGTGTGTGTGTGTGTGTGTGTGTGTGTGTGTGTGTGTGTGTGTGTGTGTGTGTGTGTGTGTGTGTGTGTGTGTGTGTGTGTGTGTGTGTGTGTGTGTGCATGCACTTGTGTGTGCACAGGCATTGTTTTCCGTGTGCATATGTGGACTGCTCTCTCTCTCTCTCTCTCTCTCTCTCTCTCTCTCTCTCTCAAAGATGAGATCTGTTGACATAACTTTGAAGACATGGGGCCAAAAATCTGGTATCTGCATTAAGGGGTATTCCCTTGCCAGTTCCCGAGAGCTGTAGTCCCAGCGAGCCATCAATCTGAATATAGCCACTGCAGCTTGTGGTGAAATGCAACAAGTCTTCTCAGGTTCCCGTAGCATTCAAGGAAACAGGCAACGCAAGAAAAAGCAAGGGCTGCACACAGCTTTCACAGCTGTGCGGTGTTATGTCAGCCTTCCTAGTCAGCTAAATTATGGGCTTAACTTGCTTATTCTAAATCACAGCCATGTCAGTAATGACCTTTACACCAACAGGTTGTGTGCCAGGAAGGGTGCAGGGCATGCAGAACAAGTGTTCAACCAGCTACACCTGCATAGCATGTGTCATTCCTGCAAGAAAACCAATTAAAACTAGTCCATCAAGTCTCTTGTAAGTGTATGGATGAGAGGGACAATAAACATGTTATAAATTACATATGTTCATAATTTAGCATCAGTCATATAATGCGCTATACATATTGCCTTCAATAATGTATCATATGTATCATTTCATCAACAACTTTTTAGCGTGGCTACATCTATGCTAGGTAAAACCCCTCAATCAACAATTTGTTTTCACATACAGAATGTGTTTTGATTTACTGCAGAGTGAAAGTGGAACACCATATAGCACTCTGAGTTATTTAAGTGTCTGCATGACATTACTAACCTCATCAGTGCCACAAACATGGAAGCTGTGGATCAGCTTTAAGTCAATCTGTATTCAATCCACGTGCTCAACTCTCAGCATGAGAATCCTTGTAACTTAGTTGGAAGGCAATATGTTAACCACGGCCATTTTCATATGTATCCTGCGTACAGTGTTACGCTTGCAGATATATCAGCAGTTTTTAAATGTATGTAAATGCAAAACCATGCCTTCCCAGCTAACAGAAATATTTCAAAGACATCAGCTGACTTTTTGGTTAAGCTTTTATTTCATTGTAATATAATAAAATTAATTGAACATTTTCCAGTTTAAATAAAGAAATGTATTAACTTAAACACATCGTGTCATATAAAATCATTATAGGCATGTCAGATACAAATTTCCTGGCCGCTGTGTCTTCAGTATCAAATTTAATAACGCTCAGACAGAAATGATCCAAATAGCAGATTAGACACATTACTTATTAATTTAACATGAATGATCATTCAGGAATGTTTTGAGCATGCAGATAGATACCAATAATGTAGATAGGTATCGGTGATAATGTACTGTAGATAGATATCAATTCACAGATTAATGTCTGTAGTTGTCTGAGATACTGATCCTCTTTAGAATGCTAGGCCCTGACTTTGTCAAAACAATCAAAGTCAGACCTTTTTTACTCTCAAACTCTCATCACATGTTGTGTTGTAAAACTATATACTGCATGTATTAAGTCACTTTAGCTCCTTATGAGTTTGCATGTGTGTGCATGTATATGTGTGTGAGTCAAAACTGGTAAACTGCACCCTGATGTAGACTTGCTTTGGGGAAAAAAAAAAATAAAAAAAATCTCCAGACCAGCCATTAGTTTTTAGCTGAGAATGCACACTGGCTAATAACATTAAAACTGACAGGGCAGGGGAGAAGAAAGCCATATTGCTTTGTAAAAAAAGATCTTTTTGTTCAATTTTTGTCAAGCATGTCCTGCTTTTTGTGTCCCTTGAGCCATTTGTATAAAATTGAATTAGCTGCCATTTAGGAAATGTAGATGAAGTTAATGCAGTCTTTAAACTGCATGCACTGGCTAATGCAGGTGATCTTTCATTAAGTGGTAGCGGCTGCAGTGTGCAGATGACTGGCCAGCCCTCTCTTTCAGTCTGGATTTATTACAGCCTGAGTGATCTTGATAGGACCAGCAAAATAAACCGAATTTGCACACCATTCTGCCCCTTTGATTTTACCATGATTTTCACATCACATCCTCGTTTACCAAGGATGGAGCTTTGCAAATACACCCCATCATTTCTTTAATACACAATGACAAGTAATAAATCTGATATATATATCAGAGAAATGAAATATGTAACTGTCCTAAGATGATAAGCTCTTCTTTATAAATGTTTTGGTGGCTAACTGTCTTTCGTTACGGCACCCATATACATCAATGTATGAATACAGGAGGTCCTCGGGTTACGAAGGTCTCGAGTTACGATGGTTTTGTGGTTACGACGCACTTCCATAAATTACTTAAAAAAACCTATTTTCGAACTAAGCGGTTTGGTTCGTAAATACGACCACAGAAATAAAGATAAGAAATTGTTCTCTGTTTTTTTTTTTTATTAATGTTTCATTTAATTACTGTATTTTATATGTCCTTCATGTGTTGTGTGTACAGTGTGAGTGACTTAAGGTGTTAATTTAAATATAATGTAGGTATAAATTCCAATTTACGTCGAAAATCAGCTCACGACAAGTCGTAGGAACGGAACTCGTTTCTTAAGTCGAGGACCCCCTGTATACTGCTTTGAGAAAAGATTGATAAACACAGAAATTGGCACAATTTATACAATATATATTATATAATTTAAACAATACACAAGCCTGTATCTATTCTCAATAATAACAGCAGACACATTTCCATCACATTTTTCATTTTAACCAGCTGTCAGTGTGATCCTGCAAAAAGGGCTTGGGAAAAAAAAGCACTTCAGAGGCCGTGGTGGTGGAAAAGTATCTGCCTGAGCTTATTTTAGTTGGGGGAGAGCTTTGGATCATTACTGTAGTCCATGGACCCAAAATAATGAGTGTCATCATGCAGATCTATTATAGTAATCAGTGGATTTGGCAGAGTCTTTTCAGGGTGCACATTATGTGCTAGGAAGGTGTTGTGTGGGATACTTTTTCTGTGCAGCTTTCCTTAACCCATTGCAGATAAGAGTTGCAAATGAAAAAAATATACAGTAGTCAACCAGCCCTTTTGCATTCTTTAGTTCCTTTGTTTAATGTGAACGCTCTCAAGCTCAGAGCTGTTATGGTCACCAACCTTCCACATTCATCCGCTATTAGGGAATGGTCTACCAGGGACTAGCGCTAAGGAAAGGTACATTTAGGAAAGGAGAAAGGTGGAAAGACCCATATCTGAGGAGAGTGTGCCTACCTTCTTCCTTATCGGCCTGGGTTTGAGTTTCTGACCCAGCTACCTCCAGGGCAACACTGGCCATTCACAGAGGAATGTCACAAAATATGATGTGATATTTTGTCACATTACATGCATGATATAGTATAATGAGAAAATATGACCATGAGGATAAATAACTTGAGCATTCATGTGCATGGCTGTGATAGAATCCAGACAAAGTGAAATCATCTAAGACATGCTATCATGTCACAGGCAATGATCAAACATACTCGTTTCTGAAGGTAACGTTATGCTCACTGTAGTAAAATCTGTGCGAGAACTATCTTGTTTATGATTTTTTTTTTTGTCTTGCATTTTCACACAACTCCCTGTCAAGGCAGTTATATGAACACAATGTCTTTGAAGGTATTCACTGTACTTTATGTGGTCTGAATTCTTCTCATCTCTGAGAGTCAATAAATCATTTGTTACAGGGAGTCTGTTAAAACTGAAGTAGATTTTTTACAGGCACTGTCAAATAACTTCATTTTTGTGGTGATAGATAATACTGGTTGCCACTGTGGTGTTACACTGCTTGCTTATGGAGGTTCTGCCAGTGAGCATTAAGAATGAATTAATCAATAAATAAGTGTGTAAACATATTAAACTGGTCATTTGAAATTCTGTGGTTTCCTGCTACACAAGGACAGAAATCTGTCAGTCAGCCGGCCTTTGCCTGTGGCCTGAGCCATGTCATCCTGAAATGGATCTACATGAATGTGAAATATTTTCATTTTCTTCATCATTTACAAAACTTTTATAATTTCATTTGCAACATATTGCAATGGTAAATTGAAGTAGAAATTCAAATCATAAATCACAATTGTTTTAATATTTTGAGTATATTGTATACAGTATTAATCCAAGTAGCACTTACAGTATTACTGATTTACAGTCATCTTGTTTTACTTGTTTAAATACATTGTGAGCATTAATGGAAGCCCACTGGTTCTCTGTTAAATGAATACAGTTCACTGACAGATGAGACAGAGTTTGGTTACGTAAGAGACAGACGCATGGTCTCTGTAAGGTATTCTCTATGAGTTCATTCCTGGAATCCCCAGTCTTTCAGCTGCACTATAGTCCACTGACCAAACATCAGATAAAATACATCTTTGTAGGATGAAGGTTTCTATTTTGACATCCGCACCCACCTTTGTGTTCCATGTACTTAACAGAGCCCAACCTCCACAGCCTGGGTACACTCTTGGTGTACACGCCTTGGTAACTCCTGTGCCAACCATTGTGGAGCCCTGTCTGTCAACAGGTGAAAAACTGGGAGAATTCAGGTGTGCTCTGGGCATACCTGTTTACCAGCTGCCAGAAGTTCTTACCACATCGGAAGTTCTTACACATCTTTGTGTAGAAGATATAAAAACAAAAAAGCGCTGACATATGCAGCTTTTAAGACTAAAACAATTAAAACAATCAAAAATCCATTAAATGACACCTCATGCGATAAATAAACGGAAATATTGAGTCTTTTCAGCAAATCTGCAGCTTCAATCACAAATCAAACTACCAGGAGGCCAAACCTCCGCAGTGAAAATTCTGTTGCGCAGATCGACCTTGCCAGCACAAATCTAGTGCAGATGACAACCAGCAAACATGTCTAGGGTTAATCAAGCCATGCGCAAATATTTATGATTATATTAATGATTATTTATAATGTTAATCCTGAGATATATAGTGAAAATACAGCCCTACATGCTCCCACGGGCACAGCCCTGAATCACCGTTGCATCAGCACTGATGTGACAGTAATGGGTCTGGCTTGTATAAATATGTCATGGAGTCTGATGTGAAATGGCTGTGCCACTACAGTGGGAATGACAGACCATATCCCAAATCTACAGCACTCCATCTATCCCCAGAGTCACCAGAACCCACGCAGTTAACACAGAGTTGTGCTTTTTTTTCCACAAATATAAGTCATGAAATCAATTTTCTACATGCAACCAAGTAAATTATGGGACAAAATAACTACTTGCATTCTTGGAAAAAATGCAGACTTAAAATAGCTTGACTGGAAACAGTGGAAATTGGAAACTGAACAAAAACCAGTTGGCCGAAAGAATACATGTTCCTTCTCATCAGTTCAACATTGCTACCCTGGAAGGCAATCACTTTGTCGGCTTAATATAATACATAGAGAATAATTATGCCAAATAGACTCTATTATAATTATAAATATAAATACGCCACTCTCAGTGAACATTACTGTATCATTGTAACTGTGCCATACAGTGTATTACCTGAATAGTTGTTGAGATTTTAATTACCTATATGCGGCATGAATAGTTAATTGTATGTTGTCCTCTTGGTCTGATCATTCACATAGATGCATGTGAAGAAAATTAAAATTTCAAATCATATTTAGGAAAAAAAAAGCATTTATTTTCCAGTGTCAACAAGGACTGGGTGTTGCATCACTATAGTAGAGAATACAGAGAAAATCTGCAAATGTAATTTCACTTTAAGACAAAAAAATGTGGGTGGTGTGCATTTTTTGTCCAAAGACACTTTTTTCTCTCGAATGAGAGCAGACTCTAGACAGGCCAAGGTGGAGTTTTATTATTTCAGTTTACTCTGCCCATTTAAAATCTATAATTACTGTACTTTCAGAACATTTGAAGCTCCTCTTTAAAATTATATGCTTGTTCTGGTGCAAAGGATAATGTTTCCTCAGCATATATTTTCCAATGCTATTTTAATCGACTCTGTTATTATTTCCTTCTTTTTATTTATTTTTATTTTTCATTTAATCATCATGTGCTTCTCCTATATTTAGTGTTTTTTGCCCAAAACCAGTGCTGAATGCAGAGTGTATTTGGAAATAACTGTATGTGAAATATAATCTGACTGAAGCAAGGACAATAATACATGTGTAATATGGCAAATATGAATTTGAATATTCGAGTACACTGGTGGCAATTTAGGAGGCTTTAGCTTCAGAGATTTTCAACAGAGCATCATCAGGTGAAAGTGTTAGAAAGCGTCATGGATGGAGCCAGTGGACTGACCTCACTGAGCTGTGTCAGAGTCTCTTTCAGGGGAGTTAATGAATGTAAATTAATAAACGTGTCACCTCTGTAAGAATACTCCTTTTCACTGATATTCACTCGCGGGTTACCTTAGTCACTGCTTTACTAGTGCAATTGTAGTGACTTCAACTCTCACTTGGAAAAAGATGTCTGTGGGATATTGTGTAGTTGTGGATGGATTTGAAAACACATGCTTACATTTTTAGGCAAATGCCACTTAAGAAATTTCAGATACCCAAGAGTAGTCTATTTTGATCTTCAGGGTTAAATGGTTTCATCTGCAAACTGCATTCTTAAATTGCCTGTTATGCAAAATTCTGAAGAACTGTGTAGGGAAAAAAATAGGAAGCAAAAAGTGTTCCACCCCTGAATGCATACCAAAGATCATGACAATGAGAAGGAGCTCAGCTCATGAGGAAATGTTAATAATAAAAATGTTCTGGCTTTTTGATTACAACTCGGTCACACGTGCCCAACTCCACAAAATCAGGGAGGGACGGAGCGGAACAGGAGGGGAACAGGCTTTCTTTGAACAGGCTATGTCCATGCCCACGTCATTTCAGAAAGTGAATTCAAACATCATCCATCCTGCACAGTAAGCCTGTTTTAATTCAGGGAGACTTCTCACCATTGCCTTTCTGTCAAGGGGCACTGCATGCTTAAAGAAAACACGCCTAGATAGCTACATAGATATCAACCGCAAGTTCCCCCTGGTTGGTTACAACCCTCCCCCGAAATGAGTTGCATGTGCGAATGTTTTCTTTGCTATATCACCCACAGCTGTCGCGGAAAGAGAGCCCCCATCATTACATTAACCTGTTGATTAACCCTCGTTACCAGGATGGCCTGCACAGGTGCAGCAACACAGAGCACTCTGTTCTGTTCTAACGGAGCTCTGCTGCCTGCACGTATCCCTGCTCACTTCTGACCCCGTGCAGATGTCACTGCTCCCTCCCCCTCCCCAACCCAATCCCCCCCACACCCCCTCAACCCAGCGACTTCAGCTTCCCATTTGGCACGTGTGCTCAGCAAACGTCTTTGTCACATTCATTAAAGCTGGCAGTCTGTGACATGGAAATAAGCATGATAACTTCAATCATCCATGATGACATCTCTCCCTCTCTCTCACTTTCTCTCTCTCTCTCTCTCTCTCTCTCTCTCTCTCTCTCTCTCTCTCAAGTGAGTGTCTTGCCTCTTAGCACTGGCTTTGTCTACAGAGCTAGCAGTGTCTTAACAGGATATAGACTGTGGGGCCCATCCACACACTGGAACAGTGCCTTAACAGGATATAGACTAGGGGGCCCATCCACACACTTGAACAGTGCCTTAACAGGATATAGACTATGGGGCCCATCCACACACTGGAACAGTGCCTTAACAGGATATAGACTAGGGGGCCCATCCACACACTTGAACAGTGCCTTAACAGGATATAGACTAGGGGGACCATCCACACACTTGAACAGTGCCTTAACAGGATATAGACTAGGGGGCCCATCCACACACTTGAACAGTGCCCATTAACAGGATATAGACTAGGGGGCCCATCCACACACTTGAACAGTGCCTTAACAGGATATAGACTAGGGGGCCCATCCACACACTGGAACACTGCCTTAACAGGATGTAGATCCACACACTTGAACAGTGCCTGGGGCCCATCCACACACTGGAACAGTGCCTTAACAGGATGATATAGACTAGGGGGCCCATCCACACACTTGAACAGTGCCTTAACAGGATATAGACTAGGGGGCCCATCCACACACTTGAACAGTGTTTTAACGGGATGCAGACTGTGAGGCCCATTCACACACTGGAACAGTGCCTTGGAACAGGATGTAGACCACACACTGGAACAGTGCCTTAACAGGATGGCCCATCCAACACACTGGAACAGTGCCTTAACAGGATGTAGACCGTGGGGCCCATCCACACACTGGAACAGTGCCTTAACAGGATGTAGACCGTGGGGCCCATCCACACACTGGAACACTGCCTTAACAGGATGTAGACCGTGGGGCCCATCCACACACTGGAACAGTGCCTTAACAGGATGTAGACCGTGGGGCCCATCCACACACTGGAACACTGCCTTAAAAGAATAAGCCACCAGCAGTCCCCTTTAGCCAAACGTCTTGATTGCATTTAAGAATCAAACAAAGAAAAATCTTACCAAAAATGCAACAAATTCTCAATGATACTATAAACCTTCTAGTTTTTATTGTTTCTAATAGGGTCTAGACCCCAATATCACTATTTATTGAGGGGGGGTCTGAGCCAGGCAGCAATTTGGGCTCCTCTGGAGATGGAAGGCTCAGGGTTTGATTTACCAGCCAGTGTTAAGTGCAGCGTGTCACACATTACTGTACAGCAGGAGCAGGAGCCGGGGAGAGCTCTGAACATGGGCCCAGGGAGAGAGGGACAACAAAGCCAGGTTTAAGATGGGGTGGGTCCAAAAGCTAATAAGGCCCCGAAAAACCATGAAACAATCCTCTCCTCCTGCAAATTTATTTGCAAAATAAAATCCAGCGGTGAGGGCTTTTGAAGACGGGTCGTAGCGAAGCACAGAATTTTGGAAAAACAAGCAGGAGCACACGAGCCTGCCTCTGAAGGACTGGGCCAGTGAAAACATAAAATCAGCCACAGGCTTTGAGACTGATTCTAACCCTCCTTAGATCAGCCACTCATTTTCCACCAGCAAAGCCATTTAACCTCCTCATAATGTACCCAGTTTACACAGCCGTGTTTCCACGTTCACTCAGCTCGTTTGTTTCTCCCTCAGAACTTTTACGTTTGTTCCTCATTCAGGTTACGTAGCTGGAGAAACATGTGTTTGTTTGTTTGTTTGTCTGCCTGTCTGTCTGTCTTTACTTGTTTCAGTATGTGAAAATTATAATTAAAATGAAATGTATGAGTCTGGATGAAATTTCCTGAATTGACTGCCCACAGGACAAGGAAAAAAAATATGATATTTCAGGGCCAACAAGAAAACTTTTTGGAATGGTTGAGCAGTATGATTTAGGTTTCGTATTCATACACATTCATATTTGTACAATTATAAATATCACAGCTTTTATTGGTTTGGAAATCCAGATGGCGACCTTCTCAGTGGCAAGACTGGGAAAGCATAACACTATAAAACCGTGGACCTGTCCTGAGAGTGAAGTAAAAGTGTGCGATTGGGCCTTACTCTTACCCTTCCTATGCACTGACCTCTATTTGGCTAATGGCCCTCCCACTTTTTGGTAGGCAGGGGCACCCCTTGGGTCCCCACCCCCTCCCAAAATGATCCTGTCCCCAAGCAGTCAACCAAAACAGTGTGGCCCGCTTGCCTTCATGGGACCAGTAAAAACGTGCAGCGCCTGGCCAACGGCAGTGTGTTCAAACGTACAGCGCCTGGCCAGCGGCAGTGTGTTCCAACGTCAGATACGGATTTTCCAGCTGCTCATAAATCTGCATGTGATTCCAGTAAGAAAAGGAAAAAAAATCCAAAAATAAACAATCCAGTCAAAAGTCAAAACTGTGATAGACTATATCTCTGACATAAAATAGGAAATGAAGAAAAATAAGTATCTGTCAAAAATGTATCAAAAGAGTCATATTTCTGTTTTGTATTTCAGAAATGTTCTGTTTTTGAAATGGTGTATCTGGTGGTTCAAACTGCAGGAGAAGGTTTGACATTTTGTCCACCCCATTAAATTCACTGTAACATTATATACATGTAATATTACATAACATTATAAAACACTGTAAAATTAAATACAGTCACCAGTGTGATAACAAAGTTTTGTTGTTTTTTGTGTTTTTTTATGAAGAAAGAGTGATTGTTTAGAAGCAATATGTGCAAGATATTTTCTGTATAAACACACATAATTCCACAGGGTATTGCATGCTGAAAAGCATTCTGCTTTTCGTATATTCTGTAAAACTGACTCTTTCTCCCATGTTTGTGAAAGTCATACTCACCAGTATTTCTTCATCAGTAAATCATCATCTATGTTCTTGGAATGAATGTAATATTATGTATTTTTACAGAATTTAATGACATGCAATAAAAAAACAGATTTGTTCAGAAATAGAATTTAAACTAAATTTAAGTTAATCGGGTATTCTAATCAAGTATGTTCAATGTTTTGTTTTTCTTTTGATTTTGTGCAACGTATATAAATGCAACATCGTCAGTACACTATACAGTAAAGCAGAACTAAAATGATGTTTCAATTTTAGTTTATGACACTAGGGGGAGCCACTTGATAAGAACACACTGCATTAAAATTTAAAAAAACATTTGTCATTTTTCAGTTAAAACAACAGAATTTTCTTTTATTAGTCACACTACCTTTGGATCTTGTTAGGATCTTGTTAGGGATGTCATTAGTGTTTGTCTGTTTCTTCCATGCTTAACCCAAAAGGGACCTGTGTTCACAAGACGAAAGGAAGTTTGTGTAATTGTAAGATACTTCATCAACTCACAAGAGAAATGACTGGGGGCTGAATAATGAGATTGCCCCCTTTGTGGAAGAGACCTCTGCTTAATAATTGGCACAAGCCAAACAATTTTCAATATACAGAACCAAAACATTCAGCAGAGACAAACTTTTGAAAAATATACCATTCCCACTTGTACTGAGACAGTTTCCACAACTAATGGCTGAGAGCATCTTAAAAGGAGAACGAGCACTGTTTATACAAATCCATAATCCAGGATCATATTCAATACATGCCGGCTCAGTTGCCCCATAGGACCTTACCCCACTGGATATCGATTAAAATGTAAATAATTCAGAGCTTCAGATGAAGAACTGGTGTGAAGGAAATTGTACATACAGTACTTTGCTACTAGCACAGGGTAACTAAAGAGAAAATGTGTGAATGTATGTATGTGTAATACATGTGAATGTAATAAACATGTAGGTATGCGTGATTGTTGATTGTATTTCTTAAAAGTCCATCTACAGAATAAAACTCAGCACATTAGTCATTACCTGTATGTATTCAATGAAAATGTGACCATTGATATAGTCACATTCAACACTGCAATGCATGATGTGTGTGTGTGAGTGTGTGTGCGTTGCATTTCTTAACACCACATAAAATTAGAAGACACATACATTAACTTACTCCATTACTTCCCAGCTCTTGTGCTTGAATTCTGCACATGCATTGTTTTATTAATCAAGAGTATGACTGTGATTTAATAACATAGGCAGGCCTTCACTTTCCCAGGCCTCAGCTCAGGCCTTCTCCTAAAGGGACTTATTAAAATCCATATCTCTCTACCAGACTGTGTAAAAGATTTACACAGCAAGGAACACCTGGTACTTCTGTTGCCAAGGTGGTTGTTAGAGGTTACGCTTGCTTGTTTGTCAAATATAAAACTCCTGTGTCTCTCAGTGAGAATATGTTTTGGGTCAGGCCAAAAGTCAGATATCTTTGTGTTTTAAAGTCATTGTGTGTTATGCGTGTAAATTTACAAACACTTTGAAGTTGAGTAGCACTCTGTAAAGTTAATAGCTATGGCTTTTTTTCCCTAAAAACGAGAAACAAATGATACCTCCCCATCGAAAGCCAAGCATTTCGCCAAATTTCACCAAATCATGCTTTAGTTATTCTATCTACAGGCAGACAAGGTAATTGACACACATACACAAGGGCAAACACATAGCCCACACTGTCCTACACTGTCACTATAGTGCTGAAGACAGACATCATGACACAAAGCTCTAACATCTTATTATTTCTCCTCCTGAAATCTCAAAATGCCCCCAAATTTCTTTCCATTTTATCAAGTATTTTTAGTCATTTATGGAAATACCTAAAGTGTCAGTCATATAAGTTGTTCTCAAAGTGCTTATGAGATCATTGAAAAGTTACTTTCTGTGTCATCACAGACACAAAGCAAACAATACACAGATATAGGTGCCTTCAATCACAATGAACCTGATTACTTTGGTCATTCTGCTATCCACGGTTACACATGTCATTGTCATCAAATCCCTGTGCATTGTGAAGAAACAGTGCTTTGAGATCAATAATTCCTCAGAATTATTCGAGCTTAGATTGACTTCCCTAAAAATGTATGTAATTTGAAAACTGCTGAAAATTTAATTTTACAAATATCCTGAAACATCATGCATTTAACATGTTCCATTGGAGCAAACATGAAATGCAGGCAAATTTTAAATTCACCACGGCACTCTAATTGTGTCAAAAGGGGTAAAGAAAAAGGCTTATATGGGGTATGATACACCACCCGTATATTACGATCCTGCTAAAGAAGCAGCATGTGTGGAAAATGAGGCAAACTCAGAGGGTTCACAGCGTAAATTCACTGAGCCTCCGTCTTCATCTGCTGGAAATCTTAGTGTCACTGATCGAGCCAACACAAACAGGTCAGGCCCTTTTCCAGAAAAACACAACATAAAAAACCACTGAAGAAGCAGAGCCAAAGAGCACTTTAGCTCCTGCAATAATTTCTGCATCAAAAGGACAACGGGCTTGACATTAACAAAAAAACAAGTGCATTATTTAAGATTACCATAATGTGCATGTGAACCTTTGACTTCCACCTGAGTTAGACAGCCTCTCAGTCACCTGACTTCCCGGTGGCTGCAACAGGAGAAACATCTGCAAGCCCAGTAATCTGAAACCACCAGTAACAGTTGGTGCATGTAAGCTGCCAAAAGACAGTTTCTGTCTATGTTATATTGATATGTATTGTTGAATATTAGTATGTATATGATTGTTCTTTCTGGGTTTGCTTCATGCACTTGGTGGTTTCTCTTGAGATTACTGAATTGAATTTGTATTGGAACAGCAACAAACTACATCAAGCAGAGTTTCAACTCACACTGAGAAAATATTGTGTTACTTTATTATGTATTGATTTAGCTTTGTTAACAAACTAAACAAATGCTTTAAATATCAAATATCCCCCTTGAGTATATATGACATGTATTCACTCTATTCCAGTAATTTGAATTGACTGTTGTATTACTATTCATTTTATATACATATTAGTTTAGTGTAATGTCAACAGTTATTGTGTCATGTCATCAATCAATGCACTGCTATTTGTAGATGCTATGTATTAAAAGGTGCAATTTATCATTCATACCTTTGATTTGAAAAAGCAAAATATCTTTTTTGGGTATGTTTGGGTCGCTCGAAGCTGAAGTACCCACATGGCCATGTTATTTTTTAAATGGTACAAAAACGTATTAAGGACTGTTCAGGTATCTCTTTGTCTCCCGCCCTTTGATATGTGGTATTATGGACAGGGCGTTTTTAAGTAACATTAGCCGAAGTGGCGCACACACAGAGTGGCTTTTGGTGCGGAGTTTGATGGCACTAGGTGGATCTTTGTAATCTAAGTAGTTGAACATTACCTAATATAATGGGTGAGGCTGGGGATCAGGAGCTGCCAGAGCAGAGCCAAATGACAATGCTGCTCTCGCTGTCTGAAGGGCTGCCAAACAATTAGTGTGCTGCTGTTCTGTGTCATTTACAGGATGTGATCCCGGATACTAGTAACAGATCAACAGAGCATTTTTGTTTTTTAATTTATGGAGTACCGATTACTCAAACCAAACCCTCTTAAATCCACATATCTAATTTATCCTTCAACACATCAAGAGTTAGACTTGGCTTTCAGTCTGAGCTGAAGCACTCCCTGACGTGCTTGGCATGGCTAGGTCATCCATGTGCTATATTAATTATGGACGCACTCTGCTCTACAGAGCAACGCACTGTGATTCTGAATCAGCCTCCTGTAATGGCTCTCTGAGCAGCATAAACTAAGGGAACGTGTTTGCTTTGGCACCCCATGCATTTAAAATGTGTTTGCCTTTGGCCAGAATAACATAAAATTACACATTACCTCATATCCATCCCCTTCTAAACACATCCTGAGTGAGACTTATTAAAGTCCCACAAAAGTGCATTAACCTCAGCTCCTCCAGCAGCATATACACCTGCTAGCAGGCCACAACCACCAATAACTGTGTTTACATTTCTGGTGAACTAGCATTCACAGGGGAAATGACTGTGAATAAGTTACAAGACTATGCTATGCCTAATGATAAAACCGTTTTACTTCGTTTCTCTGTTCAGCAGTAAGAAATGGTAAGATGGGTGTCTTTATGCATCTTTGTGCATTTTAACTATCCCCAGACCATTATCTCTCAGTCTTAATTTTTTATGGTTATATGATTACACTTGTATGTTATTTCAAACACAAACATTATACATATAATAACAATTTACAAAATTGAAGCAAGCATAAAAAAAATCCCATTTGTGACCATTTATGGAATTTTGAAGAGGACCAGTGTCTAAACAAGCAACTGGCGGGTTGTTCTGAGAACTGCCCTCTGTAGCACTTGGCTAATTTAGGTGTAGTCTATGTGTTTGGAAAACTAATCTGCTGCTCTATCAGATATTTCATACTTTATAAGATAGTAATAAACCAGTAAGTAACTTTAGAGTTTGGTGAATTTTAATACCCATACAAAGACATCAATACATATGTTTGTATGTTTGGCTCTCTAAATGGAAACTAAAATTTGTAATGAACACTTACCAAGCTAGCTAGCTATTTCCTCCCAGTGAAGGGTAGGAATTCAGCTATATACATCTCAAACTAACAAAATAACAAATTCAACTTGCTTACTATCTTTCCGTCTTTTTCATGCATTTAAGCGACAAGAGCATTACTAAGTCTGCCGTAATTACTTATGTGGAACTAAACTGTGAGACTACATGGCTATGGAAGCTGGAAGACTGGAGGCCGGGCTACTCAGGGATCATGTGGAGACAAGGCTGGGCTGTGTCTCTGCTCTGGGAAAGTGGCCCAGAGGTCTCACTCATTGAATGGCAGTTAGCACAGACATTAAGAAAGTCAAACAATTGTAATAATTTAGCACTGTACCTTGCCAATAACTCTCCTAAAAGACTTCAGAAATATTTGTATAGCATCATGAAAAATGTGGGACGGCCCTAAGGGAATAATATTTTCCAGTTTTGCTCGAACACTAACTATGTGTCATTGAAGTTCTGTGGGGTTAAAGCTCATTCATATTACATTGGTAGGGTAGTGGCGCGACTCCCAATGTAAAACCAACTTCTTCCACTGGGGAAAAAAAGGATAATTATTCTTTGACCCCTAGAGAAGGTGGTTGAGGGACACTCCTGGAAAACTGTGGGAAAGAAAACAAGCAACAGAAAAGAAACCAATAAAAGGCTTTTCAAAGAAAATATTCATCAGTTTACTCCATAAATCCAGAAATCGTTTGATGGCTGATGAAGTGAAATTATATTTACATAGCTGATAATTCAAGTAACAAATGTCAAACATGTGTACTGTGCTGGGTAAATGCAGTCTTAAATGGTAAGACTAAATAATAATATACACATAAACCCACATAAATACACATAAAACCACATAAATGCAAGTACACACATTCCTATCCATAGGTTCCATGGTGTTCTGTAGCTGAGAAGCCTATGGTTTGATCATACTAAAAGTTTGTTACTGAAAAGACTCATGATATGTATAGTTCTAATGGGCTTGGTTATGTAATCTACCCAGTCATCATTTCCATAGTCCTTTTAAAGTTCATCATTTGTTCTTCAGTTATTGTTCATCAGATAACTGCAGTTTAGCTTTGAGAGTCTGTGCTGGATGGATAGAGGTGGTACAGCTTTTCCACCTATTAAATTCACTCTTTTAAAATGTTTTATTTACAATAGAAACAAGATCGATGAAAACCATGGCCTCATATTTCATATGCATTTCATTGGACATGCATTCAATATTAAATGTGAGACTGCTTTGAAAATACAGTACGTAATATAGCATCTGAATGTACTGAAGGTTTACTCCCAAAATAAACAGCTCTGTTTTTGTGATCACTCTCAGAGGGAACAGAGGGGTAAAACTTGGCTGCATTCTCAGGTTAAGTTCAGCAGCCTTGGGAGAACTTCACAGCACTCATTAGCATGTGAATATTGATGGGTGTGTTTCTCTCTTTTATTTCAACGCTTTGCCTTTTTTGGCAGTGGGGGGCTCTTTGGTCCTTCTCAGAAAATTTGCCAGTCATCCAGCTATATATATTTTTTTTTTCTGATTTGAAGAGAGAAAGTTTAAACAAAAATCATTACTATGCATATCGGTTCACCAGACTATGAATTTCTCCATTCATACCCTATTGCCTTAAATCAATTTGTCATGTCATTTCCTAATAAAGTTTGTATTTAGAAGGTAAAGACTTGATAACATGTAGACAGTCAGTTGGTTGTCATGGTAGATGTGTTACTCAGACACCCTGGTGCAATGAGCATGTAATCTGGACTGCTGAGCAGGAGGATAAGGTACAATGGTCTGATAAGCTTTCTTTAACTCTTTCTTGCTATTTCAGAAACCAATGGCAGAAACATTGTTTTTTCAAGATGGTACATATTCCAGAACAACCCTGCCTCATTTAACACAGATTCATGAGTGCTTTCATGTACTCCAGGGTGAAATCATACATTGCGTAGCCTGACCGACCACCACACCTGCAAAATACTGATCCATAGTGGGAAGTTCTGGATTTCCACTTCCTTCAAGGACAGGAGATGCAGTATACCACTATAAACAGTTTAAAACAGCGTCCCAAGCATTCTAACAAGCAGCACCCCCAATGTCCCTGTTTTATACAAGCTCATTCGCAAAGATTGTAAAATGTTGCATGCATGACAGATGCTGGTATCAAAAAGCTGTTCAAGTTATAAAAGACAAAAAAGTAAAGACAAAAAAATACCTATTTCTGCAAGAGGAAGATGTCAGTTGCTTTATACATCTGTACCTACTACATCAAGTGTTTTTGCTTCTGGCACTTTAGCTGATCTCAAATGATTTTGCTTCAGTCTGCAAAATATTGCTCAGCATAATCAATGGCTCAAGTTGTCATTGGTGTAGGTAAGAGGTTTTCTGTATGCTTCCATACTTGTCATTATAATGTGGTCTCCACTGAAGAGGAAAACCACTTTGCAGACACTGACATTATACTGTGCAAGTAACAGAAATCCACAGTATTTATGTTAGCTAAATGATCATTTCCATGATTGTTCTGAAAACATTCCTGTCTAATTCATCCCATGAATGTCTATACATCATATGGTAATTATTCAACAAGTCAAGAAAACTCATTGAACTTGAAGTTCCTCTCAGCAGCACAGTAGCTTGCTACTAGCAGAGCTAGACGAAGCTAGCTGATGCTAGTAGCTAGCTGGACAAATTACTACAGCTATTAGCTATGAATCTATAATCAGCTAAGTTGGATACTTTATTTTTAAAGCTTGTTAGCCAGCTTCATTTTCTTGTTTTTAACTGTTTAGCCAGTGTTTTCTTCATAAAATTCATTGCTGTGCTCCCCAATTTGAATAATTAGCTAGTGGTATAAGATGATAGCCAAAACATTCATAATGTTTTGTTTCATCAGCTTCCCTGATTTAGCATCAGGGCTTGACATTTTGAAGGAGAAGTAAATACATATTTGGTTAACTGATTGGTCTCTAATTCTGAGGCCCATATCTGTAAAGTTCCATGTCGTGTAGCATACGTTTCATCCAAGCATTCCTACGTCATAAAACATATGTTATATATTTGATATTTTGCTGTACCTTCATGTGTTGTAATGGCAATCTCAAGTACATTACTTCAACAGTTGATGCACTGTATATTCTTCACAGTGAAACAATAACAAGTACTTCTTATCAAAATTGAACTGACTGCTAAAGACCAATTAATTGGCCCGGTTTCCCTGAAATTGAATTTAAATTATCTATGAGTGCATTACTACATCAGTATGTCTCCCCAACAGCATTATTAACATTAATTCAATTTTAAGACATAATTATTTTCTTCAGTACTGTACATTGAAAGACAGCTCCTGTATCATTAGAATTCACTATAATACAGACTGGTAATTTCAGTGAGAATAGGACGCCATTTCAGAAACACAGTCTCTTTGTTATGTCATGCAGTGAAACTTGATTTGCAATGATTCCTCTGTTCCAATTGTATAAATTCAGTTCATTTATTTTAGCAGTTATCCTTTTGTGAAAAAAGACACACAGTCACATGTATATGCATGTAAGGAGCACAGCTGTGCTTGTATGAATGTAAAGCATCTAATGATGGATGTAGACAATTAGACTGATGCACCAAATATCATATCACAAATCATAGTATCAGTATTGTGCTTATGGATCCACATGTAGTCACCAGCTGATGAACACATGATTGTAATTATATAAGCAAAAAGGGTTACAATAATCAAACACAATTATGAGCTTTACATGCCAAGACTTTGGTTTTGAATGTCCAGTTAAGGTTCTTTGGATAAATATGAGTGGACTTACTACATGCCACGTGGAATGTGAACCATAAACCATAAAGCCCCCAAGGCCCATCCTTTGTCTGCTTTCTGGAGTACACAGAACACTGTGTGAGGACTGGTCTTAAACACCTCTTGGATTCCTGATTCCACAACGTGACTTGGCAAGCTATTCCACCATTTAAAACCTTTCAGTGCATGGCAGCATTACACACCCTGACTTCCATGGAGATCTGATTCCACAGCACTCCACATATTAGAAGTAAGGCTGTCTGCCATTTCTACTATGAAGGCCGATTCAGAAAAGCATTAAGAGGCTCAAGAACCAAATTTGGTGTGGGAAAAATCTAGTCTCGTGCATGTATGAAACATGAAATTAAATGCAACCATAAATTCAACAAGTTCATAGTATTTCTTTTCAATTAAGTTTATAGACTTCAGATGGCATGTGCAGATGCAGTTGTGAGATGTTTCTTAAAGCATGTAATATCCCCTTTATTTAACAATATAATTTTTCATATTCTGTAACAACATGAATTTAAACATGTCAAAACTGTCCGACTGTGAAGATAGGAGAGTGCAAGGCCTTTCATTAAAATTCTTAGATGCATGTTCAATCAACCCTAATTGGTCAATATTTGTCTTCCTGGGAGTCATGCCCAGCTAAAGCACTAATGTCAGACCCAGTGACACACCCCCCTCTGTCTTGTGTTTAATCCTGACTGCTTCTATGCAGACTAGGCCCTGTGACTTGCTTGCATCAGCAATGCAAGAATTGCAATTGTCTAAAAATAAGCTATGCAGTTCAGGTAGTGAGATTTGGAGGAATTATCTGCTACATGTACCCTCTTAAATGACAGAGGACTTTGCAGTGTTGGGATGGGCTACCATATTTTTACAACTAAATAAAAAATTATTATTCATGAATTAATATTATTGTCCATTTAAGCAGCAGTTACAGATTGAAATGCACTTTACATTGACAACAGAGTGATCAGATTTATCAAAAAAATATGGCTTTAATATTTTTATATGAAACCTCTCTCATTTGACGTCATTCAGACATATCACAATTTATGACACTCATGATATGGACAGGCTGTTGAGACATCTTTGGAAACCCTGGATAGTCCCCATGTTCGGCGCAGTGTTAGCAGTCAGACGTACGTCACTAGCTCTTTATCAGGTGCAGTGCCAGGCAATAACACGCCGTCTATTTATAGGGGCCTGTTGATATATACTGCGAGCACCTGTTCATAGTAAATCCCTGCAGGTATTAATTCAGTTAGCTCGTGTTTCTCACAACCGTTTAAAAATGCTTGAATGCTGTGTTGCTGGCAGTTTTAGTTTCCATCTGAAACCGAGTATATTGTGCAGGGATTTGAATTCTAGTTGCATCCTCATTTCTACCTTAATTTTTGCATTTCTACAGACGGCAAAGGGAGGAAATGAATATATCAGCTCACTTAACTCACCATCCTCATTTCAGACAGTCTCTGCTCCATTTCCACCCCATTTTAAGTGAGAAAAGTGACATGAGTATGTCCTGTACAGTAGTTAATAAGATACTATTATTAGCAGAGTTAGTTGTGACTAATAATAGTTTCAGATGTGTTCACTTTCACCAGACCACAGACAGTCAGCACAAACGATCTAAGAAAATTGATTGTTGTCTGTGTCTATGTCATTGTTTTAGTCACTTGTGGAAAGAGCTGAATGTTTGTGGTGAAGTCCTCAGATTTATAATATGGGGCCCATATCTGAGAGCGCTGATGCTGGCCTCTCCTCAGAGAGCTGTGTGCTCTGTTGCTTTAAGCTTGTTTTCCTGAACTGTAAATGACAACAAGATCTGCAAGAGCAATTTGCCAGCCCATGAAATTTAACTCCAAGAGTCTTAACGGCCACAAGTACTAATTATGTCCTTTTTTATGTAAGGTGGCTTTTTGGGTCAGGCAATATATGTACCTGAAACATGAGATTTGTGAATGCGAGAGATGTGTTGCCCTGCACGGCCACTCATTAGCATGTTACGACCATGCGTTCACACTGAGAAATATTCATTACAGTCTGAGGCGGGCATCCTTCACGGCTGTGAGAAAAAAATAATTAGGTGCGCCTTAAAGTGTCTTACTCCACAGAGAAGTTTCCCTGTGTTCATTAAAATGATGATGGTCTCTTCGTTCCTGTGTCTGTGTCGTACAGTGTGACACCGCAGAAAGCTTTACGTCAAAGCTTTACGCGCATCACACTGTTAAGCTGTTGACCCCTGTGAGATGATTCTATCACGGCTCCAGGAGGAGTCCACATCAGGCTGCCTGAGCTGGACTAACGACATGGAGAGGTATCCACTTGCAGATCACCAGAGCTGTGTGTGTGTGTGTGTGTGCATGTTTGTGTATGTGTGTGTTTGTGTGTGTGTGTGCGTGCGTACGTGCGTGTGTGCGTGCGTGCGTGCATGTGTGTGTGTGTGCATGCGTGTTTGTTTGTGTGTGTGTGTGTCTGTGTGTGTGTGTATGTGTGTGCGGATGTGTTTGTGTGTGTGTGTGTGTGTGTGTGTGCACGTATGTGTGTGCCTGTGAGTGCATGTATGCATGTGTGTGTGGCAGATGACTGGACATGGATGGGACACACGCTATGGTTGTGCTAATGGTGGAGATAATTTGTGCCAGCACAGATATTTTTCCTTGTAATTTGTACGCAACATGCACTTACATTTATTTTCAGAACAGCATCCTTCTACATTGCATATGGAGTCTGGTAGCAGTTTGCGTGTGGTAGTGGTGTGCCAACCCCTCTTCAATCATATTTGTATGGTATGAATTATCTGCAACTGTCATATTAATAAACATAAAAAAACTGGAGGTACAGTAGAGAATTAGAGATGACATACTCAGATCTATGTAAACCAGCATTTGAAGGGATTGATCTGGATAACTGTGACCCTGTCAGCCATGAATGCCCATTGCTGTCTGACGACAAAAGTGTAAAATGCAGGAATCACATACACAGCATATCCTCAATGTACACATATATTCTCATTTTTAGACAGCTGACACCAGGAAGGGGACATACAAGCTTCAATGCCAACAGTGCCTATGTGTCTGTGATTTTCTCTCTTTTCAAATGGGTCAATTGTGTCTGCCCATCTGTATACAAAAGTGGATGATTTGAGTGTCAGATGAAGACATGTTTAGGTTTTTTAACGTTACGTCTCATACCTGTAGTTGTTAGGACCTCTTAGTACAGCTCTGAGCTCTTCTGCCTCTAATGTGCTCATGAAACCTGCACTGTGACCGTAAGCACTGAGGGGCAGTGCTCACCAGTCCTTTTAAAACACATCTCCTTGCACACAACAACTGAGATTGTACGTTTACCAAATCAATACAGTTAAATGTGATTTAATGGGAGATAAAATGGGCAGTCCACTTGCGTTTTGTCGATACTGACTACTCACACTCAATAAATGAACAATTATAAATCAGACCAACGGCCAATTAGCAGGAGAAAGTTGTTTTTATTCAACAAAGCAGCTCGTTCATTTAGGACGTGAAGAGTTGTCCATGCATTTTTGTTGATTGATCTTCACCTCATACTTTTAACTGTTTTACTTGTTAGTGTTGACACAGAGTTAAACAATGTCAAGATAAGCAAATGGGATGTAAACTATCAGACTGGGTCTTGGGGTTCCATCGTGGATTGGATTGTTGTTTCATGCTCCATTTGCTGTCTGTGTTAATATTTTTCATTGGGTACAATGGGTGGGTAATTGGCTCTTTTCCCCAGGTTTTATGCCTACTTGAGCAGGGGATGCTAGTCAGTCATTACCCCAGCATGATACACTCTCAAAGGTAAGACTTTTTGCCATGAGTTGTGAAATTATTCAGTGCCATGTCCATTGATCTAACAGGTTGCTGGGGCAGCTAAAGCCTGCAGTAAACAATTTTAGCCTACTATGACTTTTTTTGGGCCAGTTCTCTTACCAAATGTAAGAAGAATGTAAATGATAGGGAAAATAAATGTATTGTTCATTGCAATAAAATGAAGAATGTCAGAATAGAAGATAGAAGATAGACACATCATTACCCAAAGCAGAAAAATAAACAACCAATTTGGAAGGAGACATCCAGGGTACTTTTAATTTAGCACTACAGACATGGGTGGCATGGTCTGAAAGTGAACATAAAGTGTGCCACGGTTTTCCGTATATGCCCCCAAATCTCAACCTCTACTACTGTATTACAGTGCTGTAACATATAATCTTTTGCAGTGGATGGAGATCTTAAATTGAGGCATGATGTTACCCTGTACACCAGATAATGGATGATTTCCTATGCTTTCTCATCCAAATCCTTTTCTTAGATTCTTGCACAAAGATACAGCATGGTGATACCAAAAATATATAATAATATATGGCTTTTTGCAGCCATATTTTGTCATTTAAGTCAGATAATACATCGTTTTGGGGCAGATATTTTTAA
This sequence comes from Albula goreensis, assembly GCA_022829145.1. Taxonomy (NCBI): domain Eukaryota; kingdom Metazoa; phylum Chordata; class Actinopteri; order Albuliformes; family Albulidae; genus Albula; species Albula goreensis. The sequence continues at coordinate 8,274,520 of CM040753.1, read as the reverse complement.
AAAAAAATGTTTGATGTCATCCCTGTTGAGTAAATATTTTGAGTACCTGGTATCAGTAAAGTTTGCTCAAATAAATCATCTCATTTTGATGACTAGGGTGCATGGCTTTTAAAAATGTAGCCCATTCACCTTGACGACAGCACCGTTTTACCAAGGCATACGTTGACACTTTCATTTGCGGAGATGTGTTTTTTTTTTCCTTTCGTTCTTTTCTAATCCCTGTGTGAGTTAAAGATATGGAAATAGAGGCCAGGAAGCACGCATGAGATAAACACAGCCAGTAATTATTCTGTAGGAAAGTATGCAGGAAACGGATTGTTTTGTGGCTTGGAGAATGTGGCAGGAGAAGCGGGACGTCAGCGAGTAATGGAGGAAGCTGGGGTTTAATTGCGGGGCAGCCCCTGTTTACATAGCAATGACACCAGCATCTATTGAACCGCTGTTTATTTTTAAATTCCTCAGCCTGAACCCACTTCAGATTGCAAGATCATAAAATCACACGCCAAAGACAGATTTTTCATCAGAACTTTTGGCCTGTCAAAATCAATGGCCAAATGTCTATTCCTACTTTACACTGGAACCTATTATGTAATTTTGCATATTCTAAAGTTTTATTCTGACTATGGGCATGAAAAGATACCTGAGCCGTGCATTGATACACATTTGAAACTCTAATGAACTCAGTGGGGTTCTCCTGCACTATATAAATGAGCTTGGGGAAATCCGGCCCTTCCTGTCTGTAAAACCCACATGTGGAGATGACTATATTTACGGTCATCTTTTCTGCAGGACTCCCAGGATTAATGAAACTGTCCCAGCATCCTCAGATGGTGGGACTTAAAACTCTGTTAAGGGACACAATGGCTCCTACAATGAAGTGGCACTCTGTTCATTGTGTGGTTCAAAGTAAGATCAGACGGCATTTGAATAACGCTCCCTTACGTATGTTTGTTAGATGCAGCAAGAATTAGCTGTTGTGAAGCTTTTGTGCTACTATATTAAATAAAACAAATAAACTAAAGGAACTATTTAAAAGAGTGTGTTTCCAACAATATTATTTTAGATGTGTATATACATCGTTTCTCAGAATCTCATCTTTCCTCTGTTCTATTTACAGTTACAGACTGTGTATTTTCCAGAAACAAAGCTGTCCTGGTGGGATCCACATGGCTATAACAATATATAATATAGTGTAGTTATAATAATATATAATATATCTGCTATATTGATTTAACACACACAGTAATTAAACAAATAGTGGTTTTCAAAGAAGTATTTTTTCATTTATTGAGTCCTATGGCATTCTTAATCTTTCACTTGAAGTAATCTGCTTCCGTGCTCTCCGCGTAAAAAGTAATGGCTGGCACAAGTGTTTGGGTAAAGATAAGATGCTGTGTTTCTGTTTGCTATCGTGCGTGTCTCCTGGGCTGTGGAGGGCCCTGTATTCCCAGGAAGGCTGCTTGCAGAGGCTTGTCCCCTGAAGTGGAGGGAGACGCCGGCTTTAACACCGGGCCCCTCTGACAAAGCCAGTCGAGTGGCAGGATTTCCTGATGACTGAGTTTGTCGCCAGATTCTCTCTCTCAGACGCATCCTGAGGGCCCCATTTTGGGGGTGGCGCTGGGGGGATACAAGGCCCTAAAATCCCAGACCTCCAAACAGAGAGTTACAGTGTCTGATTCTGCCAACTGGGTAAGTTCTTACATTCTACACTTTCTTGTGTCTGTCCCGTTTGCTCACATCAACATTTTTTGAAAGGTTAGATGTTGTTGTTTTTTTATCTATTTAGATTTTTTTTCAGTTAAGATGAGAGAATCCCTGGTTGGTAAGATTGTAGAACATGAAGCTGAGAACGTGAAAGTAATTGAGTGCGTACATGTCTTCATACTTGTTGATGACGTACAGAGGAAGACATTGGCCCCCAAGCAAAGCACCCTGAGAGAACGCAACCTCCGCATGAACTTTACATTGCTGAGGAGAAGAGCAATAATATCCTTTCATCACTGATCAAAAGAAATGAACAGCATGTGTGAGTGTCTCTCTCAGAGCAGCGCCGAGGCAAGTTCGGCCTAGCGAGACCATGTCCTTCTCGCTCCACACGTCCAGCGCGGTTCCTGCACTGGCCTCTGCGATGCGTCGCATCGGGCAGTGACAGCACGCTGCGAAAGGTGTGCGGATCCTTGGCGCACCTTCGTCTTTGCTCTTCGCTCTCCTCCTGCCAGACGTGCTGGGAAAAGAAGCCTGTTTCATTAACGTCAGCACGGGGTTCTGTCTCCCCTCTCCCCGCCACCTTCCCCTGTCTTTAATCCTCATTTTGTGGGGCAGGATAGAGTAAACAAGACCCCAGCGAGGCCGCACGGCGCACATTTTAATAAATCAATGTGCTAATCACCTGAGGCAACTGTGGGCATCACTGACGAGCTTCCCCTTTCCTTTGAGTTTAATTTAATTAGGCTCAACACCAAACCCTCTGACACACACACTCACAAGTGCAAGGTATAATTGATTTTTTTTTTCTTTTTCTTCTCTGCATAAAGTGGAAACAATACAATATGGGGGAAGAGTCGTCAAACAAACAGGGCTGGGAGGAAGTTTATTTAAGCCCCATCAGTTCAGTGCAGGATTACAGAGAGCAAATGAAGAAGGCTTAAGACTTAACGGTAAACCAACTGAGACTTACAGGATGCTAATTAGGTTTGGTATCACTGCCGGCAGCCACATTTCCTTCAGTTTGCACACTTAAAAAATACCTCTGGTCCCATACATCTTTTAACATCCTTCTTGTAAGGTAAATCTTCAGCACTGGGACAGCAGGGGTGACTGGACTGGCACTATCCCATTGCCAGTCTCAGTTGCTGCTCAATAAAGTAAAAAAAAACACAAAACTAATCAAAATAAGGATATATTTTAGGTGCTTGCATCTTACTGGATACAAATATAGTGAGGTGTGGATGTTTTAATCGGGTCATTTTTGAGTTTAGGCATTTTTGAGGTGCATGCTCTGTCAAACACAATTGGCAGTAATATTGAAAGGAAACAGCATGAACTCTGTGTGACCCCGTGTTCTGCTAATTTTCCTCTGCATTCTTTATTACCAGTACAAAGGAGAAGGAACGTATGTCTCAATAATTGCCAGAATGGGTGTACACAACCGCTATAAACACCATTTAGAGACCCCTCTGCGGACAAGGGGACTGTAATTACAGACCTAAAGAAGTGTAAGTGCAAATAGCTGGGTCATTAGCAAAACAAAGGAGGTCACTGGGCCTGAGTTAAATCTGCTGGTGAATGGCATGCCTTACGTAGCCCAGCCCTGTGGCTGTAAAAACACACATGGGCTCCCAGTCACAAAACATTACATACAGTAGAATAGCTGAAGATGAGGACCATTTGAATTCATTGTGTTCAGTCTGCTCTAGAGTCTGCGGATGATGCAGCTATCTGTGCTTAATGCCGTCCAGTCTGTGCCATCAGCACAAAGGGCATAGCTTTCACTTTCATTTTTTTGACAGGTATACATGAAAATAGATAAAAACAAAAACATCTATTCAACCATCTCCTTCTTTTGCACAGTGATGCACTTAAGTACCTGCTGGTCTTTGTCACCCACAACTTTAAATTATGAAATAAAGCATTCATTCAGTGAATCAATCAACCAGCCAACTGCTCAATTACTGGTCAATCATCAATCCAATCAACCAATCAATCATTGTTTTGCATATATTCATAGAATTCCGCACTTTACCATTTTAGAGAATTTTCCAAAAAAGTATATTATGCAAAAAAATTAAACATGTTAAAAAATTAGATTTCCAATCCATTTCCAAATTAGTTTTAAAAAATTAGATTAAAAAAGTGGTGTTTTCACAATCACACATCTTAAAATGAACATGTCAGTGAAAGTTTGAGTATTCTGGGTGTAAAATTAAATTTTCTCACTTTGTCCTAAAACTTCTTGCAGTTCAGAAGTGAGTCATTTTAATTTTCTTGAAATGATTTGGGTGCTGTCTCTCTTTCTCTCTCTCTCTCTCTCTCTCTCTCTCTCTCTCACACACACACACACACACACACCGAAAAGGCACCATATGTAGTGTGCCCTCTTGCTCCACCGTGTGTGAGCTACTTGAGTGTTTCATTTCCCTGGGCACTTCTAGCCCACACAGCCAGTCAGATCATCCCAGCGAATCTCCGGCATGGAGCAGCTGGCCTCCCCTGAGCTGGCCGTGCCAGTGGCCGACACATTTTCCCCGTTTCCAAACATCAGGCCTGTACCAAGGAAATCAGCACGCCCGTCTGCCCGTAACGCTGGAGAAACGAAGGACGCGGACCACTCGACATCCGATATGCAACAAATGCGAACAGCTGCTGATCGCTTAACTAAGCTTTCAGCACAGGGAGGCATGCGGCCCCGCTTCCCCCACCCACTTCTCCGGCAGCGGGAAGCGAGAGTCCAGTCCCACAGGGCCTGAGGATGAGCATTCAGCATGTCAGTCTGAACTTTCAACCAATTTACAGACAACTATGTAAAAAAAAAAAAATCCACCTTAAAAATAGTGCTAAAACTGCTAAAAAATAACATCGCAGCAGGGAGTAAGAGTTCTTTACCAATGTATTTATTTTGTGGTGTACTTTTTGTTTGACATTTGCTCCATATTTATGCATTCTGCCGTGGCAGAGATGGAGGAGCTTGTTCATTTGAATGTTCAACCAGCCTCTGCACAAATAATGCAACATACAGTATATGAGTCTGCCCTTGATACAACCCTGCTGTCCTGCAGCTAATGAGAGGTATTGGAATTCAAGTGTGTCTGTGTGATCTCATGTTTTCCTTTTTACTTTTCAACCAAACTGCACACGGATTAGGTTTTTGCATTGAAAATCTTGAATATTTGTTGAGGTTCGTTCCGTGTTGGTTATTTCAGGTTTGGAACCCTCATTAAACCCATTTGAGCTCATAATTTATTTAAGGCATCTTGTTTGCCTTGTCAAACTGTGGCCTTGCTTCTGGTGCCAGCAAGTGTCCCAGTGCCCCGTTTCTGCATCTCGCAAGGCTAACCTGTATTAATATTTTACATAAGTGAAGCAAACGGTCTCGAGCCCACCTGTGATTGACAGCTGGAGCAATCGGCTATTCAGATTATTGATGCACTGAGGAGTTGGGGTTTGTTTTCATAAAAAATGGAACATGTGGTAGAAAAGAAAACCATTAGTCCATCAGTTTTTTGTGAAGTTTAATTGAATAATTGTTCTTTAAGTTTGAGGTTTGCAGCTTTTATCATTAGATGCTGTGGTGACATGAATAATACATTAGCTCCAAGTGTAACTAATTGTTTCTGCTTTTGTTATTTCATGGTCCAGGTAATTCAATCTATCAGTCTACATTATCCTAATACTTTTCCCCCCCAATAAAATAAAAATTAAATTACAGAAGTATAAACTACAGCAAGCTTTATGTTGAACATTTTAATGGAATGTTCATTTAAAAAGCTGGTGTACATGTATGAAATCCAATCATAATTCAAATGTCATACATTTCAAATGTTGGTATATACTGAGTCTCTCTTAGATATTCCAGGGCTGTTATTATTTAATTTACAATACATATGACATTTTGATTATTCCTGTTATAATGTGTACAGCATCCAGAATCCCTAGGTTTGAGTTGCAGCAGTGTCCCTGTCTTTAGCATGTGCTATCAATAACATAAATCCCCCCAGTTTCACTGAATGCTGAAATGCTACGCCTGCATGAATGGCTGTATACAGAGAACTGTCATTAAGTAGCATCTGAGGTAGCGGTGTAGCCTCACAAACCATTGCCTGTTTGCGCTACGCCTGAATTTGAATGATGGCTCTCTGGGTGTTTGCGGAATTGTCTGGAAGGTTTGGGATTTTTGCGGTAAACCCCAAGAGGAAATGGCTGGAGTTCAAGTCGTTGCTGAAACACTTGTCTTAATCACACTTCATACCCTGATGTTGTTCATCAACAGTCAACAGCCGTCTTCTTCCACAAGCGAGCCATTTATCTTCGCTGATCCAATTTTCACCCAAGAAAAACAACCTCAGCGTCCACAGAAATTCACATTAAATATTGGAATTCATAAGAATTGAATGTGACAGAGGGAAAATAAATCTAGCAGAGGCACATAAAGGTGTTCATTTTTTACTATTTTTAAAAATATTTTTATGAAGGCATAGTGTCCCAAAATAACAATTTGATTAGTCCCTTCCATAGACCTTGTCGGCTATGGTGAATGCAGGAAACCACCAACAGGGCAGCCTCAAACTTAACCAATTGGACAATAATTTACCTAGTTACATGTGACTAAGTCACACAAAGTGTGCACAAAGAAAAGAAAGCTTTATTTCTGTGCTGCCCTATTGTGCTTTTGGATTTCACTCACTCGACTTCTTTATGTCCCTGCATTTTTTGACAGAGATATGATCATGGATCTACAGGACGCAATGTAACATACAAAGCCTGCTCATCTCTCCCATCTATCAGTCCATCGGTCATCGGGTTGTCTGTCTGTCTGATTAATCTTTCTGATCCTGTCTGCTTTGAACGGTCACGCACTTTGACGTGCCAGACAAAACCTTGCAATCTTGTCTGAACTTGAGCGTCACTGAAATTCAGGCCCATGAAAAATTATATCATCTCTCCTTGTCAAAACAAATTCCTGATACTAAACCCTAATTGCTGAATGGTGTCATTCCTCTTTTTAAAGCCAAAATAACTCAGTGAGAAAAAAAAAAACTGTCATCATTTTTTGCTGTAGAAATAAACAGTTCATGTACTGTAAATGAAACTTGGTTTATTGTAGGTACTTTGGATTACATTTTGATTGATTACAAATATGTATGTCTCACTAATTTTATTTTGCATCTTACTTTTGAAATGTTATACAATAATTGAATGTGATTACACTTTTATATTACTTAATATAGTATGCTGTTAAAACACAGTGTTTTTCTGAGCAAACAAATGCATCTTTTGTTTCTGTAAAATTTAGATTTTGGGACTGATTGCAACATCATCAAAATCTCATTTTTGTCTGTAGGCATGGTCAATGAGGTCAAAGCCAGCGCCCCAAGCTGTCTTCCTTTTCTAAACTTTATATATTTCTTTCTGCCATCCTTTGTATTCTATTTGTGTGTTACCCACATGAGGATCTTTATCAAACTGCAGACTGTTTATTTTGGATAGTTTTTTGAATGAGAAGTGCTGTCAGTGATCACCCGGTCCCTCTCCCATGGTGGTCCCACAACATTGTAGCATTGTATGTTGTGTTTACCGAGAGGCCATGAGAAACTGCTTCCCAGGAGTCACACCGGAGCTGGCCTGCAGGACAAACCCGTCACGAGCCTAAAGAATGAGGATCTCTCCTTCGCATGGTTTATGCAATGGCAGAACTGTGTTTACAATCCTGTGGCTATTATGCCAGATAAAACAATGTACGATTCATAACAGTTAAACTAGACGCTTGTAGGGTATGCATTCCATGTTAACGGTCTGGCCTGAGACCATTACCATGGCCCCTTCATCTATCTCTCAAACTTAGTCAGTAAAGCACCAGACAAAGGTGTTATGCATGTCTAGCGTACTTTGTGCATATCATTCACAAATCTCGGATGGGGATAATAGGTCACCGCTGAAAGATTACAGAAAACAAATGGCTCAGAGATTACAATGAACAGCAGTTTGAGGAGCAGGGAACATGTAACTGTGGGCATTCAATCCAGGGGCCAGCCCTCACCGCTCAGACGTCTGTCTGAGTGAGTGCAGCTTGTTATTTCAGGGCCAGGCCATCACTGTACTGATGAGAGCGGAGGCCCGCCCAACAAGAGCAGAAATCTCCTATGGAAATGTAGTTAGCATTGCCGTTGCCATGGGCGGTGGGGCTGTTTTGTCTCAGACCTCAAAGAGGGATGTGCAGAATGGATGCAGAGTCTACTCCCCCCCAGAGGAAGTGGGGAAAGGTTGTAAAGGGCTTGGGGATGGCAGGACGAAGAGGCCGATGGTGTCAAAGATGGATCGCTGGGCCCCCTATTCTAGAGAATGCTTCACCCCAGATGGTGTGTGGCCTGACAAATGAGGGCCACAGGGGGTCAAAGGGCAGGGCTTGAGGATCGAGCTGATGTAGAGATGTTTGGAGGCAGCGGTCATTTGAGTTATTTGTTAATCATATTCCATTTCATATTGTCAAGAGGGGTCCTTTGACTCTGAAGGAATGACTCTAAGTTTGGATTCATTAATGGGATGGTAGATATTTATTGATTTATTCATTTATTTAAATACTGTTTTGGACTTCTATACTGGAGTATTGTAGCAATACCCATCCTTGCTGTCTTATCCTTTTGTTTCCCCACTTAAGTTGTGCATAGATCCAATTCTACAAACTCATGTGTTCAATGGACAAAGTTCTGGTGTTAAATCCAAATATTTGAATTATTTTATTTTTACATTTTGATAATTAAATGGAAATTGCATTGCCCTGGGAAGACTCTTTTTTTCCTGCTGTCTCTCTCTTCATCTACGCCGCATGGTCTGCAGGATATGTTTTAACAGAGAGCCTCCTGTGCTGAATCAGATAAGGTTAATGTGTCAGACAGCAGAAGTTTTGAAAAAAATGGCTTAAATTACCCTCTTCACAGAGTTTGCATTACCCGTGGAGTGTTGTTTTTATCGCGCCAGTGTTGACATTCATTAGCACTTGTCTGAGATTTGCCACATTCTCATTCATTCCTTTCTCTTCTCTCAGAAGCCCTTGGTATCCATTTAAGTCTCCGTATTCTGCAAACAGATGCTATCAAGCAAAGAAAATGTTTTGTCTGCCTTCCATTAGCAAGACAAACGGTTCCTTCAAGACATTGCATGTCAGTACACAGAAAGCACATCACAGCCCAAAAGAAAGCCAAGTATGTCAGATGTGAGATTTTTCCCCATGTTATGTCATCCCATGACCCTCAGTTTAACTCTTTAAATCGCTACCATCAAAGAACAGTATGCAAGTGATTCCACTAAGATGAAAAAGTACAGAAAATGTATATGCGAATACATGCTGATCCTAAAATTTCAAAATATTCCGTAGCAATTAATTTATTTAATTGATGCATGTAATGTAATCCCCTCATCAAAAGTGATTTCTTTAAATAAAATGTCAACAACCTTGACAATACAGAGATTAAGGAGTCACAGTCCAGCCATGTTAAAGTCACAAACGAGAATTAAGGATTGTACATGATGTTATATGTCTCATTAAAAAATACACATATACTCCTACAGTAGCATGAGTTTGGCAGTTTCAAATAAAGCTTAACAAACATTTATCTCAAAAAATAACCTGAGCAGAAAGAATTGCATTCCAGTACTACCACAACGGAAGACTGTGAAAAGGTCAGCTCCATTTGTAAAAAGTTGACAATTTGAGACTATGAAGCACCTGTCAAAACAGCTATAATCCAAACAGAGACAGAGCAGAGACACGCGTTTACAAAGAGATGAGCTGCATTAGGGAGATGCCTCTTGCAAATGCCAGCTGAAGCTATGTTAACATCTTGAAACGTAGACAGTTTGGCCAAATATTAGCTCACGTTTGTGGGCCAATACTATTCTGTTTATCAGGTGCAGTAAAATGTAATCACCTTCAAAATCTGCCAAAGCTAAACAGTCACTAACACTCACTATACACCAATCAACATTCCATGTCTACGCTTTCAGGTATATTTATGTCCAAGCGTTTTAAATCTTGTTCCTTTTAGAATGGTATGCTATCATAAATCCAATCATGGACAATAAAACAAAGACAGTCCTGGAATCTTCATCACTGGAATAACATCTGTACAACCAGGAAATATAACCATGCTTGATGGGAAAAAAGGGAGAGAACACACAGGACAGACATTTAACATATTAAAACTACTATCATGTCCCCATTTCCATTGTGTGAATAGGTTGGTGTGGGATATGACTGTCCTGTCTCATTATCTCTGTAAAATATCGTGGGATACGTCATGAGATAGATATTAAGCCAATGTGAAAGACTCAAAATTAACAGAGCTTATGCTGTTGTACACCAGACTTTTCTAAATAACACTCAACATTTTAAACTTTTTGTGGTTTGCTAAGAATGGATATTTCATGAAAAGCACATGCTGTGCAAATCACTTCAGTTGCAGTTAAGAAAAAATATGCAGAATTTCTGGAGTAAAGTTCTCTTTTCCTGTTCTGTAATTGATCATTTCCTTTATTAATCAAATACAATTACAACTCTCCTTCACAACTGCAATTTAGTACATTTTTAAAGCTGTTTTTCTATTGTGTTTTTCTACGTTGTACCAAATGGCCCTCTCAGACTGCAGAAAGTAGCTTATATATAGTCGGACTGCTCGCACAAGATGTGCAATCCCAGAAATGGATGGCAGAGATTTTTGGAATGTTGTTACAGCTGTTTGCTTTTTCTTTCTTTTATTCCAATGGAAGTAGAAAAAGCAAATCATCTCACGAAGAAACAATTAACAAGCTCTCTTTGTTCAAGAAGAAAAAAAAAAACATCCAACTGCCAAGGACAGGCCACAAGGCAGCTCAAGCAGTCAATGTGCAACTCGTTCAATCTGTTGCTGTTCCGAAGCATAATTTGATTGGATAGATTGGATTGCTAACAACATCTGACACGAGCAATGAACTTGGCCTCAGTGACAAAAGCAGAATGTTCACCGAGGGGTAAATGTAGAGGGACGGATGGGTCTCCTTGATGAAGGGGGTGACTGATGGCTTAAGCACAGTGAATTAGAGCTTTGCAGCCCATCAGCGGACGTGGGGCAGGTCAGCAGACGACAGGCCGCATTAGGCCGCGCTGAGAAAATGCCGATTGTCAGGCTGCACATGGACGGAGCTGGGAGCTCCCACATCCGTCGCTGCGTGCCGCACGCCTTCTGTCTCACTGAGCACGATCAAACCCATCCTGCGCAACCTGCGCCGATCTCTTCTGTCACCCCATTAAACAGACTGTATTACACGTTTCACATCCAATGAAGGAGGTGACAGGGAAAGTCAGGTTGACCTTGAAATGTTGGTCTGGAGCTCTGCTGGCAACATTTCTTTAAAAAAAAAGTCAGAAAGTGAGAAAGACCTAAATGTTGAGATTAGTAAGAGGGATTTACATTGAGTCAGTGTGTCAGATTATGAGTCGCTTAACAAACAACATTTACCATTAGATTTGAAAGTCCAGTAACGTTTGGATGTGGCAGCATTGTTAAGTTTCGGATGTATTTAATGAACTGTGATGCTCACTGTGATTATACAGAGTACAGCCAGCATTGCTATGAAACAGAGGTGTCAGAACTATAATTTACAGGGATATCCTTTTTCCAGTCTATTGACTCATACCACTGTAGTAATCTCATGAAGGGTGACTGCTCGGAACAGGAGACCTGGCATTGCATAGGAATTACAGAAAGGGAAAGCCAAAAAAAATTCCTTACAGCACTTAAAACTGGATGAATCAAATTCTCTCCTTACAGCAGCGATGGGTACATTTAAATACACTGTAGGGTTAACATAAACATTTTCAACTAAAATTATCACAGATGTAATTTAAATGAAAATAAACTTTATAAATGTTTGAAATGCATAAAACAAAATACATATGAAATAGTATGTTCTAGGTCTAAACTTAATTTTTATACTCATCAATTAGTCATTTTATGGGGGATATGTTCCTCTTAGCTTCACTAGCGAGTCAATTCTTTCCACTCTGCAGTACTTATGGTGAGTTATAAGTGGATATGTGGCTAAAAAAAAAGTCTTCTAAATATTTATCAGCTGACGAAATCCTTCCGTTAGCCAAAATAAACTGTGGGGAGACTGTGGCACATTCCATCTCTCTAAAGACACAACTGACAGCCGCTCAGAAAAAAAAAAGAAGTGTTTTTCAGGTCTGACGGAGACACTTTTGACCTGATTCTCAGACTCCAGGATGCATACAGGAGTACCGTGGTGGACATCAGTGATGAACTGGTCCAGATTATTTAAAATGGACATTCTCCTCTAACAACGTTAAGTAAATAGACTAAATTAGGATGCGGTTCCAAAACCTGATATTAGTGTTATAAATCATGGTTCAGCGTGTGTGCAAATCAATTTTCTGAAACTGAGCATCAGTGTGTCATTTCTGAACTAATGGATGCCTTTTTGTTTCACAATTTTACAATGTCCCCAATTTTATAATTTTCTGGTCGAGATAGAATAAGCGTGTGCTGTTCGGTACATCTCAGTGCTGTAACCACTGCACCAATCTGCCAAAATCAGCCACGCTCAAATATTGAGTAATTATGAGAAAAATTACCTTTTTAATGAGCGCACACTTTTTCGTACCGAGTGTGTGGTCTGTTTAAGCATGCAAATATAGAGTGAGGGTAACATAAATGGAGTACAGATCCAAGATTGAATAATTAGGGCCTTTTAACAGGAGAACTCTGATACATTTCAAAGCACAATACTTTCTTTTGCAGTCATGTATTTGCACCCCATGGGCATGTCTAAGGATTTGGCTTCAGAGCACCAAACCTTAAGGTAATTTGAGTTTTGGTGATTTCTGCCCCTTAGATGTGCTCAACTTACCAGGCCAAGCAAAATTATGATCATTTTCTTAATTATATACAGCTGTTCCTTCACCATCACAGGGGAGAATAGGTCTTCCGGTTTAATTTACTTTGTTTATGATGCAAAAGTCAAGGCTTTGCCCATGCTTTACCCCCATGCAGGTAGAGAGACATGTAGTCTCACAGGAGATGAAGGTCTTGCTAAAAGGGATACTAAAGGGATATTTTGGCAATTAAACCCAATTGTCTGTTTACCCACAGCAGAGGAGCCCATTGGAACTATGTACATTTTTGTGCGTGTAGCATGGAGATCACTGGAACCAAGGATCCAGACTAACTGTTAGGAAAATAACTGTAAGTGTATAGGAAGACTCTATCAAATGAGGAGAAGTCATCTTCTAGCAGGCCCAAAGCTGAGTGAATAGCACTTTACCCAGTGTGCATTACTTATGGATATACATTTAATAAAAATAACAAAAGATTTTACTCATTTTAGACCTAGTGAGAACTATTTTTAAACTGCACATTCTGTTCATGCAGGCACACTGACATCTCATGCTAACAACACAGCAGTAGTGGAAGTCATACCAAATACAGGGAGCCAATTGAATCTCACCTGATTATCTGATTATCAGTAAAATTAACTAATATACAAAATAATTCCATATGAGTTCTATGTATAGCTTCAGGAACATGATTAATAACTAGCCACCCAGCTGTGTATTTCCTTTTGTGAGGGGATATGTACATTTCCCAAAACTTCCCTTGCACTTTCAGTCATTGTGCGAATATGAAATGTTGTCCTATATAATGATTCCGTTGATAATTCTCGACCATGCAATAGCTATTGGTGGGATTCAATCAACATTCATCCTTATTGTTTTTATTCACAATGATGAATGTTATGCTTTTCTTCACAGCAAATATTTTGTATGATAATTTTCCTGATCGCTGACCATGCATCTGTGTGTCAGCAAAGATAAAAGTGAATACCTACATTTAAAAACAGCTCACAATTAAACCACAGAATCAGGACCAAAGATTTCAGTGTCAAAAGAACCATTTTCAACTTCACAATGGCCTTGCATTTCAATTAAAGAAAAACTAGCATTATTTAGATTTATTTTTTGTCAAATCTTTAAAGGATAAATAACCAAGCCTCTTTAATCACACATTAGCTATGTCTATTCAACAACAGCCTGACAATATATAATCAGCCCCGTTTCACTGTTAAGATGGAAAGTGTGCATGCATGTATGCCTGATGTATGTGGTTTGAGTCAAGACCTTACATCAACTGCTATCCACTTTCAGTGATTCACATACCAGGGTACAGTCTTGAGGCAGCAAAAGTAGCACTGGGATTTACTGTGCTCCTCATAAGGCCATGCTCCTCATGTTCTCCTGAGAACCAAAGTCCTTAGTAGTAGAGAAACATTTCAGTCTAACATGAAAAAAACTGGATTTTTGAAAAATGAAACCAGGATGGCTATACAATACTAAACCATATACTGAAATGTCAGTCTTACAAGAGCATGGCAGGTGTGCTGTGTGTTTTTTATACAGTGTAAAATTAACACTTCAACTGGGGTTATTAAAAATATATCTCATGAATTTATTTATTTATGTATTTATATTGTGAATTTAATATGTTTGTAGATTATTATCGCTGCATAAATTATTACACTGTGTTATTGCATGCTTATGACAGTGTTATGTAGGTTTTATGGTGTATGGTCCAAGTAAAGCCTCACCATCTTTTTTAACAAGTGTAAGAAATGTAAGAATGTTTGCCTTGCTCCCAGAATAATTCAGTAATGAACTCGCTCTGCAAATTCTCCCGATGACAACCAGCCCTGACGATTTGATGGCCGCACTGATATCTGGAACAAGGCGCTGTAACCAGAGAATGCTCGACCGCGGTGAAAGTTTACTCACCGATGCCAGCTCAGGCGAACGCTGCGCACTGCCCAGGCCCCTTTCCCACGTATCGTGTTTGATCGCTTCAGTTGGCAGGTTTTGTCACGGTTGGCCCGGGTCATCTTTCCTCCTGAAGGACCCCGGGGGTAAGTGCTCCGGAGGGGGGAGCTTTTGCTCATACTAATTATGAATGATTCATACTCCTCCGTCATACAGTACGTTTCTGCAGTCAGCTAGCTTTACTGCGAGATTATATAAATCAATTCAGCGCTCAGGCTGGTAAATCATCCGACTGCCTGCCTTTTAAGGGTACAGTATGTCATCCTCACGCTGCTGTCACAAATTACTCAGGTAATACTTGTGTCCGCACATCACGAGTCCTTCCAGCCGGTTTCCCCCTTTCCCCGAAAGGTTACGCCATATCAGTAATCATTATGCAGCATGGAGATCCACCCCAGGGATCAACAGACTGATATTTATGATTGATGGTTGACAATTACAATGATCAAAATCATTTTGTGTGAATCAGAATATATGGCTGTATCCGTTTTACAAGTTCCATATCTCAGTGCATATCAAATGTCCGTACATTCCAGTACATTTACGTCTAATGGCTTGGAACTCGGTTTTGTTTGGAGTGGTCATGTTACTCTAGCATAAAGAGAATTAGAGAGCACAAAAAGGAATAAGCACCAGGAATAACTGTTGACTCTTGCAGTGGCAGGTGTTCAGCACCCTGCCTTCGAGACGGGTCTGTCACTGTGCGAAGCGCTGCTGTTTAGATGCAAAAATACCGAGTTATGTATACTGCGAAGCCGTAGAATACAGAAGGTCCTCCTTTTTAGAGCCATGGTGAAAGGCATGATTAATGCTACCTCTGAATAGCTTGGACCACGTTCTGTAACCGTGCCCTGAGCACATGTTTTTGCTGAGGAGTTGAAAGATGGCACTCCCAAGGCCAGAATTGACTGCTTCCAACCTTGAGCAAACATAAAACTGATTTATTTCTCTTGCTCAGGCAACTGCAACTGTTTTCTGCATCAAAGCAGAAGAAGTCAAAACAGAGCATTGTTTATTTTCAGCAAGGGTCCTGGTTGGGTGTTATCCCCTCCCTCCAATCACACCCCCTCCTCTCCCCCAGCTATCAAAAATGTAGAATTTCTATGTCTTTATCAGACTTCCCACAGCCTAATCCCTGGTAACATTAAATATGCCCTGGGTACGATTCACCTATTCACACTTCCATTTAATTTATGTGCCTCTACCTAACCACACTAACGCACACTTAGCGAGATGTGCGGAGGGCACTGAGATTCTGTCATTGAGATCTACATTTGAATTCTCACTAGCATTCTGTTACACATTCTCTTCTACGTAGAGTCAAGCTCTCTTCAAAATGTCAGTGGAATGGGATAGTTGGGCAGGCGTGTCAGGTTACACCCACACTACTGACTCTCTAAGACTCAGCCTCTGCTCTGTCACCGTGTAAGGGGCTTGAGAAAGTCCATCCAACAACACCATATACGGTAAAATATGGTGTGTCAAAAATAATGGGAAATTATGATTTTTAATATGAACTAAATGAGCGAAACATGTATGAGAGTCAAATGAATAATCAGCTGTTTGCTTTTACAATAATTATTTTGATAAAAACATTCTTGGGACAGGTTATGATTTCCAGTCAGCAGACCAAGCTGACATTTCCATGGATAGGACTGTCATAACTTAAACTGCTGTCTCCTACTGAGATTTGAATGGTCCAAATTGTATTACATCATCACTGAGTCATGCTCAGTTGGGAAATATAATATTGACCTTTTCGGTTCAAAAGCAACTGGGGTTAACTCTCTCTGGCAAGGCACTGGATTCAAAAATAAGTCACAACAACCAAAAAAACCCTCACAAAACAATTTTTTATGTACATCATATGTGTATATATGATACCACCACTGAAATAACCGGCTTGATAGTTTTCCTTTGAGAGTACTGATAAGACTACAAGTCAGGAAGCTGATATGGGGGAATAAAATATTATGAGGGACCCAATCAGTACATTCTCAGGGCATCGGAGATGGCTCACTGGAACAAAGGATATCATGGAGGAATTTTATTTCATTCAATTCTTTTTTTTTTAAAAATGGGGGGAAGCGGGTGGGTAGAGGCAAAGAAATAAGAACTGGAACCCAATGCAAAGTATAAGAAAAAAGTTTATTGGGCCAGTGTGAGGCACAAAGCCGCCCCTGCAGTGGCCTTTTCCCATACACTGTGTTAATTTGTCTGTTTGACAGACTTACCGGACAGGCCCCTGGATGCATACCCAACCACTCAACCATTTCCTCAACAGGACCCCTTCCCCCAACCCCTACTCCCCCACCCAGCCCCCTGAATCCCAACCCTAGTCCACCATGCTCACTGTCCCAAACCCAACTTAGCCCAGCCCAACACCCCCCCCCCCACCCAAACCCCCCCACCCTGGCCCAGCCCCTAGACCCTCGCCTGCTCCGGCCTTCGTCATTACTGCTCAGAGCCCCTGACCAGGAGGGAGAATGCCTCCGCCAGCCACTGCTAACGTCCATTTGTAAAGAGCTGAGCAATTCCAGGGGCTTGAGTTTGTCTAGCCAAAGCCGTCTCTCAGCATGCGTCCATTCTACCGTTGGCACAGACAGGCCATTCCGTGTTTGATTATTTAGCGGTTTAAAGACAGCTTGCTGGGGCTAAGTTGTCTCCTCCCAGCCTGCTGGTTCTTTGTTTAGGGAGCTGGAGGGGAGTGCAGGCCAGCTCTCGGCTATTTTATCCCCTCAGAAACACAGCTGACATCGGCTTTACCAGCAGGGCCACCGCTGTCTCAATTTACGCCCAGACCCCTATTAAAAGCTTTTGCTCCATTACTTTTTCAGAGTGAAACAAATTATTTTTTTAAAGATACAACCATGTTAACACTTTTTTATATAACAATGTGCTTCTTTTGTAAAGTAGATTAAATATAGAAATTGATGAATCTGTTTCATTATTCCTATCCTTTTTACTTTGCTGCCTTGAAAATGTTAAAATCGTATCAAAATACAGTTTTATTAAAGATGTGTAACATCGTACACACTAAATTAAATTTAACCCAGAAATGAAATTATATGGTAAGTTAAAGTATTATCAAACATGCAAATAGTCTATTTTGTAGAGTAGCCAGAATGTCTTTAATTATATTGGCCTGATGTTTGGGGGATTTTCCCAGATGACTTTCTAATGCTAATACAGCTACACGACTGCAGGTATACTTACCTTATGCTAATCCATGGCTCAGCTGAAGTGGCCAATCAGAATTAGACCTGGGGCACATGTGATCATGATTCATATTTGCATACATTCCACACAGTATAAAAATCTCAAATTGCATAATATCCACAGTGGCTATATTCATGGTCAAAGGTGTTTTTAACTAGACGTTTTAGACAAAGTATAGTTGAGCAGCAGCAGTTTACTTTTTTCAATTTATTAAAGCGATGTTCAATTAATTGTATTCATTGCAGTGCTGTCATTCAGGTTCGGATTGTATCCAAGGCTAATGCATGAGGACCAGGAGCCAGGAGCACAAAATCTGGACCCCTGAGCAATGTAAAAAGCAGTATGTAATGAGTCCTCTTGTCTTTTTCCTACATCTGGATGGGTTTGTGTTTTGAGACAGCCAAAGGAATCATGTCACCAGAGTTTTTCTTTTTATTATGGTAAGGGCAGCCATGTCATGGTAGTCATTGGCTCCAATTATTACCTGCATAGTAGAGTTATAGCTAAAAAAATATCAAGCCATTGCAGGGTAGCTAAAATGGCTAAAATGGTGCAAAAATAGTCTCTTCCAGATTCTCTCATGTTCCAGGATAAGAACACCTCCATACACACAGGTAAACAGGTTCAAGAGTGGTTTAAAGAACACCAGAATAAAGTCAAATGTGTTACATGACATCTCTAATCACCAGATCTAAATAAGGGAAGTGCTGGAATGTAGAACACTGAGTAGACCCTCTCTCTAAGAATTTAAGTCTTTTCTTCTTGAAGAATGGTCCAATATCCCAAACTTAGAGAAAGTTGTATAACAGCGTTCCAAAAGGGATTTAATTTTTTTAGTGTTGGGAGTGACCCAATTTCTTACCTGATAAATATTCATATATTTTTGATATTTCCATTATTTTGTCTACCTACTGTATATTAAAGAGTACACACACACACACACACGCACACATTTTCCCTGTGTAATTTGCAGCAACATCAGCCAAAATGAGAGTTTGATTTGATAGATATTGACGGTGGAGCTGCTGAATTGATTGCTGTAATTATGTACTGCGCGCTTCTGTGGGTTTCGGGGAAAGGAAACTTTTTAGAGCAATGTTACGGGATAATTGGCGCGGGATATGTACCTGCAAGCATATTGCCTTTTGATTATTTCCCAGAGTCTGTCCGAGTTCCCGTGGCAACACGTCTAGTTCCTACAGCATGTGCCAAGCGGAGGGTGACAGATGCAGGAGTCTGAGAGGAAGCCTATTAATTAAGGGCTTGTTGAAGTTGTGCATTTTAGATTCCCTTGGAGACCCAATGCAAAAACTGTTTATCATATATGCTTGTGTGTACAGTATGCATATATGGTGTACATATATAGTGCAAAGTAGCTCTACAAGGGAAGCAGATAGCTGTATGTCCTCAGTGCTTTGTTCACATGACAATGCAAAACGGCCATAAAAAAATGTCTCAAGCTATTGAAGACATAGACACACAAAAATCTATTCTGAGAAAAAAACACATTCTTGTGTTTCAAGTAAAAAAAAATATGACCAATGATTAAATAGTTAAACATAGACATTAAATTTTAATTAATATTTGGTATATCTGTTTGGTATACAATTACTTGCATGTATTTGATACAGAATAGCCTTGTTTGGGCCTGTATTTTATACAGTTTGCAGGCATTTCTTCACTTTTAGCATGGTTTGAAAGAATGCATTGCAATCTAGTCAGGATGCAGCTGAAATATAGAAAAAGATCTTTATATGGGTGACGTGTAGAGAGGCGAGAGAGTGGACTGATTTCTCAGTACTTATTTATAAAGGAAGCCGGGCTATGGGGGGCGGCAGGCCCCACCAATTATGAGCCGCGGGCCTTCGTTCACAGTCTTCTCTTGACACCTCACATGTGATGAGCGCTGCCGATCACCTCGGAATAAAGCCATAGAGCGAAGGAGAGGCCCATTACCGCACACGCAGGCCCCAGCCCCTGCAAGCAAATGGAGGCCGAGGCCCGGTGCCCCAGTAGGGTTAGCCGTGGATGCTAGGCATGGTAGTGCATGAAAACCAGCGCGGCGAGCCGGTTAGTCCTCCCCAGGGGAGCACTGCGCTACCAAGGACAACAATCAGAAAGAAAGGCATAAATAAACCATCAGCTGTAGCCTAACAAGCCACAGCCTGCAGACCCACTGCTGGTCTGGCTAACAATGCGGACAAACATTTCTGTTTGCAGTCGGCTGGGCGGCACGGGAGTGACCACTAACAAGCGGATGCATGTGCTGATCACTGATGCACTATGGGTAATATGTCTGAGCGTTCCCTTCAATTGATTTTAAATTTCAGTGATCTTATTTAAAAGAAGGTTGTTCTAACTCTGATGTAATAAGGCACACTTGTAACAGGAAGTTTCATTACATGAGCATTCTAAAAAAAAAAAATAATGAGCATTTCTTTTTCCAAACATTTTCATTTTTGAACACCCAGGAAGCTCTAAAGCAACATCAGGTAGAATGACTACAGCACCCAGAGTGCTGTACACTCTGGATCTCCTGGTTTTATTATATTAACAATAATGATCACATACACATACACACACACACACACACACACACACACACACACACACACACACACAATGTCAGTATCCATTTGGGAGAGTTTGACTTGTGTGAGCAGAAATAGCCTCAGGCGTGTTGGGCTTCCACTTCCTCTGGACACAACGCACAGCTGCATTCAGTCCATTCCATATGAAGCATGCAATCTAGATATCATACTGCATGCACTTCTTCCTTTAATTCATATGCAAAAATGCATCTGTGCATTCTTGTTTATTGTTAAGGTTTGTCACCATACATAATACAGATTTGTGGTAAAATGCCTCTTCCATTGTTTTGACATGTGGTTGTGTAATGCTAAAATAACAGACATTGATATTGTTGGTCACACTTTAAGTTTTTTCGTAACTTAATTCTGAATAAGACTATCGCAGGTCTTACTGCAGATCGTTAATGTCCTACTGAGGGTCTCTCATATTTAGTTGCAGTTCACGAGGGCAAATAACAGCACTCTGACCAAATAAAAAAAAAAAAAAACAAAATCGAAAAACATACCCTCATGCTTCTCCTACACTACCTCTGTGTCCAAGACACACACAGAATGAACAGCCTCCCTACCTGAACTTAAGCAAACAGGTTCCAAAGGCAACTGCCACCACCGCAGATCAGGGAAACAGACATGCAAATCACCCCAGAAGATAAAGTAATTAATTCTAATTGGGCTATTTCCACAGGAGGAAAGGGGAAGTGAAGGTCTGTGCTGGATGTGGTTTGGAGAGAGCGGGGGCCCATATGCTGCACAGAAGCGCACATCTGTGCCGAGGAAAGCTGAGGCAGGGAATAAGAGGGGTACTGTGCCCGCCATTGCACAAATAAACACCACAATCTTGGGATTATAAACTGGCATGCACCAAATACCAAACATAATTGCTCCACAATTGTATTAAACCAGCTATTATGTAGCAATTAAAATTCTTTCAGCTGCAGCTTGGGTTACAGGTTTGTGTGTGACTAATTAAGAGGGGATGGAAATCCAATGCAAAATTCCCTCAAGTGCCCTGGCCCTTTCTCTTACTGCATTGCATTTGGTTTGTCAATCAAGTCAATGGGGCTCATTCAGTCAAGCGTCATACTTGGGGCTTACATTCTCCACTATTGGCAACACTTGTGCCAGGCGTTTCACAGTTTAACAAATGCAATATGTTGCATGTTGCATCTAATGTGCTGTATGGAAAAGAGTACAGAAATGTGCACTTCTCCCATGTGTTTAACTGTTCATGGCACAAAGCACAATTTTAAAATCGAGAAAAAAAAATCCTCATTTGTTCTAACGGCATATGAAATGCTCTGACCATATGCATGTTCACGAGCTGATGAGAGACTTTCCATTGTGTGTGTGTGTGTGTGTTTGTTTTGCGAGTATGTGGATGTGTGTGGATATATATATATATATATATATATATATATATACACACACACACACGAGTGAATGTCTGCAATAAATAGAATCTCAGTGAAGATGTCAGATTAGCATAATTATCTATGGGATTATTAAAATGTTCCCACTGAATACAGGTGTTTTTGTGCTTTTGTGTACAATACTGAGGCACAGTATTCACTTGGGGGCCGCATGTTACATAAGTTTTACATACTGTAGCCCACGCAAGGGAGTGAATGAGTTTTAAACATAAATTTTAAATGCGTACAGTGAGTGGTCATGCAGTGTCCCTGAAAGAGGCATGGGATTTATGGCTTCATGGGCATTAAGGCACAGGTTAAATTTGTTAAGGGGATCCCAGGTCATGTTCAGAGACTCCTGGTAAATGTTACCAATACCAGCATGAACCACAAGAACATGATGAGAGCAAATTAATGTTAACTGCTGAGGATGAGTTTCAATTTTTTTCAGCTCTTCTACTATAGAGGATTATAAAATTGCATATGTAATTAATAAGTGCCAAACAAACCAGAACATCTTTAAAGTTATTGTAGCAGCACTAAGAAACTAAGATGTTGATGTACCTTCATCTGATGCAACAGCTGCTGCTTTAAAGTGTTTGAACAATAAAGCCACATTTGTACAAGTTCAGAAAACCATGTTATAATATATAAAGGAGGCCCAATCAAAAATACTGACATTGAAGCATGATTTTATATTACCTGGGATGCTGCATGTTTTCAGAACCTCTAAGTTAATTGCAGTTCATGTCCTTATATATGCATGTATGTACTCTTTAAGAGTGGTTTGTACATGAAGCTCAAAGCAAATTAAAAATTATGTATAGTGTATATATATACACATTCAACAGCAAGTCAGAAAGTCAGAAGTTTCAAAATCAACCCAATATCTCTGCAGTATGTTTGCACAAAGAGGCACTGGATATATCTGTCATCTGGCGTGTTTTCTTTATGTGTGAGTCAGTGTTTAGCAGCAAATGGGAATGACGTAATCTTTCAGCAATTACCCTTTTCTTAAAGATTCCTATTGTGATACACTAGGGGCTGTACGTGCAGAGTGTGCTCTACCTTGTTTGGATTTTGTAATGCCTTACTAAAAAAACTGCAACAATATAAGTCATTATGCCTCATTAAAGTAACCATACAAGTTTGTATTTTTTTCCCAAAGTTGTCTTTGAATGGGTTGAGTCCTAATTAGTCAGCTTATTGTTCAGAAAGCTAAGAATTCTTCTTTAGAACTCTGCAACTATTCTTTTTGTGTGTAGAGCACTTGTAAAGGTGAAAGACTGAGTGTGGAGTTCCCACAGCCCTCTCCTGGTGCAAAGACATTGCACCACACCGCACCGCACTGCACCACACCACACCACTCGCCCTGGGTTTGCTTTTTTCCCCAGAATGAAATCAGACATCTCTTATTTTAGTTTAAATGTTCCCAGCACCGGACTTCCAGCTTCACCTTTCTAACACACAATGTACCCAGTAATATTACAGCTTTGTAGTTTATCCTGTCAGAGATTAATAACAGTCCACACCATGACCAGAAGAGGGAAATGATACAGTGTGTTTGTTTTTACATGTGGTTATATTTCCACAAAGCTTCAACTAATTAATACCAGACCAGGTGTCTTCTACTAATTAGGGTATTAAGTCCAATACCTGAATTAAAAGTACATCACGTTGAATTCAGTTTTTTGATATGTGGTTTTTATGATCTTTGTAATATGATGTCCACAGTATGTATATTCCATTGTCCCTTCACACAGATTAATAAAGCAATAAAACATTAAAACAGAAATCCTTTAAATACACGTGACTGCGTTATTTTTGTGATTCAGCCAAGTAGGAGATGAAATTATAAACTCTTCCCATCGGGAAGGGAGTGAGGCTTTTGAACACCAATGTTTGATTGTTTTCGATATTGATTACATCCTGATAAATAATGCATTTCACTGCTTGAAAATAAGGCCCCTTGAGAGTTCCTTAAACACTGACATGTGTAGGAAAGATCCAACTCGCTGCGCACCAGAAAATCCATACATGTCAAACACATGTCAATGCCACAGTCTTCATCACCCACAGCGCAAATGTGATAGGGTGGCACTGAATCAGTTCTGAAGGTCAATATGATAATATAAATACAGAAAAGGGTTTTCTATTAAAGAGTGTGCACGCAGACACATGCACACAGGGGTGTAGCCAGACATTCTGGGCCCTGTACACAGGCAGGCTCTGAGGGCCCCTCTACTCTTTATTAAAAAAAATCCCAGATTTCCATGCGTCCCTTCAAACCCTTGGGCCCTGTAAATTTAGTACCCATTCCCCCTGGTGCTATGCCCCTGCATGCACATACACATGAGGTGCTAGCACCACAGCCAGCCAAAGCACAGCCAAAGTTTTCAGTGCAGTGACAAGCCCCACACTGACTTCAAATGCTGAGCGATCTGTTCTAGGATTGGAATACATGTGGCTGGTACACAACAGTGAACCCTCTGGTGGATCAAGCAACTACCGTGTGTATGGTTGACTGAAGTGTGAGGTATACGGTGTGTTCGTTTATACATGTGAAAATTCAACTGTAACAGAATTAATGCCAAAAAAAACCTCAAATGAATCACTTCAGAGTGAAATGTGCTCTAACTGAACTTGTTTTGTACATGTTCCTGTTTGCATTCTATGTATGAAAAGAAATTAAGTATGGCTCAAGGCCATCCTATGAGCAAACCTGTTTTTGTAAAAACCTTTCTGCCATTAAAAACAAGAATGAAATAATGTGCGTTTGGTTTACAGTGAATAGGGACAGCAGCTTGGCGTCTGTCTGTGGCCTTGAACCCTTGAACCTTGCTGAAGCCCATATCGGTTTCCTCTCATGGAACCAAAGGTGTGTTTTCCCACCTGCAGACGGCTCTCCTCTGAGAGAGGGCAGGAGCCCTTAATGAAAGGAGTACAGTAGTTAAGGTGTAGTAGACTCAAAGGCTTTGGGACCGCAGGTCAAAAGCGCGGAGCTGGGGCTTTTCTTCTACCAGCCATTGTCGGCTGCTGCCAGGCCACGGTAGTTTGATTTTCTAAACGCCATTGTGAAAAGGTTTCGATTTTCACGGGCCGTCTGTCCTGCAAACTGCAGGTGTGCCTCAGATTTTGTTTCGATCTCCTGGAACACTCACCATCTGCCATGCCCACCTTTTTATTTATTTTTTTAACACGCTGATATGAGGATGGAAAAAAACCTGTTTTTTTTTTTTACGTTTGATCATTGTGAGAGGTTTCTGTTGATCCTTTGATTTTCAACAATCACTCAAACAACTCAATGCCTGTTTCTCATAATGTCCAGGGACCCTACCATGAATGGCCAGGTTCCGTCCACAGTCAGTATTGTACTTGTGCACCGGTGATATCTCTATTAAATATAACTTTGTGGCACTTCCACAAAATTATTTTTGAAATGTAAATATGTAATAATGATTACAAAATGACTTTCCCTAGTAAGAAAAACCAATTTCTGTTTCAAGCCACTATATACAGCATGTGCATTTAACAAAATGAAAAGAGAAATTGTAAACAGACAGCACAGTTTACAGAATATATGTATTTGTATGACTATTTTGTCCAAGAGAAAGTGTGTATTGGTTAGCTCCATATCATGGGTTGAAATACTAGCTAGCTTGACAGGATGGGGAAAATGTATCAAGCTAACTGTGCAGCACTTTGAGTTCATAAGATGAAAGGTGGATAGTACTGCAGATGAAATACATTTGATCCTTTGACTGTACAATTTTCCAAGCTCTCAAAATCACAATGACAAATGCTCTATGAGAGTGAACAGCCGTTAAAGTAACTCATTTTTGGATTTTGCCAAGCAATGCCTCTGCCATTCCAGAAAGCAAGACAAAATTGGTGTTACTGTTAAATAGATGGCTACATCTTGTGCTGCTTCTGAACAGCCATGCCATACATTTACTGTTTCAGGCTTTGTAAGGTATTATTATTGAACAATGATGGATTTGTGAAAAGGAAGGAAGTCAAGGTAAATGTATGCTTAAGACTGTGGATATGTCTATGTCTTTTCTGAATACTGTAATAAATTATGCTGGTCATACTAGTCACATGGCAGGCTTTAAGCAAGTCACGCTAAATTGTAAAAAATCACATACCCTCCACACCAGAGAAAGGCAAGCTTTATGCTTTATTTATAGACAAAGAATTCCAAATATTTCATAATCTCTTGCATGTCCCTCTGTGTTTCCTGTGGAAATCATCCTAAAGTACATCCTTCCCAAATCTCCCAAGTCTAGTTTTCTGTTTGTGTCTTGGCTGCTTTTACAGTCTTTGTAAGCAAAAATGTACAGAAAAAAGCCACCATTAATACTGAGATCCAGCTACAAAGTTTTTTTGCAAAGTAAAGCCCATTCATTGCTTGGAATAAACAGGGTATGTCTGAAACACACATGCACGTACACACAAATACAGTCACACAGATTTTTATACCTGTGTTTATACACATAAATCCACGCACGCACACACACACACACACACACACACACACACACACACACACACACACACACACACTCACAGGAATGCAGGTACATTCCTGTAATGGTGGACTGTGCTCTGAATGCACATTGGCAAATGCCTTATGTAAATGATAGAAATAGCCAGAAGGATAAGCTGTGTCAGCAGTGCTATTGATGGACAGAAAAGCAGACAGATTTCCCTCCCACAAGTGGAATAACCAAACAACAGTCCCATCTCATTCCTCTGCCAGGCTGACAATAGTTACCTTTTTCCACCTTAACTTCAAGCAATCTCCCACAAAGACTAGAGATGGCTGGAGCCAATAGCTATTCCGGCAAGTCTCCAGAAAATGTATCACCAAGATATGCACAGTGAAATATGTGGCATGCACAGAGCATACTGTGAAAGGCATGTTACATTAAAAAAGAGATTATGAAAGGCTAATTTATTCAGCTGTGGAAGCACAGTGTCCAATTCAAGTTTAACAGGCACAGGAAAACAGTTATGTGAAATGGAAATATATTAGCTCAGTTATTCACTCCAAACTCAGTAAAGTCATATCATTACATCACAGTCAGAGTCAAACAGCTCATAGGGCCATAAAAGAGTGAAGTAATTTAGTAATAAATGTTACTGTTTACATTGGAAGATTTGCAAAATACACAGAGGTCTGGGTTTTCTGCATTGGCCATGCCATTTAAACAGGTAGAGCTGTTCTTTACTAGCTTGTCCTAGCAATCCCACACTAATTAGTATTTATTGGATGGTGACAAAAACACTATTGACACGTTTTCCCTTTTACCATTATGAATGGAGCTTAATGTTGTTTTTGTACAGAATGTTTTAGGGGTTTGTTTAAATCCCACATTTATGTAAATAATTATGTCAGCGTAATATTCCAGCATTAACAGCTGTGTACTTTTAGAATGACATTGTGGTCCTTTTACTTACTGCATGTCGTGTGTCTATGCGTGTGTGTGTGTGTCTATGCGTGTGTGTGTGTGTGTGTGTGTGTGTGTGTGTGTGTGTGTGTGTGTGTGTGTGTGTGTGTGTGTGTGTGTGTGTGTGTGTGTGTGTGTGTGTGTGTGTGTGTGAGTGTGTGTGTGTGAGTGTATGTGTGCATATGAAAAAGTTATTGTGCAAGGGCCATATGTAATTCCAACATACTGCATGAGCCCGTGGCATTCTGCAGGTCATAGGTTCCTTCTCACTTTATTTCCGTTTAACTTTAGATTTACCTCATTCTTCTCTTTTCAGCAAGCGTGCCTCATCTGATCTTTTCTCCCCTTACAAAAAAGAAAAAGAAAAAAAATGAGATTAATAAGCATCCAGGCTATCAGTCCCCATATTTAATTTCCTCTGATCTTGGAAAACCTCTCGTAAAAGTAGCTGAAATTTACAGCTTAGGCCCCTCAGGTTTTACAGGAAGATTTCCCCGGTGTTGTTTCTTTTAGTCGTGCCAGAAATATCATTTTACACTTCTTATTGGGCCTGTGGGAAGGATATGGAAATTCTACAGCGAGAAGTTTGAACTGGGCAATTGGAGTGGTGCCAGCGTGGAACACCCTATCCAGCGGAGCCGCAGCTTCACCACCATTAAAACCTCCATTCAGCCTGCTGGGCCCCCAGCACAAGTGTGACCAGCTTTACTCCATGTGACTTTTGAAACACCTCCCTACTGAGACAGCAGCCATACCGGAGCGCACATTTCGTAAATCCACACAGCAGCTCATTTGAAAGCTGAAAGGACATTTTTGCGTGGTTCTGTGTGACAGCCATTAAAACACACTCCAGCCTGTTCTGTTGAGCATGTGAGTTTGGGCACTGTTTTTGGGAGGCATAAGGAACAGCCATGTTTTTTTTCTGCTTTTACTCCCACCTCTTAATCATTCAAATCACTCAGTTATTTGTTAATGAGATTGACTGTACTGATATTCATCGTGTTTACCTGTTCATCTTTATTTACGTGTACCAGCTTTGCAGCTCAGATGAGAATAAATTGTTCTCATTTACCATCGGAAAATGACAGCATACAAGTCAATATTTCACTGCATTTTTATTTTTATGTATTTTTATTCTTTTCAAAAGCACAACATTTCCCAAAACTTCATATACTGAGTGAGAAAGTAGGGGTGGGCCAGGGAGCGTGGGTTATGTGTTTTGTTTTTAATATATTGCATGCTGTGAAATGACC
This sequence comes from Albula goreensis, assembly GCA_022829145.1. Classification (NCBI taxonomy): domain Eukaryota; kingdom Metazoa; phylum Chordata; class Actinopteri; order Albuliformes; family Albulidae; genus Albula; species Albula goreensis. The sequence goes on along the minus strand of CM040753.1, from coordinate 8,246,017 downwards.
CTGTTTCATATTGCTCTGGATTTCTTACATTTCTCATACCCTTTACTAAAGAGCTGAAAGAAGAAAAAACAAAAAATGGTATCTGCATATGCATTACTTGGATGACAGTTTCAGAAAATGCATTCATTTAATGTAATACCTTGATTAAGATTCATATGAAAGCAGTGTCAGAATGATAGATTAAGGTGTCACATACTTGTAGTGAGTTGTAGTGAGGAACTAAAACAGACAAGCTAGTATATGGTGATGGAGAGCACAGAAGATGAGTGGACTGTCTTGATAAGAATGTGTTATCTGACCCTTAATGTGTTAATTTCATTTTATGAAGGAAACTGAACAAATATGTCCCTTTGTGATGTCACTCCTCACCCCAAGAGAAATTCAGATAAAGATTTATTGACTTAGCAATCCTTCGATTTTTTTCCAGGCTTGGTAATACCGATGTCATCTGTCTTTGTATAATATAATCACAATACAATGAACTAAAATTCACCCTGAAAACATGGAAATTTTGAGTGGCCAGTGACTCAATGTGCCAAGAACCACAATCTTAAATTTGATAAGTAACTTGCCGACCAGGCATACAATGACAATTTACAGCATAATTAGTGGAAACAATGTTGGGTGCCACGGAAGCGTGCTCCATAGTCATGTGCTGTATGATAATACACTGATGAATGTTGCTTTTTAACAATGCTGACCTGATTTAGCTGAGCAGAGGAAGGTAGCAATGGGGAATGCCGTCACATGATTTAGCGGACAATTGGTTCCATTCTTATAGTATCTCATGTGTTAACTGAACAGCATCACACACGCACACACACACTCACACACACACCCACACATCCAGTCAAAGTAACAATCAATGTCGTAGTGGTTGACATGATTGTCGTTTAAGCTTTTTGCATTAAAATGTATCTTGAGGGGACATGTTTTCTGTCTTCTGGGTTGAGGTGTGGCTGCATCCATGAAGGAGTTTGCAGGGAAACTCTGTGATGTGTTTCGACAGGATGTTCTCCTCCTGCCTTCCTGCACCACATGGACAAACAACCAGCTGTCCCTTCACAAATCACCTTGAAGCAGCATGCACGGGGAGCCATTACTCCTATAAGTGGCTCCTCTTTCCGCTCATTTGTAAAAGGAATAGCAATAATGCGCAGAAGTCTCTCGGGTTTGAACTTGTTATTCCTAGCAACCGCTAGCTTCCTTACAGAAACAAAATGTAGGAATCCATCTGGAAAAGTACAAAGATTTGCATCTTATTACGTTTCATAGTTTTGACTGATTAACATTTCATTGCTTTTTGATTATTTGATTTAGTATTTGATATAAATTATATAAATATACCCTAGATTCAATATGTGTACAACTTCTTATATTCTCTAAGTAAACTGTTCGTTTATATAATATTATTTTAAGACTGAACTTAAAAATGTTTTCTTAACAAGGCTGTAAGCATGTGTTATTGAGAATGTTCATGCTGCAAGCAAGCACATGTATATTACCAGTATGCTGGTATGTACAATTTGGTTAGATAGTGCAATGTGAAGTATTTATCAACATATTTCAACTGAATTATTTATACAGAAAGGGAGTTCTGACAGCATCTAAGGTTGCCTTTTCATCAGGCGGCTGAACGAAGTGTGTGGTAGTGTAAACATATTGACATTCTTGAAAGCAAATCACATTTATGAAGTGAGCATCATTCTAGAATGAGGGAGGCTGAAGGATGCTGTCTGTGTGAATCATCGTTATGTATCAATCGATTAAAAGCGACTCACGAACGTAATGAATCTCTGATTAAATCTATGAGTTCACCTTCATGTTATTGATCATAAATGATCAATGGTCATTAAATAACCTTGCAAATGCTTGTTAGATTGATATACTCACAGCGTTGAGAAATAGTTAAACTCTTTACAGAAGGCCCTTATGTAGTGATAATTATCTTTTAGACCGTAGATGTCAATACCGCTGGATATTTTATTGAAATGATTCAAGACCTTTGCTGAAGCATACAACAGCAGAGCCTCATCAAACTTTCAAACACGCAAACTTGTACTCACATATCCAGAAGTATTACTCCACACAAGTTAATGTGTGCAGTGCACAGACGGTGCATCCTGCATAACAGCAAGACAAAAGATGAATGAAAACTAAAAAGAATACCAAGTTGAGTAAGTTTTGAAAAAAAAGTTCAATGTATTTACACTTGACTCTGTTCTTGAGAGGCTTTACAGAGATGCGCTGCAAGTGCCCTTGGGCCTGAATTAACCTGCTGGTTCACTGATTGATAACGATAGGCAATGACAGATTCACTGCATGATGAAAAGTAGCATAGGTTAGGCTCTGTGCCTGCAGTCAGACCCCTGAACCATTCCAATTATAGGACATGTTCCTAGCAATGCATTATATCATTTAAGGAAAATAAATGCAGGAGAATGCTTTTCAGATAGGAATGGATTTGGCTTCGGCCCTAGGTTTCTTTCGTTTTTTCGTCTCTCGTGAATATCCTGTAAAGATTCCAGGAAATATGGAGAGAGTGTTTTGCATTGACATCATGATATGTGCACAGGAGGAGCATTACTTCTGCAACCGGGTAACTAATTCAGTATATCCTACAGACATTCGGCACTAATGAATATTACAGAAATGTGTCCTCTTTTGGTCACCATATATTATGCTTTCTGTCTCCATGGCAAAACCAATGAGAGTTATTTGTGAGAACTAAAAAGTTATTTTGATAACTTTATGTATTCTTTTACAATCCTTAATTAAATCATTTATATTGTGATTGTTTATGAACTGAAGCGTGCTGTGAGCATTCCTAAGATTTTAGCCATGAATAGTCTGTTTTTAAAGAACACAAACATTTAGAGAATGACATATTCTACCGCCTCCTGAAATGTGGTTAAAAAGGTCAATTATGTCACATGCAAACCAAACTTAGGAAACACTTCTCCACCCCAGCGTAATGCTCCTGGCTATTTGCATGGATTTCTGAAGAACATGCCTGTGTTTACTTTGGCAATTTGCTGAAAAATCATATCAACCTCAATTCCACCAAAAAGACATTGCTTTCTGAACAGGGAGGTCCTGGTGACTATTGAGTTGTCAGCCAGGGATCCATAGCTGTGGGAATAGGAGCCTCATGAATGCAACTTTTGCTTTTTCATTGGATGTCAGACTGCAACAGCAATCCACTGATGGGACTGTAGGCAGCTTATCTGATGGACACATCAGGAAAACACATCCAGTCTCCAATGAGAAATGCGATTGAATCAAAATGCACTTTAATGGCATGTGTTATTGTGTGCTTTTGTGAATGCGTCATCCCTCCACATACTGAGAGAGTCTCATAAAGAAAAATTATCAACTTGTTCAGTGATTGAAATTTTAGTCAGAGAAAAACCAACGCATACAGTGGTCCATCAGGACTAGGGATTAATACCAATGCTTTAACACCCAAATATATGATTTCATGATTGTTAGATTAAACAGTTATTTTTATTACCATGAATAACACAGAAATACAAAAGCATTACCCTTTTAATCAGGGCAATCCAAAAAGCAGCATGCATCATGTCTCTCTCAACAAGAGCCCTTCATTCTCCAAAGTGAAATGTTCCAAAATGAGCTGTCACATATATATTCAGCTCCAGATATTCAGTGTTTACACCCAGTGCAGTAGCAGGTAATGAGAGATATATTGCCTCTTCTATGTATACAGACTTGAGGTAGAGAAATAGCAGGCCTGCCACCTTGTGCTGGTGTGGAAAATGTTGATATTGTGCACTGGAAACAAATGAGAGTTCCTCGCCTCGGGCCAGAGCGTACTCATTGTATCCCCATATTTATTGGAAATGGGGCAAGCATTCATTTTCTTTAAGCTGCTGCGCCCTCTTATTAGGACATCTCCCCTTTGTATTACAGGGTCCAGTCACAGACTGCTGCTGTTATGTAAATTGAGCTGTCAGCTACTTGTTATGTTAAAGCTGGGACTTGTCAGGAAAACCTGACAGCCGCTGGGTCCCAGACCTCAGCCTGATTCATGACTGGCTGGGAGACAGGGGGAAGTTCAAGTCTGCTGTAATCCAAACAGTGAGAAAATGGAACAGAGGAAGCAAGGCAGAAAGGAAAATATGGAGAGAGAGAGAGAGAGAGAGAGAGAGAGAGAGAGAGAGAGAGAGAGAGAGAGAGAGAGAGGAGAGAGAGAGAGAGAGAGAGAGAGAGAGAGAGAGGGAGGCAGGGTAATGGAGAGATAGAGAGTGGGAGGGAGGCAGGGGAGGAAGAGAGAGGGAGAGAGCTTGCAGAATTCAGGGAGCAGCTTTTGGGAGACTGAGAAAATGATTAACTCTCCAAATGTTGATTTCCTTCAGGGGGAAAACATCCAACATTTGCAGTTTTTCCATCTCCATCTTCTTCTCAATTTCTCTTTAATTAGGTTTTATGTTTTTGAACATCTTCAAGGGAAACATTTCATTTGGAGTAATAAGAAAAAAAAACACTACACAAATAAAATCTACTAACAACTAAAAAAGCTAACAAAATATTAGAATGTATTACAAATATGTATATTGCAGTTATAATAAAAGGATAGCGCCATGCACCCAATAGTCATTGGTCCTTCATTGACTCTCAATTAAAAGTAAATATCACACAGTTCTGTTCAGTATTACAAAAACGGGCCAGTATTATATTAGAGATGCAAAGTGTATCAGAAATGAGTGAGGTGTTGCTCTGTCATCCTCTGACAGACTGTGGGAGGCAATTATATCCAGCCAATACTGCACACATCTGCTGTTCTCTAAGGGGGCTTGGTAATTTGTCAAAGTCTTGTAAAACAGGCATTTGTGTATAGACTAACAATATTACTGGGATGTAAGCATACTGTATTTCCCTGAATGATTTTTTTTTTTTTCATATTTTGTGATGAACAGAAGCTCTGGTTTGATCTCTTGTGATGTCAGCGATGCCTGTCCTCTCCAGGTAGTTTGGTTTGAGGGAGCAAGCCAGTTTAAAGACCAACATATTGCTGGAAGAGTTGCATTCTTGTAATATTACTATATTTAATGTCTTCCACTTGTTCACAGCTAAACTGTTACAGTCAAGAATCTCTCTGAATGTAGTACCATTCGTGCTTGCCTTTGTGTGTGTGTGTGTGTGTGTCCTGTAAACATCTGACACAATGGCTGTTGGTAATGTACAGGAGTCATCATAAAACGTGAAATGACTTGGGGTTCTTCGAACTGTCACTCCATTATGACTCTATCATTACACTGCCTCCTACTGGCCATTACAAGTCAGCAACCAGTTTCTCTCTCTCTCTCTCTCTCTATCTCTCTCTCTCTCTCTCCGGGAAGTCTCATATTCAAGAATTTTCCATGACCTCCTACAACGAAATATAAATTTTGCCCACCTCCTCTAGTTAAACTTGGTAGTTAAATGTATCTGCATGAAGCTTGTGAGTCTGAATTCCCCACATCAGTTGGTTGTGTTTTTATCATGTGCTTTAAATGAGTGTGATCCATTTAGCAAGTCAGCAGTTTTAGAAGTTTGTTATGCAGATAGGTTTCTGACAAGCAAGCTAGCTGTGGAACATGTAATTATTTTGTGTCAGTAGCTTGTTGGCTAACCTGATTTCAGCTACTCCATTAGTTTCTGCAGTGTCATAAGGGAATTACTCTCCTGGTTTTACAATATTTTTACTTCTTTGCCTCCATACAAATATATCCTGGAAAAATGTCCCTGATTGAACTGTAGTTCATCTCTCTCTCTCTCTCTCTCTCTCTCTCTCTCTCTCTCTCTCTCTCTCTCTCTCTCTCTCTCTCTCTCTTTCTCACACACACACAAACACACACACAGAGCGCCAGTAATCTCTGAAGTGCTGCATAATAATAATTATACGCTATCCTTAAATGAATTCTGGACTTAATTTAAATATTGCAAACATTAACTCGGGGCAGATTGTGCCACTGTAAATCATCTACGAAATTACTGCAAAGCTGAAAATTCTCCATCATATCCCATTAGACTGAATTGTGAGAAATACATTATTGTTTTATTTTAATTATTTAATATTGTAATCCATTTTTGACCAAACTGAAATCTCTCTGACATTGAGCTTATGTATGACACAAAAGAAGAAAGCAATTTTACTGAAGGTAAACACAATAATGGAAACACCTAATGTATAAATATTAATGGGCTAACTTTGGTCTTCAAAACAGCTCCCTTTTGGAAAGCTGGTTTTGAGGCATTTTGATTGGATATTGGTCTTTTGTAGGATGGAGCTAGAATTCCTCTTGGCACATTACGTTTCTGAGCTCATCACGAAGGTTCAATGATGTTTAGATATTGTAATTGAGGAAGCCATGGACATCTTTTAAGTTTGTTAATTTAACATAGCAGCCATTTTTATTTGTTGTTTCCGTACATCCCCTGAATATCAACGTAGACGTGAAACAAACTGTATCAAAGGATTAGCGGTATGTTGAATGATAATATTGGGTACAATGACTGATATTCACCTAATTGGCTTTAACTGCCATACCTACAGGGTTTCTCATGAGTCAGCAAAATTACTCATTTTAAAATTCATGATCAGTAAAAATGTGAAACAAACATATAGAATATGCCTTTATATGAAGCATTGGATTACATCTTTAAATGTTGCATGGCTTCCAATGGCTTACATGTTTAAAATATTGCATTACATGTTTTCATAGCCTTTTACCAAGATTTATACAATATAACTATTCAAAATGCCTCAACAATTTAAATGAAATTGTAAAATTATGAAAAATGAAAGCATATTTAGATACATAACATGTAAATTATAGAATGTGAATTCAAGGTGCTGTGATCTCTCATATAGTCCTGTGAATAACATAATCAGGCTGTTTAGGAAGCACAAGGCTCGCACTGTCGCCTCTGCATTTATGCAGTGCAAAAACTGAATTTATGAAAGTCTAAATACGCGTACATTTGCCATTTTCTCTCATCACCTCTTTAAAACTACCACAGTGTCTTTGGTTTACCCAGAGGTCTTCCCTGTCTCTTTAAACCCCCAATAATGAAATGCTTTCCTGTCTACAAAGGTGTCGAATGCATGCAGCATTAATTTTGAATTTCAGCAAGTCTGGAAGAAATTCCAGGAGCAAACTGTTCTGGTAAGTCAGAGCGTATTCTTTATGTTATGCCAGTGAGAATTTTAAACACTAAGGAAGCAAGCTTCCATGGTGCCCCTGGACATTCTAATCAGTCTTGTTTCCGCTATTCAAACTGCAATTTGCAAGTATTTGTTTTTACAGGCGACACTCAGGCATTAAAATTGATACACACAATCATTTTAAAGAATGAGTGATTGACATCTGGGCATAAGCAAAGCAACTGAAGATTATCTCTGTGGAGAACAGCAGGCTTATTATGTTAGCAGCTGAAGGAAGCGTAACTCAGCAGTAGAGGGAATGTTGATACTAAGCGCCTGTTTTGTTTACTGTTGAATCGATATTAAGCATGCTGTGTTATCTGTCTCTGCTTTTTTTCCCCCACCTCACCTTGCAGAAATTCATGCTCAACTCCCATTGTGATTATTTTAAAATAGCGAACAAGGAAACAACTTTATGATTTCTGAGAAAAAAAAAAAAAAAACTATCTCAGCACGCAGTTAAACACCAGGCCTTCATGAAGATTACGGAGGGAGTAAAATGATGATAAAAGATACGGCTGTGTATGTGACAGGGGTATCAGGAGACCCTTGTTATTGTCTGTCACTGCAAACACACCTTAAATATTTTTTAAATCTGTCTCACACAGCAACAGAATAAATCGTGGATAATTACTGGCTCTGTTTTACCCACTGCTGCAGTTTCAGTAGGAGCAGAGAATGTCTCTGCCACCTTTTCCCCAACATTGCTTCCCTTGTCATTGAGCTGCAGAAGTCTTTCCTGTTAAAACACAAGTAATTAAATCTCCCTGCTCTCATTAAAAATACAGCTGTCTGCCGCTGGGCTGTGGAGCTGCACTAAGTGAGTGTAAATTTTCATTTCATGGTGCAAGTGGAGAAGTTGTTATATGCCAGCTATCCCAACTGCCAGCGCTGCACAAAGTAACTGCTCAAAAAAATAATTGTCCTTTTGTTTCTAGGAGAATTAAATATGGAAATGCCTCATGCATTATATAACTCATGTTTTTGGTGCGGGTGAGGTCTTCAAGTTACAAGAGAATATTATATTGTGTATATATGTGTGTGTGTGTGTGTGTGTGTGTGTGAGAGAGAGAGAGAGAGAGAGAGAGAGAGAGAGAACTGGACTGAGAACAGAAAAATCAAATGATTTCCAACTGAATTGTTTTTTTTTCGTATGGTGAAGTATATATATATATATATCTTTTTATATTTACAGATAGAGAGGTTAAAAACAAAATAAAGGTTAAATAAACCATTAAATAACCTTTGAATGCATCCTGATTGGCCTCACAGTCCCAAGGCCACAAACCACAGCCGTGTCATTGGCTGGCTACGACTTTAAGTCCACAGTGTTTGGACTCAATTGGGCTTGTCCCATCAGGGAAAGGGCAGTTTTGGTTCACCTAGTGTTACTCTGGGTTAGTGCCACTCAGCGCCAAATTCTGCTCCAGAGGCCTCAAATCATGGTTAGCTCTCCCTGTAGTACTGTGTAGTCTGTGGGGTAAAACATAGTCAATTATCATCTTTCCATTATAGGTTTTTAATTTTTTATTTTTTTTTTGTGAATTCAGTGTGAATTAAAAAGTTGTAATGGAAATGGAAAAAGTCCAAAATTTTGAAAATGTAAAAAAGTGTTTACGTTTTCTATCAATTGAAAAAAAACAGCAATGGAATTCATTTGTTTTTTTTTATGAATAAATAATTGAATTGTGAATAGGTCTGATGTAATGTCACTCGACAAAGCTAAGTTCACTACCATCCCAGAAAGTGGCCATGACATTCAGGCTTTTTTCACTTCAAGCCACATTCACACTTTTCACATGCTTAATGGTTAGCTTGAAATAACCTTGACAAATGGGTGGAAACATAACCATTTTGTCATAGCCAGGTGCATCCTGCTCTCCAGCTGCAGAGTTTAAGGTACGTGTATGCAGGTAGCAAGAGTAGAAAGAGGTTCCATAGAATGTGGGTAGTTTAACACAAAAAAAACTTTCTGTTATTTTTCCTTGTTTTTTTTTTTTTTTTTTTAATTAATCAGATTTATTGAAATAACATCATATGCATTAAAATTCAGGGTGAGGTATGGAAACCTGTGTTTAAAGTGAATTGGGTATGACTGTATTAGCTCTGTATACAAGGCATGGGCCAGGTCCAATGCCCTGACCGGGTCTGATTCCTGATTGACCCAATCAAAAGCCCACAATAAATCAAGTACTCTGACATCATTCACTTACAGTGCACATTCGTCCAAGGCAAACTTGCAAACTGTGTGAACAAATAAATCATTCTCCAGCATCACTACAAATGGAATCAGTTTGATTCCAATGTGAACAATTTCATGTCCAACAACAGCACAGCTATAAACAACTCTCACAACAGTGGCAAGAGAAATACTGCTGATGGGGAAGCAAACTGGCCTTTTAATATGTGTAGAAAAATGCATAGCTTTTACATGATGAAGTTTCCATGCCTGTGTCTGTGTCTGTCTAGTCAATCAAAAAAGTGATAAAAAAATTATTGAGAATAGTTCATAGATTTACCAGTGTTTTGGCAGAATTTTCCATTTTTACTTTATTTTACAACGTAATAATGTAATTAATTGTAAGAGGTAAAATGTATTCAAACACTCACAGTATTACGCTGAGGAAGCATAAGCTTGTCATTCACAGCTTTCTGGGACAGTCAATCTTTCATATTTTTCTTGCTTTTGACTGATGGTAAGATATTCCATAATGGATATTCCAATGTGCCAGAGCAGCTCAATGTCAGCTTGCAGAAATGTATGATATTCCTCACAAACATTAAGCAGTAATGTGGCCATTTAAACAACACATGCTGTGTGCATGTGTCACAATATTTATATTTAAGAGCATTGCTCACTAACAAGAGCATAATGCTTTCTCCTATTTCCCATCAGTGTACCATATCATTATTTACTGTGTCCTGAAATCAGGATTCCAGATCCTGGAATATTTCCATTTTGCCATCAGAGCTGCAACATACCTAGATCAGGTAACCCCTGTACTGACCTGGGTAACAGAGGTGGAGCTTGGCCAATAATCAGCTTGGACACAACCTTAAATCTGCAAAACATCTGTCCATATCAGCTGTAATTAGACTGAGTGAAATTACATACTGTTTTAACAAAACGTCTGGTTGTCTGTAGTATGACATCGTATCCATCATTTGTCAACTCGAAAACATTGAATAATAGCTAAATGGTTTGACCTAATTCCTAAAATTCTCCAGTTTTGCATATTAAGTAAAGCATCCATGTGGTTTATGGTAGTCAAATACACAATAAATCCACTTGTAAATAATTATTGTCATAGCTGTCAACATAACTTTACCTGAACAGGAATTTATGAGTGGAACACAGAGAAAAGGAATCTGGGAAAGGCAAGAGGTCAGGAGAGCAGATAAGCAGAGATAACCTCAGCTATTGCTCCAGGTAGTAAGGGGTACCATTAGATTGAGCCACTTTGAGCAAACAGCCCTGCAGTGGACCCAGAATGTGATGCTGATTCCATTTCAATGAGGAAACCCACAAGCACAAGCACTGCTGCTGGGCGGGAGTGGTTGCCAAGTTTTAATGGGGTCAGAGGCCCTCACAGCCATGTGAATATGGGCTTGGAGTGGTCAAAGTCAAATCCCCCTGTGTCCCCTTGTCTGGGCTTTAGCATAAAAAACACTACAACACAGAGGCCAAGAAGAAGTGTATTAAATGCAATGAATGACAATCACGTTGGGCAAAGGCATAACTCTTTCCCCCAGAGCACTGCAATTCTGGAGAGGATAACATGTCTGAGCAATCAGCTGCTCCACTGTTCAGTCAAATATGGAAATGCATTGACATTGTGGACGAAACACTGCTTTATAGGGAGAAACATGCGGGGAGAAAAGGTACATTCATGAACTAATTTAGGTCTCATTGCAGGGGCATTGGGTCTGAGAATCAGTGCATCAGAAATAGCTCCATCTGTCAGTCAGCCAGGAAACACTCCAGCCCATATATAATTCAGTTGCTTAGTAGCTCACACAAATCATGAGGGTTTGTGTGTTTCCGTGCGTGTGTGTGTGCGTGTTTTTGTTCTACGCAGTTGCATTTACTCTCTAATTTCATGGCAGCGTTGTACTCCCGACATCTTGACCGGCCGACCATCATCCCCTTTCTGAAAGCACCACAACCGAAAAGGTCACGCCACTCTGACTCAGAAATTCAATTACCTCATTGACTCACTGGCTGTGCTGCTCAGAGAGCATGGAGGCTGTCAATGCAGCTGTCCTCAATTTGCTGAGATCCGTCTCTGTTTCCCCGAATATCTGCGCTTATAAAAAATGCCATGGCTATCACAAAATGTTCTGCACTATAAAGATGTCATCACTATTTTTCCATGAATCATGCCATCAGCAACAAGCTCCTGTAGGTCATACCCAAAAAAAGCTAAGCTAATATGACTGTTGGCTTTCGCTGTAGAATATAACATATGACATGCATAAAAACTATTTTTTATTGTCCAGTATTTTTCCAATAATTTCTTTATACCACAGCTTTGTGTTTTCAGATGGGGAAAGTGAAACATTTAATGGTTGTTACAAATAAAACAACGGTTATTCACTTTTTACTCATTTAGAGTCTTTTTACATATTTTACTAAACCTGCCTTTCTGAGCACCAATTTCATAGTAGACAGCACACCACTGACAGTGCTGTCTTGACAGACACTATTGATATCACAGCACACTATTGACATTGTTATTATTATTATTATTATTATTATTGCAATACAACCACAAGAACATCAGAAAAATGTACTACCAAATGTAAGGCCAATCAGACCCATCACTTTATATTGAACTTCAACATGTTATGACTGTGTCACTGTGACCTGAGTTTGCTCCAGCCATGCCAAACGGTGAAAGACCCTTCCCAGAACAACACTATGTGTAATATGTCTAAATATGTTTTTGTAGTTACACTGGTTAGATTGACTCTGGCTGTGCTGACCGTGGTGTATAAGGACACGCTAAGGGCTTGAGCCCAGATGGCCACACAGCAAGCCTCAAATTTTTTTCTTCCCTTTACCCCCCAAAACACATGAAATGTGTTTTGTCTTGCGGTGACAGGAGCTGGACGTGACCAGCGAAGAATGTTCTCTCCTCTCTGTACACAGCTATTTACAGAGAATGAGTCTACCTACCACAGCAACTTATTATTAGAGCCTATGACAATATTTTAATGTGATTGTGCTGAGGCTAAGCACCACAGATTCTTCAGTTCTCTCCAACATAAATAGAGCTGGGCTTGTGCTTCATTTCTCTCTTCAGGGTGAACTCTAACGATTCGGGAAAACTGCCTTACAAGTGCACCACCTCCAATTATCCTCCTCAAACACCTTCGAGCAAAATTAATTTAATCTTTCAAGCTCAGATGCATGTGTGCGCAGGTCTGTTTATTGTGTATTTCGTCACGTCTGCATGCAGTCGTGTTAGATGTGGGTTAATGTCTTTGAACTCGTCTTTTGTTGAGGCGAGACTGACTGATTGCCACGTCCATATTAAAACCCAAAGCCATTATAGAACCGCACTAAGCAAAACAAAATGAAGATTTGTTGTGTCTTCGGATATCGGCTGTTCAATCCCGCTATTCAGTTACCCCTTCCGTTTGTACTGTACGGGGAAAACAGAGGCAATACATGAAGTGTTGACATGGATATGGAATCACCAGTGTCCGTGTTTTACTACAGCATGCTTTTGACTGGTTGGATAGGAAGGGGCAGCTTTTGACGGCAAAGATGGGCCATGAGAAATCTTGAAAGGGAAGTTTTCACTTCAATGGGATTCCACTCAATCACCATTTCATCTTTCTATCTGAAAGCTTCCGATCCAGCAAGAAAGGAGGAGCCAGGTGCCATGAAAGCGCAGCCGAAAGAAACGTTCCAGCTCTGTGACCCCTGCCTTTGTGTTTGGCCCCCAAAAATAAGGGATGTGGTCTTATCATGAAGAAAAAAAACTAAGTATACATGAGCTGGGGAAGACTTTGATGATCCACCTGTCTATTGACCAGAAGTTACCAAGTTTACTTTTGGAAGTGGCTTTCTAGTTTGCCAGAGACATTGACCATATTGTGAGGCATGGCTACATCTGACAAGCAGAGGGTGCCTTTGAACCCTCTCAGAGTTTTGGCTGAGGCAAGCAATAAATTAAACCCTGACCCCATGCACCAATCAGAATCCAAGACGAAGAAGGGAAAGATAGCATGTTACTATGAGAATAAGCCGTATGAGTAGTGTTGTTTAAGTATTGTGTCTGGGGGTGGGAGGGGCAGGGGGGTGGATCAAAGATTTTTGTAGGGAGGGGTGAATAAAAGATTGAAAAACATCAGAGACAAATCATCATTTTTTTTTCTGTTTCTTACATTCATTTTGAATGTAATTAAATGTGTTGAATGAGTGTTGAAGACACGTGTATGAATGCACGCGCATGTGTGTGTGTGTGTGTGTCTCTCCTGACATTTGTTGATTATTTAACTATTTTCTCTAATTGTCCCGTGGTGTAGAATTACAAACAGAAAGTGACTGTTCATGTTTCATGGCCCTGTCTGCTGACACTGCATTATTACCAGTATGTATTTTGTAGCAGCCTTTTTTTCTAATGCACCCGTAATTAAAGGCTAGATTACCCTTCATGCATTAACTTGCACATTGCAGGAGGATTGGGTTCCTCTGTGTTTTTGGCACCAGTGATTCTACTGCCCACTTCTAAATGTATCTAACCGCTGGAGTGTATCAGGCCTGTTGAACATTTAAGGACTTTCTTTTTGAGGGCGGTGGGTGTTTTGCACTCAGCCTAATGCAACAGTTGGCCACCACCATGCATTTCCCATTAATGCGCGCATACACCAACAAAAAAAAAAAAAAACTGATGAATGATTTTTGTGATTTAATCCCACACCCAATCTGAGCTGTGCGTGAGCATCAGGTGGTTGATCTGTTGGTGATGAAATATTTCCATCTTTAGAGGGGCAGATTCTCAGGGTGCTTTCTCTATTGTTTCCCATAATTCTTTGTTGTTACCATGGAAATCCAGGGGTGCCCACAACAGACAAGTGAAAGCCTTTTTTTTTAAAAAAAAAATAAAACAGAAAGGTGTGTAGCTTTTTAATATATACAAGGGTAAGTCAAAAGTATGGCTACTAGGGTTCCAGTTCATGCATGCACAGGTTTATTCCAAACAACATGTGGTTGAACATGTCTCTGAGATCAGTGGATGGCAGCAGACAAGTTCTCTCATTAATACACTTGTCTGAGTCTCGTTAGGGTGCCTTCAAAAAAAGGATACTTTTTGTTCCAAGGAAAAGAACTATTTTGAGGTCAGGACTGGTATCACATTATTATGAAGAAGTTTTAAGAAAACTGAAAACTGCATTGGTGAGAAAAAGGCCAGGAAAGTTGTGCCGGCTATTTTTTTCTATCACGACAATGCACCTGCTCACTCTTTGAGGGTAGTAAGGGCTGTCCTACGAGAATTTTGTTGGGAAACCTTACTCCATCCACCCTACTGCCCTGATCTTGCCCCTTCAGCCTTCTTTTGGTTCCCAAAACTCAAACGACATTTAAATCCCTTAATGATGCCAAAATGGCCATTTTGACATGGTGCAAATCGGAGAGTGCAGAATTCTTCTAGGGATGGAAACATGGAAACACCACCTTCAGAAGTGTATAGACCTATATGGAGGATATGAGAAACATTATGCGCTATGCACGGTGATAAGAGAGATCATTGACCACCACGTTGCTCTTCACACATTGGCGGAGAATCAGTGATGACTGCAATTCTTCCAGGAGCAAATATATGGCAATAAACAGATCATGATTCAACGTTGCCATAGAACTGACTGCAGAACTGGTTTCGTCATGGCAGCCTTGCCAAGGTCTGCATCACTGTCAAACCGTCCATCCAGTCTCACATCCATCAATCACGATCCATTAATCACAAATCCCCAAGTAATCCCCCTTCCTCTCAGCCATAATCCATCGTTCACAGCAACATTGGTCTTGGAAAAAATAAAACCTGCTGCAGAGGAGCAGTGCAGTACACTATATATAGTATTCAGAGTGAGTCACTGAGCCCCTGCAGAACATCCCAAATGCCAGAGAAACACACATAGAACAAGATAAAACATCCAGTTATTACCACAGATTAAACAAAACCTAATATGTTTTTTTTTTTTTTCCAAAATGTATATTTGGGTATTTAAATGTAGTTGTGAATTTACCAAAATCAACTGCAAATTTCTAATTCATCGGTTCATCCGTCTCGGTACGTAAATGTTTTACTTTGTCTCCTCCAGTTACCAATACATCTGTATTCATTTCTTTGTAGCAGTTTCCTAAAATGAAACACATGATTACAGATGTAATCCTAAAGATGCCTATAGTTAGGAAAGCATGTAGCTTTGGCACTTAATGCAATCAAAACTATTGTTTTTACTTCAAATATTCAAAATAAAGAAGTCGGCAGCTGGCAAACAAAAAATGACTTCAATTGGTCATGACCCAAAAAAGTCAAGAGATGTAAAATTGTTCCTTATTACTTACCGACCACATTTTATGTACTTTATTTAAAGAACATGATTTTTTAATAAAGTATATGATTCAAGCAGGCGTATCTCTGAACTTTTCATTTTCAATTATAGTGTTTCCTCAAGCATTGGCAAGTCCCATTCTGTGGATCTTAACACACAGGACCCTTCACACAGGGGAAAAAAGCTTTCCCACAATCCCACACTGCCGCACATGGTGCAGCTGCTGCGCTGTTGTGGTGTAGTTATTATTTTAGGAAGTTCTGTGTCACTATTGTATTATTGTATGGAATTCAGTCATGCTCAGTTTGAATTTGAACACAGAAGCATTTCACAGATGGGCTGGTAAACCTTAGGCTGATATTTTAACCAGGCATAAATGGTTAGAGACAATTATAACTGAAATATACACAATATCGGTCATACAATGGCTCCCCAACTGCAGCCAAGCTGCTGCGGTTGACGCGAATGACCGTTATGTACCGTTACCTAAATTTGTTTTAAGTGCATTATTTCATTTTTACATCTGGGCATTTTCAACATGTGGTGAGTTAATTTGTACCTTTTCTGGCCTTTTCTTCCTCTTTTTTTTTGAATGCTGCATTTTGTGGATGAGAAAAACAAAACCAGCATATGAAAAGAAAACACGATCACCGTGCTTTGGCAAAGCTCGTAATCCCAAAACGCACTTATCCAAACACTGCTCCACCATTTCCATCCTGCTACGGCCCCTCCATGGTCTCTGCGTCCACCTCAATCCTTACAAAAACATCACAAGGCCCTGTGTTATTTTCAGATTTCCCTGATTCTTTTGCCTAAGAAAATGACAAGCACACAGAGGTATTATATGGCCTTATATATCTAAGTGTTTGTTATTAAAGATTAAACAGTTATAACTCTTACACCAGATATAAAATATAATTAGATAGAAACCTCCTAAAGCTGTATAATATATTTATGCAAGCACAAATATTTTATTAGAGTTTTATTTTTAAATCTGTCATTAAATGTATTTGGATGTAAAAAAAAAGGAGCATCTGTACAGTTCGGATACCTTTTAACCCAACCCACTACAGCTGAGGAGACTTTTCATGTTTTTCAAATACATTTAAAAAATGTAAGTCTAAACTTGCTTCCTTTTGGCCCGGTGGCCCTCTTCACTGATCATAAGGCATGTCAAAAATAAATACCTTGACAAAATCTCTAGCATGTGCATTCATCCATGAGAAGATGCCTCGGACATTCCAAAGACAACTTTTCTGTTCTCACACTGAGTTTAAATAGGAAAAAGTGCAACCACCACACAAAGGGCAGAATCAGAAGAGCCGGAGCTGCCCAGAGGTAGCGTCACCACACAGGTGTGCTAACAAAGGCTTAAACAGCTCTGTAAATGACCCTGTCGAAGGTCGGGAGAAACTGCAATCAAAATTCCTCTTGTTCCAGACCCTCAATACTGCCAGAGGAATGAATTGCCTTTGATAAAAAAAGACCATACCTGAAGAATGTGTGAAGACGGACCTTATTTTATTAGCCTTATGGTGGAAATATTTTTGTACTGAAAACATTTATTGAAATCAAATGAAAACATTCTGCAGCAATATTGTCAATGTCCAAGTTATGCTGCAATGGTAAAAATAGAGAGTGTTATCTTGAATAATTACTGCATGTTTATTTCAAAATTATAAGCTGTAAATTTCACACTAACAGAATCCAACATGTAAAAGGCTATTAAAGTTACATTCCAAACTGCACAAAATCAACTTTGCCCTGATACAAATATTAATTTTCAAATGAAAAATTCACCAACTATTCAATCTTACATGGTCTCATTGTACCACAAGTTCAGACAATAAGAACACTGCCCACACAATTTTTTCATATCTTTATTGTCACAGTTCTTAATATTTGTTCCACTCAAGTTGATGCCTGCAAGATGAAAATTAGCCCTATGAACGTATCACAGTGCAGTTTCAACTTTTCAGAAAGTGAGGTTTCTGTTTATTTCATGATAAAATGGCCTACATAAAGTGTTCTTCCCATCCACTGTGTGGAAAGTCAGGCTTGGTATCAGTAGCTTCCAGATGTCCCCTGATCCAAAGCCTGCACTGTGCATGAATGCTGGAGAGTCGGACCATGTGCGAAATTGAGGAGCTTGCCTTTAGCTGTTCTAAGATTTGAGTCCTTTCAGTTTCTGACAACCATGGCAGAGCAATGATGAAACCATGCACCGGTCTGTTCTCCCAGGACCGTTACTGTGGCACTTCATTTAAAATGTGGAAATGACCGTTTCTCTGTCATAAAGAGTCACACTGTGTTCACCTGTGCCTGAGCAAACAGAGGATGTCTATAAGAGCACCATTACTTTTGAGGTGGCCTTGGGCAGTGTGCATCGCATGTGAATCGCAGGTCCAGCTTCAGTTACCTGTAGTGGCTGGAAAATGATATTCTTGACTTTGCATGCCACATGTTTGTCAATTTTTTTTTTTGTCACAAAGTGTTCAGTATTCTTTTCAAATGATAGTAAACTGTTTATGTAATAGGGAAATGGATTAGAATAGCAAATGTCCTGAAGTCTTAAATATTATAATTTTATATATATATATATATAATATATATATGATATAATATATATATGATTGATATATATATTCTTTTTTTTTTTTTACAATAGCACTGATTTTGAAACAACTGGGTCAAAATAAAATGTGTCAATCAAGAAAGTAAAGGAAATTATTTATTACAGCACAAAAACTTCTGTATTTTATATATATTGTTATATATTAAGACACTAATATTTCATTAATATTCCGCTGTCAGGGCATACCTGTTAGTGACAAATTCACACTCCAGGAAGTTTGATAACAGGGACACAAAACAGAGAGTGTTGGTGAATGCTAAGCTTCTTCCAGGCTAGGAACATAACGTGAAATAAACTCATTCTTCAGGTCTCTCTCTCTCTCTCTCTCTCTCTCTCTCTCTCTCTCTCTCTCTCTTTCTCCACCATGTGGCCCATGTGGTGGGGAAAACAGCCACCATTCTGACAGAATGTCTTGCTGTCACCCTGACAGAATTGAGATGCATAAGGGGAAAAAATGGACAAGCTCTCTATTGACTTTGCGGATAATCTTGACTCCACAGAAAATCCTCAAGCAGCTGGCTGCAAACCTTGCGCTTGAATGCACATGCATACACTATCTCACTCCAGCCCCAAGGCATTTTTTTTTTCTCCCCAACCTCCCAACCCCCTCCTTTTTCTTCCAGCTCTCCTGTGAGTTTCAGAGCCAACTGGTCTGGAAAAGGCTGGATTTGTTGGTCGGAATGGTAACCAGTGCCAAAATCAACACAGTTCCTTCCTTCGGGATCGCTGAGGCAAATTAGTCCTCAGAAAGAGACAGTGTGGTTTATATCGTGCAGGCCTACACGAACCCTCAGGCTCCAAGGTTAGCATGTGAAACCGGAGAAGGTTGCTGCAGTTTTGTTTAAATACACAAATCCGTCTCTGAGCGGTATGGGAAATCACACCAGGTTAAATTGATTGATTTCCCCTGCAAACACATGGTCCATTAGAAAGTTGTTTTAAATGTGTAAACGTGTAAGGCTACATTAGTGGCTTCCCCCTCAAACCGGAGAGGGTGTGAAGACATAATCTCCAAGTGACCACATCCCCGACAGCCAGTTCAGAGCAACAGTGAAGATTTTCTGCTGCAAGTGACTTTGTTTGCCAGAAATCATGTGTGCACACAATGAATAGAGTGAGAATTTACTGGAGATTGAGTTCTCCATAGATTCTAACTAAAGGTTTTGCTGTTCATTCCTTCAGAAAGCAAGAGCCTGAATCACACCCTCTTCCTTAATGAAAGTACACACACTGCGCCCTTAGCAGGTTTACCAGGCCTTTCTTCCTTAACTAGGCCCAACACGACATTAAATTATATGTGCATGTTTCTTGTGCTCACGTTGCACAATTGACAGTTTGCACAGATTGAAGAATTGCACAGAAGTCTGGCATAAATAAGACAGATACTTGTTGATTATTGGTGCTGTGACATCAGAAAGTGAGGATTTGAAAGGAACCACAGCCAGTGCAGTTATCAAGTACACCTCATCAAACCCTCTGGACAACCTCGGATCAAACAAAACCGGACAGTGCATGACACCTTGTTTGAAGTTTGACGTTTGATCGAGCTCTGTTTGATGCTTTGAAAAAATAAAACAGAGGCTCACCTTACTTTTTTCAACTTATGCCGAGTTGTTTGATGTGTCAAACCAATAGACTAGTGAGCAGACAGTCATGTGACTGCTTATTGTCCATTTGCAACAAACATTAGTCATCCAGTCATTTCATGTTCAAAAGCAATAGAAGACCCTTTGTTGTACAATGAGCGCACACGGGCCATGTGGTCATGTTTGTTTTAGATATCACACACATGCAAGATGGCAGGACTGCACTGTGATGTTTCCCTCTTTAATTTCATTTCATGTCATTGCTTTAAGTTAGGGTGACCAGACATCCCAATATTGCCAGTTTTGCCATTAAAACACATCATCTGGGCCAAGGGCAAATATTATTTGTGATGTGAGCATTTTGTGATCCATACAGATCCATCAAAACTTCTGCACTTGAAACACTTCCATTAAAAGTGCGCTTATTTCTTCATTACTCCAAATTCATATTAACTGTATATAATATAAGATAATCTCACCCAGAAGCCAAGTCAAAGCCAAGGTTCATTCATATAAGTAAACATAATATAATTGATCAGTATATTTCACAAAAGAGCTTGATTTATACCCTGCCCATTGCCCAGTAAATACCTGGACCATAACTAAGCAGAATTTTCCATTCTTTAGGCACTCATACATATCAGAGTTCTACACACCTCACAGTTTAACAGAACACATAAGAATGTTTTTCTTTCAGGTGCAGGAACTTTAGCTTCCAGGATCAAACTACACCAAAACTCGTAATGACTAGTATAAGTATCTATAGTTCATATGCATAGTTGACTTGTATAAGCAAGACTTAAGTTGAGGAAATATATTAACAGTTTTATGCATTTTTCAGGGGCATGGACAGAAAATTCACAAATTTTAATTTTGAAAAAAAATAAAAGTGTCAAATTCAGATGACACCACTAATGCAGCTCAAGGAACATGACATTTTGTGTGTGAGTTCAGAACAGCTTTCTATAATATCAGCAGCTCTTCTCAGATACACACAGATACACTTCACTGTGGCTGGTCACCTACAGTAGACAGCTGCTGGTAAAAGCTTATGGGTGCTTTCCAACACCTTTCCTAACTCTGTTTTCTTAGCGAATTTATGCAGCCAATCCCAAGATATTTACATGGCAAAGAAGAGTTTTTTTGGGCACTCACTTCCACTGTTTATGCCATTCACCAGTGAGGCAGATTCATTGAGCTGTCACTCCACTCCCCAAATTCAGGAAAATTCCATGCCCGCATGCAAAACACAGATAACACTCTCCCGAGCTAATGAAAAACTCCATGCAAATGTTATTTAGCTCCAAAATGCTCTAAAAATGCTAATTTAAAAAATCCCTTGCTCCTTTAAGAGTCAGAAGTTGTCTATTTTAGGTTGGAAATATAAGTGAGCAGTAAGGTGGGGCTCACATTGTGTGTCAATGAAATACATTTTAACATTTGTGTAATCAGTACAGAGAAAGTGGGGGGACCACGGGCCGGTTTGAAATGGCATAGCTGTAATGGAAGCCCATTGGCCAAGTCAAATGGCTGGCTTATCTGCTATCCCGAGGCTGCTTTGTCCTGCCAGAGGGGAGATGGGAACCAACCCATGAATTACCTCGAAGCCCATCTCAGCGCGACACCGGAAACAGGAAGCAGCAGCTCTGAAATGTCTCCTCTTCTTTACCGAACACTGCATTCTACGGTTCATCATTTCATCTGTCATATTCATTAATTGCCTCTCAGACAACTGTGTGATCGATTCCATCAACGTGACATAATGCCTCTCTTTATGTCTAACGACAGAATGTGCCAAATTCATAACAAAAACCTTCTTCTGGAATCCTGGAAAGGCACTGCTGCAAATTTTTCTTTTTTAAAAAAAAAAAAAAAATCACATAGCACACCTCCGTTTGGCCTTTATATTGTGGTCACACGTTTTAGTGGAATATAATATACAGCCAGAGAGATTTCCCCCACTTCCTGTCAGATCCAGCCTCCCCCAGTCCCTCAGATGGCTTCAAAGACCAGGTATCCCACGGGGCCCCAGGGAGCCAATGGATTGAAAGCTCGGAAGGATGGACTGAGAGCCAAGTCTTATAAAGAATGTAACAGAAGACACATACATTATTCAGATTCAATTTTAATGCTTAAAATATATCCGCAGAGAGAGAGTTGTTATTTAAACATTTCACAGTTCTAGTTAGATATGATTTTTATTTTTATATATATAGATTGCCTGTTAAATGCATTAGCTTATGAAAGATGAAAATCACAGGGGTAAAGCAAATGCTCCTGTGCAGTTTGTATGGCAAGAATTTGATGCTATTATAACCCTAAAATGTAAAAAAAAAAAAAGGTATATATGTATATGTGCGGGTGTGGGAGGGTTTGATTTTAGTGTGTCTTATTTCTTTAATATTCCAACTTCTCTCATAAAAATAAATCTTACTTTGGTTTCCAACTGCCTTGACTTCAAGATGTGAGAGGGTCAGGCAATTAGCATGGCACAGATTTTAAAAGGAGGGGGAAACCAGGATATATGCATGGCTATAAACCTGCATTTTGTGAGCCCCAGCATTTCAACTGTGTGATCCGGTCTCCTCACAAGCCCGTTAGCTCTCAGCCCCATTGACTTACAGTGCAGTGCTGTTAACGTGTTGTAGCTGAAGGCTACGAAATTTTAAGTGTGGTTACAATTTTGACTTCATGGTTTTTGTTGTTTAGGTAAAGGGGAAAGTCAATAGTGGCAAAAGACAAGTTGTATGCTGTCAAGAGAGAAATACTTTCCACAAAATATTTCAGTCTGAGTAAGCAAATTGTGTGTAGCATCTTGCACAAGGTGGCATATGTTTTGCAAAAAAAAAAAAAACATTGCATGAAGATGTGCTTTGGTCATATGCTGATTATCCCAAAAAAATTCAGCATAATTTCTACCTGTTACATAATGTCTTTGCGATTTGTGTATTTTTTTTTTTACTTAATCCGTTCATGTATTTGTTGGCAGGTAGAGTGCATGTTTATGTAATGAATTTGTTAGCTGGTTTGACACTTTTTGGCAGGCAGTGTTGCGGACGGTCAGGGTCCTTGAAGTGCAGGAGACTCTCCTGCTGCTGCTCTTCTCCACAGCCCAGCAGGTCTGTGGATTAAATTTACAGCTACTGTCAAAGTGTCTGACAGGCCTTAAAGGAAAGGAGCATTTTCACTCACTGGCTATTACTGTTCCCAAGAGGCTTTGAAATCTGCTTTTTCATTAACAGCTGTGTAGCCTGTGGTGACGCTGTGAGGTAACTAATATGCTCTCAGCTTAGACGCAGAGCTCAATTCCCTCTACATTTCAATTTCTCACTTTCACATATTTATTTCTCCCCCTCATTCCTCACAGGCCTATTTCAATGGCAGGGAAAGGGCACAGTTAACTTTAATCAAGTTTGTCAAAACATCCTCTTACTGTCTATCAGCGAGAACATTTTTTCAGTCAGGATACTTGAAAATAATATATATTTAAAAATTATTAAAATGGACTGGGTCAGTAAATGCATGTAAACATGTCAAGTTGTTCTGCACCTATAATTTATCATGTATATATTGCAAGCACACACACACACACACAACATTAATGTGAAGTTACCTGGTTTTAAAAAGTGAATCACATGATATCCAGCCTAAAAACATGACTGACTGGGACACTTTGAGTGTTAACTGATTCTAACAGCGTTAGAATACCCTCCAGGTTCCAGAGCATAGGGAAGCCCAGCCTTACTTTCAATGCTCTGCAGTAACTGAACTGCGGGAGCAATGGAACATCAGGGGAAAAGCAGTGGAACAGTTCTCTGCACTGATCCTCAGGTCACATATTGATTTTCTTTTCTCCCACTTGAGTTTAGTTTTCTTCGAATTACAAACCAGAACAAGAGGGATTTCCAGGAGGGAGAAACCACTTGTTTAGCACCGGCGTGGACTGCTTGTCCTGAAACCTTGGGAAAATGTTTGTGGGAAGATTAATGAATTTAGATCAATGTTTACCACAGACACACCAATGCCAGTGACAGGAGATGCCTTGATGTCTGCCAGCCAGGGTCAAAGACGGAGCCTCTCGCCAACAATGCAGCTGATTAGGGGTCCAGACAGCGGCCTGCACAGAGATACAGGCAAGTGCAAGAAGTGCAAACTTCACCATATTCTTGTTATAAATACATTAATTTAGGGTGCACTGACAAGTAGAAACATACAGATATATCGACTCTGGACAACGTTTTAGCCACAACCATCATACGATTTTTGGATAAATCTTTTGTCAGAATTATTAGCTTTGCATTTCAAAGACAAAGGAAAAGTGCCTCACCCAGCAAGTCATTTGTAATCCCATTTTAATGGGGTAGTACTATTGGCAATCAATACATGAACACAGTGACTGGGGAATATATCTCTTATTCACCCCCTCTGTTCTGTGTATCTTTTGTCTAACTTGTCGTGTCTCCCAAATGGGGAGGTAGCAGGGAGTTAGGCTGTTAGGCAACCAAGCAATGAGTTTTATGTTTGTCATGCAAACTATTTTTAATATGTTTTTTTAGGTTCTGAAACTTTTGATATAGTGTGTCATCTCACACTGCAAATTGGTAAGTTCATTTGATTTAGCTAGCCTTGGTTTATTTTGAATTAGCTAACTACCTTAATTATGGTTCATGCAGGCATTGTTAATATTTCAGCAGAAGCTTAGCATTTCATGGAAAATGGACAGGACTAGGTACAGTCTTTTTACAAGCATTCTTCATTTCAGTGGTGACACAAAATAATAAAGCAAACAAATATCTCCATAATAATTTTCAGTGTGTACTGTTAGTGAGGCTATTTTCACTGTCTCCTCAGAGTAGCACTATCAAACACATTTAACCTAAAGTGTTCCCTCACCTATTGAAAAAGATTGCCATGCCAATCTACAATTGATGTTTTACAACATTTATTAAATATGTCCTGACTATTAACGGTAGAGATCAATGAAGCAGGCAGACAAACTAATTTATAGCGGGGGGTGCCTTTTATAGTTGTGCTGTGGTTGGTTATTAAGTCAAACTTGTAACATTTCACAGTCACAGTATTTATTTTCTTTTCATTTAATTTGGAAAGTATGGTCATTTCTATTTAACCACATTCATTACTATGGACAAACAGTGTGCAAAGCACATGCTGCCAGCCGCCATGTTGTTTTTTTTTGTTTCTTATTTCACAGTGCACAAGTTGGCTTGAAGTGGAATAGATTGTGTGCAGCTGACATAGGAAGATTGCGGGTGTCTGCACAACCAATGGGGTCACTTACATGCAAAGAAACAGGGGCAGTTTGTCAACAGTCTGTTCCTAATGACGCTAAGGCCAATTTCTTACCCTGTGGGACTGCTGGCCAGCACTGGCAAGTGCAAAGCCACAATGCAGTACCTTATTTGTGGAACATCACTACAAAAAAAAACAGAAAATTCATTTATTAGGCCTGTTAAACTTTTATTAGATTGAAAGAACTCTTACTGTTTGTGATACATTTAAATGCTCTGGAATACTCAACCTCAATCTGCGACCACAATCTGCGACCACAGTTAGGGTATGATGTCAGCGTGATATCTCATCTTACAGACAACTCCATCAGAACAGTGTCCCCGTTGTTGCTGTGGGAGATTGACTCTCTGGTTATCCCAGGTGAAAGCCTGTCCAGCACTTTCAAACGTAAACTTTCATACTACCTCACAAAGTAATATAATGGCTACCTGGATTGAATTCATATCCTGTCTTGACATGCATAGGCATTTCTGTTCAATCTGTATTCAGTGCAGTGGGTTCTTAAAACAGTTACTGTCAATGTATTTTTATTCATTAAAAATGAATACAAATAAAATGAGAATAGTGTGACATAGTCACAATGACGTTCATTCTCAGGAGCGCGATAAAGAAAACGACTAACTTTAAAAATAATGATTGTCGACATTTAATGAGTTCAGTTAAAAAGTAGTTTAAGTATGAATAAATTTCATCAATGACTGCAGAGATTTTAGAGAAGATAGTAAACATTGTGATAGATGATCTTGAAAGAGGCTTTAATGTGTACAATTTACGATGCACACTGAGGCGATATATCATAAAAGCATTGATCCGTCTCATTTAGTTTTGGAAGTCTATCCCACCCTTTGTCTCTAAGAATTAAATCTCAACACAGCCAAAGTCTAGATCTGTTATCAAAGCTAAAGGAACTTAGACCAGTGGCTGCATATTTAATTGGCAGCAGGGAATGATATGGATTTTGTTTGATTGACCATCACAAGTAAACACTGTATAATTAAGGATGATCCTAATGTTATCAAAAGCAAAGGGACTTTAATCTGAGCATACACCGAACACTCCAGTGGGCTGTGCTTTTATATTAGCACCACATCATCGACATCATTTGATACTGTTTTCCATTACGTCTCTCAAACATCCGGCATCCGCCATCAGACCCCTGCAGCACATCCAGAACGTTGTCTCTCCGGACACTCCCACGTCACTGCCCTCCACTGGCTGCCTGATCGCTCGCATCAAATTCAAAAGATTTGTGCTAGAATACCAAGCTGTTAAGGGGATAGCTCCAGCATACCTCCAGAAGATCATCAGACCCTACACACCTGCCAAACCCCTTCGCTCTGCCACCTCTGGACACCTGATGCCTCCCCCTCTCCGCTCCTGCACTTCCAGGTCACGTCTGCCGTCTGTCTTGGCCCCCTGGTAGTGGAATGACCTTCCCTTGGATGTCAGAAGAGGAGAGACACTGGTCACCTTCAAGTGCAGACTGAAGACTCACCTCTTCAGGCTGCGCCTCTCCCCACCCCTCCCTTGCTCTTCGTAATGTTCACTGCACTTATCTGTACTCTTTTTTTAACTGTAACTCGTTTTTAACCAAGGTTGTTGTTTATTTAATTTTTTAGTCTATCAGGGGTGATGATCTATGTTGTCACCTTTGGCACTTGGGACTTTACCTCTCTCTTGGGTTATCTTCGCACTTTTTCGATCCATTCTTACACCTCTTACGATCCACTTTGCCTTGGAAGTCACTCCGGACAAGAAACGCTGAAAAATGTAATGTAATGCATGTAAAGAAGCAAAGGATGATTCTTTTGGGGAAAAATAGATCCTAACTAGTTTTGAACTTACCTTGCAACATTGGAACTGCTCAGCTGCAAAGATTTTCAAAAGGAAAAATGAATCAATCACCATCCGACTTAGCAGTATATTCTTAACATGATAAGGAAAAAAATCCATATTTTCAGGTAGTATACTCAAAAGAAATTAATAGATACATGATTCTGATTGGCTGGAGGATTTAAATTATGTAGTGATAACCAGGAACCAATGAAGTGTTCCAGCAAAGATGTTTAATTGCTGTTCCAAATAAATACTCCAGCTACATTAGCTACTGCAAATTCATGGATGATATAGGCTAATGTTAATCCAGCCATTAACATTAAACGTTTGTTTTTTTATCTATCAAAAATGTTAGTTACAGTTTACACCTATCAAAGCAATTTTATAGTTATGGATGCAGTATATTTATTAAGTATATTCACATAGCAATACCACTAGCTTTGGCAGAGGGACTATATTGGCTTTGAGGAAGTCACATTGTCACATTGAAGTAACTTTCTCATTTGTTATTTTACCAATGCTGGCCAGTTCCAGAACACATATCTATAGTGACAACACAAGAGACACCAGAGTGATAACACCAGAGAGCTGATACAAAGATGGCCAGGGGATGTTTAAACTGTTTACACAGGACATCACAAAGAAGCATGTAAACAGCTCAGGGGCAGCATGCTTCACCTTGTTCGAACATAAACATTTCTGTGCCCTGAAATTACGGAGTGGTAGTTGGGATTGTATGTGAGTGGAGGAAATGGAGTTGCCATACAGATGTCTTTGAATGCATGGGAATATGCTGTGATGTTACCTCCTTGAATATGGAGCCATTTGTTTGTAAGTAAATAGAACATAGAGGCCATTGCCTAAAACCAATCAATTCCAAAGCTCAATAATAGGCCAAGCAAAACTAAAGGTTTCCAGTAGACCATGACTTAGGAAAGCTCTTAGAGGCAATTTCTAAACCAGCCCGTTTAACCTCAGCGGAACCTAAATTGGGCATATTGACTTTTTTAAAAGCTCAGAAAGGGCCCAAATCCTACTTATGGGGAGAAAGTGAAAGGAGCAGCCCCGTTAATTGGGTTTTAAATGAGGATAAACCCCTTGCACCCGATGGCTTTTAACTTTCATGGATTCACGGGGGGGAAGGGGGGGGGCGTGGAGAGGTGGGGTGGGGTGGGGGGGACAATACACCTCAGTGCAGCTCCCCATCCCTCCTGCCTCTCCCCCTCAACGGCGGGGCGAACAATGACCCCGCTTGTGTGTCCCCAGCGACGAGGATCAGGCTGGGGACACCGCACAGGCAGCTGCGGTGAGATCCAGGGGGGCGGGTGGAGGGGGAAGCTGTGGGAACGGTGCTCCGGTCTGCCTGCCGACTCCTGAAAAGGCCACTGCACCCGGCCCATTTGCAATTCAGATCA
The DNA here is from genome assembly GCA_022829145.1 of Albula goreensis. Classification (NCBI taxonomy): domain Eukaryota; kingdom Metazoa; phylum Chordata; class Actinopteri; order Albuliformes; family Albulidae; genus Albula; species Albula goreensis. The sequence continues at coordinate 8,217,460 of CM040753.1, read as the reverse complement.
CGGTCGAGGGAGAGAATCAATGGTCCTGCATCAGTCTGCTGACGGCAAATGTCATCTGCATTTGATTCTTGACCCCCTTTTCTGGCGTGCCCCACACTGAGCCTATTGTCCCCTGGGCCACCCCCTCTCCCTGTTCCACTTTTCTGCCAAGTGTCCCACATTAGGCAAGAAAAATCCACAATTCAGGGCCCTTTCAGCCAAGAGGCAGTAACTGTCAGTGGGAAATGTATCGAGCAGGTCTGAGGTTGTCAGACCAAAGAATGGGAGAGAAAGGAAGAAACAAAAATACCAGCCGATGTTTTCAAAACGTCAGATAATGTTAACCATCGCGGCGCCTCTTATTAGTTTCCAATTTACGTCAGTGGCCTATTTAAAATGTAATGGCTAATCAGATAAATAGCAATGGCAGTGCTAGATTGATGCTCCTTCTCTGTCTCTCTCTCACACACAGTCTGGGTGACTTTCCCTCTGAAATGTGCATTAACGGCTGACGGGAAATTACTCTTCCAAAGCCTTCTAATGTGTTTGCCATACAAACAAAAAAGACACGTCTCAACCGCACCTCATAAAATTCAAAATATCAGTTAAAGTGAGTGAAAGGAAACATAGGAATTCACTGCTGTCATTGTTGTTAGCCAATTGGACAATCAGACGACTCCGTTATATCACTAATACACTATCCTCACCTCATACATGGACGGGTTTATTTTTTAACTTTTTTATTTATTTCTCATTCAAATATATTTATACATATATATATATATATATATATATATTTTTTACAGGAATAACTTTTAAAAAGAGCAGTGTGTCAGTATGTAATTAAAGTATAAATAGAAGACTGTGATGGAATTCTGAAAACAATGACCATCAGTCAGTGCTAAAAAAAAATCTTTAAGAAAATGTGCAAATCTTTTATTTCACGTAGATAAGGCACCACCTATGTTTTTAGTGATTCATTTTTATGGTGATATACTTGATACCACATGAGGTCATAACTGTCATGAGGGTTCAGTATTTGTGTTGCAATAATATTGTAATACAGTATTTGTTGAAATAGGTGCCTAGACACTGAAATCACTTGTAACACAAAAACAACATTATGGCAGATTTTCTAATTAAAACCAATAAAAAGAGCAGATTTTCTAATTAAAACCAATAAAAAGAATTTCTCATTAAAAATTCTAATTAGAATGCTACCTATTTTGTGATGTAGTTAATTTATCCAATTAACTTGTCAACTAATAATCATATCCACCTAACCTTAGTCAGCCAAATAATAACTAAAGTTATTCACCAAAAGCTAAGCTCCATAGGTACTATGGGACTGATGTTGAATATGAAGTATGAAAAATAGCAAAGATGAGTAGAAGGCTACTCTCTCCTGAGTCTGCAGGGAGGGTTTATGGGGCTGGTTAAACAGATGGGAAAATATTTAGAAAGATAGTCCAGCCTAGCACATGGGAGGGGGGTTGTTCCTACCTGTTAAGGACTATTACAATTTTTACACAAATGAAAATATCCATGCTAGCTTTGACTAGTTGAGAAAAGATTAAAAAGAGAGGTGTTTTGTTGTTGTTGTTTTTTTTTCACCCACCCTGGTTCTCACACAGTGTGAAATGCTGTTAATTGCCCAAAATTCAAAATTAAAGTTGTGTGGTCCTCCACAGTGTTCCAACCATCAGTTCGTTAAAATCATAATCACCCTGAAAATGTGAGTCCATTCTGCATTCTCCTGGTATCCTCTCATGTGTTGCTCCAGAATTCTTCGAATTTCTTGCACTTCCCCCTTTCTCCAGTAGCTACCCCCGAGGACTGTGACCATGGATTTTTGATTTTACCTTTTTTTGAAAGCTCAGAGCCAGTGCTGAGTTCCCTGTTGCTGGCAGAGTATGCTGGGATAGAATTCATCCCAGGGCTAAAGGCTCCTTTGGAGGAAGAAAGCACACTTCTGTCAGATTATGCCGTCAGATTGTGTCAAAGGGCCGTCTGGTTGCCCCTTGTGCCCTTGGAGGGTGCAGCAGTCCTCAAATAAAAAAACAACACATGAGACTATTATCCCGCAGGTCCACGCATGACTATATTGGACTCTGATCCCACTTCTGCAATATAAAAAAAATAAATAAATAAAATCTGACACAAAAAAACCTTTGCATATTTGTGTATTTCCTATAACGTTGCAGTAGCTGTGCAGGTCTTATTTACAGCTAAAGCTGAAGTAAAAAGCGCTGTTCCCACAATGAGAGGTGCCTTATTTCTATTCCACATACGTTCAGAGTCTGAGACTCAGACTTAGTGGGCAAAGTGCATTCACTCCTCGAGTATTCACTCCTAGCACACAGCTCTCCTACAAATGCATGGGGCTTGCTCTTTCCTATCATATTTTCAAGAGAGAAAATAATACATAGGCTGCGTGCTCACATTGAAAAGCTAATTTGGGGACCCTCTCGGTAAGAGGACGTGAGTTTCCTTCCCGGCAGAATGCAGCGGAGTCCCGTTGTGTTTATTTATGAGCTGCCCAGTCTTGACATCTTTAATCATTCATGAACCAAGAACGGGCCATGAAGTCAACTTCATTCTGCATCTAATCCTGATCAGCATTCAAAAACAACCAATTTACTTTCCCTAAAAAATAAATAATAAAAGCAACAGCCAAGAACTTTAATGGTATAATCAATCAATAATGTATTTTTTGCAGAGGAAAAGCCATCTCAAAGTTGTTTGGGTTTTTTTGCTGTTTTTTTGGCTTGCTTTTTTCCTGTTTACCATATTATTTCCCTTACTGAATGCATTGTTAAAAGTGTATACGTGTGACATGAATTGCCCAGCATCATAGATGATACTGTTTGTAAATGAAACATAATTCATTGTGACATCTCTCTTTATTGAATCAGACACACTGTGAATGGTCATATCATAGCTCTTTTTTTCTTTCACACCAAATTATTTATTTTATCTTGCCAAAAATACACCATGTGAAGAATGATTTATTTTATCTTGCCAAAGTATCATAGTTCTACATTTCAACAAACAATCTATAAATTGCATTATTATGTGACATGAATTCTGTGAAATATCAACTGACATTAAGATAATGTATATATAAATGTATATTTACTATTGTGTATTTATCATTATGCTTGAGAATTGATTATTTTTTTCAGAAGTATTTATTAATACATTTCTTCTCAAACTACTTAAAGTGCTGGACTTGCAATTGCTCATACAAATCTATCCCATAATTAAAGACATTACCTTAGAAGACTTTCTGTAATCTCTCATTGTATTTAATGGGAGTTAGTGAAAAAACCCATAATTGCAGAAATAAATTATAGTATGTGCCAAATGAACTGAACTGTTCCTTGAAAATACAGACAGAGTTCACTTGTTCAAAAGAGTCTGCAATATGAGTGGTCATTGTAAATTTAAAGTTGAAAAGTTCAGATTGAGATGGTGACAACTATAATTAAGAAGCCAAAGCCCGTACAAATTAAGGAAAAACAAAGACTTGATTAACAGGAAATAACATTCTCCCATCTGTAATAATTCTAATGTGTTTGACCTTCTGGCATGTGCGTGGAATGCAGTTTTTGTAAATTAATTTGTAACTGGCTTAGGCTTAGTCCAGCGTTGACTCCAGGATCAGACCTCTGGAAAATGTTGTTCACCTTCTCATCAAACTGACAAGCAGAACCCTGGAAAAAAAGGTTCGTTCTTAATTCCGATTAACCTGTGCATGCCAACTTATTAAGGGCGGTGGGTTAATTATGAGGTAGTTATCATCTAAAACTTGTGTTACCCACTGAAAATATATATGTATTCCCATTCCTTTCACAGAGTCAGGAATGTATCAGTAACTTATTACTTTAAAAGTTAAGCACCATGAAAAGAATTTGAATCTTTAATTGTTACCATTGGAAAGTATGTTTTAGTTTCACCTTTTTTTTTTCAGTAGTTCTAATGATCATCCTAACATTGACTGGGTATAATTATGAATGTGTCTTCAGAGTTCAAACCATGGTTGGCTGAGCAGTCACTCTACAACTGTGAGGTTTGACTCACTGAGTTTCCCAGGTGGGCCATTACTCTTATACATGGTACTTCACCTGAAATTACCTGAAACTATCCAGCTATAGTAATGAGGGGCATAGTAATGGATATCATCTACTTTTCCCTGGGTAAGAATTCTCCTGGTTAATAAGATAAATAGAAGGGCTGTTCCCACCTCTCTCTGGTGGTAAACAAACGGGCTACGTGTGACATTATGTTCAAATACAGACATAATTGGTCTGAAATAGGAAAAATAGAAACTGGAAGAAAACAACATCTTATAAGCAAGAAATTGACTCCTGGAGTATGGTCATGATTACTAATTAATAATTTACATAATTATATATTATCTGAGTAAGATCCATTTCCCATGTTATTTTCAGTGGAGAACTTGACTGGCAAAAGAATTCCACACAGCCAAAATCCAAATCACAGCAATGAATCTTGCATTCATGTTTTAGTTAACCTTGTAGGCAGGAGTATAATTTTCCTTCAAATTACAGACTTGTACCTTTTAGCATTACTGTAATATTAGAAGTAAAATCTGTCTGACCACTTTAATAAACCGGGTATAATTTTGATGTCAGAGTGGGGACTGACACAGTAAATCAAATGTTTCCAAGAAATGAGTGTGCACCCCTTTGAAACTCATCCCTTCAAAACTTGTCTCTAGACAAGTAAGATTTGTCTTGCAAAATATTGCAAAATTTTACTTAATTGCCTTATTCCCTTCCACCTTTCCTCTGGGGGACACACAGTGAGTCAGACATAAAGGTGTAATACAGAGCCGAAGGGGAGTACAGTCTGTGCCATCAGAGGAACACAAAGTCAGCATATACTAGCTTCATAACTTAGAGTTGCTGCTAGAGAGCAATGGCTGGCTTAACCCTTATGTTTCCTCAGCAAGGCTGAGCCAATTGTTGCCTCGCCAATGTGTACCTCCAAGCATCGTGGTGCAGCTGGGACTCTAAACACCCAAGTGTAGGACTCACAGCTGCACCTACTGCATGGCTGAGCCAGAGGCCTTAAAATGGGGGATTTTTTAAGCACTGATAAAACAGAACGGGACTATTCTCTTCCACATAGAGTTCCGAATTCTATTCCATTCCATTCCGTGCTCCGTGCTCCAGTGGTTGTTTGCCGGATAGCAGAATGCCTGTGTCTTGTAATCAGTAATCACGAGAGAATTCCTAAGCGCTGTTTCCGCCTCTCGAGGACAAGACTTGACAAATGTGAGGCACAGCTGCACGCAGAAGTACAGCGGCTCAGTATGGAAATATTTCGGACAGGGGTATGCCAGCTTGAGGAGGGGGGCTGGAAGTAAGGCTGCATTTCTGGGGAGGAGGAACATCTGTGCTGGAGCACTTGTGATGGAGGGCCATAATGGTACCAGCACCTTGTACAGTGGCGATGAATCTCTTCTGATGAGAACTATTTTCAAATGTTCTTGTGTACTATAGAGATATATGACCATATATAGCTTATGAAATTATATTATAAGATATAATTCTTCTTTTGTGTGCAGGTAATGAGGAATGCTTCCGAGAAACAGGCAAAGAAGTATCGGCCTTATGCTTTGGCTAAGGGCTGTTTCTTAGACACTTCATTTATTTTGATATAGTCTTGATAATTTATTGCAGTAAAAGCAAAGTCTTTTAACCTCAAAGCTTGAGCCCAAAAACAATGGGGAACTCTCTGCAGCACCAAAACAGGAACCCATGCAGAGTAATGAGTCACTGCACAGCAGCAGAAAAAGACTATGGCAGAGTGGTCCCAAAGACATTTAAATACTGTTTTGCATTCCAAATTCAAACCTCCAAAATATGAATGAGATCCAAGTGAAACAGTCTGATTGATCTATCTGCACTGTGCTCCTAAATTTGAGGGACTGCTGCTGGGGACGGGTGAAGCATTAGTCAAATTGTGATATAGGCTACAACACATTTTAGAATAACTGTGTTCAAATTCAGCATCAGAGTGGAGGGGGGAATTGATTTGGGCATGGAAAGGCCAGCCCCCATCCTGGAGGGAGACAGGGTGTGAGGTTCTCCAGCACCAGGTACCTGGTTCCTTGGGTTTGAAATGGTTACAGGTGTAAAGGGTGGAAACAAAACCCGGCATACCCCATAGCACTCCATCCCCGCTTTCAGGGTAACTTTACAAACTGACCTTAGTGACCTTAGCCTTTGTGTTGGCAATGTTACCATAGTTTCAAATTCATTATGGGATGACAAGAATTCTCTCCGAAAAACAAAATGCAAAAGCATCTCTAGCCACCACCAACATCAGCACCACCATCAGCAAAGCTGTAAATCAATGAGACGTGATTGGACATCAGCTCGTCATCAGCTTGCGTTCTTAAGGCAAAGGCAAAATAAGCAAGATGGAGTTAACAACAGCAGAATGTGCATACCTGTTATAAAAGTCAGATCTGAAATGCACTCCCTATAAAAGATTCCTCTTTTTGGGCTTGCATCCTTAAGCAACTCTCCTAAAACTGTAGAAATTTACCACATATCGTTTAAAACAAAGTTTTAACAAGGTTACCATTATTGTGAGTCACAAAAAAATTCATTAAGGAGCCAAAAAAGAAAATAAAGGGACGCTTTGAGCGCAAATACACAGCAGATATCTAGGTTTGGGGCACACACATAGAAATGTCACAGGGGGTCAGTGTTTGCAATCAGCTGTTGTGACAACAGGGGAGAAATAAAGATGGATTGGAGCCTCTGAAGGTCAGTGGAGTTTCTGTGTTTGCTTTGTATGTTTGCATTTAAAGGCTTTTTACGATGCCGCAGACAGCGTGAGGAGAAGGAGGTCCATTGTCTTAATGTGCACTCTGTGAGTCAACACTGCATTTGAATTGTTAATTACAATCCCATTTCAAGTTCCCACAGTGCTTTTCTTTTAAAGGTTAAAAGTTTTACTGTGTGCCAATGAAAGTAGGCATTTACAGGCTGAGCAATTACACAAAACGTCTCTGCCCTTCAGCTTCGTTTGTGATGGTTTGTGGCAGAGCAAATGCAGGTTCTAAAGAAGTGGAATAGTGTAGATATTTTTCAAATATAGTGACTGCAATTTTGAACATTTTACTCCCTGTAGTACTTTTAGCTTGTGTGTTACGTGTCTGACTGGAACCCAATCAGTCGAACTTGTTAGAGTTTTCCAAAACAGTGTTAAATATGAATTTTACACAATAAATAAATACTTTTGCCAGAAAATAAACTGTAACAGGTTGTGATGATTGAAACAAGAGAAGCAAACTATATCAGGGCTAATATTTTAAATGAAAAGTGTAAGCCAGTGAGGTGAGTAGAGGAAGGGTGTCCTAAAAAGGCCACTGTACTCAACACAGATTATCCCACTGCCATCCTCAAAAACATTTAATATGTAAAAACAAAAAAAACCTTGCCTGCAGATTTGGAAACCCAGGCTATAGACACTCTTAGCTGCTGGTATGTTTCCAAAAATAAGTGTCTTTCTTGAGTGGCTGACAGGTGGAGTCATATTTTAATGTAAAAAACGTTACAGTCCCATGATGGAATTCTATCCTCCTCTTCTATGTGAATTAGGGCATGGATGCCAACTGCTTCTCTCTTTTATTGTTGTGTTACAATTCAAACCTCCAGGCATAATTCTTAGCCCTGTTGTATTCTTCAAACTTGCATTTAAACCTTGAAAAGCCCATTTAAAGTGACAGCAGTACAATTTTACATATGCAAGCTGCATGCTAGTGCACTTTTACCCTTTTTTGGGGAAGTTTTAAATAAACATAGACTGCTGTGAGATGTAGAGTAAGTGTGAGATTGTAAGTGAGAATGAGAGGCCAACTTTAAAACCCATGATATAATCACTTACAAATGTTGATGGAAATTTGTGATATTGCAAACATTTGATCAAGCATTGGATAATATGAGAATGTTAATGCGAAAATCTTTCAGTAAGCTGAAGACAAAAGATTTTAAAGTTATGGCAGAAGTAACAGCTGAGTAAATAATGTTGCTGAGATTGAGGTAAATTAGGTGTTACACTGTTACACGTGTGTGTCATTATAGGTAGGTTACACATTTAAAAACCCCTCTCTCACAACACTGTTCTGCAGTTGTCATGGTTACTGTGTTGTTGTTACTTTTTACAGCAACATATCACCAGATTGCACTCAACTATGAATCCCCAAGAGGGCCAGTCTAATCGCTCATACAGTCTACGGGTCTGAAGATCACTGACCTGCTTCCCATGGTTGGTCAATATGTATAACTCAAGATAGTTCTGAATTTGTTTTGATTTGATAACATTTGGATAACTTTACTCCCTGTTTCAAAAATTATGGTGCTTTAGGCAAGAACAAAATAATTCCATGCATTTTTTAGCTCATATTTTTTTTCCTCCAACTTACTTGAACTGTATGTCAAAATTTTCTCTCATCGACATGGAGCCAAATTTAAAGGAGGAATTCGAACAGTATATTTGATATGTATACATAAATTTGTGCCATTATATGATCAAATATACAAAAAGATATTTACTTTTGTATCTGGGAAAAATGTCCTCTCCAAACAAATATTCCAGGCACACAAAAACATGCGTTTATTAAAAAAGACTTTCTCCTCTTCCTTTTAATAAAACTTAACAACAATGTAAACACTTCATTTATGATGAATGATGTCTCAGAGTTCATGAATTGTCATTTAATAAAACCATGCCAGAAATAACAATTATATTATTAAGGAGTTAACACTCTTTGAAAATTAAGAAAAAACCATGATGGGAAGAGCAAATGTCATTTGGCCTGGGCTGCTTTAGCTCATGCAATGAAAATGTGAAAAAGAGCAGGCACAGTAACGCACCATGCCTCATTATCCAGGGATAACGCGGATCCCATGGCCTGCTTCCTGCTTTCCATCGATGGCACAGCCCTTTTCTCACTGGAAATTTCTCTATTCCACCCACTTAAAAGCATTCTGTGTGACTGCATAAGGAGAAAGCAGGGGCTTCTGTGGCATCCGGGCTGTCACCTCCATCCCCGTAAACCATGAAGTACTCCACGCTGCAGTTTATGTTAACACTGGAAAAGTGCTGCATTTGATGACTGCATCAATTCATCTATTGCACTATATTATCTCTTATTTTAGAGATCTCTTTTTTTCCTTTTTAAACTGTATGATAAAGGCATAATCATTTCACCTCCTGAATTCTCAGAGACAAATTAGAGCGACCAGATTAATAACTACTCTGTGGAAAGTGATGTGTTTCAGCAACAAAATGTACATAATATATAAATAACTTCAAAAACAAAAAAGATCAGATTAAAGAGGTGTTTCACAGGGAGTGGCATTTTGTCCATAAGGGCACAAAATTTAGTTTATTACTGTGGTCCAAAAGTTCTGGAAAAAGTCTGCTGCAGACTTGTGCATCTTTACTGAAATTTAGAACTGAGTTTTCAGCTGGCATAGTGTTATAAAGTTTCCATTGTGGACAACTCCGCGGAGTTAAGAGTACAAACTTTTGTTGCCTACCTCCATCCTCATGGTTTGGGAAACTGAGACACAATTGCATTCCATGCACCATTCAGCACACAATAACTTGTCATTCCTATGGATAAATCTCATCAATTTGTGCTGGTGCTGCTGCTATTGTTTTGTTGTTGTTGTTGTTGTTGTTTTGTTTTTGTCGTTGTTTCTGTTGCTGTTGCTGTTGTTGTTGCTGGTGCAGTTTCTGAGCATGCCCAGAGGAGTCACTTCCCGAGCAGCTGTGAACGGGGTCCTGTCTCTTCTGGGGTTGGTAGCAGGAGCTCATTAGCACGCCCGCTTGCCAACCAAACCAGCCTTGTTTGCATATTGAAGCAAATGGAAAGTGAAATGAAGGTGCAGCGAGAGAGGGGGAGAAAATGCAAACCTGGCTACTGATTGGCACTGCGGGCTCGGTTGCCTTGTTTATGGGAGCGGGATGACAAGGCTGCCCTAAAAATCCTATTTACCATACAGAGGGAAACATAGTCAGGGTTTTATTTAATTGATTCAACAATTTTACAATTATTATCATTATCACATTTAACATCTTAAATGCAGCTCCTGATTATGGGAGTTATGAGTGGGATCTCACTCTCCTGCGGGTGCCTTCAATGTTTGTTTTATTTTTCCCATCCTATTAGAGTTCAACTAGTGGCATGTCACCTCTTAATGCTTATAAAGCGACAGCTGTGATGCTCCAAGAAACAAAAATCTGGCAAAAAAAAAATGCTAAACTGTGACTTATTTAAATCTCCTTGTACTGATTCTCCCACAGGGAAAATATGCATCAAGCTTTCAAAGGAAAATCACCTTCAGTTGCTTCTGAAAACATATACATTGAATGATTCACAAATGAATGTACACATGGCTGAATTATTCATGAATATACTTAATCAAGACTCTGTGGACTAAGCTTATGTTGGACTGGGATTAGTGTATAACTATTATCATATTTGGTGGAGTTGATCGCAGTTTAAGCAAAGGCGAGGGAAAACTTCATTTCTAAAGAGGAAAAAAATGGTAAAATAGTTATTTAACTGAGATGATATAGTGTTCCCCTGTGGCATTTTAAGATGGAACATTGCTGTCAGTATTCACAAGGGGCCAATGCAAGCGTCAGTCTCACTGGCTCACATAGGGCAGTTCATCCAGTCCACACCGCCTTAGTGCCGGAGAGCTGTTTCACGGCCAACTCTGTCAGCACACTGCTTTTCTCAGTGTTTTTAGTTTCATCTGAAGGGCCAATCAAACTTTGGAATTTTGAAGGCTCTAAATACAATTTCAAGGCCTTTTTTTTCCTCCAACGCTGTCACTGTACACCCCCAGTATCATTTTCCTCTGTGTGCTGAGTGTTTGTGAGGAACGATGTTTTGCGGTCAGTGTAAAACATACCGTTAGAGAGGCTACATGAGATATATATCATCTAAGAGGCCACTGCATAATGACTTATTCAAAGGATTTTTTTCACAGTTTTGAACGTGTGCCAATGTAGATGCATATTCATGAGCTCTCCTAACGGGACTGTCTGTACATTCTCAGTACCCCCCAACAATCCTGCTGGTCCTGAGCAACGCACATGTGCTTTAAGGCTGCTAAAATGTGGGATCTCGCTTGCATGTCAACATGCTATGCATTTTTCTGTGCTTTTAAAGTGACGCATCACTATGCACCAGTTTTTACATAGGCCCCAAAGTTTTCAGTACAAGTTCATTACAGTTTATTCCAGGTTCCTGATTCTGCCATATATTCCGTGTGTGTGTGTGTGTGTGTGTGTGTGTGTGTGTGTGTGTGTGTGTGTGTGTGTGTGTGTGCGTGATCAGTGCGCTAACAGGAAATGAGAAGATCTCCGGGGCTATAACTGGTTGAGTGGAGAATCTGGAGCTCGTGGAGCTATGAGACTGGAAAAATAACTCCTGGACCTTGAGATGGCTAAAACAATAGCAATGCACAGAACCTCGGCCTTCATCCAATGCAAACAATGTATTCTGCGGGTTTCAGAATCATTACCGATGCAAATTAAACTAAGGTTTACAAAAAAATTTGAAATATGAATGAATTCAGCTTGTTTTTGCAAAACAAAGTCATCAGCTCCGTTGGGTTGAGTTAATAAAATAAATACAAAACTATAATAAATGACAACAGCAGCACTGCCTCCAAACATTTTCCCAGAAAAAACAGAAAATGGCTGGCCAGGGCTGAACAATCAGTTATTCTGTTGGAACACGATACATTGTTTGGACAACATGTTTTGCTTTTGGATCCATTTATGCAGCCTGTTCTGTCCAGAAGACATACCTGAGGATGTTAAAGTTAAACTCAACCTAATAGAAAAACCATCAAATACTTTTTTTCATACCTCCTGTCTGAAGCACATTTCCATTTTAGACAAGAAGCAGTGATTTTGTGAATGAAATCGACTGTAAAAGTGGACCTTTCTAAGAGGGAGTGAGACCTGAAAATAAAGCGTCTCTAGACCTTGCCCTCTGCAGCTTCACCGCCATTTCACTTTCCCTAACCCCCACCCAGTGAATTAGCCACATCTTCAAAGTACGGTCTTATGTAAATAACTGCCGGTGCTTAACTGTGCTGAAATGTGCGCTTCCCTTCCAGTCGCACCTCCGGGGATGGGTGACGCGCTGTTTTTCAGACTTCCCGGAGATAACGCGTTAAACCCATGAGAGCCATGAAATCCACGCTCCATTAATTTCATGCAATGTGATCTGACCTCATGAAGTCCAGATTGTAATACTACATTAATATTTCAGTCCACAGGTTACCTTGCTCAGGGATATGTGCTACTACTGTGAGGTTGATTTTAGTCAGCTTTTGGGGGCTCGAGTTTGGGTTGGGGTTGGGGTTGGGGTGGGGGCGGTGGGGGGGTATTTAAAGATATAAAAGTACATTGGTACATTGTACTTTTTAAGAACATCAAGGTTTTAAATAACACTATACACTGTTCTTTTAGCATTTTAATAAGTGGACCTTTTTTGTTTCATATGAATAATGTGAAACTATTATTGAGCCATTAATTAACCATTTGATGCTACAAAACTGTGGGCTGAGCACACCACATATGGATAAATGAAGACCCATGTTTCACTAAAACTTGTCTGGGCTCCAACTGGAAACTTAACGAGCTCTGTGTTTTGCATGAGGTGCTAGAAAGATACCAGAAATGACCCTGAAGGTCAGACTAGTTCGTTTGATATGAAATTTTGGCAAAAACTTGAGAACTGGTTCAGCAGTGGAATGACCTTCCTTCAGTCCATCACTCCTTACCTCATTCCGCACCTGTTTAAATTTGCAAGACTGTTTTCGAAGGTCAAAAGCCACTATTGTATCCAAGACCACAGGGTTAGACAGTTCCAAGAGCAGGAATGCTAAGGAGTATTAAAAGCACCCAAATACTCCATGGAAGGCATACTAAATATGTTTATGATTTGCTGCTTCTTGTGTTTTTACATGAGATGTATCTGAAACCACCTCTCATCAGAATGCCAATATCATATGCACATCCAAACATTAAAGCGAAGGAAGAGGCATTCAGCCTTTGAACAGATGAAAAGACAAAAGGAATATTGTTTATTTCTTCACAAACACACAAGGTTGAGCCGCTGTCTTATTCAAAGCACAAATCTGTGAGTTTTTATCGAACATCGAGCAATAACACAAAAAAAATGGTGAGGCCTGCTTTCAGCCAGAGATGATCTCATCTTGGTATTAATATACTATTTTTTCCTTATTCCAGTTGAGTCACAGTTGCGATACCTTTTCAAATTGGAAGGCATAAGCCTCTTAATTAGCAGCTTGTTATTATGGGATGCGCATCTCACCGTGGCAGGTTGGCAGCCCAAGATTAAATGTTGAAAAGAAACCTGGAGCAAACGCTCAAAAGTTTCCCGAAATAAAGGCACGGAATGTAGAAACATTCACCATTCCTTCCCTGTCTCAGAGTTTCACAATGGGAGATTGGCCTTGTTTTTGTATTGCTTTGTTTGCTTGTTTTTTTACTTTTATTTTCGCCTGACAAATTGCTGTAAGAGGCATCTCAGCATAGCCAAGCCTCAGCCCTTTCAACTACAAATGTCAAAGAGGAGCCCATGCTGTCATACACTTTTGTAAAAGACAGAAACAAATTTATTATTTGATAACAGCAAGCATAATAATCATGGTCCTTGCTTTTGGTTTTTATAATATTGTCTGGTAAATTGATTCAAAAGTTTGCAGATATGAAACTTTTAGGATTTTTTTTTAAACCAAAAGCTCTCCATTTCATTCCATGGCAAACCTCCTGCTTTTAGGAAGAGTAAGTGCACTCTGCAGCACTTTGCACAGCAGGTAATTGTATACAGGAGACAATGTGTTGACAGTGTATGCAGTCTTGGCAGGTCACGGTGTCAGGGCCATTGAGTGAGGGAGCATACTGAGGGTTCCCCTGGGGCCAGAGGGTGGGATCACTGAGTTCACTTATAATTCAGTATAATATTACTCCAACTGTTATTGTAACTCTCTCTCTCTGTCTCTTTCTGTCTCTCTCTCTCTTTCTCTCTCTCTCTCTCTTTTTCTCTCTTTCTCTCTCTCCCTCACTCTTTATTGTTGTTATTTTGCTGTATTTATCCATTAACCAGGTCAGAACCATGGAGCAGCGTATCTCTGTGCGGAGTACCCACATTCCCTTCCTGTGATGAAAACCTTCCATATCCTGTTACTGTACCTGGGGATGAGCAAGTGTTCAGGGACTGCCGTAGGCAGGATGTGAAGGTTCATGAATGGCTGGTAATAAAGGTTTTCAGCTTAGAGCAGGAAGTCCATCCCATTGTTACTTATCATGGTACTGAATAGGAAAATGATTGCATTCTTAAACATTTCCTGCATGGTGTTTTTTTTTTTCCTTTAATTAAGATGGTTCTTAGGGGGATAAGGTAGGGGAATGAGAGGTGTGGAGGGTTGTTCATCTGGACTGAAATATGGAGAGACAGCTATGTATCATTCAGTTGTCTTATATCATGTAAAACCTTCAATAAATACAATGTTAAAAAAAAAAAATAGATCTTAACTCGGAGCCAATGAAATCTCAGCTTTTTTCTGAATATGTGGGGTTTTTTTGGGGGGACTTGTCATATATGTTCACATCAGAATGTTTTTAATAAGAGGCAGAAGGGCAGGCCTAATCACCAGTGTGAAGGCTGGAAACCTTATCTGGATGAGAGGCGATGGGCGGACGTGCTGTTGTGAGCCAATGAGTCCGACAGATGGGGACCCTCAGACCCACGAGTGACAGGGAACCTCTCGATGTGTCCGCGTGCGGGGGGAAACGGACATCTGCCAGGGTCCCAAGACACACACCAGCCCCGGCCACACGAGTCATGAAATATGTATGAAGCATGGACGTTATATCTAAAAAAGACACTGCTAATCAATGATTCGATCCACTGGTGCAGACATCCATTCATTATGCCTGTCTTTCATGCATTTCTATTATGCAGTTATACTGCACCTCAAGTGACATTACCAGCTAATCAGACATATTCAAAAAATAGATTTGAAATTTTTGAAAACGGCGCACTAGCCTCGAGCTGAATTGCTTTTGCATATGGCCTTTATCTGTCTCTGACTCGAAGAATATTCCAGCACATTGCTTTTTTTTCCCCTGCTTTTTTTTGAATGACAAGCTCAAATCAAGTTATGCCATGCATATACCGGGGAGCTGAAGGTTAACAAATTCCATCTTCACATTCAGGGAACAATGCAGGTACATTTTTCTTTAATTTCCCTGAGACTTATTTTCAAGGAAAGATTAAAGTTCATTTCCAGATGGTGATGTCGGCTATATGTGGTTTCTAATTAACTAATAGGCACCTAGCACAGCCTATAAGATAACTGACCTCAAATGAGAGCGAAGAATTTTCAAGCCACAGGCAAGGGTTCCTAATTTAAACCAAATCTGCCGTCTGGGGAAATGGACATATTCAAGGTAATCCCTGGGCCTGCAGGCTGCTGCTCTATAATGGCCCTACTGCCTTGGCTATTGTCCAGATCTTCAATTCCACGCACCACGTGACCCCCATCCACCACCGAACCCCAGGTGTGCCTGCCACTGCAACCTGCATTGATTTGTCCACATCTATCCTTGCTGCATTTCTGATACTGCAAAGCAAATGTTCCAGGGGCATTCAAGCACATACTTAAAGTTCCTGTCTCGTCAAAAGGATTCTCTTTGCT
Source organism: Albula goreensis (assembly GCA_022829145.1). Lineage (NCBI taxonomy): Eukaryota > Metazoa > Chordata > Actinopteri > Albuliformes > Albulidae > Albula > Albula goreensis. Next base: position 8,201,678 of record CM040753.1, on the reverse strand, counting down.
ATTGTGTGTTATTTAAATTTATTATTTATCCCAGCTCTGACACCATATTTTCCATAATTCATGGGAATAAAAAGTAAACATCACCCTTGACCTTCCTCCTATGTCGGCTGGTTTTTTATTTTCTCAGTACCAGCAGTTTCTTGTTTTTGACTTTCTTACCTTTCACCAGGTAAGGTACCCCAAACTGGAGCAGGTCACCGTGGCTGAAGGCCTTAATGTGAGCAGGTTTTCCCCCCTTTTTTAACAACCACTGCTGCTCAGAAAGAGGCGGGCATTCAATGATCAATATAAACCACTACCATGCCAAGTGGAATAGGCATTGCACTAGCTGTTCATGTTAGCCTGGTCATCTCTGGCTGGCTCAAAAACATTCAGCAATTCACATGTTCTTAACCCACAATGGCTGTTTCTGGCTTTTTCTTTCCCTCGCAGTCAAACTTCCATTCAGTTGCTGCAGCACTCAAAAAATGGCAACCTAACCTAATTTGCCCAAGCAGGATATGATTTCATTATATAAATTAAATTTAATATGAAATTTGAAGGCACAGTGAATGAAGCTGGCAGATCATTTGTTTAAAATTTAAACGCCCCCTCTCGTCAAAATCACATTTTCTTTTAGTTTATATGGTATTTGCACATGGAAGTATTAAAGAAATACAGATCAGGTTTGAAGACTAAAATCAGGGTTCTTTTGAAAGGGGAGGCTATTTGAAAATTCAGGGCTGTTACAGGTGGTTTGAAATTGGCTCCAGTTGTGATGTCTAAACAGGACTTAATTTGTATCACCACTCCCCCATGTCAGCTTGCATAAACACTTGTGTGAGTTATGGCTGAGGGGGTGGGGCGAGTGATAGAAATCTCAGCCAATCAGGGCTGTGGTTTATTAATATAAATGCATGAATTTGTCACTCTCACACACACGCATACACACACACACACGTCTTTTCAAGATATAGCAACATGGAAATACACCATCAAAATATTTACTGATATTTGCCTTTGAAACAATTATTTTTGTCTCCTGGAATTATTTGACCAAACAGGGGCTAAAATGGAGACCAATATGGTGACCAAGTTGCATATTATGTCAAATTCATCGTCAAACCTCAACCGGCATGATCATCTGGCCAGCTCTAACTATGCTGACTATGTTTCTGCAGTTTTGACCTTACAGCATCTCTGGGAAATCCCAGGACATAGTACAGAAGTAGTACAATGACATGCTTCAGTACATGAAAAAAGGGTTTTCCCTCTCTCTGGCAGTCTTATGAAGCGCTCTACCGGACCCCAGGCTTTTACTTTCAAACATAAACAATACTGGCAAGGTCTGACACAGTGGCATCTGAATATGTGCAGCTATTTTCAATGATCGGAAATTTCATTTGTATTATATGTATTATACATAATATATTATTATTCATATTCATGATATATTATTATACATATTGTATTTATATATGCACTTTTATTTACATTAAGTATACAGTATTTCTCTTTACACTTGACTTCTCAGTCAACTGATTCTTTTTCTTTCTTCCAAAAAGCATCACGTTCTTATGCACTCGCTTAAAAATATTTATTTTCCTGTTATTGGGCTTAAAGCTGCCCCTGAGTGTAATATACTTTTCACATCGTCTGGTTAATGAACTTAATTAATCCATCTGCTTTTAATATCCCTTTCCATTGTTCAAAATTGCCTGTGAATGAGGTGAAAATCCAACATTAGCATAATAAACAATCTGTCAGGGGAGCCGGCAGAGATTCGCTGAGCACAAAAACACCATTAGATATGTTTGTAAGAGTCCAAGGAAAGCACTGATGGGAAAATTACAAATCAAAAGGTATTAATGGTTTAAAAATGAGAATTTATTATCCATAGAAAATTGTAGGTATGCCGTGTATGAGAGGGCTGTGGAGCCATTTCTATCTCTGAACTGCATATTGAATAATTTTAGTCAAAACAAAAAAAAAAAAAAAAAAAAAGCGAATTGGTTTTAACACTGGTTTTAAGCTCTTTGTTACAGTTTTAATTATTGAATGTGAGCTTATCTCTTTGATACAGTTAAAATTATTAATTATATGAAACGCTCAAAGGTAATACCATGACATTAAATACAATTAAGTATAAAGGAACTGGCTGCTGCCGGATGATCAGTGCTCACGTTGGCAAGCTCGTTAATCATGAAACAAATGATCAAAAGCAGGTTAAAAACAGCTGAAAGGTAACTTCTCATGACCCATTTCTCACTCACGGGCTGTCACGGTTAGCCAGAACGCTACACTGCTGCCCATCATCGAGCAAGCGTTTTCATATTATATACCCATTACGTATTCTATTAATTATCCCAGACAGCCTTCAAATGTAAGAGCATGATACAAGGTTCAAAACAGGAGAGCAAATATCTTCCATATATCCGGCAGTGTACCCGGTGGTTGTGTTAGCAAGATGATGTGAATCTTAAGTAAGGCAAGGAACAAACACTTCAGACTGACCTTATTTGCTTTGCATCTCTCATCTTGGGAACATTAGCAACTGTCAGCCTGCATACTTTACATATCTGTCTCCCTAATGTTTCCCTTTTGATTGAATATATTTCACCGCAGGCGGTTTTGTCAGCAACTTTAGCAACGGTTTGTGGCCCTGGGGAACGCAGGTCTTATGAGGAGAAGAGGGAGTATTTACACATGTGTTTGCAGCCAGTGGCTCAGGGAGGGGGAATTCACAGCACAGGGGCCAGAGGTTACAGAGAGTCTGACTGGGCTCCAATTTGAGGCTCTTAAATCTCACCACTTATTAGCAAATCGTCTCTCTTCCCCTCCTTCGTTTGTGTCTCCAGGTGAACGGCTGTGTTTCATCCAATGATCCACTTATTATAATGGTTATTTATTAATAATGGGGTGCTTTGAGAATAAACATTGTGATCATTTAGAGGCAGGAGAAAATGAACAGAGATCCAGTTATCCCATTCATACAGTTATTTTGAAAATCACACAGTGCAAACATGGAAATATGATTATGATAACAATTACTAAAAACAGTTTGCTAACACTAGCCATGATACACTGGGCTAATTTTGCAACACATGATTATACAGTCCAGACCAATTAAAACACAGTAATTTTATGTTAGATGCTGTTCACTGAGCAGTGCTGAGTGGAGGTGTAGGTCTGGGTCCAGTAAACATCTGTCCCTGATTTTTACATATTAATCCCAAATCCCCTATATCCAAAATCACAATAGGCTAGATTTAATTAAACCCACTTAGTTGCTTTAATAACATGCATTTCAATGAAAGTTGATTTTACAAAATTTTTGTTTTTTTCATTTGCTACATTTTATCAAAAAACAAGTAAACTTGGTCCTCCTTTGGAATGTGTTCTTTATATCTTAAAGAGACTAAAGTCTGGTTTGATTGAATTGCATTATGTCCTTCAAAGTTTGATTGAATCCCCTTGGAACAGATCCAGGTTCAGTCTTAAAAGATGGCTCTGCAGAAGGTGGTGAATGTCAGTGCATGACTGTGCTGTTCTGTGGACATCACGTTCCTCACTGCAAAGCTGAGGGCCTAGAGGTAGGTTATGACCATGAGGCTGAGGGAATAGAAAGACAGAATTCTCAAGGTGAAGGAGGGTGTTGAGAGAGATGGAGACAGAGTCCTAAAATAGATGCAAGCAACAGGCAGAGTAAAAACAGAAGTGCGCTCTGGAGAGTGGGTAGAGAATCAATATCTCTGGAGTAAACTTACTTCATTTATGGTCAGGTCTGTCGCCAATTATCCTACATTTGGTTCATCAGAGAGTGTGATATTGCAGAGACTATTACTCATTGGCCTTTCTAGTGTTGCACCTGAATCATCCAGCCGGTCTTTGGTGATAATGAGCCTCTGAAAGACCCACACGCAGGGAGCTGTGTTAATGTTGTATTGAGTGTGTCACCAGTCACCCCCCACTATATCCCAATCTGCATGCTTCAGCCATGCGTTTTTTCCTCAGAGAGCACCATTCAATCACTAAGGTCTTAAAGCATGTTCTCCACATTGCATAATAATATTCATCTCCTTATCTCTTTTGTCATCCTGATAAAAATTACAGGCTGTACCAGTGCCAATTACTGGGTTAGGAAAAAAAGAGTACTGGCATTGTTGAAAAGAAAAGTTTAACATTTTAATGGATTGCAATTACCTGAACCCCCAAGTGAGGTGTGTAGCTCATTATATAGAAATAAAGAGCGCTCTCACCACAGATGAAGTGGAGCCGGAGCCGCCAAGGGAAGTGCTGCTGAATTACTCCTCATGCAGCCACTCCGGGCAGTCGATTGTGAACAAAGCAGCTAGTGTGAGAGCATAGCTGCGCTACAGCGCTACCCAACCGCAAGTGGAAGTGGGTGGTGGTGGGGGGGCAGCGTTGGGGGTTGGGGGGTTGGGGGTTGGGGCTGCCACACAAATGTGATGCGCTCTTTAGCAAATGCAATTATACAAATGTGGGGATAAGGTCAAGCAAAAACAGCCCTGTGTGGGAAATATGTAATTACAGATGTCTGATTTACAGAGAACGTACAGGGGAGTGTGTGTGTGTGTGTGTGTGTGTGTGTGTGTGTGTGTGTGTGTGTGTGTGTGTGTGTGTGTGTGTGTGTGTGTGTGTGTGTGTGTGTGTGTGTGTGTGTGTGTGTGGTTTGGTTTGGGGGCGGTTGGGGAGGGTTATTAAGAAATAATCGCAGATTTTCATACATGTACAAAACCATTTACTGGATTCGTTCTGCAGACAACAGTAACAATAGTGAACCATAATGGGACAGTATAAAGAAAAGCACGCTGGGTTAAAATCAAAGCTTATGATAATCATGTTACAGTACAAATGACAAATTAATTGTTGGTAAATGTAGTCACCTGAAAATTGCAGGCAGTCAAAAACAGTGTATTCTTGAACGAGTGAGACAGCATGCAGCGTGGTTAGAATACATCTCTGCAGGGTTAGCAAGGCTCTGGAGGCTGGAGAAACACAGTAATGTTTTTTCTTTCCAATATGTTTTGAGATAATTAAGGACTGAGTAATCAGTCCCTAAGTAAATAGGCTGTTTCATTTCATTCCCATTGCCTGCAGTGGGAATGGTGATGGATGAACACGTGCACCACTGGCATTTAAAGAACTCTGGGGTCGAGTCCCTAATTAACCTTCCCCGTTCGGAGACCGCGCTTCCTAAACTCATCATTTCATTAGGAGAAAAGGGACACAAACTTGACAGGCTTGCTAAAAGCTGTCGAAATTCGAGGGAGTTCCCCTCACCCTCTTACCAATCATGAAATCATGAGTTTCCTGGGGTAAGGACAGCAGGGGGTCTGTTCACTCCGTGACTTTGTTTTCCCAGACACTGCTGTGCTTGTTCAGGAGAGATGGAGGTATGTTTCACACCAAGAAAAAGTAAATTGAAAAAAATTCAATTCAATAATTAACATACAGATAATTGTAACATTTAACTATCCTGACAGATCCATTCTGGGCTTGATTCAAACACACATATTTCCTGCAAGGGTATGTACAATTCAATCAAAACAATAAAGACTTCAGTCTTCTTAAGGGTATTTGTGAAATAAAGTTGAGTAGTCTGTTTTGAATGAATTCCATATGCCCTTACAGAGACTAAGTGCATTTGATACAGTCTGTCCCCTCGTCAGTGCACAATCACAAACTGCATGCATAATTTCTGACTCCCAACAGGTAGTCCTGTCAAAAAGCCTCACTTACATCTCCTGTGATCTACAGATAACCATTTTGGCACTCTTGAAATCATTAGTTTAAATGATGACAATTAAGATAACAAATCTCTGAGCATCGTTTGAGAAAGACCGCAGTGAAACGCTGCATGTTTGTACTTTTGGACTTCATTAACCTTCCTCTCCGAGAGGAGAGCATTTAGCATGCATTCTTCTGATGCTGCAAATTGAAAGCTCCTTAGTTTGATTTGTACAGAAGTGAGCCAACACATGTGTGCTCTTCCCCCATAACAAAAAACGTGAAACTCACAGTTTCACATGAGAAGATAAGCCAATTATTTTTTTTCCACATGTGAGCTGAAATTTTCTCATAATAAAAAAATAATGACATATGCAAGGTCAGCTGCTCATGTATGAAACTTTTTGTTCACATGTGTTAGAGTCAGATTTCACCTGTTATTAACACCTTTTCACATGAGAAATGCCTATAAACATGTTCCTCTCTTGTAAAAGTCAGGGGTCGATGACTCTTCATGCAGCTCCATAATCTTTGATTTTCCCCACTTTTCTGAAAGTCATTTAAAGCTAAGGTTCACCTTTCTCATTTGCAGCTGTAACTTAGGCTGCGTGTAACTGTATTCCTCAAACGGCCTCGCTGCAGCACGGCCCGGTGGCAGCAGCGTGTGAGCGGCCGGTGATGAAAACACACTCTTTCTGGTTTAATTGAAGGCAGAGCTGCCATGTTGTACACAGACAGACATCTGTAATTATTCCAGTCTGTCAGGTTTCATGCTGCCTGTCAGCTGCCTGCTGTTTGGTATTGTAGGGAGAGACACCGCCGCTGAAATGTTTCACCAGGAGAGCGCTGAGTTAGCAGGGATGGCCCAGAGTCCTCTGTTTTCCTCTGTCTCGCATCCTCTGACACTCTGTCTCTCTCTTTCTGTCTTTCCACAATCTCTCTGCTTTTCCCCTGGCACACTCACTCACTCGCCCTCTCTCTTTCTTTTTCTGTCTTTATTTCTCTCTCTCTCTCTCTCTCTCGCTCTCTCTCTCTCTCTCTCTCTCTCTCTCTCTCTCTCTCTCTCTCTCTCGAGCACACTCACTCAAACTTTTTCTGTCTCTCAGGCTGTCTCACTCTTTCTCCTCTTCTCCTTTCTTTGACACACTCTCTCACTCTCTGTCTGTTTCTCTGACACACTCTCTGGATGTTCTCTTCCTGTTGCTCAGTGGCATAAATGCAGAAGTTGTATTTCGCCTCCTCCTGCCAAGGGTTTCACACTAGTATGGGATACAGAGGGGGCTAGGAGCAGGCTGTGAGGATAGAAGCTCCAACCTCAACCAATCAAAACTGATTTCATTCATTGAAATGTGCTGCTCTAATGTGATCTGCAAAGAGCCTTATTGTAGATTTTGTCATGAATGTTTGTATAAAAGATAAACAAATGCTTCAGAATTGTCAGTATGAGCCAAGCAATTTTCATTTATGTCAGTATTGTAGAACAGATGGCTGTAATTGGTTAATTAAATTGTTTCACACCTGATTTCAATTAAACGAACCATGACATAAAATCATCTGTACCAGAACCCTGAGAGCATTTCCTGGAAGCAAGCTGCAGGGAAAAGCTATTAACCACAGTTCTGTGGTGATTGACTTCACTTTCTTTTTATTAGTATTACAAAGATGCAATTGAGAAGAAGAATGGGAATGCAAATTGTGTGTGTGTGTGTGTGTGTGTGTGTGTGTGTGTGTGTGTGTGTGTGTGTGTGTGTGTGTGTGTGTGTGTGTGTGTGTGTGTGTGTGTGTGTGTGTTACTGCCACTTACATAGAAAACATACCATTACCCGAGCAGTCTTGATATGCAACAATTTTATCTGTTTTCCATACTTCCCTCACAGTTTCAGAGACTGCCTAAATTTAGATTGTCCATACACTGTAAAAAGGGGCTCTGTTCAGTGCTTCTGGTACAATCTGAATATTTAGTCAGTCTCCAATCCCACAATTCTACAATGTAATGTGGCGGCTATGCTGGCAGAAAAGAGGAGAACAGAGGTGGTGTCAAATTTTCACCAATAAAATGACTTTTATAACTTGTAACAAGGGTGAGAATGCTCCACAGTTTGCCATTTCAACACATCTAAAAATTCTTGGGCAGACTACTGCCACCTTGTAAAGAATCACGAAACCACAACACTGATCTGTTGCAGAAATGGCAAATGAAGGAGGAGTATTAGATTTTAAATGCGTAATGTTTAACTCCTAACTATTTAGATGCTGTACAATTAGAAAACTATAAAGAAAAAAAACTGACATTTTTTTTTAGATGGCTGTTTTAAGATTTGTGCATAATCAGAGGAAATTTATGGTGATCCTATAGGGTTAAACTATTTCAAATTACTATTTCAGCTGGGTCTGCAGTAATATGTTCACATACTTTTTAAATGTCAAAGTCTGAAAAAATGTGTTTTTGTCAATAGATTAGAACCCTTCAGTTAAGTTCTTCTGCTTCAGAGAACCAGGAATCCAGAGACATAAATTTACTTTGTGGAATTTGGGCCATCTTGGGGATAACTAGTGACACACTTGTTATTCAGGGGTCAGTGAATCTGAGTTCATCTGGCCTGCGTCTCAGCCTGTGTCTTTGCATTTTGTTTCTAATTCTTGAATCATATTCAATATCCTGCATAGTGCACCTGCAGGGTTTCTTTGTCGGCTGTTGTTGACCAGTGTTTTTGTTTTTGTTTATCTTCAGTTATCATCACAGTTGATTTCCTCTGCAACAGAACCAAATCTGTGAGTCCCACCTGAGACAGTGAATGCCTGCTCCCCTGCCACTTCTTTCTTCCATAGGTATATGTGATAAATCCCACAGCTGAGATACCTTGAGTCACTCTCAATGTCACTTTTTCCCATCAAAGTCTCTGTTGAAGCTCATTGCCATGGCGCCACCCGCCCCCAACACCACCCCCCCTCCCCAACCCCCGCCACCCCCTTGTTCCTTTCCACTAGACTGGAAGAGTGTGTGCGGGGCTCGTGTCGACGGGGGCGCGCGCACATCACTTGTGCAGACAGACGTATCGCTATGGCGGCCGTCCCGCACAGGAGCCTCAGTCTGCGGTAATTATTCGGCAGACGAATGTTGGGGGATATTAGCCGCTTCTCTGCAGCCACCTCCCGATGTGATGACAAGTTCCGAAGGCCTACCGCACAGCTGGGGGCCTGACGCTCAGACATCTGAAACCCGCGCCGAGGCCCGACGAAAACACGCCGGAGCGCGTGTCTCCCCGCTTCTTTCCTTCTGTTCCTTAAAAAAAAGCCTTCCCCTGGTGAAAGTCTTTACAAATTTATTTGCACTTTACAGTGCTACTTATTTATTCTGAGTAAGAATGTACAGTGTGTGAGTATAAAAATATTTTTTTGAAGAGGAACAAATGAGGTGAAAGGGCGCAGTTTCTATACCGCTACAATATGATGTTTTGTTTGTTGATGGTTTGGATGTGTGCTATGAATAACTGATGATTGTGTCATGGTGTTATTCATACATGGTGACAGATGGGAAAGATAACATGACGTTTCATTATGAAACAAACATCCCTGTCCTCCTTCCTGAAATATGTGTTAGGTTTATGGATTTTTTTATATTTAAAGTGGAACAATATTAATATCTTTTGTGTCTCATGAATAACTCATAATCACATTTTGGTGTTATTCACTTTCAATTGTAAAATTTTCCAGATAACAATACATTTACAAAACAAACATCCTTGTCCTCCTAACTAACAGTTGTGTTAGTTTTGTGGATTTTAAGGTAGGAATAAAGGATATCACACCTAGTAAAAAAATATATATTTTTTGACCAAACACTATAGCTTTAAAAAGGAAAAAAGAAACGGAGGATAAAAACCTATTGTCTTTCCAGAACAAAAGTCATTTCTGCCTTTGAATCGCTCAAATCCGGGTAAGGCCAAATGCTGCATTAACACTCAATGCACAAGGGCCCTCCGGCGCCTCAATGAAACCCTTTACAAACATGGCTGATTTACATTCTCAATGGCGGGTTTCCGCCGCCGTGCGCGAGCGGGCCGGGCGGCTGGCGGAGGAGGGTGAGGCTCCCAATCAGAGCTGTGTAAACAGCCCCCAACAGCCCCCACGGCTCCAGGGGACAGGTTGTGGGGGGTGGAGAGGGGTGGGTGTGTGGGGGGTGTACGGGTAGCACTCCATGGGCTATGGGAGGCTGTTTACAGTGAGCACACTCAACTGAAGAATGCAGCATGCCCTTTTTGTGAGTGAGGGGGGTAGTTCAACCAGTGGGAACAGGGTGCCAATTAACATCTACTTGACGCGCTCACAGTGGCTCGTCTCCCTCCAACTGCACAACTTGAACCCACAGCCTTTACTCGCAGAGTTTTTAACAGATTCCTGCTGGGCAAAGAGACTATTGTGCATGCTGGCTTTGGCTCCTCATTTTCCCAAACTAATATAAACCAGTATAAAGCTCTTGCACCTGAATGTACTCCCATGAGAAAATGTAATACCTTCAAAGATACTATTTATATAATTTTATTTTCAAAACTTCTTCAGACATGAGGGGGAATTATTACTATATATTATGATCGTTATATACATCCCCCTTGATTAATTTGGTTATTTTACATGGAGTTATACAAAAAGTTTTTTTATAAAAAAAATTTTTATGCAAGTGAGGACTATATTTTATGCCAGCACCCCAGATTGACTGGAAAAGTGATCAATATTAGACTGAGTCCCACCAGTACGCAATCTGAAAACAACAGGAGAACTCAGGGTAAACGCTTATGGAGGATAACAGAGGTGATATATTTCATAGAATACAATAAGCAGTAAAAGAAAAAAATATACAGTACACAATAAAATGGCAAAATATTGCAGTCAGCCTTAGCTTATGCACGTATCTCTCACCTCTCAAAATAATGGTGCATTTCAGTATTTAAGTATTTTTGGACAGTTGAAAGTTAAATCCAGAATTTGTTCTTGAATGACAGGCTGGAAAACCACATGTGAGAGGGTTTATGGGTAAAAGACTTGGCCTCCACCCGTAAAACAAAGGAGATTACTTTCACAATAGCTAAGGGACTTTCAGAAGGAATGAAACCTAATTGTCACATGGTGGGCAATTGTTTTGGCCAGCACAACTCTTCAGTCTGAATTATCTTTAAGTGGACACCTTTTAGCATAGAATAGAGTGGAGATTGAAAGCAATTTAGGAATTAAAGTGAATGGACAAGATTACTGTAAGCCGTGTGTCAAGTCTCTTCTCTTGGTCCCACTTAAAACTTCCCAGTCTGAGCTGGGAGCTGAAACTCTATATGACTTAATCAGGAAATGGACCCATAATCCTTCAGACATCACTCCCTCCAGTCAAATACCCGTCAACATGCCTTTGAATGCAAATGGTGCGTAAACAAATGTAATATACTACACACTATAGAGGTCCAGGTTTATAAATTAGCTTATTGTAAGGAAAGGTTAGAAAAAGGTGGGGGGAAAACACTTTGTAAATTGAAGTTTTTCAAAGGGTGGTCTGCCATTTTTGCATAACACAGTTTATTTAGGTTCAAACCACAGGACGGATCCAATGACCAGAATTCTCAGCTTTGGCCAAGAAGCAGGCCTGGTTAGTGTTAAAATTGCAGACCACCAGGCAAAGAAGGGAACATTCCTTTTTCAGTAGGTGGGGTTCACCTCACATCCAAAGAAACAACTTCATTTGTACCAAGCTTGCAGAGAGCAGCTCAGTAATTTGTACGAATACATCACTGAGGCTCTGTGTGGGAAGTCTGAAATGATGCATATGGGGTTACACAGTCCATCAGTAGCCATTTACAGAGAGCCCAACGCAGTGATGAAATCCCCTTTCATTTGTCTTCCCAGCACTGCAGGGTGAACGGTGGCCCACCCAGGATGCAGGTGGATATGAGGCCAGAAACCAGCCACTTGTCTAATTAATGTGATCACACCTCTTTACATTGCCTCACTTTGTGCTATGAATGTCTTAATGTATTATTATGTATTAATTACTTACTGGAATAATATATAAGCTCATATTGCATAATATGTAAGTGGTGTATATGTCCCTGCTTATGTCGACAGAAAAAAAAAGAAAGAAATTGCTTCATAAGAAAACGGTAGTAATTACAGCAGACAGCTGGAGTTTTGCTTGGAGTTAAAGCAGCGCAAGTCATTGATGCAAACCCAATTGTAAAAATGGTATGATAGGATCGTCTACACTGTGTTTCCCGGGGAAATGTAATTGCTGTTCGTAGTTTTGTCGTCTGGCGGCATCCGATTCAAAAAAGATGGGGCCTGCCCCTTTTTCTCTTTTCTCTTGTTCCATGTAATGGTAATTATGTTCTTATTAACCAAAGTGTTTGACGGTTGACGGCTGACGTTGTGCCCCAGTCTTACTTGAGCTTTTCCAAAATGACAGGCCAACAGAGCAACTGACAATGAAGCCTTCCCGTTCAAACTGCCCCACAAAGACAATTGTGAAAAAACACAATTAAATACGAATCCACTTATTGCAGCTCAACCCACTTTAAAAAGGGGCATCTGGGAAAAAAACAGATGTTACTTTCTTTAAGAAGGAAAAGATGTCAAAACCCAGATCTAGGGCTTCTCTCCCAAAAGCTGTCAGACATCATGCGAGGTTTCTATTTGCCAATTATATCAAATTGACATTATGAATGCAATATTGTCTGTTGCTTTCTACACAGTTGGGTTATCTTTATGAGTGACACTTGTAGTTATTTGTATTATCTTAGTGATGTTCATCAATTTTTTTGTACATGCCATAAATATTCAATGTGACAACAATCAAAAAGTGTTTGTGTATGTGTGCGCGTGGGGACGGGGGGATCTTTCAAACTTACACCAAGATGAAAGTTCTCTTTTTTTGTAGAAAACTATGATTCAAAGGCAAAACACAGATACTCAATGAGAATAAATTCACAAACACCCAATAAGAGTTTTGTATTGATAGGTTTTGTTGTCCTTGTGGAGCAAATTTTATGGAACAATGCCCTATATTGCAATACATGTCTTTGACCATGTCATGCGTCCTTATACCCAAAGAATAATTGATATATCCTCATGTCAGGAATAAGCAAAAATGAAATATCAGAAGAGGTAAAATAAGGGCTGGTAATGTTTTTATAAAGGTGTAATTATCCTGAGCTTTCCTGAGCTGAGTCAGATAGTAGCTTGTCTTTTTGCAAGTTAGCAGTGATGTGTGAGTGTGTATCCCCACCTGTGCTCTCAGTTCAGTTTAATGGAAAAGGCCTCAGGCTCATGATCAGAGCTCAACTTCTTCATTCTTGTCTTTTCTCTCTCTCTCTCTCTCTCTCTCTCTCTCTCGTCAGCTTGGCTGCATGACACTGACTAAATAATTGGCTGTGTGTCTAAATAAATCAATTTGCAAAATATGAATTAAAGGTTAATGCTGTCAGAAACCAATTGTCTGATTTTATTTTAACAAGGTGACAAATTACTTACTTGTCCAAGGATTTATCAGAAAGAACACAATGAAGAAAATCATTATTTAATAAGATACAGACATTTACTTACATACAATACGGTAGGTGTTTATTGGTCTCTTAATCTCCAAGTAAAACATTATGTAGAGCATAGACAACTTTATAAAGACAGATATATTTAAGAATCCATCCAAGACAAGAATTATATACACAGGTACGGGGACATAATATGTTCATATTTTCATATTTCTGCCTCTTCATCTATCTGTTGTAATCCGTGGTTCCCAAACTTATCCTAGCAGCATTGGTGTGGGTTCAGGTTTTTGCACTAGTCCATCAAACTAAAACACCTCATGCAACTAATAAAGGCTTTCAGTGTAGTCTCTGATTGGTCGAATGAGGCATTTTAAAGCTAGATTACAGCAAAATCCTGCTTCCAGAATAGCCCCTCTTTGATTTTTACTGGCATATGGTATTCTATTTTTTTAATTTAAAAAAACCAAACACCGCTCAAGGACACGCATGTTGTAATGTAAATTCTGATCTGATTTCTTATTGATGCCCATAAAGGTACAAAGTGTATTTGATTGGGTCTTAACCTTTGTCTGTTAGAATGATTAAAGTGCTGTGGTTTACTTCTTCCAGGAGCTCATGTCACATTGGACAACAATAACCAGAATCAGTCAGAAATGCTGAAACTAACATCAAAGTAACATCCTCTTTGAGACAGTACCTGAGATGTTATATAAATTTGGTTAAATCTTACTGATATCAGTGATATTTGAAAAACATTTAATATCACTATGGTATATCACTAGAGTATCACTGCACCTTATCTCACTGTTTATGTTTTACTTAAATGGGAGTGAATTACTTATTTTCAAAGTATATATATATATATATGTGTACATGCGTGCATGCGTGTGTGTGTGTGTTTGCGTGTGTGCATGTGTGCATGTGTGTGTGTGTGTGTGTGTGTGTGTGTGCGTGTGTGTGTGTGTGTGTGCGTGTATGTGCGTGCGTGTGTGTGTGTGTGTGCGTGCATGTGTGCGTGTGTGCATGCGTGTGTGTGTGTGTGTGTGCATGTGTGTGTGCGTGTGCGTGCGTGCGTGCGTTTGTGCCTGCGTGTGTGCGTGTGTGTGCATGTGTGTGCGTGTGTGCGTGCGTGTGTGTGTCTATGTGTGTGTGTGTGTGCGTGCGTGCGTGCGTGTGTGTGTGTGTGTGTGTGTGTGTGTGTGTGTGTGTGTGTGTGTGTGTGTGTGTGTGTGTGCGTGCGTGTGTGTGTGCGTGTGTGTGCCTGCAGTGCGTGCGTGTGTGTGTGTGTGTGTGTGCGTGTGTGTGCATGCGTGCGTGCGTGCGTGTGTGTGTGTGTGTGTGTGTGCGTGCGTGCCTGTGTGTGTGCGTACCTTTGGAATTGATTTTAGATGGTTACATGGTTCTGCTGCAGAGGCTTCTATGTAATGAATCCAGTCTGCCTCACTCAAATTTAACTGAATGTAATAGATATATTCTTTACCTTTTTATATGAAGTATTATTGACCTTACATTGCTGAAAACTTCAAAAATATCCTTGAGCACAACTTGTATGATGAAAAATTAATCAAAGGATGAATATGAATACTGTTGGCATGGTGTTTCAAAATAAATCAAAATAGATGTTATAATAAATTTGAGAGAATTCAATGTATAGTTTATTTTCCTTGAAGAATGTTTTATCTTCAGGCTGAATGCTTTTCCATAAAGAGATATTTCTTATCAAAAAGCAGTTTAAAACAGTCACCTTCATTCGATTTAATTAAATTTCACTAAATGTCTCTTTTTAAAACCCAGAATTTGAGGGAATGTCTTGACAATTCACTAGGAATGAGTTTGTCTAGCCACTATAGCTGGCAGCTATTCTTTTACACTGTCTAGTTCAGTTTATCATCAAAATGAAGAAAATAGCTACAACTGCAATTTTTCAGTCATAACCAATTTTGGCTACCAGTGGTCTGTCAGTGCATCAAGAGAAAATAAGGATTCTAAAAAAATATAACATCATATGTTTGTATGTAACTGCAATACAATAACTGACAAAAAAACTGCAATAGTGAGTGGGGCATCTTTGTTGAAGGCAGTGGTGAATTTAATGGCTAAACCTTTTCAATAAAAAGGAAAACTCAATAATCAATAACAGCAGGTATGAGACTCCTGCGTCTCTAAAGAGCACATAAGAGCGCACTAACAAGGTTTCCATGTTCATTTGGAAAATCTGGAAAAACCACTGATGCTTAATTCTATGTCAGAGGACCTCAAGAGCATGAAGTTCTTACACGCCTATTATTTTCTCCTCAATTAGGAAAGACCTAGTGCTTCACCTTGAATAACTCAACAGAGCTGTTGCTGTAAGGTATGAAATTCAGCTGTGGTCAGTGTTTTCTTCACTTTTTTTTCTTTTCTTTCTTTTTTTTTTTTTACAGCAGCTTAAAGACTATTTTAAGAGGAGGCCGGCGTTTGCTCTGTGCAGTGCACCTCTCAATAATGCATTAAAGAAGAAAACCCCTGGGATCCCTGCTCCACCACAACACGTACACAACGCTGCTCTGCCACTGCAGAGCAGGTAAAAGAGGCCTATTGATTGAGCTCTGTGCTGAAACACCTTTGCAGATCTGCTGAGAGCTGAGTGATTGGAGAGTAGAGGAAGAAAGATCTATTAGGTTTCTATCAGCCTCCCAGAATCCCCTCCTGCTGCCCCTCCAATGCACAGACACCGCTGCTCTCTGCACTGTTCGGGTTCAGTGACATTGTATTCTCTTCAGTGCGGGTGTGTGTGTGTGTGTGTGTGTGTGTGTGTGTGTGTGTGTGTGTGTGTGTGTGTGTGTGTGTGTGTGTGTGTGTGTGTGTTTGTTGGTAGAGGGGGTGGGTTTGCATGCCTGGAAGATCTGCTTGTCTTTTTAACCTTTCAGGCATTCCAGTGTGGCAGGCCCCTGTCTTCTACCCAGACGAAAACCTCTCAAAGGACTCCTTAATGACTCAAGCACAATGTCTCAAATTTGAATGCAACAAAGGGTCTCAACCAGATGGCAAATTAGCAGCAATTGTTAAAAACAATGTGGCCAGTTGACGACAGGCAGCTGTAGCCGCCCGGGCATGGCCTGGCCCAGCGTCCTTCCTGGTCTCCGCTTGGACTTTGACAAGAGCCGGAAATAATTACTTCTGATTCGGGAGGCGCGGGCGTTTCAGCATGCCTCCGCGGAGCTCCGTCTGTTCATTTGGTCTCTTCTCGCTCAAAGCTAAGCTGAGGAAATCTTCCACGAATGATGAGTACCAGTTTTGTAGACCTGGTGGGAAGTTAGAAGTTATGGGAACAGGTGCAGTCACAAACTACTGATCTCCATCTACAATTCACATGAGTTCTGCTCGTACAGGGGCCTAACAGCAACTGTAGCAGCTGTGTTTTCCAGCACATTATATATTAAACAGCCAAACTAAATATGCTTCTGGCCTAAGTACTTGTGTAATAATAATAATAATAATAATAATATTTTAAATTAAAATGTATTCTAGTAATACTATTAAAAGTGGGGATGTACATATAAATGTTATTAATGTTGATATTGATATTAATGGCACACTAGATGGTGATTTCATAGCAATACTTTTGGTTTTGTACTCCTAACTCTAAGTTTTTGTATGAGGTGGTCACCATTCCTGCACAGAGAAAACCGTTCTCAAGTAGCAGAATGTAGCTAACAGCCAGGTACTGAATATTCATGAGGTAAGCATGCAGCAGGTTGAGAGGAAATTGGTTGGGAAATAATAGCATTTATCTCCCATCAACTAATCAGAATTGGTAGAAACAACAGTTTTTTTGTGTGTCTGTATATAAAACTATTATGTTTGTAAGAAAGAGAGAGCGAGAGAGAGTGAGTGGGAAAGAGAGAGAGAGTGAGTGGGAAAGAGTGGGAAAGAGAGAGAGAGAGAGTGAAATGAGGTATTGCACTGGTAAATATTTTTAGAACTGACAGGATCTGTCAAACCACAGCATGGTGAAGCCATAGTTGGGCACACAGAGCCATTATAAGCCATGATCCGTTTTAGCTCCACTGCTGCAGGAGACGGGAAATTTGTATTCCTCATCTGAAAGCCTTGGTATTTGCCCTGACCACGTTTCTGGATTGTTAAAAAAATAGATCAATAAAATCCCATGCTAAGAATAATACACATTTTAATATTATTTCTATTACAACATTACATTTTCTTCCAGAATATGCAATGATATATTTCTTTTACCAGAGAGTAATATTTAGCAGTAGTTGTGGTCGCCGTGGTAATATTGGCAGCACTGGTATTTGCAGTAGTGTTGACGGTTTTGATATTCAAACCAGCTGGTTGGAACAGAACTGGGCATATCACGTTATTAAAGACTGGAATTGTTTGGTGCTATAAATGCTCATGTTGGTGCCAGTGTCAGAGACGCTAGCGATGGAAGCTATGCACAGGGACTGACCCGGCAGAAAGTAACAATCAAAATGGCAACAGTGGAGCAGAAAGCTCCTTTTTCTCTGGGGACAGTCTTGTACATTGAGCTGGCGAATAACACCACTGAATTTGCTTGGATCCAGTGTAATTGGGTTGTTGGAAGTAAGCCGGACTGAACATATATCTCTGGCCAAGATTTTTTAACTTCTTTGATGTATGCAGCCTTACCTCAAAATGTTATTGGACATTTCCCTGTAGGGGTCATGTGTGAATGAGAGCCGGAGTCAGTACTGTGGAAAACTTGAGCCCACAATTTCCCTCCTGAAGACCTGGTAAGATTCTGGTAAGAAAGTGTTCATTTTAAATGATAAAGAGAACAAAGCTAAACATTGCCTGAACGTCTACAGATTAAATTATGACAGTTTTTGCTGGGTGTTCTGACTGTGTAGCCTCAACATGTTTCAATTGTGATGAGTACATAACAACGCAACAAAATAATTTGTTGGGGAAATGCGTCATATGTCAATAAAAATGGGACAACCTCCTCACCTGCCATTTTTCAAAACAATAAAAAGTGATGATAGCAGAGGCGTAAAAATGCAGCAATTCAGCCTCACCTCCCTCTTCATCAGGCTCTGCCATGTGTGAGCAGACGCTGCTCAGAAAGAGAATAGATTGCCATTTATAGTGTGAACACCGAAAGTCACTACCAATGCCTTAGTGAAAACATTATACATTATATTGCATTTAAGTTTGCATATACTTCACTGAGTCTTAATTTTTACTGTGTTGTGTTTGAAAAAGACAAATGCAGACTGATGAGGGAAATTACACTGAGTTGGAGGATCTGACTGAAAACCAGATGATTGTGTGAGAGTACTTTTCTGGATAATGAGTTGGCATTCTTTCTCCATGTCAACAACAGGTGCAGATGAAAAATGTCAGCTGGCAATTGGCATTGTAATGAAATATTTACACAGAAAAGTAAAATGTTTTTCAGTGGCAAAATCCAAGAGGTTATTTCAAAATAATTTTTCTGGTTTTTATATAACAGTGAGTTCATTGTATTGCATTTTTGAGTTTGCGGACACTCAGATATGCATGTTTTTCATATTGGAAAGAGAAATTTGTGAAAGAGCTCCGTCTGTCCTGACCGACCCTGGTTCTCAGTCAGCCCAGCAGGCCCATGCGATGACATCCTCTTCTCATATCTCCAGTCACTCCTCATCGTGTTTGTGTTTCATTAGTTAGTCTATTGCTTTTTCTGCAGCCATTCCAATGAATTGCTATTTTCTTATTTAACAAGAACTTCCACTGTGACCTGCTCTTTTGTAAAAGATTTTTCTTCTTCCTTTTTAGATCTCTACAAAAATGGCACATTGTAGTGTGATTATTACAGTTAAATTATATTCATTATAATTAAGTGGTGTGGATGAATACTACCCAGACTTGTTAAAAAAAGGTGAAAATGGTAAATGGTTGAATGGTACTTTCTTTTCAGATCCACAAGTAAAAACAACCACATCTATGTGACAATGGCTGCTTTTACACACCTGAGGTCCTTTTGAAAGTGAACGTTTCTGCTTCACATTTTCTTCCCACCTCCCCCCCCCATGTAACATTGATTTACAGTCCGCGACTTCATATAAAACTTCACAAGCAGGACGGCGGGGCTGAATCAGCAGCCTCGCTGGAGAAAATCTCCCCTCCAGGGCTGGCTCACATGTAATCTGTCGGAACACGTCGAGTTAAAAACAGGTACAAGGAGCCCTTGAGCGCGTCTCGCCATTTCAGTTCCTGCTATTTGTGTCGATCTGCGGAATAAATTCTGCTGAAAGCACAGGATGCAGGATGTAGACACCTATTTGGTTCAGTTGCTTGCAATTATCCCTTTTCTCTGTGTTTTGAACTTCTGAACGGCCTCCCCTGGACTACCCCCACCCCTGCTACACAAGCCCCACCCACCCACACCTCTGCCACACCAATGTTTTGGCTTATGTTGTAAAAGGTGTGCATGATATTTTACACAAGCCCAGGACAGTCAGTGATTTCTGAAGAGTGACTGCTGAGGGCAATGTTGTGATCTGAGCGTTATTTTGTTCACTCATTCATCTGTACATTCATTGATTCGCTCAGCCATTCGTTCGTCTATTCTTTCTGTGATCAGCAAAGCACTTGAAAACATGTAAAATTGACACTGTAATGAACTACTGTATTTTTCTTCCTGTCATTAAAAAGTGATATATGTTCCAGCTGAGTGTAGTTTGGCACTTTGTTTTCTGCTCATCATCATTGTCAGATTCTTGGCATTGGAACACCAGCAACTCAACAGACTGCCTAAGCACCTGCCTTTAACTAAGTGTGCCTAATACCGTACAGTCAAACAAGAGCGATCACTTTACCAAATCATTTCCTTCACCACCCCTTAACAGCAACAGAGCTAATGCTGAATGGTTTCTCATCGTCGCCGTTTAGCGCAGAGATTGATTTCAGCGGTGGCATGACAGGCCCAGCCTGGTACAAGCTTACTGCCTCAAACCTGCGATTGTTTTACTACCTGCCTCAACTCTCCTGCCAAAGCTACCTCCTCCTCTCACATGTCTGACATAATTCCGTCATCGCTCTGGGGGAAACCATGGACCAGGAGACAGCCGGGGAGCTGAGGAGGAGCCCAGGAGAAGACAGACTGCAGAAACACCTGAGAACAGACAGACAGCCTTCATGGGCTCTGACAGTCCACCTCTGTCAAGAGTAACGAGAATGCATTAGCTAAACTAGATGTGTGTCCAGGACGGCAAACTACAGGAGAACCTCAGAGATCTGCACACGCTAGGCATAGAAGTCTTTTGGAACTGTGGAACTCTAGTGTTCCCAAAACTTCCAAATATGTTAATTGAAAGAATGTGCATCATTGATTGCATTACTTACATGATTACCTTCATTTTTCATTGCCTAAATATTACTTAGTCTGATTTAAGAACCCACAAAGAATCTATATGGAATTTAAATATGAATTCCTCAAAGCCTTGAACCTTGCTGGGACTGGCCAGAGTGTCCATAGACTTTCAGTCTCAGTTCCCTCGCCGTGCTCCCTCGCAGACTGTCAACACTTTGCCTTGAGTGGAAAAACACCAGCGCGATGGAGCATTACGCGCCACACCGCCTCAAAGGAGCCACGGTTGGACGGCCAAAGGAGGGGCTGTGGGGACATTCGTTGCTGTGAGGGTTTTACGCTCAGGAGTACATATCCCGAAAGAGCTGGAAAAACAATTAGGTTTTAAAGTTTATACTGCGGAAATACAGGGAAAGGTTGCGTCCACTCCAGAGTGATAATGTACTCTATAACTGTGAGGTAACACACAATTAGAGGTTTAACACTGCAGCATGTGTATTGTCCAAGCTTGGCTGCCAAAGACATGACGCCGCCACCAAACTGTAATTTCCGTGTTAAATTTACTCTTTGGTTCAGCCGTACGGGGTTAAACTGTGAGGGTGTACAAAACTGTACTTCCCATCAAGCCACCATTAACACCTCAGGAGGTATGTTTGTTTTCATAGGTGGCCCTTAGCAGCAGCGGTGGCCAATCAGAATGAATCAGAATGTGGAGGCGGCGGAGGAGGAGGGGACAGTGGCTGGCACATTTTGAGCGAAAAGTGTCCGCAGCAAATGGCCACCATAAAGAGAGAGGTGAACAATGAGGCGAGACTACCCGTCTCACTCATGGCTGCTCAGCTCCCTCCAGTCCACTGTATAAAAGGCCGTATACAATCAGCACAGACACTGACTTGATTATACTGAGTTCTGGCTTTTTAAGCTCCAGTGCATTGGTCCATTTCTTTTGTGCTTTACAATAGCTTTTACTGACTGAATGGTACCTGACAGGGACAAAATAATCAGAGGTTTAGAGGAGTTTCATCAGAACTTTTAGGTAGTTGTATTTCCTATATTGCAATACAGTTTTAAATCATGCTAAAAATAATTTTTTAAAAATATATTATTATTATTATTATTATTATTATTATTATTATTATTATTATTATTATAGATGTGTGTGTCTGTTTGTGTTTGTGTTTTGGTATGATTACATAAATGAAGAATCAACATCTATATGAAAATCAAACTCTTGAAAATGGTAATTTTAAAGTTTTAAAATCAAACATAACTGATCACTGATTAAATGAGGTCTCAATATAATTAATTTCACATTGAGTATTTTGCTGTGTTTGTTTTCAGTCATGCTTATCATGCATGTGACATGCAACTTGAGTTCATTTAAAAAGAAAAAAAACACAGAAATAAAATAACCAACTGGTTTCCCTATGCACAGTTTGTCTGATGGTTTGCGTGCGTGTGTGGCAGAGGAGAAAAGTGTGCAGAAACTGACAGCTTTCCAGCGTCAAAAAGACATTGCTTAAATAAAGAAGTCAACTGCTCCAATCCATCTGTCACCAGTAACCTCTCTCCCTGTGAGATGGTCTTGGCACGGGATTTTCCCTCTATTCATGCGAGGATGGTGTGGATGACATACACTGACCAAACACAGACCCAAAGCACATCTGGTAATTCTGAATCGACAGCCCCTTTTCTACTCTGGCTGCTGCGAGAGACTCGGAGGTGCTATTTAATGTGATGCTGACATGTCAGGACAGTACACACAGAAAAAAAAAACACTCAGAGTTTCTGGGCCTCTGCCTGCTCTCCTCCACCCCTGGTTTATGTATCATTCCTGCTCTTATTAATCTGGGGTTCTGTCATTACCTTTTCAGGAATGTGAATCTCTCAGTGCAACTGGAGTCGGCAGCGAACTCCTTTTAACATCAGGACCAATTTCATAACCCTCTCCCTCGCCTCCGAAATGACTTTACAACGTGCTGACCACGACATGTCCTTAAGGCCCCTAAACTCAACTTTTCTTTCCTCGGTTTGCAGTTTTAGTTGTGGCCATCCATACTTAATGGTAGGGCATTTTATTAAAATAATTTTTTGCTGTTGAGACAAATAGGTGTTTAGACAGTCCAGGAAATGTGCTGAATATATCTGCGACACAAGGTGGGAGTCAAATGGGACTGAGAAGACTTGTTTGAACTGAGGTTGATTTGTCTCATATTGATTTATTTTTAACCACCAGTCTTTGTGGTGCATATATATATGGGGCCTACATCTTTTTATGACTAGCTTGAGGTTTTCCCTTTAAATCAAACATTAACTCAGAGAAATTCCTCCTTACTCTACTCAGTGATATTTTCTTCCCATGTATCAATGATGGGCCAACAGTAACAAAATTTTCCTTGCTATATATTATAGAGCGTTTGAATTCCTTCTTTCCCGGAGGTTCAAAAAACAACGGTATTCTCTCCAAATGCAGAAGTAGCACCTGTCAATAAAGTATAAATGAACGGCATGATTACACAGCTGGCTGGCCAGAAGCCATCCTTATGGGTAACAAAAAAAGATAAATATATCAGAAGAATAAATTTGTGGAGATTGGTTGCTGTATTTGGGTGAAACCCCGCTTCATCCATGCTGCATTGCAGCTGTTGATAAAAACTGAGAGGGAGAGTTACATACGCCAAAGGGCATTTTTAGGCAGGTGTGTACAAAGCTAGAGGATGCAGACACATCTGTTCCTTCAGTCAAAATGCCATAACCACAAAGTGTATAAAGGTTTAAGGTACTGTCTTTAATTCAGCCTGTTCCACTTTTACTGACGCCATGTTATGAGCAGCTTCTCTATGTTGGTTCTGAGGAAAACAATTTTCGTGTAAATACAGTTGTTTATTGACTTTTAGCATAACCTGGAGAAAATTAAATGAATATACCATAAAAAAGGTTTCAATGGTATAATTTGTAAACACATTAATGAATGCTCTATTTTGAAAGTGCAACATCAGTTTACAAGTCAGCTCTGGCTACGCAGACAAATCAGAGAAGCAGTCCGTCCACCATGCAGTCAGAAAGGCAATGCTACCAACAGTGAGGACAGTCAACAGAATCTACTGCAGTGCTGTTAAAGTATTCACCCCTGTGTATATGCGCAAAGTGAATTTAAAACATGGCAGGTAAGATTTATTTCAGCGCAGATACATTTCAGCTTTCGCGGTGTTAGCTGCTCCCTGACGGCACACCGACCTGTGTCCACCTCAAAGGGAGAGGAAGTGTGGGTGGAAACTCTGTTTACCCAGAGAGGGGATAGTGTGCTCTGCCACTGGGGTGAGGTCCTCCTGCGTCCTCCACAGCAAAATAAACAGGAAGATCAGAAACGCGTAGCTCTGCCCCTCTTAGGGCTACACCTCAACTTTTCCAGCAGGCTCTGGTCTCTGTTTTTTTCTCCCTTCTTCTTCGTCTTCTTCTTCTTCTTTCTCACATGCTTTTACAGTGAGGTACGCTGAAAGCTCTCTTTGTTACCACGGTCTACGGCCTCTGAATGGTGCCAAACAAAGCCCCAGCGCACTGAGCCCCCAAGTCCGGGGGCCTGAATAGAATTCTTCCCTTGACTTCTCCCTGCCGGCCGACAATGAGAAACCACTCCTTTTTTGTCAGCTCTCACTAATGGATAAGACAATATTTGCAGGAATGAGGGGGATTTAATTTGCATTCAGGCGGTCTCTCTTTCTTTTCACAGGAGATGGCCGCGTTCAGTTCAGCTGGGCCGCAGACTAAGAGAGTAAGCATTCTGTGGATTTTTCTTTGATTTTTTTTTTCTCTCTCTTTCAAACGCCATTTGCTACCCAGCGCTTGGTGTTCCCTAATTTAAAACAGGAGAAAAAAGGAAGAGAGTGAGTGAGAAAAAATTGCAGGGGGAGAAATATATACAGAACTTTATAAAGGACTTTGTGAGGAACAGAAAAACAAACATTCTTGTTTGTGTCGGTATTCTTTCTTCTTTTTTGTTTGTTCAAAACAATAAAAAAGAATAATTTTATCAACCATCACCTGAGCAAGGAACACTGAATTAGTGCACAGACTCTCATTCATTTCTGAAACATGGAACAAAATGTCTATCAAAGTTGTTCAAAAAAGGCAGCTTGTAATACCTTTTGCAGACTGCCTTCAAACCAATTACGTAGGAGCCTGCTTTGGGTTACCATTTGGCCTACAGATTGATATTCATTTTTATATTGAAAGACAGGTTTTTTAATCATCATTAGCCTTTATTCAGCAGGTCCCTTTATTCAATGTGACTTGGAATGCAAGGGTGCATTACATCATTCCAGAAACATGAGCGAAGACCATCATCATCATCATCATCATCATCATCAGTCAGGACAAAGAAAAAATCCCAGTCATTCAGTCATTCTATACCAGGTCCACAGAAATGTTTGAAGTGCAAGTCATTTCTAACAGATGACTCATTTTATTTTTATTCACAAATGCTCACAGACCTTATTTGTTTTCCTTCAAATGTTTTTAGCTGTCTATTGTGAATATTTAACCTGTAGGGTGGAACCTGAGGCCTATGATATTAAAAATGTGACTGTCGAAGGATCAGTGCAGTTGTGCATTACTGTTTTTGCATGGTCATGCCATCTTTAGGTAAAGCATTCCTGGGTCAGCCATTTTGCCCATTCCAGAATGTGTTCAGCATAGCTGTTTATTCAGGTTGTAAATGGTTAACCTGTGAACTGGATTCTCTAAGGCCTGGATACTCTGGACAGAAGGTGATAATGAAATCGATGAGTATCACCCCAACCTCAGCATCAGCAGGACTGTTTGCAAATTCAAAAGTTTGCTCAGGGCTAAAGCTAA
This sequence comes from Albula goreensis, assembly GCA_022829145.1. Classification (NCBI taxonomy): domain Eukaryota; kingdom Metazoa; phylum Chordata; class Actinopteri; order Albuliformes; family Albulidae; genus Albula; species Albula goreensis. Next base: position 8,176,250 of record CM040753.1, on the reverse strand, counting down.
AAATTCACAGGCTATTTTATGATCAAATAAATTAAGGAATTAAATAGCTTCAAATTAACGGGGCTTCACATTACAAAGAAAGATACTTTCAGTGTAGCAAACAAAACATAAATGGATTGCAAAAAAATATTAATGCTGAATGACAGAACAGAGCCTCTTGAAAAAGACACTGTGACACTCTGCTGTTTTTTTGTGCTGTAGGTTTTTGATGTTAATTTAAGCAGGTTCCTTTCTCACTGCTAATTATCACTACAACTTTTCATATTTGAGGCTGAAAATGAGGATATTTCTGGGGAGGTCTGCCACTGAACTTACTTTAGATGCATAACGCGTGTTCCGCGCCTGAATTATTTACTTTGGTATTCATAAGTTAATGCTCCATATTAACAAAGCATTGAAGCTGTAGATAAGGATATGGGAGCACAGGTGAGAGTCTGCGAGTCACACATACAAAGACACAGGTTTGCTTTGTCTGCATAAAGATAACTAAAGACAGAGCACTGCTGCTTCAGGTAACTTTAAGTAACTCTCGCTTTTGTTCATGAAGTGTTACTTGAGTGGTCCTCAGCATTTTCAAAGAATCGGCAGAAATGCTTCAATGCAAGTACTGCAAAGATATAACAACTGATTTGTTTTATTTTGTATTTTTAAATGCTCAGTGACCCTATTAGTTTTATTCTGAGCACTTCAGGCTGTCTGCTGTGACCGCTTAATCAGTGTAAGCAGATGTAGCACACATAATGTATAAAACACACCTGCTAAAGGATGGTAGCAATTCATTCACCTGAAGTTCTTACCACATGCTCCGTGATTTGTGGTGATGTCCCCTGTACCAATGATCCACTGGTAAATATACACCAGTCTTTTTCAGCTTTATTTCCTTTTGCAATATTCAAAACAATGTGTCTCATTTTTAGATCTAAAATGTTGTTTTTAACATTACTGGGGCTTAATTGAGTTCCTTTTTTACCCCGACTAATAAAGAACTCTGGATAGCCTTCAAGAACTCAGAGGGTCTCATGTTACAACTAAAGAATACAAGCTTTCATGTGTTTTACTGCTGCCCTCCGCCGTGCCCATTCCTCAGCCACTCCAATACCCACTACTCACATGGAAACATGAACATAAATCATCTTTTCCACAATCAAACAAAATTCCCCTTTGAACAGGGGGTAGACAGAACACCGAAGTGTAGGAAAGAAAAAAACCTGAAATGGAATTCTAAACTTTCACTGCCTAGTAACACTGGAAAAATATATAGTGTGTGTATGTATTCTGTCAGACAGACTTTTGCAAAGTATATATATATAAATATTGTTGTACAAAAGTCTGGCTGACATTCTTGGGAATTCAATTGGGAGCCGTAACCAGGCGGCATGTACAGTGTGTCATTGTGCTTTAACTGCGTTAAATCGATGTCTCCCAGGACAGAACTTAATGCAGTGCAGGGGCCACTCGCCTCTCCCTGGCTCTGAATAATGTTTGTTTGTTCATCTGCATGTTTTCTTTAAGTAGATTGGGATCCCATTCAAGGAGAAACAAAGCTTGGTGTTGATACTGGGGGTTCTCATATCTCTGCTTGAGAAACCCATCAGATATAGGCCACAATGTTATTTTTAATCATGCTCAGGTTTTATATGTTTTTTTTGTTGTTGTTTTTAAAGAAAAGAAAAGAGCTCCTGTCAAAACACTTGCAATGTTCTGTGTTTATGTACATGTTAATGAGATCGATGTCATGAGAAAAAAACAGGTTTTCACAGGGCTATGGCATTTTTTTTCATATTGCTCAATACCAGTATCCCCACCCATAGAACTCAAACTACCGAGTTTTGGGCTTACAGTAAGGAGTGGTCTGATTATAGGTTTGGTTTGTGTCTGTTCTGTGGCACTGCCAACCATGGCACTAGGTTACCCTGAATTCATACTGACATACAATTAGGAATCCACCAGATCTCTTGTGGTTTATATACAAATGAGAGTTTCATAAATTGCAACATCCATAAAACTTGCATGATTTATAGTGTTAACCACCCTGAAATATGTATTGAACCATTTTAATTAAGAAGAGTATATTTGCAGAACTATGATTACTTTGCTTGTAAAGGGAAGTGCACTTAATCTTTGGTTCAAGTGAAAACCATGCTTGTCACAAGTACTAAAAATCAGTATCTGGTTTCACACTCTCTCCGTAGCTTAACTCGGTTGTGCCTTTCTTTTGCTATGTCAGATAAAGAAATAGCACCTGCCTTCCCTTTTTTTCCCCTGTTTTTCATGCAGGACAGAAATCAAGTTTGTTTTTCCTGTTTGGTCGGGGAACATACTTTGGAAATTACAGCTTGGATGCTTCATCCAGGCTGTCTGTGGGTGGGGTGGGCTGCCTCTCCCTGATTCCCCCATATTGCCTAACCATGACTAACTTCAGTCATCATCCTGCCCATACTGCTGTGACTGAACTGGTAAAATACATATATACATATATAATAAAACAGTAAAACAAACAAATCAATAAAGTTTAGGATTTCTCCCTTCTGGCGCAGTGTTCTGTCTCATTTTAATTGCATTCAAATCAGTCGGCTATAATGTCCACTGGGGAATAGCGTGCTCTGCGTTTGCCAAACATAGAAGATGAGGACATTGGGCCGCAGCCTAAAAAAATTCCCGTTAAGCGAGAATGGCAGGAACGAGTGCAGTCACACCGAGAGCGTGCGAGCCGGCTGCAGCTGCCCAGGAAGAGCAGACTCTTGCTCAGGAAGACCAGGTCTGCACTTTCTGTGCCTGGGGCCATGTTGGCTCCAACCAGGCTGGCAGGCTCCACATGACTGCAGGCGATATCGGGGTCTGCACCTCGCCTTGGACAGTTGTGAGACAGCAGCACAGAAAGCCTCAAAATCTGTGAATATGTTTAGTTTTCCACAGGGCAAAAGCTCCATCTCCGCTCTGCAGAAGCACGTGGATCCAACCACTGGAACATTCTGCCTGTCAGAATTTCTCCATCCACCACACTCACAGTGTTTCACTGTATATATTCAGCCTTGGTATGGCTTTCTAAATTTGCAATAAGAAAGAATACAGCGATCTGAAAATTGGGTATTAATAAGAAAATCACAATGACGTTGGCCTTTTTGATGTTAATGATTTAAAGTGCCAGACTTGAAATCCATAAATTCATATTTATGTTTTTCCAAACTGAAAAATTGTACCTGGTTATTGCCATGTTATTTATGTTCAGGTTTCTTTATCTCTCCCATAATGCATTGCTTTATAATGGTTCCCACAACCAAATCAAAATGCAAGATGCTGTGAAAATGAAGCAGTGGGGAAAAGAAAATGAAGTATCACTCTTTGTCACTGCAAAATGTACAATATATTGATGTCTTCATTGTGATGCAAATTGCTTAATACTTCTAGGACACGTGAATTTAATTCCATAAGATGCAGTATTCATTAAGGCTCTCCAAACTAGCTTCAGAGAAGGTAGAAGTAGCACACCTATTCAAATCCCTCTGTTTCTGCAGGCATCAAGGCTAATGATGGCTCCTTTCTTCTTGAAACCAGGAGCTCACTGATGCAATATCTGGAAAAGTTGTGTGTGTCTAATTATTTTTGCAACTGAAAAATTTTGGTTTTCCAAAAACTATTTGAGGTAAACATAAAGATTATATTCACACTGAAAAATGGCATATATTTTACCATTTTAAGCCCATATCCAAAAATCCAAACATTATTAAGAAGGATATCAGCAGACTTGCAGTGTAATTATGATTGATGGCTTAGCTGGGAATAGACACAGTACCCAAAGCCATGCTGTCCTCATTCTCACCTGCAGCAGTCTGCAGCACCTGAAGTGCATGGGCTGGTATAGGGTGAAATATCCCCTGCTCACACCTGCACTTACTCTGACAGGTTCCCTTCCCCTGGAGCTCAGGGGGATGTAGATGTTTGTCAGGTGGATTCTGAATCTGTCTGGCTGCATCCACATGCTTCTGTGTTTCATTCTCTGAGCCAGGCACTGTTACATTTCAGGAGCATTTTCTGTGCAATTAATTTCTTTCACAACAATTTCTTTAACCAAATTCCCAACAAGCTTCTCTTTTATTAATAATAATAATAATAATAATTCACAAGAATCAGGCTTTAATTGATAAATTAAATGACAGTTTAATCAGAACCCAGTTCATGTTCAAACTGAGGAAGAGAGAAAATTGTTAAATTAACTGCTTTAATTAATCAATTAAGAGCTTCTACAATGAAAAATCAGACCCCTAATTTACAGCACTGCAACAAAAAAGTTTCTTAGAAAGAAAAGGGAAAGAGAATGCCATAGGTTTTGTGAGTGTGGTAGTGTCTGTAAAGGCACACTTAAGTTCACTCTTAACTGTACATTTAGGGCTTGAGTCTATTATAGGGTACAGCAGGCTAGGGTTTACCACATAAGAATGGCATAAGTGGATGCAGAATGTGTGGATATAGGCATGGCCGTGAACACAACAGGCTGTTTGGAATTGATATTGGTCCACCATTTCAAAGCCCTCTCTCTTTCCCTTGCATCATGTTCCAACCCCAAATTGCATCCAATCAGATAGCGAATCCCTACAAGATCCCACAGCGGAAACATTAGAGGGGTGAAATTATATATATTTCCCTGGGTACTTGGCGCCACATTGATAGGAAGTGACTTTAATCTTTTCTTGGGGATTCAGTTTCATATTACATCCCCAAACTGAAGCTTGTGATTATGCCCTCCCCTCACCTGATTTGATCTTCAAAGTTTCAAGATGTCATTGGTGACAGAGCTCCATCCAAAGTCTGCTACTCTGCACATCCTCCCTGTTTTTTTAGAAAAGCACATTTAAATGTGGCCATTTAAGTACTTTTGACTCGTACTTCACTGCCGTTTTTAGCTTCCCTCTGTGCTATATTCAGACGGGTTTACAGGCTCAAGTCAGAGGAAAACATATTCGAAAGAAAACAAAAGAGGAAAACAACCCTGGTTACAGGCTCGATTTCTGAAGTAAATCCAGAGGAAAGTTTAAGATCAAATGGCTTCTGTGATTTTGCTCCCAAATACCCAGCCCTTCTGTATTATACGGTAGGAGCACCTACCCAGCAACATGACTTCTACTGCACTCCCATACAGACGATTGAATTCAGACATGTTTTTCTCAGGTCGGTCCCATTTTCTTTCCATCTGTTCATACACATGGCATCTACAGTTGTAGATCCCTGCATATTATTTGGATATTTAGAACCTATTATATTCAGATATCATTTAGATATGTAGAGCATGACTTCTGAAAGTAAGCCCTAGTGAGCATACTTGCTATTGGAAAGCTGTTGCCTCTAAATCAGCACCTCTCAACCAAATATTTAGACAGTTATTTACTGTGCAGCTATTTCAGCAGCTCCTGCAGTAACAATCACAAGCCACTAGAGGAGGTTAGCATAGTAATCACAGCTTTTGCACAGTGCCAGTTCAGTCAGTGACTTGTTTAAAGCTACAATCCAGAGAACATGACACTTGCAAACTGCTAATTTCAACTTCAGAAATATGCTTCATTCTAGAACCACAAGGAATAAGCAGACTCAGAATGGCTTTATTACCATATCAATACTCAGAATATATTCATAACAATTGCAAAAATGATGTAAGTATATTAAATATAAATTTTATATAAGTACAATTTGCAGCTTGTGCACTATTGGATAATGCAAAATTTGTTACAACTGGCCAGGCCTCTAAACAGCTAATTAGTTGTTTACTCTCTGTACCATCAGAGCATGAACCAAAGAATTCCATTTCCTATTTTTCCCTGCAAGAAGACCCAGGAATCTGATTTTAGTGAGTGAGGATACATGGTCCTATCCAGCTATAGCCTACATCAGTGGTTTATGTCTCCTTTTATTTCATATCATATATGCACAGTTTTCAGGGAACTACCCTTGAAATAATTGCCCCACAGGTAAAAGATCCAGATATTACCTTTAATCTTTGATTCATTGCTACGCAAATCCATTGTGTAAACGAACTTGAGCTTTTTAACAGCTATCATTTTACTGTGCCCGAGTGTGTGTACTCAGTATGCGTGGTTTAACAGAGAGTGTAGACTTACATAACTACAGATGTATTTGCTCAGTCAACACTCTTATCAAGGACAATTTACACAGCTTGCTTTTTATATTGAGCAACATATTCAAGGGTAGAACAGCAGTGTGTTTTCTGAGAATCTAAGAGTCAACATCCTATAATATAATATAATATAATATAATATAATATAATATAATATAATATAATATAATATAATATAATATAATATAATAAGTTGCACCAGTGTTAAAAACTGAAATGACTGACTTACCCAAAATACTTATCCTTTTGAAATAATAGTTGAGGTTAACCCTCTCAGGTTCAGACGTGTAAACAAACCGTTGTCCCTGACAGAAGGGAGGTCAGTCATAAGGAATGGCGAGGTTGACTTTGGGATGAACAGGGTGGTCCTCTGTCAGGAGGAATGACCGAAAGTCAGAAGCTTTGGGTCATTTTTACAGATGATACTGGGAACTACCCAGCCACCAATCAACCTTTTTTTGATTAATCAATGCTTTTTATTTATATTGGGTTTTTTTCTAGTTGTGAGCATAATTATAATCACTGTGTCATTGTCATTGATCTGAAATACATAAGTATTACAGATAAGTACTATGTAAGAACGTACAATAAATGTTTAAAATAAGTATCAAGGACTAGCTAGCAATGCATTGATTCTGGTTTCTGCTTTTATCTCCCAGTAATTGAACACTCTCTGGGACTCTAAGTAGCACATGGATCAGATGGTTAATAAGAAGCATCCAACCAAACCATTGTAAACAGAAAATGAAAAATGTGAGATGTGCAACTCTTTTTTTATTCAAAACCTCTGCAGAAATCCAAATTAGGCTAAAAAGTTGCCATCAGAACAACCCAAGCAAAAAGAAGATGATCTACAAGTGAGGAACCCAATGTTTGCTTTCCTGGGATTGAATATTTAACAACGTGTGCGGTTAAAAGGTAACGTAATGCTGAGACATTGACAGGCATATTAATATTTAACTAACTGTGCAGGAATTCAGCTGTGTTCTCTGAAATTGGTTTTGCATAAAGAATTAGGATGCCACATGAAAGCAGAAAATTTAAAAATTAATCAAAGGTCCAAATGGACATGTTTCTGGCATCTGCTGTCTTTTCCGAAGCAATGCTTATTTATCAATGGAGGGTGTAGTCCATTGTTATCGCGCGCGGTCGCTTCATCTCGCACTTAAAACAGTGGTATGAGCGGCTTCCCATCTGGCGCGTATAACAACTCTTTTTCCAAGACCGAGGCTTTCATGGTGCGGCACGTCTTCCGCCAGGCGCGTTTGTGTGTACGTATCAAATCAAAACCATGTTGATAACATGTCTCCCCAGGGTTCCGTGCTTTTTCATTTACTTTAAGATGACATTTTGCCAGTTTAAAATCATACAGTGGCACTGCCGGTTTACAGTTTCACACAGACATCCACCGTTGCTGTTCAAATTAATTTACTCCATATCAGCTAGCCAGCCCTGGGCTGACACAGACATTAAAAAAGATATTAAATATGTATATTTTTTACAATCAGGGTTGCACAATTATAAGTAGCATGCCTACATTTCAAAATGTTTCATTCTATGTTCACTCTTGTAGTTTCCCGAGGGCAAACAGTGTTAGATACTGTTGAGGAGCCATTGGACAGTAAGCATGCCTGAAGAAATGGAGGATTTATCAAACGTGAAAGCATGTTGTATGTGCAAGCAAGTATGAATATGGATAAATATGAATTGTCATTTAACCAAACATGCATGGTTGTGGATATTTGCATACAGAAGCATGTCCAATTAACTGTACACTGTGAAGAACCAATCCCTTTATGAAGCCTATATGGAAATATGCTACAGCACAAAAACTGTAGAGTAATGGCTTAAACAAAGAATGCTAAGAAGGCAAACTTTCCACAAACTAAAAAAGATGTCAGTTATTTAAGTCGATCTCAAACACCATTTTAATGCTGATGTAATTTGCTATTCTGATTTTCTCCACTTCCACAGTCCCACTGGTTTAGTCCTCATTTTAGTCATATTGCCCAACCGAAATGAGAACCACAGGACTGTTATATATGAGGAGAAGGCCACTTTAATATATCAGCCGAGATCTATGTTCTGTGTTACAAGGTTACTGGGCCATGAAATCCTGGGACGCATATTAACATGCTCTGTTCATTGATTTGGAGTCATCTGCAGGCCAGAGAAGGCTTTCTGGCTGGAAACTTTCTTGCCCTTTGTCAAAAAAAAACAGAACAACTCCTGCTAATTGGTTTTGGGTAATTTCGTTTCTACTGCCACCGGGCAGAATGCATATCTGCAAAACCCCAGTGGTGGCGAAACACAAAGGTGCCGGTGTTCAGAGCACAGGCCCTGAAGATTTGGAAAGAGTTACACAAGATACCATAGAATGACTGGTTCTCCTTTGCCGCTCATCACCGAAATAACACAAAAACATTAAAACGTGGTCTGTAAACATAACATTACTTATCAACGCATGTAGAACCCTGCTGTACACCTCAACTAAAGTTACAGCATTGGGAAACCCTTCCGCAGCTCCTCAGCGGTAGATTGCATGGTTTACAGATAGGTGGTGGGGGGGACAGTGCTCTGAAAGCTCAGCTATTTGTTCATGGGGCTGCAACAGTACCCGAATGAATAGAAAACATGTCAGGCAATTTGCTTACACTAGGTCCTATTAGCAAGACAATCAGCAGCACCCGTGAAGAACCTAATCAGGCTATTTGTTCGCACGCATATGTTAATTATTTGTGCAAGTGACACAACAAACAATCATTAACACCTGCAATTAGGAGAGGAAATGCTGTTGGGTATGCTTAAAGCCACTAATTGGTAAAATCACAAAATACACATCTTTGTCTTGTGTAGTATTGTCTTTTTACTTAAACTTTACAGTAAATAAGCATTTGTGCCAAATTAAGTCATATTTACTTATGCCCAGAGGTATTTTTACATTCTTTTCTTCATTATTTATTCAAAGACAAGATGAGTAGTCTTATGGATTAGTTTAAGCCAGGAAAGATCTCATGGCATATGTCGCCCTAAATCAAATTCCTTTTAGTAGAACATATTTTTAATATAATTACATAATATATTATTATAACTATATTAATATAGTTAATTATCCATCAAGGGTATTTTGAATTATATGGTTAGATTTATGTATATGACAAACAGGGTTTAGTTACCGAAAATGTAAGAATTGTAATATATTTATAATGAACATTTTTAAGTAAACTTAACTGTCAGTATTTAAAGAAAACTCCTCTTTGAATAACAAGCCAAAGCATACATAAAAACATCACAATTACACTGCAAACGCAGTGGAGTCAGAATTAAAAGGAATTGCTCTGTGCTCTCAAACTGTTTTACTTGGACAGAGGTAAAATGAGCCAACGTTGTTGGCAACAGAGGGGAGAAATCGACCGGTCAGACATAAGTGAGATATAAATGTAAAAATAATGAATTTATTGTTACTGGCTGCATTAAAGATGAATGTGTGGTTTCAAGCTACAAATCAACAGATAGATGTTTGCTGGGATAAGGGAGAGCGAATCGGATGACACAGCCGAAATCAATGCCAGCACTTGCTTCCAGCTCCACATTTCGCATTTGGGCTAAAGGAGACAATGGGAATTTAAGTGCCAGTCAATTGTTCGGAGGTCAATAAACTACCAGAAACCTGAAGAGAAAGGCTGATAGAATGGATTTGGCTCTTCTGAATGCACCCTCACAGTCTGAAAATAGGCAATGGTAGGTTGTCAGATGAGTGATTGATTTGGGATTATAAAAAGAAATATACCTCCTGAGAGCACTGCCAGATCTACTCTCAAAAGAGTTTGTGTTTACATGAGTACAGGTTATACAAGAAAGATGTTTTCACATGCCACAAACCTTGGCTTAGAAGTGATTTCTAGCACTGCGGAATGGAGTCTGTTTATGTAAATAAAAAGTTAGACAAGCACAATAATGACTGCAACTTCCTTCAGATTAAATAAAGATTAGTGAAACGGAATTACTGTTCCATGATATTTCCTATAATTCAATCATATTTTCCAGATAGTAAATTTCTCTCTACTCTCTGTTTCCTGAGTGACTGGTATTAAATAGAAATTTTGAGGTTTCCGAGTGAGGTAGACAGTTGGAACCAGGCAACCAAAAGATAATTCACTTGACATCTGTCATGGGCCAGATGAGAAATGCTACAATAAAATACTATGAGTGTGCTTGTGTATGTGAGAGAGAGAGAGAGAGAGAGAGAGAGAAGAGAGAGAGAGAGAGAGAGAGAGAGAGAGAGAGAGAGAGAGAAAGGGTGTGAGTTCATATTTTGATTTACTGAGGCATAATGTGTTCAGGTTGCCAGGACTCTCGGTCTCCCAAGACGGAGGTATCTTTAAAGAGTACTTGAAATAAAGAGCCGAGTAAATATCCCTTGTTTATCAGCAAATGTAAAGTGATATCATTATAATATTTGGCAGCAGCGTTGAAAACAGCATGCCAAGCAGAACCACACAGCTCAGGACTGGTATTGTGGATTTGGTGCTTAACCTATTTATTTGATATGTAAGTGTAAGATATGCAGAAAAACAGTTTAGGGCAAAATTGCAAAGGTATTTATGGGTTTTGAATACAATGGAATGAGTAATAAAAAATAAAGTGTGAGTATTCACAAACGCTGGGCAAAAGCACCTAAACTTTAGTTACACGCATATATTCTGATTTATTTGCATAATCCACATCATAATCCAAAGAAGCAAATGCCTCACCAATAACAAAGATAACGAGGGGAAGACACTATTTCTTATGGGAATAAAACTCAAATAAATGAGATGGAACCAGGCTTAGTGCTTCTACTATATGATGAATAGGATTTTCCAAGTGAAGGTTTAGGGCAGTTTTTGAGTTATGATGACTACAGCAGTAGTATTATGTTCTCTCATTGCAGGGCAAGTTTTCAGTGTCTCGTGCAAAAAAAAAAAAATTGCAGGCTAATTACGTGTCAATAATTCAATGCTTAATTTTAATGACCAGGAGAGTTAATTTATTTTCCAGCGAAGCTTGCTGCCGATGTGATTAGCAGGGATGAAAGATAGAGCTACAGGGAAAGAAAGGAGGGGAAGATAATGTAGAATCTGCTATTCTTTCTTTTCCTCCAGAGACATAGAGAGGTCTACCAGACTCCTGAGTCAACAGATTCAAGTCGGGGCTGGAGCTCAGATGGGCGAAGGAGAGAGGGAATGGAAAAGAATGGA